>JALPQD010000225.1:1382933-2582933 GCA_023101885.1 Typhlomys cinereus | reverse complement strand
TTCAATATTGTACTTGCAGTCTTAGCTGAAGCCATAAGACAAGAAAGGGACATAAAAGGGACTCAAATCGGCAAGGAAGAAGTCAAGCTATCCCTATTTGCAGATGACATGATCTTATACCTGAGTGATCCCAAAAACTCCACCAGGAAGCTCCTGGAACTAATTGAGAAGTTCAGCAGGGTGGCAGGCTACAAAATAAATGAGCAAAAATCAGTGGCCTTCCTATATGCCCAGAATGAAAGAAGTGAAAAATCCCTGAGAGAAACAATCCCATTTACTATAGCCCCTAAAAAAATCAAATACCTTGGTATAAACCTAACCAAGGAGGTAAAAGACCTTTACAATGAAAACTTTAAAACTCTCAAGAAAGAAATTGCAGAAGACACCAAAAGGTGGAAAGACCTCCCATGTTCCTGGATTGGCAGAATCAACATCATAAAAATGACCATCCTACCAAAGGCAATATACAAATTCAATGCTATACCAACTAAAATCCCAAAGCAATTCTTTGAAGAAGTTGACCAAATAATCTCAAAATTTATATGGAGGCACAAAAGACCCAGGATAGCAAAGACAATCCTGAGTAACAAAAACACTGCTGGAGGTATCACCATACCGAACCTTAGTCTATACTACAAATCCATAGTTATAAAAACAGCCTGGTACTGACTCCAAAATAGACACACAGATCAACGGATAAGGATTGAAGTCCCAGATATAAGCCCACAAAATTACAGCCATTTGGTCTTTGACAAAGGGGCCCAAAGTACCAATGGAAAAAGAACAGTATCTTCAACAAATGGTGCTGGCAAAACTGGATCTCCACATGCAGAAGATTAAACCTGGACCCGTACTTGTCACCATGTACACGACTTAATTCCAAATGGATCAAGGAACTTGATATCAGGCCAGAGACTATAAAAACCATAGTTGAAAGGATAGGGAACTCCCTCGAGTTGATTGGGCTAGGCCAACATTTCCTAAACAGACATCCAATGGCACAGTCACTGCTACCAACTCTCAAGAGTTGGGATCTTGTGAAATTAAAGAGCTTCTGTTCAGATAAAGAGATTGTAACACGAGCTCAAAGGCAACCCACAGAATGGGAGAAAATCTTCACTAACCACATGTCTGATAGACCTTTACTGTCCAGAGTGCACAAAGAACTTAGAAAACTAAACATCAAGGAAACCAATGGCCCAATTAAAAAATGGGCCCTGGAACTTAAAAGAAATTTTATCAGGGATGAAATTAAAATGTCTAATAAATATCTTAAAATATGCTCCACTTCTTTAGCCATCAGGGAAATGCAAATCAAAACTTCCTTGAGATATCATCTCACCCCGGTCAGGATGGCAAAAATCCACAATACAAACAACGACAAATGCTGGAGAGGATGTGGAGAGAGGGGAACTCTCCTACATTGCTGGTGGGAGTGCAGGCTCATACAGCCACTCTGGCGAGCCGTCTGGAGATTCTTAAAGAAATTAAAGATTGAAATGCCATATGACCCTGCGATTCCACTTTTGGGTATAACCCCCCATACAGCAGACGTTCATCTCGATAGCACAAGCAAGAACATGTTCATAGCAGCACTGTTTACAATAGCAAAGACATGGAATCAACCCACATGTCCAACAGTTGACGAATGGATAAAGAAACTGTGGTACATCTATACAATGGAGTACTACTCAGCCATCAAAAATGATGAATTACTGGAATTTGCTGGGAAATGGATGTCATTAGAAACAATTATATTAAGTGAAGTATCCCAGACCCAGAAAATTAAGCGCCGTATGTACTCCCTAATAGGTGGCTCCTAGTACCAAACCCACCCAGTCCACCTTGAGACACTCATAGGTAAATCTGTGTATTACCTACAGTAATTGCAAGGATTATGAACAGGAGGGATGGGGTTGGAGGGCCACACCAGAAACAAGGAGAGAAGTGACCAGGTTACAGTAGAGAAAATAGGCCTCCATCAAGGACTGCAAGAAAGTAATGTGACACCTAGTTAGGTTCACAGACATTCGTTCCTGATCATTTACAACTAAAGGGGTATGAACTCACTAGAAGGGGAGGGCATATAGTCCAGCAGATTAAAAAGTAACCATTTTGTAAATGGGTGATTGACCCCTCCCATTGCCAAATGCCATATGAACTTGCGATTCCACTTTTGGGTATAAGTATTACATCTACCTTTGAATGTGCTCTTATAATAAGACTCCAGTTTAACAGCTTTCTGTCTCTGGCCAGGGGGTGACATATAGTGCCCATCACGATAGAGTGAAGGGCATACAGGAGCAACAAAACTGCAAAAGAAAATCAACAACCCACAGTCCAGAACTTCAGAGACTCTATATCAACCACCTAGAACTAGGTCAGACTAATCTCTCCCCATCCTGAAGCTCAGGGACATTTGCGGAAGAGGGGGCGGTAAGAGTGCAAGAACAAAAGGATGGGAGGAGCAATGATTTGCAAGATACTCCACACAAGTTAGGGCCGAAGCAATCATAATTGGACATTGCATGCCCGGCGCAATGTCCAACACACTATTGACCTCACAAAGCCTAGCATCTGCTAAAGGCACCAAGATCCTTGGAGGCAAGGGATTGACAGCCACAGTAGTGTTCCTATACTTAAGGGAAACACAGGAAAGGGTTCAGAGAAATGCCACTGGGTCCTTGTATGTCATCGGAGAGGAGGGCCCAGAGGAGAGTCAGGCATGAATAAGAAAGGACTCTGGGAATTGGGGCGGGAGGCACGGGGGGGGGGATGTGGCAGGAGGGATGAGGGTAGGGGGAGCAGGAGGTTCGGAGGGGGAGGAGGAGGGAGGGAGGGAACTGTTGTACCTATTAAGTTTGTATGAGCTGAAATAATAATAAAAATGTATTAAAATTAAAAACAAAATGGAAAAAAAAATGTCTGGTAGAATTCTGTGCTGAATCCATCTGGTCTAGGACATTTTTTGGTGGGAAGATTCGAGATTACTTCTTCAATTTCCTTATATGTTATAGGACTATTTAAATAATTCACAACTTCCTGATTCAATATAGGTAGGTTGTGTTTACTTAGAAATTCATCCATCTCTTTTGTGTTGTCAAAATTCACAGAGTATAAGTTTTCAAAATATGATGTTATAATTCTCTGGATTTCTTGGGTATCAGTAGTGATAACTCCATGTTCATTTCTAATTTTGTTAATTTGGGTTTTCTCTCTCTTGCTTTTGGTTAATTTAGCTAGGGGTGCATCAATCTTATTGATTTTTTCAAAAAACCAGCTTTTTGACTGGTTGATTTTTTCTATCGTTTTCTTAATCTCGATTTCAGATATTTCTCCCCTTATTTTGCTAATCTCCTCTCTTCTACTTTTGGGATCAGATTGCTCTAGTTTCTCTAAAGCCTTAAGCTGTATCGTTAAGTTATTTATTTCTGATGTTCCCATTTTTTTGATGTAGGCATTAAGAGCTATGAACTTACCTCTCAAGACAGCTTTCATTGTGTCCCAGAGATTTTGGTAAGTTGAATTTTCATTTTTGTTCTCTTTCAGGAAATCTTGAATTTCCTTTTTAATTTCTTCCTGAATCCAGTTCTCATTCAGCATCATATTGTTAAGCTTCCAGGAGTTAGTGTATTTTCTCTGTTTGTTGTGTTGTGGATGTCCAGCTTTAGGCCGTGCTGGTCTGATAGGGCACAGGTTAGAATTTCAACTTTTTTGTATATGTGTAGATTCATTTTGTGGCCCAATATGTGATCTATTTTGGAGAAAGTTCAGTGTGCTGCTGAGAAAAATGTGTATTCTTTGGTGCGTGGGTAAAAAGTTCGATAGAGATCTGTAAAGTCCATTTCTTTCAGGGTTTGATTAAGTTCCAAAGTGTCTCTGTTAAGCTTTTGACCTGTTGATCTATCCCATGTTGAGAAGGTGGTGTTGAATTCCCCAAGAATTATCATTTGGGGGTTGATTTCTTGCTTTAGGCGCTGTAGGGTTTTCTTAATGAATGTGGAGGAGCCCGTATTGGGTGCATATATGTTCAGTATTGTGAAGTCTTCCTGGTGAATTGTACCTCTGACTAAAATGTAGTATCCATCTGTGTCTCTTATGATTTTCTTTGGTTTGAAGTCCACTTTGTCCGAAAGCATAATTGCTACCCCTGCCTGTTTCCTGGTTCCATTAGCTTGCAAGATTTTGGACCAGCCTTTATTCTTAGGATGTGCCTATCTATCTTTTATGGTGAGATGAGTTTCCTGAAGGCAGGAGATTGTTGGATTGTGGTTTTTAATCCAAGTTTGTAATCTGTGTCTCTTAATCAGTGAGTTAATACCATTGACATTTAATGTTATAATGGAGAAATTATTTTTAATTCTGGACATTTTTTATGTTTAGTAGATTTTGTAAGCATGTTGTTTGATATTTATGTTTTGGTGGTATTATACTTCCCTTCTGTCCTCCTGGATACGCTTGTTCTTTTCCTCAAGCTTGAGTATCATTTCTAACATTTTTGAAGGCCTGGTTTGTAGACATGTATCCCTTCAAGTTGTCTTTGTGCTGGAAAATTTTTCTTTCTCCCTCAATCATGACAGATAATTTTGCCGGGTATATCAGTCTGGGTTGGCATTTTTGCTCATTTAATACTTGAAGTATGTCTCTCCAAGCTCTTCTTGCTTTTATTGTTTCCATTGAGTAGTCATTTGTTATTCTAATAGGTTTACCTTTAAAAGTGACTTGCTTTTTTCTCTTGAAGCTCTCAGCACCTTTTCTTTGTCTTGAATTTGGAGTGTTTTGAGTATTATTTGCCGTGGCAATTTTCTATTTTGGCCATATCTGTTTGGAGTGAGAAATGCCTCTTGTATTTGGATAGGCCTCTCATTCTTTAGTTGTGGGAAGTTTTCATTTATGATGAATTGAAATATTTCCTCCGGTGTGATATTTTGGGATTCTTGTTCTGGTATTCCATGAATGCGCATGTTAGGCTTCTTCAGGGTGTCCCATATCTCTTGAATGTTCCTCTCCAGTATCTTTTTGGCTTTAACAATCTCTTCCATTGAGCTGGTTAATTCTCCCACTTTGTCTTCAAGATCTGACATTGTATTTTCTGCCTCATTTGTTCTGCTGATAAGACTCTCTGTTGAGTTTTGGGTTGAAGATAACTTGTCTTTTCATTCAATTTTAAACTCTGCCTGAGACTGTTTTAACTGCTCTATACCTATTTTTCTTTCTTGAGCTGTTTTTCTCAACTCCTCCAAGTGCCTGTTGTGTTCCTGTTCAAAGTGGTTGATACGGTTGTTTAACTCTTCTCGGATTTCCTCTTTCATAGTATTAATCATGGTAAGGATCATACTCTGAAAGTCGTTATATTGGGTCTGGCTTTCATGGCTATTTTCTGTGGATTTGTTCTGGTTGGAATCCCTCATTATGGGATTGATTCTTTCGGTGGGAGATTGGTCTTCTTGGGTTTTGTGTCTCGTGGATCTGCACTTTGACTTGTACATTGTTGTTTTGTTTTTTAGGACCTTTCAGTTTCTGTGTGTTTTTCACTGAATCCACCTAGTTGGTATTGTTACACTTGCCAGTTATTACTAGTGCTTGCCTTGGATTGGGTATGTTTATGTATTGTTATTGTTATATCCTAGATGAGGCTACTAGGCTGTTAGTACGTCAGTTAAGTCAGGTTATGTTACCAGGGGGTGAATATTAGTTTGGTAGTGTACTTTTACGATTTAGTATCTTGGTGAAATGTAGTTGTATGTTTTTGGGGTAGCTGTATGAGGAAGTTGATCTACAGCATTGATACTTTAAAGGATCAGTAAGGTGAAAAGAAAAAGTTTACTTATCTTTGGGCTGGATGAGAAGAATCTCGCTCACGTGATATACTGATTGTAGTGGAGTCCAGATGTATGGCCTGTGTTCCCTTTGTTACTTAGAATTTTGCGTGAGTTTCCTTTGGGCTCTATTGAATTCTGAGTAGCAGTGTGTCTTCCGTGGACCTCGTGCGTAGGTCCCCGGTGGGCCAGAGAGGCAGAGGGTCTGATGTTGATGGCAGAATTCTTCACCTGCGACCTGGGGGGGGGCGGGGGCCCGTGGGGGTTGGGAGGGTGCGAGGGTCTGGGGTCCGAGGCGGGACCCCGGGGGTTAAGCTGGCTGCCTCGCGGCGCTGTGCTGCTGGCCGGTCGGCTCCGGGGTGGAGGGCGGGGCTGGGCTGGGCTCTGGAAAATTATCTTGTGTATAAAGAGGGAATAAATGAATGGGCTTATGGGAAAAGAAAGCACCAGAAGAAAATGTAGACTTCCTGGGATCAAGATCCGTTCAGTGTAACTTCAGGACTATATTCTTCCATGATGTCTCATGATGACATTGATATTCAGCCTATCTGTGGATACATGAGACTAACATTGCAGGGTCAGCTGCCACATACTTCCTAAATGTGCCCAAATTCCAGCATGTTTCACACAAACAGTTTCCCAGTTATTTTATTCAAGCCATTCATAAAATATAGCATTAGGGCATTGCACCTTGTCATTTTTTTTGGATGTGGGGTGGAGCTAGAACCATCTTTTTCTCCTGAGAAAATTTCCTTGTTATCACTGTGTACTGTCATTATGGGTTGATTGTCATACAGTGTCTTCACACTTGACTGTGGACTAAAGTTTATTGTCCCAGTACTGCCTCATATTGCCCAAGATCCAGCAACTCTTGGCTGTGAAGGGTTTCCTCAGTGCAGTGGGGTAGCAAGATAGGCTTAATTCAGTCTAAACCACCTTGAAGAATACCACCTTGAAGGATATAGGACAGTACTTTCTTTGCTTCTGTAGTTTTTGTGAAATCTAACTTCAGTTGTCAACTTGAGACCTGAAAGAAGTCCTGTACCTATCACATTGTGGGAAGGACCAACCCTATGCAAGACATCTTGTCTGTATACAGGTGGAGAAAACTATCTGAGTGCATGTAGGCAAGTATGCATTTATTTATTGCTTTCTGCTCTTTATTGTGGATGTACTATGACCAGTTTTCTCAGTTTGGTGCTATGCTGGATTAGAATTTCTAGCTTGCATAAATCCTTTCTCTCTTAAGTGACTCTTTTTAGTCATTTGTCACTCAATAGGAAAAGAAAACTAAAATAGTTCCCTTTACTTATATATGGGTGATTCCGGTGATAAACCAAGCAAATCAACAGTTTTCTCTTCCCAAAATAGATGCTACCACTATAAGGTGGCCTTGAGTTTGTTTCCAGACATCTTACTTCATTGTTTTTCTTAGTTTCTCCCACAGAGCAATCAGGTCAGAATATATCCTAACAGGGTACCTCTTAACCTCTCTTAAATCACTGATACACTGCTAAGAAGGTTTTGCAGTAACTGTGTGTATGTTCAGGAAGTTCTTCACTGAAAAATATTCAGAAAAATCTTTCCTGTGTTCCCCTATATGTTTCCAGTGATCACTAATGCCTTCCCAAGTTGGAGTGCCTATATTTACCCTAAATAAATCGGTATCAACTTTCTCAAGCCACTGTCTGTAATTTTGCCAAAGGAAGAAAAGATGCCAAAGGAAAAAAATATCATTGTGTCACATGACAGTTACTCGCTCCTCTGTACACCTGCGCTTTAAGGAAGCACAAATCAGCAACTCTGTGGGCAATGCAGCCTGAGGTTTCATGTGTATTTCATGTTGTTTAGAAACTGTCATGTAGGCCTTCTTCATGGAAGTTTAAATTTTCTTTGGGACATGTCTCATGGAGCAGAAGAAGCATTTATCAAAAGGAAGCAAATATGCTCAGATTCTCTATTCTGGTAAAGTCAGCACGATTTAACATGTCTGAGCTTCAGTCTATTCATCTATACAATGGGGATAATTTTGGCTGCCCCACAGAATAGGAAATTTTGAAATACAAAAAAAGCACTTTAAGTCCTTAGAAGGGAATTTGACAAATATTTATTAGATATACAGAATTTAGGCCATTTTGAAAAGCATCTCTGGGGCAGCCAGAGCCACGAGTCACCCATTCCTACTGTATCCAAGAATTCTTGAAGAGATGTTTACACAAGTGGAATGGTTGGCCAAAGCCAAATAGAAAAGTTGGTACAGGTAAAACCTTTTAATTCTTTTTTATTCCTCAGGCAAACTGCTTCTGATTTTATATTGTCACTCATACCAACAGTTTCATGGTATATATGTATGTATATGCACGTGTATATGTGTGTGTATTTGTGTGTGGTTTCTTTTTTTAAGCTTCTTTTTACAGATTTTTTATTATTGTTTGTGGATGTGTATGTGAGAGAGAGGGGGGGCTCTGCTCACCAGAGTCAGAACAGACCTCTAAATCTCTGCCTGACATCTTTACATGGCATCTGGGATCTGACCTCAAGTCCTTCTGCTTCCAAGGCAGAGTCCCAACCCCTGAGCCATCTCTCCAGAATGTGTGTAGTTCTAAGTTCAATCATTTAGATCAGAAGAGCTAATTTTTCTCCACTTAATAGGGCACAAAGGCATCAGAATTGAAAATGATGTCATTTCTTTTGATATGATCAAATCATATTACTATTATAGAAGTATGATTCTCTGAGGAGAAATGTTGGAGATCTGAACATTATACTGACACAAAATAGCTATTCATCTCTCACCCATGGGAGACTGCATATGCAGCATTCAAAATGGGGCAATAAAATGCCATAAGAAAGTTTGTATAAATGATGATGGTATTTTCAACACTTTAGGCCAAGGAAATTGTAGGGGATTATCAAAAAAAAAGAATGAAAAATGGTAGAAATTTAATAGGATAACAATTGAAAAGGCAGAGCTGTCTCAAAAAACATGCGATAGGCAGCTTAGAACCTCATAGGAAAGGTAAATGGTGGGATGGTGAACAAAACACAGTTCAGAATCTCAGAAGTCAGTGTGTACTTCAGGTTTAAACCTGAATGATGTCATCTTTATTCTTTGAAACTTATTGTTTAGAATATCCTACCTGTTTTTTTTTGGAGGGGTGGGGAGGAGTTGAAGTAGACTTGGATGATTTTTAATCTAATAAGAATAGCCTTTTTTACTAGCATGATTTTTAGTCTAGTAAGAATAACCTTTTACATCTGCAAGTCTCACAATTAATGTGGTCAGGAGCAGTTTTCCACACATGACCTCCTTTTGAATGCTTTAGTAGATTAATTTGATATTAGTTTGAAATGTGTGCATTTAATTATACTCTTCTTGAAGAATTCAGGTCAACTGTTAGGATATGAATTAATTGTAGATTCTAGTAAAGAAGTCAATAGAAAAAGTTTGGATAAAAAAGAGGTCATTTCTACCCTAGAGATAGGTGGAGCAAGAAATGTTATCTAGACCATTACCTCTGTGAATTGAGTGGGTAAGAAGCTGATTGCATTAGATACAGTCAGTGAAAGGATGAGAAAGTAAAAT
This sequence comes from Typhlomys cinereus, assembly GCA_023101885.1. NCBI lineage: Eukaryota > Metazoa > Chordata > Mammalia > Rodentia > Platacanthomyidae > Typhlomys > Typhlomys cinereus. The sequence continues at coordinate 2,573,528 of JALPQD010000225.1, read as the reverse complement.
TAGGATGCAAAAAGATGACAAGAGGTAAGAAGGAAGTCAACAGTGAAAGGATGAGAAAGTAAAATTAGGATGCAAAAAGATGACGAGAGGTAAGAAGGAAGTCAATTCCCAGTCCAGAAAATCTGAAATAAGGATGAAGTTTCAAACTTATACCAGAATAGGCATTGTCCACCAGGGACTTCTAGGAGTCAGTAACTTTCAAGATGGCACTCCCAATTTCTCCTCTCAAGTCTGGAGACCTCAAGTGTGGCCCAGGTGGACCCATAACAATGTTCCTGGAAGTCCCATCCGCCTGCCTGCCATTAACTCTGGAGAACACAGACCTGCAGACTGGACCAAAAACACTACTTCACCCTTCATATTTCATGGATTTAAACGACTATAATTATTCATAGAAGCATGATATTGTTGAACGAACCGGAGAGCTCCAACTTTTCTCTGATAAATTTAGAAAATATTGCTGCACCATTCAGGACTGACAGAATTCATTTAGGTGTGGATTGTATAGACATGAAAGGCAATAACTGGCTCATTTAGATGGATACTCAGAAAGTGGATATGTTTCATGGTTCATTTGCTTCAATGCAGTCGAAATTTCAGTTTCTAACCCATCTCTGGTCTGTCCAGAACATCTAACTTTTCTGGATGACCAGCTGCACTTTCTATACTTCCTTTTCTTTCCATGTAAGTAGCTTCTACCAATAGCACTTTCTGTTGCTTGGCCACTATTATAATTTCAAGAAAGAGTATGAATTTAATACTGGATAACTCAGATAAATGTTAGACTTAGATTCTGGAATAAGAGTTGCTTATGCAGAATGAGCTAGTGTGATCACCTTAGCAGCAGCATCTTAAACAGGGGCAATGAAAATGACAGTCATTGCAAAGCTGAATAACTAGATTACGTTACATATAATGGAAAACATAGCTCATGATAATACTTGAATCAACCCAGACATTTTTTAGAAGAACCACTTTTTATTATTTTATAGAAGTTAGATACTTTAGATATTTTATAGAAGTTAGAAAGAGAGAACAGCTCTGTGACTTGCTGGGAAAAGCTTTGAGAACTTTCTTCTCTAATTGTCCATTCTCTGATTTTCCAAATTAAGGAGGAAATGGGTAAATTCATGAGATTAAATAAAGACTATAGAGATCAAGAACAGTGTGCCCCAACAATATGATAAATGGTAGTCCTAACCATCACCTCTAAGATTTAAGGCATTTTTTTACATATACTTACAATAATTGTTTAATGAAATGAATTAGCTGCTGTAAGTCAGGAAAGAGTCTAGACAAAGAAATTGTATCAAGTGGGATTCTTTACACACACACACACACACACACACACCATGACTTAAGTGAAGCTACTGATTTACTTCATTGGAAACCTCGAAGCAGGAGCTGCTGCTGTATTCTAGAGGTGGGTTTTATTCTTCATCCTCTATCTTAGTTTCTCTTCTGTTGCTGTAATAAAATACTCTGACTGAAACAGTTTAAGGCATAAAGTGCTTATTTTGACCTACAACTCCAAAGTACAGACCTCCTCATGTTGAAGAAGGTATAGCAAGCCCATATTCTGGGGAAGACATGGTGACCCCATATGCTGGGAAGGCATAGTGAGCTCACATGCTGGGGAAGCATGGTGCTACCATATGCCAGGAAAAGCATGGTAGCAGAAGCAGAAGTCCACTTTGTCACACTCTATTCATTCTCAGAAAGGAGAGAGGGAACAGGAAGTGGGGAAGGTCATCAAACCTCAAGGCACATTCCCAGTGAAATACTTCATTCATCAGGGTTCCAAAACCCTCCCAAACAGTGCCACCATCTGGAAACCAAGTGTTCAAACACATGAAACCATGGATGACATTTCACATTTGTGCTAGTTAGATATGGGAGCTAACTTGACAATTGAAGACTGAGCTTTGGGCACATATGTGAAGAATTAGAAGTTAAAATAAGTCCTGAGCAAGCCTGTGGGAGATTGTCTGATGTACAAAGACCCAACCCATAGTGGGCTGGATCATTCTCTGGGTAAATGGATAAAATGGAGAGAGCTGGATTAGTAGTTCTGCATACTTTTGGTACTCATTGGCAGAGATGCAGTCTGGCAAATGAGAATGTTTGTCTCTCTTTCATCAATTCTTGTGAATATGGTTGATTCCCTCAGGTTCTAGTGTTGATACCAACTCTTCTGCCAAACTCGACTATTTACTGGGACACAGACTCATATGCAAGAATAAAACCCCTTGTTTCCTTAAGTCGTTTGTTGTCCCAAGAAAAAAGGAGAGAAGGGATCATGCTTCAGTAGAGAAAATAGGTCACCATCAAATACTGCAAATAAGTAGTGAGACATCTGGTGAAGCTCACTCTCACTTTCCTTCCTGGTCACTTGCAACTGAGGATGTACCAATCAGGGAGGATCTAGGGACTGACAGATAGATAGTAACTACCCTGCAAATGGGACACTGACTCCCCTTCACTGCTGTCTCCTACTCCTTTTCCATCTATCTTTGAATCTCCTCTTATTGTAAGATCTTCATTTAAACAGCTTTTTATTTTGATTAGGAGGTGACCTCCAGTACCAATCAAGATAGAACCAAGGGCGGTTCAGGTACAGCAAAACTGAAAACAACAACAACCCATAATTCAGAACACCAAAGACTCTACATTTATCACCTGGAACCAGACCAACCAAATCGCTCCCCATCCTAAAACTCAGGGAACCTTGTGGAAGAGGAGGCGACAAGATTGTAAGAGCCTAAAGATGGGGAGGCCCAACAATATGCAAGATACTCCACACAAGTTAGGACTGCAGTAGCCATAATCAGACTTCGCATGACCTGCACAATGACTGACATGTCAACGACCCCCCAAAGTTTAGTGTGGATCACAGGCACTAGGATCCTTAGAGGCAAGTGATTAACAGTCATAATAGTGCTCCCATACTAAAGAGGAGCCCAAGAAAGGGCTCTGGGCAATGCCACTGAGTCCTTACACCTCACTAGAGTGGAGGGCTCAGAGGGAGGTTTGGCATTCACACAAAAGGATGCTCCAGGTGATTGGAAGTGGGAAGGGGGAGGCACTGGGAGAAGAGAGGGAGGGGGTGAAAGGAAAGGGAAAAGAGCAGAGGGTGCAAGGGGGACTGGGGAGGAGTGAAAAGAGGGAGGGGACGGGGGTACCTATTGAGCTTGTGTGATTGGGGAAAAATAAATGAATTTAAAAAATAAAAAGACCCCCCTCAAAAAAAGGTTAAGCTGTGATAAGTAAATATAACTCTGACTATGCAATTACTAGTTTCTAGCAAAGTAGCATCCATATCAAAGTGAGACATAAGTCCCATTGAAAAATTTCTAGACTTACATTTTTATTACAGTTGTTTTATGTTTTATTCTTGAGAAGGAGATTATTAGGGTAGGATTATCTGAACTAATGATCTCTTCATTGACCACATAACTGGAATTATAGCCATGTGTCCAGATCCAGAGTTTTAGACTTATATATTTAAATTTGAGAGATTTTTGTAATGTATTAAATCTGAAGTCATTCACTAAACTTGAAATTGCCTAAATGAAATGAGAATGTGTTGATGTTTTATATTAAACAATTGCAGACTTGGATAATTAAAGTTTGCACAATTCCAATTTATATAAAATATGACTAGCTTTATGTCTCACTGGACTGCCATGAGTATTAAATGTGCTAATGTATGCTAGCCATTTAGCTTGAAACCTGACATCATTAATAATAATGATGTCTAAACAGGGAGAACTTCAAGTGGGCACTTAAGACAGGAAAGAAATGCTATTATTTTCCCTCCTATGACATCATGCAATAATTCTAGTACTTGACTGTCTTTTTCATTTTAGTGCAAGGTTGACTTACGAGAGAGAATTTGGTAGCTATTCTTTACATATCTCCTTGTCAGGAAGTGTTTCAGAGAACTAGGACAAAGTTAAAAGCTCCATCAAACTCTATTCCATTTTCATACTGAGAGATACTGATTGTCTAAGATGTTCTCATTTTTACCACTTGGCAAAACCATGTGGGATTTTGAACATAAAGAAAAATGTCTTAGTATTTGAGAAGATAGTAACATCCTGAGGACTCTTGGTTTCTATTATATATTGCCTCCAACTAATGTGTTTCTTTTTTTAATAAGGCAAGTTCTGACATCAACTTAGTCACTAAGGTTAAAAGTCAGGTGTGGATCTATGCCAAAATACTATGAACTATGTTTGCCTATTCAGAGTATATTACAGTGGCATTATCTATCTATCTATCCATCTATCTATCTAATATTTACATATATTTGTCATCTATCTATATGTTATTGTCTTGTTGCTACAATCAAATACTTACAAAGAAACAAGTCATACTAAGCAAGATTGACTTTGGATGATAGTTTTAAGTTGTATCAGTTACTTTTCTTGTTGCTGTGATAAAATGCTTGACAAAAACAACTTAAGAAATCAAGAATTTTATTAAAGATTACTCATAAATTTGGAACCAAACCTCAAACCAGAAATTTCGCTTGATAGATCTGAGGTCAGAAACAGACCTCTGGACCAGAGACCCCATCAAGAATGTTAATAGACTCTAATAAGGAAAACAAAACTGGAGAGACTCTTTGTTTTTGGGATTGAACAGACCGGTCAAACTAAAACCCCTTCTCCTGTACTCCAACCAACTCCAAAGTAATAGTAATTTCCATCTTATGAAGAAATTGCTGCTTCCTCACTGGAGTTTGGAGGAGCTTCCCAAATAAACTTCAATCTTTGTGGATGAAGCTAGGGTTCCTGTTTTATGTCCCTTTCCCACCCTTTCTTCACTCCTGTTTTCTAACAATTATGGTTTGAGGAAATAGTACATCTAGACAGGGAAGTAAACGTATGGAGTGTGAGGAAGCCAGCTATACTGCATTCAGCCAGGAAACAGAGACAAATGCTGGTCCTCCATTTGTCTGTCTCCTTTTTTACCTGGTATAGAGCATGTTTCCCATGTTCAGGGTGAATCTTTCCACCTTAGTTGTACCTCTCTGGTTTGAGGCTGGTTTTACTTGATGCCTGCAGCTTTCCTCAATGTATTATATATTTCTAAAAACTCTAATATCTTTGGCCTCTATTGCAACATGGGTACAATAGTTAGATATAGATGTCAGCTTGTCAGTTGTAGGTTCTTAAGTCTGCAATTGATAGTCTAACTAATATGGAAGATACAGGAGCCCACAGTGGGAGGTGCTTTCCAGTGGTGGGCTAGATAAAAGAAAGACAAAGGGGAGAGACTTCTCTTTTCTTTTGCCCTTTGTCATCTTGCTATGTGGTGTTCAATGCTGGTCTGCTGCTGCTTTTCTTCACTGTGCTGCTGTTCTTTGCCGACTCTTTGGTCCTGCTGCCATTCTTTACTGACATTGGAATCTAACTTCTTAGGCCTTCCAGTATGACTGGGGAGGGGGGTCAAAGACTTTGTGAAACCTTTTGCCTTCAACAACTGACTGGTACTATTGTGAAATTTTACAGGGATCCTTTGGTCTTCAATATTAGACTGGGATTGCTGAGATATTGCAGACAACTACTGTAGGGCTAAAATTTTATCTTCTAAGAATATATATAAAGTTGGTTTTGTTCCTCTACAGAACCTTGAGTAATACAGTGAACTTCTTTAACTTCACAACTCAATTAATCCTATCAAATGCTCCATGCTGGCAATGTGAACATGCTACTGATTGTCGGGCCAGAGTTGTTATCTGGAATCTCCATTATTCCTTGACTTTTGCATTTTGTGTGTCTGTAAAACTATAACCGCATTCATGATAACAAGTTATGTTGCTGCAAGTTTGAGTTGCAGTTTACTTCTTTGGAACTCTGTTGTAGTCTGCCTTCATGGATAAAATTGACAAAAACTTATTTACAAAGTTGTTTTCCAGTGCAGCACCCAAGAAACTCTACCTTTTTGTATAATTTCTTTTCAAATTGTTTTACAAAGAAGTTTTTGGCTTTACACCTTGGAGATTTCAATGTTTGAGATCTTGCCTTAAAGCATCTTTCCTATTGCTTCTGCAGACTCTATGGCTTCTCTTTAATAGTGCTAATTTATTTAAAAGATACAGATGTTTTATCTATATACACATGTTCTACACCTAAAACTACGGTTTTTCAGACATAGCAGAAAGAAGCCAACTATCTAACAGAATATAACATGATGTCAAGCCTAGTAGCTGATAAAATTCTTTTTTCTTTCTTTCTTTCTTTCTTTCTTTCTTTCTTTCTTTCTTTCTTTCTTTCTTTCTTTCTTTCTTTCTTTCTTTCTTTCTTTTTTATTATTATTATTTCTGCTCATACAAACTTAACAGGTACACCAGTCCCCTCCCTTCCTCCACCTCCCCTCGACCCCCCTTCTCCCACTCTCCTCTCCCCTCCCTCCCCATCCCCCAGTGCCTGCCCCCCTAATCCCCAGAGCATCCTTTACTGTGCATGCCAAATTCTCCTCTGGGTTCTCCTCTCCGATGAGGTGCAAGGACCCAGGAGCATTTCCCAGAACCCTTTCCTGTGTTCCCCTTCAGCTTAGGAACACTACTGTGACTGTCAGTCCCTAGACTCCAAGGATCCTAGTGCCTTTAGTCCATGCTAGACTTTGTGGGGTCAATAATGTGTTGGACATAGTGCAGATCATACAAAGTCCTATAATGATTGCTTTGGCCCTAACTTGTGTGGAGTATCTTACATATCATTACCCTTCCCATCCTTATGCTCTTACAATCTTACCGCCCCCTCTTCCGCAAATTTCCCTGAGCTTCAGGATGGGGAGAGATTAGGCTGTCCCAGTTCCATGTGGTTGACATAGAGTCTCGGATGTTCTGAATTATGGTTTGCTGATTTTTTTTTCGGTTTTGCTGCTCCTGCAATGCCCTTGGCTCCATCCTGATGGGTATTGGAATTCACCCCCTGGCCAGAGATAAAAACCTGTTAAATTAGAGTCTTGTTATAAGAGTATGTTCAAAGATAGATGGAATAAAAGTAGAAGACCGAAGTGAGAGAGGGGTCAATCACACATTTGCAAAATGGTTACTTTCTATCAGGTAGCCTATATGCCCATCCCTTCTGGTGAAATCATACCCCATCAGTTGCATATGATCAGGAAAGAAATTCTGTGAACTTAACCAGATGTCTCATTACTTACTTGCAGTCCTTGATGGTGGCCTATTTTCTCTGCTGTAACATGGTCTCCTCTCACCTTGTTTCTGGCGTGGCCCTCCTTCCCCATAATTACTGTAGGTATTATAGAATTTGTCTATGAGTGTCTCTAAGTGGGTTTGGTACTAGGATCCACCTATTAGGGAGTACATACAGCGCTTAATTTTACGTGTCTGGTATACTTCACTCAATATAATTGTTTCTAATTCCATCCATTTCCCAGCAAAGTAGTATTCCATTGTATAAATGTACCAAATTTTCCTTATCCATTCATCAACTGCTTGACATTTGGCCTGATTCCATGACTTTGCTATTGTAAACAGTACTGCTATGAAAATGGTCATGCTTGTGCTATCGAGGTGAATTTTTGCTATATGGGGGGTTATTCCCAAAAGTGGAATAGCAGGGTCATATGGCATTTCAATCTTTAACTTCTTTAAGAATCACCAGACGGCTCGCCAGAGTGGCTGTATGAGCCTGCATTCCCACCAGCAATGTAGGAGTTCCTCTCTCTCCACATCCTCTCCAGCACTTGGTGTTGCTTGTATTGTGGATTTTTGCAATCCACAGGGGTGAGACGATATTTCAGGGAAGTTTTGATTTGCATTTCCCTAATGGCTAAGGATGTGGAGCATTTTTTAAGATATTTGTTAGACATTTTATTTTCATACCTGGTAAAGTTTCTTCTAAGTTCCAAGACCCATTTTTTAATTGGCCCATTTGTTTCCTTGGTGTTTAGTTTTTTTAAGTTCTTTGTGCTCTCTGGATAATAGAGCTCTATCAGATATGTGGTTTGTGAAGATTTTCTCCCATTCTGTGAGTTGCCTTTGTGCTGGAGTTACAATCCCTTTATCTGAACAGAAGATCTTTAATTTCACAAGATCCCATCTGTTGAGTGTTGGTTGTAGTGACTGTGTTATTGCATGTCCGTTTAGGAACTGTTGGCCTAGCCCAATCAGCTCGAGGGAGTTCCCTACCCTTTCAATTAAGGTTTTTATAGTCTCTGGCTTTATATTGAGGTCCTTGATCCATTTTGAATTAATTCTTGTACATGGTGACAAGTACGGGTCCAGTTTTAATCTTCTGCATGTGGAGATCCAGTTTTACCAGCACCATTTGTTGAAGATGCTGTTCTTTTTCCTTTGGATTTTTTGGGCCCCTTTGTCAAAGATCAGATGGCTGTAATTGTGTGGGCTTATATCTGGGTCATCAACGCTTATCCACTGATCTGTGTGTCTATTTTGGATCCAGTACCAGGCTGTTTTTACAACTATGGATTTTTAGTATAGACTAAGGATTGGTATGGTGATACCTCCAGCCGTGTTTTTGTTACTCAGTATCGTCTTTGCTATTCTGGGTCTTTTGTGCCTCCATATGAATTTTGAGATTATTTGGTCAACTTCTTTAAAGAACTGCTTTGGGATTTTAATTTGTATAGCATTGAATCTGTATATTGCCTTTGGTAGGATGGTCATTTTTATGATGTTGATTCTGCCAATCCAGGAACAAGGGAGGTCTTTCGACCTTCTGGTGTCTTCTTCAATTTCTTTCTTTAGGGTTTTTAGGTTTTCATTATAAAGTTCTCTTACTTCCTTGGTTAGGTTTATACGAAGATATTTCATTTTGGGGGGGGCTATAGTAAATGGGATTGTTTCTCTCAAGGCTTTTTCACTTCTTTCATCCTGGGCATATAGGAAGGCCACTGATTTTTGCACATTTATTTTCTATCCTGCCACCCTGCTGAACTTCTCAATTAGTTCCAGGAGCTTCCTGGTGGAGTTTTTGGGATCACTCAAGTATAAGATCATGTCATCTGCAAATAGGGATAGCTTGACTTCTTCCTTGCTGATTCAAATCCCTTTTATGTCCCTTTCTTGTCTTATGGCTTCAGCTAAGACTTCAAGTACAATATTGAATAGAAGTGGTGAGAGTGGACAGCCTTGTCTAGTTCCTGATCGAAGTGGGAATGCTTCCAGTTTTTCCCCATTGAGTATAATCCTTGCTGTGGGCTTGTTGTATACAGCTTTTATTATATTGATAATGGTTCCTTCCATTCCTACTGACTCTAAAGTTTTGATCATAAAAGGCTGTTGGATCTTATCGAAAGCTTTTTCTGCATCTATCGAGAGTATCATGTGGTGTTGGACTTTGGACTGGTTTATATGATGAATTACATTTATTGATTTTCGTATGTTGAACCAACCTTGTGTGCCGGGGATGAAGCCTACTTGGTCCCCGTGAATGATCTTTTTGATATGTTTTTGAATCCGGTTTGCTAAGACTTTGTTGAGAATCTTTGCGTCTGTGTTCATCAGAGAGATTGGCCTGTAGTTTTCTTTTTTAAGTGAATCTTCATTAGGTTTTGGGATTAAAACAATATTAGCTTCATAGAAAGAATTTGGTAGTGTTCCTTCCTTTGCTATTTGATGGAACAGTTTAAGGAGTATTGGTGTTATTAGCTCCTTAAACGTCTGGTAGAACTCTGTGCTGAATGCATCTAGTCCAGGACATTTTTTGTTGGGAAGATTCGAGATTATTTCTTCAATTTCCTCATATGTTATAGGACTATTTAAATAATTCACAATTTCCTGATTCAATTTAGATAAGTTATGTTTACTTAGGAATTCATCCATCTCTTTCGTGTTGTCAAATTTCATAGAGTTTAAGATTTTGAAATATGATGTTATAATTCTCTGGATTTCTTGGGTACCAGTAGTGATAACTCCATTTTCATTTCTAATTTTGTTAATTTGGGCTTTCTCTCTCTTGCTTTTGGTTAATTTTGCTAGGGGTGTATTAATCTTATTGATTTTTTTCAAAAAACCAGCTTTTCGATTGGTTGATTTTCTGTATCGTTTTCCTAATCTCAATGTTGGATATTTCTCCCCTTATTTTGCTAATCTCCTCTCTTCTACTACTTTTGGGATCAGATTGCTTTAGTTTCTCTAAAGCTTTAAGCTGCATTGTTAAGTTGTTTATTTCTGATGTTTCCATTTTTTTGATATAGGCATTAAGAGCTATGAACTTACCTCTTAGGACAGCTTTCATTGTGTCCCAGAGATTTTGGTAAGTTGTATTTTCATTATCGTTTACTTTCAGGAAATCTTGATTTCCTTTTTAATTTCTTCCTGAATCCAATTCTCATTCAGCATCATATTGTTAAGTTTCCAGGAGTTAGTGTATTTTTTCTTGTTTGATGTGTTGTGGATGTCCAGCTTTAGGCCATGGTGGTCTGACAGGGCACAGGTTAGAATTTCAACTTTTTTGTATATGTGTAGATTCATTTTGTGGCCCAAAATGTGATCTATTTTGATCTGAGAAAAATGTGTATTCTTTGGTGCATGAATGAAAAGTTCGATAGAGATCTGTAAGGGTCCATTTCAGTAAGGGTTTGATTAAGCTCCAAAGTGTCTTTGTATAGTTTTTTGTCTGTTGGTCTATCCCATGTTGAGAAGGCAGTGTCGAAATCCCCCAGAATTATCGTTTTGGGATTGATTTCTTGCTTTAGACATTATAGGGTTTGATTAATGAATGTGGGGGGGCCCCGTATTGGGTGCATATGTGTTCAGTATTGTGAAGTCTTCCTGGTGAATTGTACCTGTGACTAAAATGTAGTATCCATCTGTGTCTCTTATGATTTTTTTTTGGTTTGAAGTCCACTTTGTCTGATAGCATAATGGCTAACCCTGCCTGTTTGCTGGTTCCATTAGCTTGCAGAATTTTGGACCAGCCTTTTATTTTTAGGATGTGCCTATCTTTTGTGGTGAGATGGGTTTCCTGCAGGCAGCAGATTGATGTGTTGTGATTTTTAATCCACGTTTGTAATCTGTGTCTCTTGATCGGTGAGTTAATTCCATTAACATTTAATATTATAATGGAGTAACTATTTTCAATTCTGGACATTTATCATGTTTAGTGGCTTTTATAAGTGTACTGTTTCACTTTTATGTTTTGGTAGTATTATACTTCCCTTCTGTTAACTTGGATATGCCTGTTTTTTTCTTCAAGCTTGAGTATCATTTCTAGCATTTTTTGAAGGCCTGGTTTGGTGGACATATATCCCTTCAAATTGTCTTTGTACTGGAAAACTTTTCTTTCTCCCTCAATCATGACGGATAGTTTTGCAGGGTATATCAGCCTGGGTTGACATTTTTGCTCATTCAATACTTGAAGTAAGTCCAAGCTCTTCTTGCTTTTACTATTTCGACTGAGAAGTCATTTGTTATTTTAATAGGTTTACCTTTAAAAGTGACTTTTTTTTCTTGATGCTCTCAGCACCATTTTTTTATCTTGAATATGGAGTGTTTTAAGTATTACTTGCCATGGCGAGTTTCTATTATTGTCATATCTGTTTGGGGTGCAGAATGCCGCTTGTATATGGATGGGCCTCTCTTTTTTGAGATGAGGAAAGTTTTCCTTGATAATAGTTTGAAAAATGTCCTTAGGTGTGGTAATTTGGGATTCTCGTTCTGGTATTCCATGAATATGCATGTTTGGCTTCTTCAGGGTGTCCCATAACTCTTGAATATTTCTCTCGAGTATCATTTTATCTTTAGCAATGTCTTCCATTGAGCTGGTTAATACTCCTACTTTGTCTTCAAGGTCTGAGATTCTATTTTCTGCTTTGTTAGTTCTGCTGATAAGACTCTTTGTTGAGTTCTGGGTTGAAGATAACTTGTCTTTTAGTTCAGTTTTAAACTCTGCTTGAGTCTGTTTTAACTGCTCTATGCCTGTTTTTGTTTCTTGTACTGTTTGTCTCAACTCCTCTATGTGTCTGTTGTGTTCTTCTTCAAAGTGATTGATGCAGTTATTTAATTTCTCCTGGATTTCCTCTTTCGTAGTATTGAACATGGTAATGATCATGTTTTGAAAGTCGTTATCCTGGGTCAGGCTTTCTTTGCTATTTTCCGTGGGTTTGTTCTGGTTGGAGTCTATCATTATGGGATTAATTCCTTCAGTGTGAGATTTGTTTTCTTGAGTGTTGTTTCTCGTGCATTTGCACTTTGACTTGGGCATTGTCGTTTTAACTCTTAATACCTTCTCTCAATTTCTGTGCGTTTTTCACTGAACTGAATTATTTGGCCTGAGGTTTGGGGTTGAGAGGGGAGGAGCTTACCACCGTGAGTCCTGGCTGGACTGTGCGCATCCTGGGTGGGTGGGGAAAGAGAGGAGGTGGCGGTGGTGGGGTGCTCTTTAAGCTGGGGAGCTGGGGCGTGGCCCAGGGGGTCCTCCCCTTCCGGCACAATGCAGGCTCCAGTTGGTTGGTGGGAGTAGCTATGTCCTGGGATTTGGGGTTATGCAGAGGAGAGGGGGAGCTTACCCAGGTCACTGTGAGTCTCGACTGGACTGCACGTGTCCCGGGCAGGTGGGAAAAGGGTCTGATAGAATTCTTGTGTTACTTTCTGAAACCTCATGTGCCTAGCCTTTAATGTCTATATCAAAAGAAACAACAATTGCAGTTATAACAGATGCTGTCAAAGTCAGGGAAGACCATCTCAATTAGTCATGGTGATAAATGAGGTTAAATTGAAGAAGCTGTGTAAGAACTTACTACAAAAACAATCGCTACTGTAATAGCTCAGAGTAACAAATATTTTAATGAACTTTCTTAGCCATATTAGTTTATAAAGTTTATTCATTATAAAACATCATTAGAATACTGACAGAGCAAGACCATCAACAGTCTTAGCCAGCTGTGAATTTTGTAATTACAGTAATAACTGTCCACTAGTGTAATAGTGACATGCATTATGAGATAATCAACTAGCCAACGGCTTCCTGATTGTATTTAAGATTCACTCTTCAACAGAGAACTCATGTCCAATACTGTAATCCAGAGTAAGAATTGGTGAATGCACAGGTCATAAGGGGACCAAACTGTTCTCTTTTGTTATAGAAACAGTATCAAACTGCCTTCTAATATTTACATTACAACCATAGCTTAGTGCATCTCAAAAGCAACCAATAATTTTTTGGGGGATGGATGCTTCCTACCAAATAATGAAACCAAAAATGTGTGGACAGTGAAAATGAAAGATTAATATAAGACCAACAATGCTTAGAAAATATAATGCAAAATCGAGAACTGTTTTTTCCACAATTTCGTTTCTGGGATCTTGATGCTGTCACTTTGGAAACAAAACAGCTTTCTTACAGTTATGCATTTATTTAGTCAATGTTTTGTGTCTATTTATTCACTTATTTGGTCAAAAAGTAGCTTAAGGAGTCAGACCTCTGTTGTCATACATGTGGTTCCTCAGTGGAGAAAACCATGAGTGGGGAGGTTCCTCTTCTCTTGTCTGGTACCTGCACCAGAGACACTTTCACAGAACAGTTGTTTCTTCTGAGATCTTCTCTAGTCCTTGTAGGAATATTAGTACGTCAGTCATTGTATAGATCTGGTGGTAGAACTTTTCATTGCATTGAGCACTTGGGTAGAGAAGCCATGTCATGACTAGAGTGTCTCTTATAGAGTGCCACCTGGGGGAAAGTTGTGCTTAAGAGGCCACCTTGACAAAGGGACTTCACATTATCTGAGGAATTCTTCATAAGGCTGAGTTCCCCTGTTGTTACAGACTAGTTGATATTGCCCTATCTCTCTTTTCCACTAATCATAGTCCTTCAACTGGTCTTTCAGGCTGATCTGGTATACATTCCTGTATAAATAAAGCTGGAGGAAGCAGGTGGTGGGAGACACCTCACAGAGATTGTGGTATTTCCCCATCTGCTGGGTCTGCTCATCTTCTTATCCATCTCATGTCCTGTGAATTCTTTCTTCTTTGTGTTTCCAACAGTCCTGGGACTTATCTGCAAGGACAATCATCTGAGATTGATTTTATAGATATCCTGTTTAAGACAGGATAGATACATGTCTTTTCTTTTTATAAACTTACATCCCCCACTAGGTTACTGTGATCTTACTGCCCCCTCTTCCATAAGGTTCTTTGAGCCTTGTGGTGGGCTGATTAAAATAGGGTATATCTTGGCTTAGCTCTAGGAGTTTTTCTTACCTAAGTGTTAAATAAAAATGTTTAGTTCTTATATTTAGCACTAAGTCATCTGTTCCTGTGTAATGTCTCTTCTTCCCCTCTACTGTTACATGGATAGCTTTATACTATCAGGCATGAGCTCCCTGACAATAAGAGGAAGTTTATTATCCATTCAGAAAATAATTGTTTATTCATAGGTCTTACATACTGCTGTTATTCCTTTGTATTCTTACCAGAGTCTGAGTAGCTTTCAGTGTTCCTAACTGGGTGAGGCTCAAGTGCCCTTTTTTTGAGTCACTTGCCCTTTTGTTCTCTCCCTTATCTATTATTAATATTGTCATGGTTTGAAATGTGTCCCCCACAGTCTCATGTATTTAGCAAGGTCATGGCACCTTGAGAGGTAGAGCCTTGCTGGAGGAAGACAGTCACAAAGGGTGGGCCTTGAGGTAGATTATTCCCACCGTACCTCTAGGAGAAGTTGACCTTTATAGCAAGCAGTCTGCAGCTCTCAACTTCCAAAATGTCTGCGGTGACTTAGCCTCCTCCATCTTTGGCCAGCCAGCCATGCCATCTCTGCTTTGAGACTGTACCTTCCCTCCGGAACTGTAAGCTGAATAAACCTCCCTTTCTCCCTTAAGTTGCTTGACTTTGGGTGCTCTCTCACAGCAATGGTTAAGAGTAACCGTTAAATACCTATCTCCTTACTTCCTCCCTTTTAAGATTTTTCTTCCATAATAATCTTATTCATCTACTTACCTGTTTTCTTTTGTCTCCATTCCTTTGAGATCTTCTTTTTCCCTTCCTCCCTATGTACATTCCCTTGTAGTTTGTGGATGTAATAAAAGTTTCCCTTCGAGAGTATCAACTTGAAAGTTTAAAAATAGGATCCTTTTATAAGGGAGAACATGTAGTGTCTGTCTTTCTGCATCTAGGATCCTTTGTTCAGTATAATTTCTTCCCATCTCCATGCATTTCATTAGTTTATTTTTCTGGACAGCTGAATAGGATTCCACATTGTGTATATGTATCACATTTTCATTATCCACTCATCTATCATTGGACATCTAGGATGATTCCATTTCTTTCATATTGTGAATAGAGCTGTAATGAACATGGATAAACATGTGTCTCTATAGTATGATATAGCTTTCTTTGGGAATATTCTCAGTAGTATTTTGCTTTGTTATTTTGTTTTTTTTCCCTTTTAAGGAACATCTATACTGATCTCCAAAGGGGTTGTAAAAGTTTTCCTTCCCTCCAGGATTGTATGAGGGTTTCCTTCTCCCTGTTTCCATACCAGCATTTGCTGTTGTTTATATTTTGTATTTTAGCCATTCTGACTAGGGAGAGATGATGTTTCAGGGTGATTTTAATTTTCATTTTCCTAATGACTAAGGAAATGCAACATTTTTAAAGATATTTGCTATACGTTTGAATTTCATTTTAAGAAAAGTTTCTTTTAAGTTCTAAGACCTATTATGAAAGAGAGTGTGAGGGAGGAAATAATAGGAAAAAATATCTTAAAAGAAGAAAGGAATAGAAAGTAGCAAGGGCTGAGGGATTAAAAGAAGAATCCTAAGATTGTAGGATGGAACCAGATAAGAATCTCCTATCTTAATAATATGTCAAAAACATTTATTTTAAAAAGGAATAAGAAAAAAAAAGGAATAAGAATGGACAGTCCTTATGCAGGGGAGCAAGAGAGAAGAACAGGGCAAAATAATAAAAATGAAAAATACTCTGGGTTGCTCCACCTAGAAAACAGTGACAAAACTATGCTAGAAGGAACAGATATGCTTCACTTTCTGATACATTAAGGTCAGAGACACCTTAAAAGTCCCCAAAACAGTGTAGACATTTGTCATTGTAGTTAGTTTCTGACAGCAAAATGCTTATTACTGAAGATGAAACACACATGGATCATAGGATATAGACAAAACACGCCAGCTAGAACTTGCTTAGAACCTTCCTCCTTGCTGGATAGCTTACAAAGTATCAGAGAGTATTGTCGAAGCTAATGGGGGAGAAAAACAATCAAAGGTTTCCTTAATATATAAGATCTTCAAGTTATGATAACAATCACTATCGCAACATATGACCATCAGTGTAATAGTGGCATGAATATCAAAGACACAACCAACAGTTTTCTGATTGGATTTAAGACCCGCTTGTCAGAATGGAACACATTCTTGTTACTATTAACTAGAAGAAGAACCTATGGGAAGGGAAGGAAATATATCACAAGGGAAAAGCAGACTACAAATGTTTTTGCTAGGATGATAGTGCACCAAACTGCTTTGAAAATTCTTGCCATTTTATCCATAAATTGGAAGAGCACTCAGCACTCTAGACACCTTTTTCTACAAAAAAGCATGTTTATTACTGACAATCATGACTTATCAAAATACAGAGTGTTCTACAGTGTGCTTGTACCTAAGCAGGATATATAAGCTTCACCTCCTTACCCCGACACCCAGGTAACAACTCTGAAGATGAAGCAGCAAGATTGTTAGAGCCTGAAGTCTAAAAGTTGTGGACCAGGCATTATCTCCTGGACATGATGTAGTTACAATATATAAGATTTCATAACAAATATGTATATGTATATGTATATAAGAATTGCATGAGAACTGTCTTATCAGCATCTCATCATAATACAAGAAAGAACATTAGAAGTTCCACACCTCTCTGAGAGTTATGAGGTTTAATGCTGATGGAGAAGTAAAGGAGAATGTTTTACTCAATGATATGCCCACTAATCTAGGATATTTGCTGGAGCATGAATCTGATCATGCATATGCTATCAAAGACAGACCAGATGAAACACAGTGGGTCACACAAGCAAAAAGATTTTAGAGCAATCTGGCAAGGAAGAGGACAAATTATAAGGATAAAAAGGAGGAGGCATGGGATTTATGACTATGGGTTGAAAATATTATAAATTGATTATATTCATATATGAAACATTACACAAAAAATTTCTAAGGGCCATTTTTAAATTGCTTTGTTTACTGCCTTGGTATTTAAGTTTTTGTGTTCTCAGTGAACTCTGCACATTAGTTCTCTATCAGATATGTGGCTAGCAAAGATTTTCTCCCATTTGGTACATTGCCTTTTTACTCAGTTAATAGTATCTTTTGCTGAACAGAAGCTTCTAATTTTTAAATTTTTTTAATTTTAATTTTTGTTTTTTAAATTTTATTTATAAAATTTAATTTTATAATGGTTGGTCTTATTTCCTGTGTGTTTGGGGTCCTATTCAGAAAACGCTGACCTGGGCCAATCAGTTCAAGTGTATTTTCTATTCTTTATTCTAAGGATTTTATGATCTGTGATCTAACATTGAGGTCTTTGATCCATTTAGAGTTAATTTTCATGTAGGATGATAGATAGGGGTCTAATTTCATTCTTTTGCATGTAGATATCTAATTTTGACAGCAACATTTTTTGAAGATGCTGCCCTTTTTCCAGTGGTTTTCTGGGCACCTCTGCAAAAAATAAGTTGACAGTAGGTTTATGAGCTTATATCAGAGTCTTCATTTCTAATATATTGATCTGTGTGTTTATTTTGGAGCCAGGACCATGCAGTTTTTACTAACATGGACTTGTATTAGAGATTAAGGTCTGTTATGGTGATACTTTCACCAGAGTTTTAGTTACTCAGTATTGTTCTGGCTATCCTGAGCTTTATGTGGTTCCATATACATTTTGAGATTGCTTTGTCAATTTCTGCAAAGAATTGCATTGAATTTTGATTGCTATTGCATTGAATCTATATATTGCTTTTGATAGGATGGTCAATAGAGGTGGAAGGAACATGTATCAACATAATAAGGGCCATATACAACAAGCCTATAGCAAGGATCATCCTAAACGGTGGAAAACTTGAGCAATCCCACTTATATCAGGAACTAGACAAAGCAATCCACTTTCACCACTTTTGTTTAATATTGTACTTGAAGTCTTAGCTTACTATAAGACAAGTGAGGGAGATAAAGTGGATCCAAATAGGAAAGGAAGAAGTCAAGCTATTCCTATTTGCAGATGACATGATTCTGTGAATGAGAGACTCTAAAGTTCCACCATGAATCTCCTGAAACTAATAAATAAATTCAGTAGAGTGGCAGGTCACAAAATTAATGTTGAAAAATCAGTGGCTTTCCTATATACAAAGGATGAGCAAAATGAGAAAAACAAAAGAGTGTCTTTTGATATTCAATAAAAGGACACATCCTATTTGAACACATCATTAAACTTAGGATCCTGCAGTGAACCATAACTAGTCTAGCTAATATCTGAGAACAGTGTTCTTTTAAAACTGGTAAAAAACCTTTGTAAATGTGTTGGCCTCTTAATCAAGAGACACACACAATGTGATTGCCTGAGCTCACTGAGCCTCACTGCTTCCAAAGGCAGTAGGAATTTCTAGAGATGTTTTTAGACCTATGGTGAAAAATAAGACAGTCTTGAAAATAAGCTCCCAGAGCCATTAATACCACTTACAGCCACAGGAAGGAGTGGCATTGTAATGTAATTTCACTTACAAAATCAGAAGAAATGAATTCTCGTTGTACACTATCTGTATCCATGGAATGACTGCTTTAGGCCAGCTTCTGAAATGAAAACATCATTTCAAAGAGCATTAAATTACCACACAAATTTATGTTGTTAGTGGGAATAGGTGTGAGGGAAGCTCATCACAGGAAGTACAGGCTGTCTAAAAACTGTCTTCTGAAAAATAACTCCCCAAACTGCTGCATGCTAACTTTCCATATTTCTTGGATCAGCACAATGTTTGAAAATTAAAACTCAAGTTTTATAAATATATGATAGTACCCCTGCTATTGATGTAAATAGCCTAAAAGTAAGCCAGGCAGGATTCTACTCAGAATCCTGAAGTTCTCCTCAACATCCAAGACTCTCAACTAATCCCCAGGGAACTCTACATCCTTGGAGCCTCAGTATCTGAGTTGAAACCTCATCTTTGTCATTTATGAAATTTGACTCAGTTTGCTAAAATTTTTTTATTATTAATACATTTTTATTATTATTTCAGCTCATACAAACTTAATAGGTACACCAGTTCCCTCCCTCCCTCCTCCTCCCCCCGTACCCCCTGTTCCCCCTCCCCACCCCCTTCCCTCCTCATCCCCCAGTGCCTCCCGCCCCAATTCCCAGAGAGTCCTTTCTTGTGCATGCCTGATTTTCCTCTGGGCCCTCCTCTCCGACGACGTACAAGGACCCAGTAGCCTTTACCTGAACCCTTTCCCGTGGTCCCCTTAGGTATAGGAACACTGCTGTGGCTGCCAATCCTTTGCCTCCAAGGATCTTGGTGCCTTTAGCAGATGCTAGACTTTGTGAGGTCAACAGTGTGTTGGACAATGCGCAGGGCATGCAAAGTCCAATTATGATTGCTTCAGCCCTAACTAGTATGGAGTATCTTACATATCATTGCTCCTCCCATCCTTTTGCTCTTACACTCTTACCACCCCCTCTTGCGCAAATTTCCCTGAGCTTCAAGATGGGGAGAGATTAAGCTGGCCTAGTTCTAGGTGGTTGATATAGAGTCTCTGAAGTTCTGGGTTGTGGTTTGTTGATTTTCTTTGGCAGTTTTGCTGCTCCTGCAATGCCCTTCATTCCATCCTGGTGGGCATTGTATGTTACCCCCTGGCCAGAGACAAAAAGCTGTTAAACTAGAGTCTTGTGATAAAAGCACATTCAAAGGTAGATGTAATAAAAGTGGGAAACCACAGTGAGAGAGGGGTCTATCACCCATTTGCAAAATGGTTACTTTTTATCTGCCAGACTATATGCCCTCCTCTTCTGGTGAGATCACACCCCCTCAGGGGGAGGTCCTCCTCGTCCCTGGGCCCTGCGCGTGCGGCTCAGGCTGGATGGTGGGAATGGGAGCCGGGTCCCTTTGGGCTGACCTGGGGTTCTGGTGGGCGGGCGCGGCCGGGGCTTACCTAGGTCGCGGGGTGAGGCCCGGCTGGACCGCACGCGTGTCCTGACCGGCGGAGCGGGGTGGGGTAAAGGGAGCATGGTGGCATCAGTTTGCTAACATTTTTTTTTAAATTTTTTAAAATTTTTTTTATTTTATTTATTCAACTGTGTGCATGTGCGTGTGTATGTGTGCGCGCATGTGTGTCTGTGTGTGTGTGTGTGTGTATGTGTAGAACCACGGACGAATTCGCGAACCACCATGGACGCCTCCACCTCCTTCTGCCCCGGGATTCACAGGCTCCGCCCTACCAGGACCAGAAGCGCAGGCCGCCCCCGCTTCCGCCTGGCGTCTATACGTGGGATCTGGGATCGGAACTCAGGACCTTCCGCCTGCAAGGCGGAGGCTTAACCCCTGCGCCACCTCTCCAACCCCAAATTTTTAACTCTTATTTCTTACCTGAAAACCAAAAATACATAGTTTTGAACTTTATTAAGTTGGGACTGGTGAGGTAGTTTAATGGATAAGGCACCTGCTCACAAATCTGGTGACCTGAGTTTGATCCCCAGAAGTCACATGATGTCCCCTTCACTCTCCCCCTCTCTTTTTTTCTTTCCCTATAACTATATATTACATAAATTGAATATTTTGAATACATATCTGTAAATATATATTGAATACATATGTGAATATATATTCATATAAATAAATATAAAAGAATTTTGTTAAGTCACATTGGGTGATATATATAAAATATACAATGCTTGCTGAAAAAATATCTCTACCTGTTTGGTGTTTTCATATGAGTCATGCTAATTATATTAAAGGCCATTCACCCACTAAGTGCTTGGGCCCCAGGAATGAGTCAGATGTGTAGTAGAACATCTGATTTCCCTCAGGGTCATTATGAGGCAGTATAATAAATGGCCAAAGTTATGAAAGACAGGCATAAAAATAAGATGAGTGGAGAATATGATTTGTGGATGCATTATATTCACTTCCATAATGCAGCAAGGTTCATTCCTTAACTTTTGCAGGACTGAGCTTGACCATGAGATTTTTTTTTACCATTCATTTATGGCCATCTTTAGATTTCTGTGTTTTTTAAGTCTCTCAAGTAGCATTTGTTGCCAGCCAGATATACAGAATTCTATTTTCTAGTTACGTGTGTGTGTGTGTGTGTGTGTGTGTGTGTGTGTGATTTTGCCTTCCAGCTGGTTTAGTGGGTATTTTTGCTCTATCTTATCTCCTTACAATGCTTTCTACTCTGCTGCATGTCACAAAAAACAGATCAAATTGCAATGGCATCAGTGGAATTTATTCTACACTTGACCTTTTTTTTTAAAAAAAGAATAGACTTTCAGCACTATAGAAGCTACAGATAGTACCTACTACTCTTAGAATGAAACCGGATTGTCCAGTCATGGTAGGGTGGGGCCTCCACATACCTCATACTCTCCTTGTTTCTCACTGGCTTTCCCTACAGATTGTCTGTCTTGTGCTCTGAAGCCAAGTGCTTTACTTCCATTGTCTAGACTGGTATTTCCCAGAGGCTTGCAAGATCATCTCTTTTCTGCCAATGCTTCCCTATTGTTCTCTTATCTGCTCAGGGGACAGACCACTGTAAACTCATGTGGTTTACTTTCCCTGACTACTCCTCTATCTATTCCCCATTCAAATGAAAGTCCCAGAGAGGATTACTTCCCTGCAACCTGAAATGTGACATCCCTTTTCCAAAAGTGAACAAAATGAATGTGTTCTTTTTCTGTCTGTTGTGAGCATTCTTGATTATCGATTTTTGATATGTATTATTTTTTTTTCTTTTGACAGTTTCATAGATTAAATACAATGGATTTAATCTTTCCTGTCCCTGTTCTTTCTCCCACTGAAAACCTTCCCAATCAGTCTTCTTCCTTCTTTTGTGTCTTTGTGGTGTGCATGTGTGTGTGTGTGAGAGTGTGTGTGTGTGCGTGTGTGTGTATGAGTTTCATAAGGGTTGCCTGAATTAGCATGGGCCTAGGAACTTGCTGGACCAAAGGCAATTTATCAGTAGGTGTAACATTGAAGAGAGTGGCTCTCTCCTTCCAGTAGCTCTTCTGCACACTGTTCTTGTCTGTAAAAGAATTAGTTAATAGATACTTGAATCAAAAATAATGTATCACTTTTGTCTCTTTGTGTGACCAATTGAATTTGGTGGACACTGGATTTGAACTCTTCATTGGAGCTGGAAGACTCAGCAGTGAGTATATAACTTAAGTCAGCGATTCCTTCTCTTCCTGACTCTAATAATGGTAAGTGATTTAGCAGTGAGGAATAGTGCCCCTTGGGCTTATCCCCAATAATGATGTGGTCAAGCCTCTTCTAGAGCAAACAGTGTAGGTATCCACTGCCAGTACCAGTTTATCACTGAGTTGCCGTGTCTTTCCCAGAAGATGGCATTATGTATCCCTTGTCCCAAACTCCTTATTCTTACATTCTTTTCACATTCATAAATGTTCCCTGAACCCGATTCTTAACCTTTAGAGTTGCTGTGATAAAATACTCAAGAAAGTAACTTAAGAAAGAAAGGTTTGTTTTTTCCAGCTCACAATTCCAGGTCATAGTCCACCATGACAGGAAAGCCACAGCAGCAGGAGCGTGAGGGAATCTATCATGTTCATCAGTAGCCAAAAGTGGGAGGTAGTGTGTTTATCAATATCCAGCTCACTTTCACCATTTATTTTGTATAGTCTCAAACACCAAGTCCAGGGAATTATCAGATATCATTTTAGGGAGAATGGTATAAATCTCTTATAGAGACTAAGCACTCAATGATCACTTAATTTTAGCATTTTATATAGCCCTGGATATCTGAATGTACTGGAAAGAGACTTATCTTCTTAAGTATAACATTTGTCTATGAAAGTGACAGTGGGAAAAGGGGGTTGAGTGCATTATATGCATTTTTTGAATTGTCAAATATAAATAATAAAAAAGAATTCTTTTGTGGATAAACAAAAACCTAAATTGCTTCTCCTGACTCTAATTCCTGCAAACATAATGGTAAAAGGCCCTGGAATGGGACTCATAGGATCTGTATTATAGCTGACACCTGAAGATGAACCAGTAACTTGTATAGGGCTCTGTGTCTTTGACTATCAATGAGGAGGAAGAAGATTTCTAGCATGTCTTCTACTTTTGCCATCTTATAAGTCTTAAGAAAAGTCCAGAACTGAGAAGTCTGATGTTCTTGCAGATGTTAATAAATTTTACATGAAATTGAAGTTAATGAGCAATTCAGCCATTGCTGAAATTTCTCATTTTTGGTGCAAGTGAATGTTGTAGAAGTTTGTCACATAATTCTTGGCATCAGACTGGGAGATAGAGAGGTACCAATTCTACCTTCAATTTTTTGCCTACAAGAGGAAAGCAGACACTATTTTTTAGGTAGATAGCCAAATTAAAAAAATGGGCTTTGGAACTAAAAATAAACTTTTCACGGGAAGAAATTCAGTTGTTTAACAAAGATCTTAAAAAGTTCTCTACCTCCTGGGAGAAAGAAAAATCTAGGTCAGCCCAAGGGACCCAGCTCTTACCCCACCATCCAGCCGGGAGCCGCGCACAGGGCCCAGGGACAAGGAGGCCCTTCCCCTGCGCCCGGGCCCCGCCCCAGCTCCCCTCCGGTTAAATAGCTCCATGCCGACGCCCCCATCCTCCCTTCCCCACCCCGCTCCTCCCGCAGGGAAGCGCGCACAGTCCAGCCGGGCCTCATTCGCGACCTAGGTAAGCTCCGTCCCTGCCCACCCCCAGAACCCCAGGCCAAATAATTCAGTTTAGTGAAATTGAAAGATCTTAAGAGTTAAAACGAAAATGCCAAAGTCAAAGTGCAAATCCATGAGAAGTAACACTCAAGTAAACAAATTTCCCACTGAAGAAATTAATCCCATAATGTTAGACTCCAACCAGAACAAACCCACGGAAAATGGCCAAGAAAGCCTGACCCAGGATAACGACTTTCAAAATACGATCATTACCATGTTCAATACTATGAAAGAGGAAATCCGGGAGGAATTACATAATCGAATCAATCGCTTTGAAGAGGAACACAACAGACATTTGGAGGAATTGAGAAAAAAGTGCAAGAAACAAAAACTGGCATAGAGCAGTTAAAACAGACTCAGAGTTTAAAACTGAGCTACAAGACAAGTTATCTTCAACCCAGAACACCACAGAGAGTCTTATCAACAGAACTAACGAAGCAGAAAACAGAATTTCAGACCTTGAAGATAAAGTGGGAGTACTAACCAGCTCAATGGAAGAGGTTGTTAAAGCCAAAAAGATACTTGAGAGAAATATCCAAGAGATATGGGACACCCTGAAGAAGCCTAACATGCGTATTCATGGAATACCACAGCAAGAATCTCAAAATACCACACCTGAGGAAATTTTTCAAACGATCATCAAGGAAAATTTTCCTCATCTAAAAAAAGAGAGGCCCATCCATATACAAGAGGCATTCCGCACCCCAAACAGATACGACCAAAACAGAAGCACGCCATGGCAAATAATAGTTAAAACACTCCACATTCAAGATAAAGAACTGGTGCTGAGAGCTTCAAGGGAGAAAAAACAAGTCACTTTCAAAGGCAAACCTATTAAAATAACAAATGAACTCTCAGTCGAGACAGTAAAAGCAAGAAGAGCTTGGAGAGACATACTTCAAGTATTGAATGAGCAAAAATGTCAACCCAGGCTGATTTACCCTGCAAACTAGCCATCATGATCGAGGGAGAAAGAAAAATTTTCCAGAACAAAGACAACTTGAAGGGATACATGTCCACCAAACCAGGCCTTCAAAAAATGCTAGAAATGATACTCAAGTGTGAAAAAAAAACAAACGGCATATCCAGGAGAACAGAAGGCAAGTATAACACCATTAAAAGCAAAGCAATATACTTATAATAACTACTAAACATAATAAATGTCTGGAATTAAAAATAGTTTCTCCATTATAACACTAAATGTTAATGGAATTAACTCACCAATCAAGAGACACAAATTACAAACTTGGATTAAAAATCACAATCTATCAATGTGCTGCCTGCAGGAAACCCATCTCACCACAAAAGATAGGCACGCTCTAAAAATAAAAGGCTGGTCAACAATTCTACAAGCAAATGGAAGCAGAAAACAGGCAGGGATAGCCATTATGCTATCAGATAAAATGGACTTCAAACCAAAGAAAATTATAAGAGACACGGATGGATACTACATTTTAGTCACAGGTACAATTCACCAGGAAAATATTTCTCTCAAGTATCTTTTTGGCTTTAACAACCTCTTCCATTGAGCTGGTTAGTACTCCCACTTTATCTTCAAGGTCTGAAATTCTGTTTTCTGCTTCGTTAGTTCTGTTGATAAGACTCTCTGTGGAGTTCTGGGTTGAAGATAACTTGTCTTGTAGCTCAGTTTTAAACTCTGCTTGAGTCTGTTTTAAGTGCTCTATGCCAGTTTTTGTTTCTTGCACTTTTTTCTCAACTCCTCCAAATGTCTGTTGTGTTCCTCTTCAAAGCGATTGATTCGATTATGTAATTCCTCCCGGATTTCTTCTTTCATAGTATTGAACATGGTAATGATCGTATTTTGAAAGTCGTTATCCTGGGTCAGGCTTTCTTGGCCATTTTCCGTGGGTTTGTTCTGGTTGGAGTCTAACATTATGGGATTAATTTCTTCAGTGGGAAATTTGTTTACTTGAGTGTTATTTCTCATGGATTTGCACTTTGACTTTGGCATTGTCGTTTTAACTCTTAAGATCTTTCAATTTCACTAAACTGAATTATTTGGCCTGGGGTTCTGGGAGTGGGCAGGGACGGAGCTTACCTAGGTCGCGAATGAGGCCCGGCTGGACCACGCGCACTTCCCTGCAGGAGGAGCGGGGTGGGGAAGGGAGGATGGGGGGGTGTAGGCGTGGAGCTATTTAACCAGAGGGGAACTGGGGCGGGGCCCGGGCGCAGGGGGAGGTCCTCCTTGTCCCTGGGCCCTGTGCGCGGCTCCCGGCTGGATGGTGGAGTAGGAGCTGGTTCCCTGGGTTGACCTGGGGTTCTGGTGGGCGGGCGCGGGCGGAGCTTACCTAGGTCACAGGATCCCGCGGAGCTTAACTAGGTCACAGGATGAGGCCCGGCTGGACCGCGTGCGCGTCCTGGCCGGAGGAGCGGGGTGTGGAAGGGAGGATGGCGGCGTTTGCATGGATCTATTTAACCCGAGGGGAGCTGGGGTGGGCCCGGGCGCAGGGGGAGGTCCTCCTCGTCCCTGGGCCCTGCGCACGGATCCCGGCTGGATGGTGGGGTAGGAGCTGAGTCCCTTGGGCTGACCTGGGGTTCTGGTGGGCGGGCGCGGGCGGAGCTTACCTAAGTCGCAGGATGAGGCCCGTGTGGCGCACGTCCTGCCCGGAGGAGCGGTGTGTGGAAGGGGTCTTTTAGTTCTAATGTTATGCTTTCTGCTTCATTGCTTCTGCTGGTAAGACTTTCTGTTGAATTTCAGATTATAGCTATCTTATTTTTAATTTCAAATTTAATCATTATATGAGTTTTTTCAACTGTTCAATACCTAGTTTTGTTTCTTCAATTGCCTTTTTTATTTCTAGATGCCTACTGAGCTAACTCTTCTCGGATTTTCTCTTTCATTATTTGCATCATGGCAAAGATCATGCTTTGAAATATTCTCCTCTTGATTATTGAAGTCTTGACTTATGTCTGAGAGGTTATTCTCATAAGGATTCATTATTATGGGGTCAATATTTATTGTGAGGGAGATTTTGTCAGGGTTTTTTTGTTTCTTGTGTATTTACAGCGTGACTTCATTGTTTCATGTTTGACTTCTAGAATCTTTCTAGGTGAGTGTTTATGACCATTGTGAGTCAGACAGAATTGTTGCACTTGAACTGGTATTGCTGCTGTTTACCCAAGTGTTTAAGGTCTCAGTCCTAGGCTTCTTTGCTTTTATTTCTTGGTAAGATGATATGCTACAAAAAAAAGTGTGGGGGCTCTACTTTGGTTCTGGAGATGACAGAATTTAGGTCTAGATTTGCCATGGATGTTTTGGATTGGGTGTCGAGGGTTGTTATGTGTGACTTGGGGTTAGTATGAGGTCAATTTTATATTGTTTAGTAGTCTGGGGTTAGAGCTTAGAGTACTGTAGCAACTTTTAGTTCCTTCCAGGTTTATGAGGATGAATAGTTAATACCTTAAGGGGTGGGTGTCTGGGCTTTTGGGTATGCTGTGCAGGGGTCTGATGCAGAGGTAATTGTTAAGGGAGATGATAATGAAAGTGGAAAGGATTTACTTATCTTAGGGTGGGATATGAAGATTCCCCTCTATTTGATGGAAGGAGCTTTAGGGTCCTCGGTATTAAGATGTTGGTGTTCTGGTACTGGATTTGTAGTACTTGTGGACTCTGTTAAAATCTTGAAGGTTCTATTATTGTTTGACTGATGTGGGGTTGTAACAGGTACTCTTTACTATTGCTATGAGAAAACACCCAAAGTCAAGAAACTTAAAGGAGAAAGGGAGATTTATTCAGCTTACGGTTCCAGAGGGAAGGTACAGTCTCTCAAAGCAGAGGTGGCATGGCTGGCTGGCCAGAGCTGGAACAGGCTAGGTCACTGCAGACATCTTGGAAGCTGAGAGCTGCAGACTGCTTGCAGCAAAGGCTGACTTCTCCTGGAGGTAGGGTGGGACTAATCCACCTCAAGGCCCACCCCTTGTGACTGCCTTCCTCCAGCAAAGCTCCACCTCTCAAGGTGCCATGACCTTGAAATGTGTGGGAGACACATTTCAAACCATGACAGGGGTGTTGGTTAAGGTTGCCTTGCACTGGTTTCCAAGAGAGGGGAAATTCAATCTGCCAAAACCTGCTGGTGTCTCGCAGCCCAGAGGAATAGCTAAAGATGAGCCCTGTGCTGAGTACAGACCTGAGCACAAAAGAGAAATAAAATAATTTTAGCTTTAATATATATTAGCTTCATTCCAACAAAGTGATAATTATCAAGAACGAGTTTTGTCTATTTTTTTCTCCACGAAAAGCACACATGATATTTTCAAAGCAGAAGTGTGAGACCCTATGTGAAAAAGTTAAAGTTACAAGCCCCTCTCCCCTAGTGCTCTTAAGAATCTACAATTTACCTAGGAATCCCAGATAAGCCTGAGCAGAATCAGGTGCCAGGGGGACAACCAGATGGCTGGGAAGTCAGATAACCACTAACTTATGGCCAGTCCTTGAAGGAACTGCAGACCCCTCGGTGCCAACCCCCCCCCCCAGCACGTACCAGGAGGAGCAGGGTGCCTTCAGTCACCAGGGGAGGGGTTGAGGAAGGCTACATGAGCAGCTATGTGCGAATTCCTCAGCCTCTGCTTGTGATAACACTATAAAACCCCTAAACCTTGATGTCTCGGGGTCGCTTACTCTCACTGTGCTGAGAGGTGGGTGTCCCAAGCCTAGGCTTGAATTTTAATAAAGACTCCGTTTGTTTTTGCATTGGTGGACGACTTCAGTGGGTTTCTTTGGACTTTGCGATCTGGGCATAACAGAAGCACACATTATTTGACATTTCCTTTTTGCCTCATTTTCTGAGTTTTTTCTATGCCACAGGCTCTAGCTACTGTTTGGTCTTAGATGATGGCATTGGTATTTATTAGATAAACTTGAAGTCTGTCACAGAAAAAGCCTTGTTTTTGAAACTCCACCCTGGGACACATGCCTCTGCTACTCTCTCTGGGTTTTGCATCACAAATCACAGTGATGGGTGGAGTCCATCTTTGGTGAAGTTTCTTCCCTCTGTTTCTGATCATTGTTAATGATCATAGCTTGTAATTCAACTCTTATTTGCAAATTTCACTAAAGAATCCAAAGGCATCAATCACTTAAAACTAAATTTTCTATGTAACACTCCCATGTAACATTGTTGTGTGCAAGAACTGGGGTCTACAGCAATTTTTTTTTCTATTTCCTTCTTTGTAATTTCCCTAAATACTTATTAAGGATATTTGTAACAATCGTTTTCAAACTCTAAGTAGTTTTCTCTGCTTCTTTCTCTGGATCTCTCCCTCCCTCCTTCACTCTCTTTTTGCATTCTCCCTTCTCATTGACTTTAAATGCCACATTAATCTGTAATCGGATAGTGCAGTAATACAATTGGATTTTACTCTCACTTCAGGACTCAGTGCAAATTGTAGCAAATTGCACTTTTCTTTCTGTAGCTAAAACTTCAGCAGTTGACAGGAGATTATGCCAAATGAATGTTTTGTTACATATTTTATTTTCACTGCTAAAACTGCTATTGGAAAAAATAGTCTTTATTTCCTTATTAATCTTATGTGTTCTTCAAATGACCTTAAAACGTTAGAAGTAAAATAGGAATAAACTGAGGTTGGAGAAGTTTTTATGTACTCAGCACACATAAGCAAGTAGTGAGTGCTGTTGCAGTTTCTTCTTCAAAAGCTACTTTCTCTTCTCCCTGAAAATAACTACACGAAATTTATAGTCAACGAAAATGGGAATAGAATCTCAAGACTCTGAGGTTCAAAATTGTTTAAGCAAAGGGTACAGTCAAAACAGGAAGATTACATTACCTAGAAGCGCCCTTTCCTCAGAATACTAATACCAATGTTTACAACTACCCAGACAGGAGCTAGGAGGATTATTCTCTAAGTTAGTGGGCCCCCAGATAGACATCTAGATGACAACTTTCAAATGCAATAATGGAAAAGTTATCGTGTATGTCATGTTAAATTTGTATTAAAATCTAATCTCTTGAAAACCTTTTGCAATCCTGTCTCTTGGGATAAAGTTTTAGTATAGCCTTTCAAAGTATCAGTTTTATATCTAAAATAAAGAAGTTCTGATTGACTTACTTGTGAAAAATGAATCTCTAAACAGTTGCAGAATAACAGTTTCATAATATCACCAGACCTCCAAAAGCAAAGCAGAGACCTCCAAAAGCAAAACAGAAGGAATATCAAGCCCGCTTAAGAAGTGATCCTGCAGAAATCTAGGTGGGGAGAGTGAGGGTGGAGACAATTCCCCGAAATTCTGGGTGTTGGGATATTAGCTCACTGTCATCGGTGGAAGACTGCTCCTGGAGTCATTAACGCCTGACACTTGCCGACTGTCATTCAGGGAATAAAGAAAGCTCCAAGATTTGGGGAAAAGAAGTGAATTCTTAGATGAAGTCAGGGAAATTAGGACAGCCTTGCTAAGTAATTTGGATGGGCTATAGAAGTATCTGGTATGCATATTAAACTGTTGTTAATTCCTGTGATTTACTGCATGGACTATTAGATGCTGGAACCCTACAGAGGGTTGAAGAAAATGTTGCTAGACAGTAGACTTGTTTATTAATTAGACAGCCTTTATAGAGAAATTCTAATAAGACTATTCAAGTGTCATGAGAAAACAGTAATTTCAATTATTTTCCATGTGATTTTGCCACCCCTCAAATATTTGGGTGTGCATGCTGAACAACCCAACAATAAAATATGTTTTCTCATTCCTAGATACTTCCTTTATTTTCAGGAAAACAATATCAGAAATGTTGCAGATTCCCAAACTGGATTTTCTGTTAAATGAAAATGCTAGCAGAACTTCTAATGAACAGAAACAACTTCTGAGGTGACATCAAACTAGAGGAAAAAACAATGGGCCATAAAGCAGAGGAGAAGGCTTAGTTAAACATCATCACTACTTATGAAACTTTTCATCAAAGAGATTCTTGGAAATGATGCTGATTTATTGTGGACAACACACGCATGAAGCACATTAAGCCTAAATGAGAGCCATACTGATATCCTTATATGTGCCTTCGTTTGTTTCACACCATTGACCACATCATAAGTATACAAGTGGCCTTTAATTTGCTGGCCACCAGCAGGAAAGAAAAGAAAAACATTTCCTGGGAAAGACATAGTAAGCTAAGTATAAAGATCCTTGTCATATTTTCAGCCTTGTGGTGTGTGACCTGAATATCTGATATACAGTACAGGACAATGGTTATTTTCCTCAAATTCAGATCTATTTTTGGAGCAAGAAGTAGCCTGTACATTTCTTCCTATTAATTTTTCTTCTAAAACATTCATCTCATAGAATTACTTTGCTTTACTTTTTCAGTATGACATTTGATTAAGTCATTATTTTTCATTATACACATGTCTTTTTTTGTGTTTCTCAAAAAGAAGGTTCTCACTGCTGCTGGTGGCTGGCTTGTTTTACCATTTGCTACTTTAGCATCATAGGTCTTTTCAGCTGGTTTTATTGACCTTACTATTTGCTAAGTTTACTGCTGCTGTCTACTTTGCATTGGAAAAATTGTTATAAAAATGGCTTGTGAAACTATACTTTAGGTATATTTGCAGGTATAAAATCTTTATTTCTTGCATGTAATTTCATATTCTATGAAAAACAGTACCACAAAATTTAGAAAAATTATCTTTGAAATAAATTCAGATATTTAAAAGAAAAAAAGATTCCCTGAAATTTAATATGGACTGCTTTTACAACTCCCCCAACTAATGTATTGAAGCTCTTACTCCAAGCATCAGGGGACATAGATTTATGGTTTGCTCTTTCCACCCGCAGTCTGGGAGTTTGCTGCAGTAATCAGAACAGACATAGGTAGGGCTGTGTTAATGAAATATTTCATTGTGTAAATTTGTTTGTAAGTGACAAATCTTAAAAGTT
The DNA here is from genome assembly GCA_023101885.1 of Typhlomys cinereus. Classification (NCBI taxonomy): domain Eukaryota; kingdom Metazoa; phylum Chordata; class Mammalia; order Rodentia; family Platacanthomyidae; genus Typhlomys; species Typhlomys cinereus. The sequence goes on along the minus strand of JALPQD010000225.1, from coordinate 2,541,696 downwards.
CATCACTCATAATAGCTGATAGGAAGTATGTATCCATTTTTCAAAACAAAGCAGGAATTTCCGTCCCTTCAGAACTATATCCTGAGGTTGCCAGTCTTTTTCCTAGCAATTGTCCATAGCTAAGAAATATCTGATTTTTGTTACACAGGTCAGTTTCTCTTGCTTTCCAGCCCTGTAAGCACATACACACACACACACACACACACACACACACACACACACACACACACATTGTGTGTTCTTTTGTGCCCCTACCTTTCATTAAACAAATAGCTCTGATGATACTCAACTGTGTTAATGTACCACGGTTATCAGTGTTTCTGTCCATGATGACAAAGGAGATATCTCTTGTGCTTCAGTTTTTGAAGATTAGGCTATTTAGGAACATTCTTGCAGTGGGTTAGTTTTAATTCTTTTGTGCAAATCTCTGTGTGTGTGTGTGTGTGTGTGTGTGTGTGTGTGCATGTCAATGTGTGTAATTGTGGAGATCCAACTACGACATCTAGAATCATCTTGGATTGCTCTATCTCCTTATTGCTTTCCTTGGGTATTTCCAAGGTCCTGTCATCCATCCCTGTTTAAATATCTTGAAGTGAAATTATCCATAGTTCATAATTCATGCATACATGTACCTTATAAGAAGTTTTTATGTTCTTTGTTAAGATGGTCCTATTATTTGATACTTCCACCTGACCATGAGATACTGAACATCCGTGCATTTGATGACATTGATATTTTTAAAAATTCTACAAAGCTACATAATTTTGATTTTATTTGTAATTTCCCTGATTATGAATCAATCTTGAACTATTTGCATATACTTAATACATATGCATTGAAATGTTTTGCTCATTTTTAATCGATGCTTTGGTTTTTCTTGAAGCTTGTAAATACTTTTTAAAAAATAATTTTGTCTAAAAGCCTTTGTTCAGACATCTTTCTATTATAGAGTTGCTTGCATACCTTTGTTCATATTACAGATACTATTGCTTATTCTGGAGCTCACTTTCATTTCCTTAAAATGGTTTTGAATATGTGAAAACTTCAAACATGATGAAATATAATTTAATTTTTCTATTGTTAGTTTTTGTGTGTTATCGAAGAATTTTGAGTTAAAGGTATTATTATTTTTAATTATTTTATTTACATTTAGGTCTATACTCTATGGCAAATAATTCTTACATGTGCACTGATATAGGAGTTGAATTCATTTTTCAAAATGAATACTTGCTTTTTCTAGTCTGGTATATTTTGTGGTTATGCTTTTCTTATTGAATTGATTTGCTTTTTGTTTTAATAAAGTATCAACAAACTCTGTCGTTTTTTTTTTTTTTTGTCTTTGTTAGGCCACCAATCTGCTTGCCCATCATTATGTCTAAACCTGCTATTTATTTTTTCTATCTTTATTTTTTAATGTTGTATTCATGAGTACAGTGACTTTATATTTTCAACCCTTAATCCCAAATCCCATCCCTCCTCCTTTTCCCCTTACAACCTTTCATCTCCCTGACAAATACCCTCCTATTTTCAAATATTTTAGTTTATGGAGCACACTATATTTCATCTAGTCTTTTAGGAGAGAGACAGCATCCAATTTTCATTTTTCTACATGTAGATGTCCAATTTTCCCAACACTACTTGTTGAAAATGCTGTCTTTTCCCCAGGATGGATGTATGGCACCTTTGTCAGGAAAATTGAGTGGCTGTATGTGTGGGAGTTTATATCTGTGTTCTTTATTCTAATCCATTGATCATTGAGTATATCTGTTTTTTGTGCCAGTACCAAGCTGTTTTTATTACTATAACTTTATGGTATGGTTTGAAATTCAGTATAGTGATACCTCCAGCAATATTTGTATTGCTCAAGACTGTTTTGGGGGATGCCTCCAGCAATATTTGTATTGCTCAAGACTGTTTTGGCTAATCAGAGTCTTTTGTTCTTCCATAAGAATTCTGAGGTTGCTTTCTTCCAGTTCTGGGAAGAATTACATTGAGATTTTGATTGAGATTGCATTGACTCTGACTTTGGTAGAATGATTATTTTCACACTATTGGTATTACTGATATATAAACATGGAAGGTTTTTCTACTTTCTAGCATCCTCTTTAATTTTTTTCGGGAGTGTTTTGTAGTATAGGGCTTTTACTTCCTTACTTAAATTTATTGCAAGGTATTATGGTGCATGGGATTATTTCCCTCATTTCTTTTTCAACTTGTTTGTCTCTAGTTTATCAGAAGACTACTGATTTTTGTATGTTGATTTTGTAGCCTACTACTTTACTGAAAGTATTCATTAATTCAAGTACTGTCTCGGTGGAGTCATGGATCTCTCAAATACAGAATCATATCAAATGCAAATAGGGATACTTTAACTTCTTCCTTTTCTATTTGTATCCCTTTTATCTCTTTCTCTCTTGACTTATTGCTTACTGCTGTTTCTTGATGGAGACTCCTAAATTCTTGGAACCCGACAGCATATTGCCTTCAACTTCATTTTTGTGTTACTCGAGATAATGTGATTGTTTCACTCCATCGCATTTCTTATTAATTTTATATTAATTCTGACAATTTTGGAAAACATTCATGGAATTTGAATGGAATGCTATCAAATCTACTTACTGACTGGGTCCTTAAAAAAGATGTTGTGCCTATTGCTTTATGTATTCTTTAGTTTTTCTGTAATGCTTTTGGTTTTCACTGTTAGAAAACTGACAACTATTTATATCAAAATTATTATGTGCATTCATTAAATTTTTTATTCTGTGACAAAATACCTGGCAAGCAACCATGTAAAAAGGAAGGATTTATTTTGTCTTACAGTTCAGAGGGCTATAGACCATGACAGTGGGGAAGTCAAGGCAACAGTAGCAGCAGGTATCTGGTCACATGGTATGAAGTACAGTGAAGAAGCAGAGATAAAAATGTTGGAACTCAAGTTCATTCTCCTGTTCATTCAGTCCAGGACCCGAGCCCATGGAATGGCAGCCACATTCAGGGTGGGTCTCCCTTTTTCAGTTAAACTTTTCATGCCATACCCCCATGAAACATGACACATGACACATGACACACAGTTCCATGGTGATTTTAAATTTGTTTAACTTCACTATTCATTTAAGTTTGCAATGCAAGTTAACTACCATAATAAGTATTTGATGTTTTGACCAGATTTTGAAGGGCAAGAATTTGAATGACTTTGAATTTCCAGTTCACTGTTAGTAGAATAATATGTGTTTTTGAAAGGTGGGGAAGCTCCCTTGCTCTTTTTTTCCCTTTCTTAAAATTTTTACATTTTTTTACCAACTCTCAACAGATGGGATCTTGTGAAATTAAAGAGTTTCTGTTCAGATAAAGAGATTGTAACATGAGCAAAAAGGCAACCCACAGAATGGGAGAAAATCTTAACTAACCACATATCTGGTAGAGCCCTATTATCCAGAGTGCACCAAGAACTTAGAAAACTAAACACCAAGGAAACAAATGGTCCAATTAAAAAAAGGGCCCTGGAACTTAAAAGAAACTTTACCAGGGATGAAATTAAAATGTCTAACAAATATCTGAAAAAATGCTCCACATCCTTAGCCATCAGGGAAATGCAAATCAAAACTTCCCTGAGATATCATCTCACCCCAGTCAGGATGGCAAAAATCCACAATACAAACAACACCAACTGATGGAGAGGCTGTGGAGAGAGGGGAACTCTCCTACATTGCTGGTGGGAATGCAGGGTTATACAGCCACTCTGGCGAGCCGTCTGGAGATTCTTAAAGAAGTTAAAGATTGAAATGCCATATGACCCTGCTATTCCACTTTTGGGAATAACCCCCCATATAGCAAAAATTCACCTCGATAACACAAGCACGACCATGTTCACAGCAGCACTGTTTACAATAGCAAAGTCATGGAATCAACCCAAATGTCCAACATTTGACGAGTGGATAAGGAAACTGTGGTACATCTATACAATAGAGTACTACTCAGCCATCAAAAATAATGAATTAATGGAATTTGCCGGGAAATGGATGGAATTAGAAACAATTATATTGAGTGAAGTATCCCAGACACAGAAAATTAAGCACCGTATGTACTCCCTAATAGGTGGCTCCTAGTACCAAACTCACTTAGAGACACTCAAGGATAAATCTCTGTAATACCTACAGTAATTGCAAGAATTATGAACAGGAGGGATGGGGTAGGAGGGCCACACCAGAAACAAGGAGAGAGGGGACCATGTTACAGCAGAGAAAATAGGCCACCATCAAGGACTGCAAGTAAGTAATGAGACATCTGGTTAAGTCACAGACTTTCCTTCCTGATCATTTGCAATTGATGGGGTATGATCTCACCAGAAGGGGAGGGCATATAATCTGGCAGATAAAAAGTAACCATTTTGCAAATGCGTGACTGACCCCTCCATACTGAGGTTTCCTACTTTTATTACATCTACCTTTGAAGATACTCTTATAACAAGACTCTAGTTTAACAGCTTTTTATCTCTGGCCGGGGGGGGGGGTGACATCCAATACCCATCAGGATGGAGTGAAGGGCATTGCAGGAGCAGCAAAACTGGAAAAAAAAATTCAACAAACCATAATCCAGAACATCAGAGACTCTATATCAACCACCTAGAAATAGGCCAGCCTAATCTCTCCCCATCCTGAAGCTCAGGGAAAGTCGCAGAAGAGGGGACGGTAAGATTGTAAGAGCACAAGGATGGGAGGAGCAATGATATGCAAGATACTCCAAGCAAGTTAGGGCCGAAGCAATTATAATTGGACTTTACATGCCTTGCGCAATGTCTAACACACTATTGACCCCACAAAGTCTAGCATTTGCTAAAGGCACTAGGATCCTTGGAGGTAAGGGATTGACAGCCACAGTAGTGTTCCTATGCTTAAGTGGGATACAGGAAAGGGTTTTGGGAAATGCCACTGGGTCCTTGCCCCTCATCAGAGAGTAGGACCCAGAGGAGAGTTGGGCATGCACATTTAAGGATGCTCTGGGGATGGGAGAGGGAGGCACTGGGGGATGGGGAGGGAGGGGAAGGGGAGGGGGCACAGGGCAGTGGGAAGTCAGAGGGCGGGAGGGGACGGGTGTACCTGTTAAGTCTGTATGAGTGGAAATAGAAAAAAAATTATCACATAAAAAATAAATAAATAAATTTCCTTTTTAAAAAATGTATTTTTTTAGTTTTACAAATATATTGAGTACTAATCCTGTTTCCCGCCATCTCACCTCCCTCCCATTCCTCTTCCTTCCCCTCACCAATCCATTCCACTCCCTCCCACCTTCTTACCTGCTCCTACAGCCTGCAGTCCTATGGATCCTGGGGTTCCCTCGGGCTTCTCAACTCTCGCTCAGTTTGGAGTTCAGGCCTCTATAGCATTCTAAGTTGCCCCTCCTTAGAACACGCCACTAATAGAGGTGTTACCCTTCACTCTTCCAGCTCTATCTAGTCCCTGTTCTTGCCTAATACCTGCTTCAAAGATCTCTGAATGCCATTGTTTTTCTTGAGTTCCTCACTCATCCAGGGGGAAATGCTGATATGTCAGCCTTTGTGTAGCTCTGGTGGAGGTGGATATTAACTCACTGAACTCCTGGGTGCAGCAACCATGTTATGGCTTGAGTGTCATGGCTCACAGATCTCCCTAACTTTAAGTTCTATTTTTCCCCCATTTTTAGACTCATAAGAAAAACCATCCTTTATGTTAAATATATATTTATTGTCTAAAACATTGGGTTTTATGGTATTTTCATAATCTTTCTGAAATTTAAATCTATCCTCAAAGTAAAACCTTGTCACATTTGTCTTAAAGTCTGAGTCACATGCTGTGAAGAAAGTTCCCAAGACTAACTTTATAAAGTAAGGAATTTTATAAAGTAAAGAATCCCTTTAACAGGCAATGCTTTTGGATTGTTTTATGGTCATTTTTCATACATGCTAAGACAATTACTTTTACATTGCCTCTCCTCATTTAGACTACCCAAAGTATTTTTTAATTATTATTTTATTTTTCTAGTTTTACAAGCATATAAAGTACTTATCCCTGTATATCCACCCTCTCTCCCATCTCTTCATCAATCCATCCTACTCCTTCCCACTCTCCTGCCTGTCTGCTTCTGTAGACCCCAGGCTTCTCTCTGACTTGTCTACTCTTGTGAGGATTCAGGCCTCTTGTGGCATACAAAGTTGCCTCTCTTCAGGCCACCCCACTGATAAGGGCTTTTCCCTTCACTCATCCAGCTGTAGTCCCCAAGGTTTCCACTGTATATTCTTATCTCTCTTGAGTTCTTTGATAGTCTATTGGGACATGTTGGTATGTGAGTCATTATACAGGTCTGAAAAGGATAAGCCTCACTGCAGTGAATTCCTAGATACAGCCTGCAGTCCTGCCTTGAATGGAATGTCTTGTTCAATGATGAACCTTCCCAACTTTAAGTTCTTACAATCCTACCGCTCTCTCTTTTGCAGGTCCTTAAAGCCTTAGGATGGGGAGAGATTAGGTTGGCTTGATTCTGGGTGAGCCTTGCTAGGTCACCGGTACTGTGCATTATGGCTGTAAGTTTTTACATTCTTATTGCCACCCCTTTCACTAGGTTTCTTGAGTCCTGGTATGGAGAAAAGCTTTGATGGCCTGACTTATGCTGAGGATTCTGAGGTAGCTGCTATTCTGCCCTCCAGCCAGTTGTAGTTTTCTGTCTCACTAATCTTACAATGTGATAGGATGCTGATAGCTTATTATATTATTATATCCGTAGATATAATATGCTTTAGATGATAGTTTACTGTCTTATATGTATAATGTCTATTTTCTCTCCTCTCACTGGTATTTGGACAGGTTTTCAGTAAGAGGCATGTGTATCCCGACATCTCCTGTGGCCTTAGATACCATCGTTGCTTCACAAGATTCTTATCAGAATTGTAGCTTGCAACATTCACAGTTCGGTGAGGTCATTGATTTTTTTCCGGAGCTACTTCTTTGCTTTGTTTCGTGTTTTATTATACCCTATAAGACTTATTTACTTTTGTATTTGGTGAGTAAAAATATAATTATCCATTTGAATATAACAATTTGAAGGTTCAATGTTAGCATCCACTTATAAGGGAGTATGTACAGTGTCTGTCTTTCTGTGTATGAGGTATTTCACTGAGTATAATATCTTCCAATTCCATTCACATACCAGAAAATTTCACCAGTTGAACTCTCTTGATAGCTAAATAGTATTCCATTGTGTATATGTATAATATTTTCATTATCCATTCACTGACTTTTGGACATTGAGGCTGATTCTATTTCTTTGCTATTGTGAACAAAGACCCAATGAACAAATGTCTCTATGATAAGATGAATCATTATTTAGAAACATTCCTAGGAATGGTATAGCTGTGTCATATGATATTTAGATTTTTAACTTTTTAAAAAAATCTCTATACTGATTTCCAAACAGATTGTAAAAATTTGCATTTGTACCAGCAATGAATGAGGAAGCTTTTTTGTACACATTCTCCCAAAGATTTGTTGTTAATCTGTGTTTTGGATTTTCAATATTCAGATGGGGCGAGATATCTCAAGGTGGTTTTCATTTGTATTTCCATAGTGGCTAGGGAGGTAATATACTTTTGAGATATTTGTTAGACATTTGGATTTCATCCTGCTAAAAGTTTTTTGTTGTTGTTGTTATAAGACTCATTTCTAATTGGATTGTTTGCTTCCTTGATATTTAATTTGTTGACTTCTTTGTATACTTTGCTGGTTACCTAAGACTTTCTCACCCCATAGGTTGCTTTTTCACTCTATTAAAAATGTCTTTTGGTAAACGTAATCTAGCTTTATGAAATTCTACTTGTATTGTACTTATTTCCTGTGCATATGGGATACTATTCAGATGATGTTGTCTTAGCCCAATCAGCTACAGTGTAATCTCTATTCTTTTGTCTAGGAGTTTTATAGTCCCTGGTCTAAAATTCAGATGGTTAATCCACCTGGAGTTAATTATCATTCAGGGTGACTGATGAGGGACTTATTTCATTCTTCTACATGTAAATACCCCATTTCAGCAACACCACTTTATTTTTGAAAATGATGTCCTTATCTCCACTGGATTTTTTGGCATCTATCTGAAAAATCAGTTGACTATATAGATATATGAGCTTATAGCAGGGTCTTCAAATTGAATTCATTTATCCATATCTCTGTTTTAGTCAATTCCATGCTATTTTTGTTACTATGACTTTGTAGTATAGTTTAAGCTCTGGTATGGAAACATCTCCAGCAGAGGTTTATTACTCAGAATTGGTTTTACATTCTGGGCCTTTTGTGCTTCCATATAAATTTTGAAATTAGTTATATGAATTTATCTGAAGAATTGCATTGAAATTTTGGTTGGTATTGTTTTGAATCTATATATTGCTTTTGGTAGAGTGGTTAGTGTTACAATGTTGATTATACTGGTTCAGGATCATAAAAGAATTTCTGCTTTTGGTGTCTGTTACAATCTCTTTTTTTTGCTTTTAATTATGCACTTCACAGGTCTTTTACATCCTTGATTAGATCTATTCTGAGATAGTTCAGTTTTTTTTTTTGGATCTGTAGTAAATGGAATTGTTTCTCTTGGGTCTTTCTCACTTTGCTCATCTTTTGTGTATAGGAAAGTTATTGGTTTTTGGACATTAATTTTATATCCTGACATGGTGGTGAAAATGTTTCTTACTTCTGAGAGTTTTGTGGTAAAACTTTTGGTCTCTCTCATGTATAAAGTCATGTCATCTGAAAACAGGGATACCTTGACTTCTTCCTTTCCAATTTGCATCCCTTTTGTCTTTTTTTCTTGTGCCTCTAGAGAAGATTTCAAGTGAGAGTGGACAGCCTTGTCTAGTTACTGATCACATGGGAATGTTTCAAGTATTTCACTCTTTAGGATGATTTTTGGTGTAGACTTGTGATATATGGCTTTCATTATGCTGCTGTGCCTTTTATATCTGTTTATCATAATGAGATGTGGAATTTTATTGAACTCATGTGATTTTTGTCTTTGCTTTTGCTAATATGATGAATTACATTTATTGATTTGTGCACATTGAACTAACCTTATGTTTTTTAAATAAACCCAACATGATCATAGCAAATGATCTTTTTGACATGTATTTTTATTCAATTTTCTAGTATTTTGTTGAGGGCTTTTGCATCTGTATTCATCAATGAGAGTTGCTTATATATCTTTTTATTTTTAAAATTTTTTTATTATTTATTCAATTGTGCGTGTATGTGTATGTGCATGTGTGTATGTATGTATGTGTGTAGAACCATGAACGAATTCGGGAACCACCCATGGACACCTCCATCTCCTCCTTGTTTACTCTGCCCAGGGATTCACAGGATCCGCCCTACCAGAACCGGAAACGCAGGCCGCCCCCGCTTCTATACGTGGGGTCTAGGATCCGAACTCAGGACCTTCCGCCTGCAAGGCAGAAGCTTAATCCCTGAGCCACCTCTCCAGCCCGTATATCTTTTTATTTTGCTGTGTCATTTTAAATTTATTTTTAATGTTGCATACACAAATAGAATTTATAATATTTTCAATTTTCAACCCTTAGTCCCAAAACTCATCCTGTCTCCTTTTCCTTTATCTCCCTTGTCAGACTACTTTATATTTTCAAATCATTTCACTTGTGCAGCCCACTGTGTTTCATCTAGTTTATCTTTGATGCTGCATGCCTGACATGGTTTATACTCTAGCAAGTATCATAGTTCATTGATCATGTCATTGAAGAAAGCATTGTCCTTCTTATCCCCATCAGCATTAGTACTCATCAGTCTCTCAGAGAGGTGTAGATCTTGAAATCTTTCTACTTTTATGGTGAGATGTTAAGACAGATCCCATGAAAGTCTTGCATAGATATCTATCATGCAATCTTGTATATCACAACTTTGCCATGTCCAGGAAAGAATGTCTGACCCAGCGTTGTCACACTTCAGGCTCTTACAAACTTACTGTTTTGCCCTTTCTGCAATGTTCCTTGAACCTTGGGTTGTGGTTGGATAAGGTACACATGTCCTTTTTAGGGACAAGTAATCCAAAGTCTTTCTACATTTTAGTGAGTTGTGCTGTAGGAAGAGCACAACTAGGTTGGGTGTTGAGTGCTTTTCCAATAGAATAGGTATTTACAAAGCAATTTAGCATACTGTATTTCTAACTAGACATTCATAATTTACTCTTGCCCTAGGACCTATCATTTACCTTTTATAGGTTCTTGTTCCAGTATACAGTAACAGAAACTTATTCCATTCTGACAAATAGGCCTTAAATTTTATCAGAAAGCTGTTGGTTGTTTCCTTGACATTCATGTCACTATTGTACTGAAGATCACCTGTTGGCATGGTGCTTGTTATGCAACTTGCAGATTTGATAGATTAATGTGACCTTTGATGTTTTTAATCCCTTGGTAACTTTCATAGTACTCTCTGGTACTTCATAGTAATCTCTGGTAATTTATCCAGTAAGGAGGAAGTATCTCAACCAATTCCAGATGGTTTTCTTTTGTCTATGTCCTGTGATCCATTTGTATTGCAATATCAGTAATAGGGACTTACTGACAGTTTCTAGAAGACAACCAAGAGCAATGGCAAAAGTATATATTTGGAGAATCCCTTGAGAACTTTCTGACCAACAAAATATCAAAAAGTATTACATACCTGTCACTTCTATCACTGTTTAATTGCCTTTGGGTTCTAGGTGGAGCAGCAAAGTGAAATTTTTTTTATTTTGTCCTATCTTCCTCTCTCCATATTTTCTGTACAGAGACTGCCATTCTTCTTCCTTTAGAAAAAAGCTAAAAATGTTTGGCATGTTAATATTATAGGAGATTTCTCTCTGGTTGCATCCCACATTCTAAGGGCTTTGTAATTCATCCCTCAGCCTGTCCTATATCACATCCTTTCATTCCCCCTAAATATTTTCTTCTATTTTTCCCTCATGGAATCCTATATCTTTTTCTCAAAAATCTTCACCTTAACCTTCCCAGCACACCCTACCTCTCATTAGTTCCTTTCAAATATTCTGATTTTTCAGGAATCTTAACTCAACCAACTTCATTTCAATGCTAACATCCACATGTAAGGGTGAATATATAGTGTTTATCTTTCTATATCTGAGATTCCTGACTCAATATTACATTTTACAATGTCATCCAAATGCCATGCAAATTCCATAATCTAATCCTTCCTGATGTCTGAATAGTATTCCATTATTCCATTCTGAATATGTAACACATTTTCATTATCCATTCTTCTGTTGATGGGCATTAATGTTCTCAATTCCCGTTCATTTGGTAGAAAACCTTTAGCTTGGTCTATCAAACCAAGTGTACTTCTCTTTCCTCAAACAGTTTCAGAGTTTTGGGTATAATGTACAGGTCTTTGATCAGTTTGGCATTGATTTTTATGTAAGGTGAGAGGTAGAAGTCAATTTTCATTCATCTACAGGTAGATTTCCATTTTTGTTTCAAGCAACACTAGATGCTATCTTTTCCCCACTGTGTACACATGACACTTTTGTCTAAAATCAAGTAGTTATATGTGAAGGAGTTTGTATCTATGTTTTCTGTTCTAATCCATTCATCAATTTATCTATTTTTCTCCCAATACCATGTACTGTAGCTCTGTAGTATAGTTTGAAAACTGATATAGTGATACCTCAAGCAGTGTTTTTGTTGCTCAAAATTGCTTTGGCTAAATATGGTCTTTTGTCATCCCATATGAATTTTGAGATTTTTTTTCCAGTTCTGTGAAGAACTGCATCGGGATTTTGATGGGATTGCATCTGCATATTGCTTTTGGTAGTATAGTTATTTTCAAAATATTAATCCTACCATTCATGAGCACGGAAGGTCTTTTCACTTTCTAATATACTTTTTAATTTCTTTTTTTAATTTAAATTTATTTGACATTTCAAATATACACTTTTTATTCAATTGTGCATGTGTGTATGTGTGTGTGTGTGTGTGTGTGTGTGTGTGTGTGTGTGCATGTGTGTATGTACGTATGTGTGTGTGTATAGATAGAACCATGGGCGAATTTGGGAACCACCATGGACAGTCTCCACCTCCTCCGTGTTTACTCTGCCCCGGAATTCACAGGCTCTGCCCTACCAGGACCAGAAATGCAGGCTGCCCCTGCTTCCGCCCAGCATCTATACATGGGGTCTAGGATCCGAACTCAGGACCTTCTGTCTGCAAGGCAGAGGCTTAACCCCTGAGGCATCTCTCCAGCCCCCACTTTTTAATTTCTTTCAGCAGTGTTTTGTAGTTTCTATTATACAGATCTTTTATTTTCTTGGTTAATTTTATTCCAAGGTATTTTATTTTCTTGAGTCTATGATGAATGAGATTAATTATCTCATTTCCTTCTTGCCTTGTTTGCTTTTGGTATACAAGAAGGCTACAGATTCTTGTATGTTGATATTATAGCCTGTCATTTTTCCAAAAGTATTTATTAACTCAATTAATTTCTTGGTGGAGCCATATGGATCTCTTAAGAACAGAATCATGTCATCTGAAAATAGGGATACTTTAATCTCTTCCTTTCCTATTTGTATCCCTTTTATCGCCCTCTCTTGCCTTAGTGCACTGGCTAGAACTTTAAGCGCAATATTTAACAGGAGTGATGATGGTGAACATCCTTGTCTTTTTTTCTGAACTAAGTGGGAATTCTTCAAATTTTTCTCCATTTAGAATGCTGTCTGCCTAAGATTTGTTGTATAAAGCTTTTACTGTGATAAGATATGTCCCTTCCATCCCTGTTCTCCTCAAACTTTTTATCATGAAGGGATGTTGAATTTTGTCGGTCTTTTATGCATCTATTGAGAGGACCATATGATTTTTGTTCTTGACTTTGTTAATATGATGAATCATATTTATTGATTTACATATATTCAAACATCCTTGCACTTCTGAAATGAACCTGACCCAATCATGGTATATTTTTAGGACATATTGCTGGATTTGGCTTATAAATATTTTATTGAGGATGTACTCCGTAATAGGTGGCTCCTAGTCTGCAGCTCTCAGCTTCCAAGATGTCTGCGGTGACTTAGCCTCCTCCAGCTTTGGCCAGCCAGCCATGCCGCCTCTGCTTTGAGAGACTGTACTTTCCCTCTGGAACCGTAAGCTGAATAAACCTCCCTTTCTCCCTTAAGTTTCTTGATTTTGGGTGTTCTTTCACACAAAGTGAAATTGTTTGTGAAGCTGAGAGAAGTTGGTACCCAAAAGTATGGCCAATGCTGTGATGTGGCTAATGTGCCTTTGGAACTGTTTGTTGGGAGAAATGTGGAGAACTTTGGGACTTTGTGCTGGGAAAGTCTTTGCATCTGAACAAGGGTGCCAAATGGGCCTTTCTTGTAAGAGCTCAGAGGAGAGCAATGCTGTGAGAGACGCAGCAGTGGAAGCCCAGCTTGTGATGGTCCAGAGGGGAACAGAGACTGTGTTTGCAACTGGACGAGTGACACATATGGAGCCATGTGTTGGCCGAGAGTTTAGTGAAGTTTTGTCCTCCTCCTGAAAGCTTGCCTGAAGTTAAGCTGGAGTGCTTGGCAGAGGAAATTTCAAAGCAATGTAGTCTTGACAATGTGATGTGGCTACTTTTTAGTTGTCTTCAGAGTTATGAAAAAGAGTAAAGAATCAAGCAGAAAGAAGCAAAAACTGTAAGATCCAATGATGAAAAATACAATGGTGAACTTAAAGAGTTGAACCAGGAAGAAGCAGAGAACAAAAATGTTGTTGAAGAGATTAACTCCATTTGTAAATCAAAGCCTGCTCTTGGTTTGGATAATAGGAGAGGCCCTAGCTTGAGGGCAAGATCCTCAGGGAAGGCTCCCACTCATAAGAATGCAAATCCCTTCAGAAGACTGGAGCTAAAGGGTGGAGTTCCAAGACAAGAGTTGGTTTCTCTTACCAAGCAACTGCTCAGGAGTGAAAGAGATGGTCAATAAAGAGAAGCAGAATCAGCTGTGATTCAAGGGGGCCAATCTTGGCAAAGTCATCCACGTGGTTCTGGTTTTAGAGGCATCAGTGATGCAAGAGGGAAGAGATCATGGAGTCCTCCTCCAAGATTTCAAAAATTGGCAGAATCCAGGCATCATGTGGCAAGAAGCCTGCAGTTTAGAGACCCAAGAAGGGCAGTTTGTGCTGTGGAGTTAAAGCCTGGTTTGCCATTGAGAAGTAAAGATGTTAGAGATTCCAGACACAACGTGGGACACCTGACAAGGAGAGCTATATACCCCGGGAGGAGTCAGCTCAAGAGACCAACGTATTCTATGGGCAGCTGCATTGGAGGGATGGAACCAAAGTCCTTTGGAACTGAGATGATTTCAACAAGAGGCTGACCTGTTGAACTTGGAGCTACAAGATTTGGGATTTGTCCTGCTGGTTTTCAGTCTTGTTATGAACTGATCTTTCCTGGATATGTCCCCATTCCTTCCTTTTGGAATGGAAATGTTTATTCTGTGCCATTCTATGTTGGAAGTATGTAACTTGTCTTTTGATTTTACAGGAAGTTTTGGACTTTGGACTTTTGGACTGTTGGGAGTACTCTTGTAGCCTATAAAGACTTTTAAAGTTGGACTGAGTATGGTTTACATAATGAGATGGCAATGAGCCTGTGGGGGCCAGGGGTGGAATGTCATGGTTTGAAATGTGTCCCCCACAGTCTCATGTGTTTGGCAAGGTCATGGCACCTTGAGAGGTGGAGCCTTGCTGGAGGAAGTCAGCCTTTGCTGCAAGCAGTCTGCAGCTCTCAGCTTCCAAGATGTCTGCGGTGACTTAGCCTCCTCAGCTTGGCCAGCCAGCCATGCCGCCTCTGCTTTGAGAGACTGTACTTTCCCTCTGGAACCGTAAACCTCCCTTTCTCCCTTAAGTTTCTTGATTTTGGGGTCTTCACAGCAATGTTAAGAGTAACTCTTACAATTTGATAGGCCAATTATATTTTGCAGGTCTTGTAGAAGTGCTCATAAGCGTGCAACTCCATGGTGCAACACCCTGTCATATCCAGAAGATACTGTCTGGTCACACTCCTTCCTCCCTGACCTCAAGCTATTATATTCTTACTGCCCCTCTTCAGCAAGGTTTCCTGAGCTTTGAAATAGGGATGATTTAGCTATCCTGTTTAAGGATGAGCACTCCACAGTCACTTATTCTCTGCATTTAGGCCACTTGCGATTCTCTGTATTAAGCAATTTCCATTGCCAAAGGAAGCTTCTAGGTTGAGAGCTGATAGCTTCTATAATCTTTTGATATTTGACACACATTGAGTATGGTTTCAATATTTATCCCCAAACCTTTAAACCCTTTCTAATATTCTTTTCTATGATTACAACTTAACCCAATAGTTTTACAGTGTACCTATTTCGCTATTGAGTGTGCCTGTACTTCTTGATCAGTGCTTGTAAAAGTGATTCATCCCAAGAAAAAAGTCATAATTAATTATTAAAGTAATTAAAATAATATACCAAAAAAATATTTTATTGAGGATTTTCGTATTTGTATTCATTAGTGATATTGAGGTTAGCCTTACCTTAGTCATGGGCATGGTGCAACAGAGTAGGGCTGGACAAAGAGGGTCCTGGCTCTTGGAATCTGACTTGGCCAGCTTAAGGCAGCCTTACCACAACCTGGGTTTAGTGAAGCATTGTTGTGTCTTTATTTGCTTTTAAGAATCAGCATAATATTGGCTTAACAGAAAGAGTTTTGAAGTGTTCTTTCTTTTATATTTTGTGGAATAATTTGAGACAGAATGGTGTTAGTTGTTCTTTAAATGTCTGGTTAGATTTTGCACTGAATACATCTGGTCCTGGGCCTTTATTCATTGGGACATTTTTGTTACAGTTTTAATTTTTCTAGTAGTTATATGACTGTTTAATTAATTCAGTTCATCCTGATTCAACTTTGGCAAGTTGCATGTATTTAGAAATTCATCCATTTCTTCCTAATTGTCAAATTTCTAACAGTATAAATTTTGAAGTATGTCCTTATGAATCTCTGAATTTCCTTCATATCTGCTATGATAGCTCTAATTTCATCTCTAGTTTTATTAATTTGATTTTTCTCTTTTTTTGGCCAATTTTGTTAATTTGGCTAATTTTGTTAATTTTTTCAAAAAGTTTATTTGCTTGATTCTTTGTGTCAAGTATATTTATTTCTCCCTTGATCTCTGTATGGCTACTGCTTTTGAGATTAGTTTGTTCTTTTTTTCTTTAAAGCTTTAAGCTGCATTATTAAATTATTTACTTGTGATGTTTTTATCTTATTTTATTTTACATTTTTTGATGTATGCATTGAATTTGCCCTTAGAACTGCCTTCATTGTGTCCAGTAGATTTAGGTATGTTTTGTTTTTATCATTATGTTCCAGACATTTTATGTCCATTTTGATTTCTATCTGTACTCATCCCTCATTCAGTAGCTTGTTTAGTTTCCAAGAGTTTGTGTATTTTCTGTTTTTTTACCTTATTATAGATATCTGTCTTTATTCCATGGTGGTCAGAAAGAGTACAGGATGTAATTCAATATTTTTATTTATTTGTGGAGACTTGGTTTGTGGCCTGCTATGTCACCTACTATGGAGGAAGTTTCATGGAAATTGTGGTAGCTCAGTCAGGTCCATTTGGTTTATGGATTGACTTAGTTCCAATGTGTCATCTTTTCAGATTTTAGCTTATTGACCTATATAATGATGAGAGTGAGATGTTGAAAACATCTACTGCTATCGTGTTTTAGTTGGTTTGTTGTTTTGTGCTTTGTGGTGTTTGTTTAATGAATGTGGATGAATCTATATTTAGCGCCTATATGTTTAGAATCATGAAATTTTCATGATGGATTGTTCCTTTGATGAGTAAGTATTCTATTGGGTCTCTTGTAAAAAGTGTTTGCTTATTTCCAATAAGCTTGGAGGAACTTTGACCAATCTTTGACCCTTAGATAATACCTGTCTTTCATTATTAGGCGTGTTTCAATTTGTTAAGGCATCAAATTGATGGATTGTGAGTTTTGTTCAGTGCTGCTAGCCTATGTGTCTTGATTCAGGATTTTACTGTTTTCTTTGAAAAGCTAACTGTTATTCTGGTAGACTTTCTTTAAAGGTAAATCTGAAGCTCTTAAAACTTTCTCTTTATTCTGTTTCTTCAGGATTTTTTTGGATATTTGTTGTGGGTGCTTTTATTTTGATCATATCTGATCTGTGTGTGCAACATGCATTTTGTATTTTGATGGAGATATCTTTCCCTAGGTGTGCAGAGTTCTCATTTAAGATTGTCTGAGAAATATGTGCTGGGTTTTTTTTCTTGGGTTTCTTGTTCTGAGATTCCATTATTGCACATGTTTGAATTCTTCATGGTTTCCCATAGCTCTTGAATATTTCTTTTTTTTTTTTTTACATTTATTCAATTGTGCGTGTATACGTGTGTGCGCCTGTGTGTGTGTGTGTGTGTGTGTGTGTGTGTGTGTATGTGTAGAACCACAGACAAATTCGGGAACCACCATGGACGCCTCCACCTCCTCCTTGTTTATTCGGCCCCAGGATTCACAGGCTCCACCCTACCAGAACCGGAAACGTAGGTCGCCCCCGCTTCCGCTGGCGTCTATACGTGGGGTCTAGGATCCGAACTCAGGACCTTCCGCCTACAAGGCAGAGGCTTAATTCCTGAGCCACCTCTCCAGCCTCGAATATTTCTTTCATGTATTTTTATTTTATTTTTGAGTGCCTTTAATTGAATAATCTTGTTCTTCTAGCTTTCCTTTCAAATCTGGTATTCTATCTTCTGCTTCATCAGCTACA
Source organism: Typhlomys cinereus (assembly GCA_023101885.1). Lineage (NCBI taxonomy): Eukaryota > Metazoa > Chordata > Mammalia > Rodentia > Platacanthomyidae > Typhlomys > Typhlomys cinereus. The sequence goes on along the minus strand of JALPQD010000225.1, from coordinate 2,523,875 downwards.
TGTGGTGATACTTTGTTCTGAGTTTTTGATTGCAGTTAACCTGGATTTAATCTCAGTTTTTTAATTTTAGCTTGAAATATTTTCAATTGTTTTATGCTTATTTTTGTTTCTTTGATTGTCTTTTTCTTCTCACTTAGCTGCTTATTATTTTTCTCTTCATATATGTCTATGCATCTATTCATTTCCTCCCAGAGTTGTTTTCATTCTTTTTAAAGTTTTTCTTGCATTTTCTTGAATATATTTAATGATACATCTATGAGTTACATTGTCTTGATTGCTGTTTTCCTGGCTGGTATTCAAGAAGTTATTCTGGTTGGAGTCTATCAACAAGGAGTTAATGTTTGTTTTTTGAAGGAGACATGCTTTTTCTGGTATTTGGTGAGTTTTGTGGTTTTACAATAAATAAATAAAATAAAATGGGTTAAAATGACATGGGCATCTTGTGTTACGTCTTTGGTTTCTTTGTTATGTGTTTTTGTCTCTTTTGAGTCAGATCAGGTTACTCAACTTTAACTGTTGTCGGAACTATTTCCCTAGATTTAGATGAGATAGTTTTACTTAAAAGTTAGTTCATGGTTACTTGGTGCTGTTTTGTAGGTGTGGTATCTGCAATGCACTTGGGGTGTGTGGATCTAACACTGATTTAGGTATGAAATTGTTTATGATCTAATTTTAGTTAAGAAGTTTAAGATTGTGAGCCAGGTTTTGTAAATGGGGTTTGGTTAAGTCTCAGAACAACTTTGACAAGATGTGATAGTGTGGATATACTAGTTAGGAATATGGTGTTAGAATTGAGGGAAAGAAGACAGCTTTGAGGGTTTAGTAGAGATATGAAAGGGTGAAGTACTAAGAGTTAGTGGGATTGGGTTTATGGGGGTGTATATGCAATATTTGAAGATCTTAGCAAGTGTGACAGTCATATGAGAATAGATGCAAAATAAAACGGATTACGTATTTAATGGTTGGGTGGTAAGGCTTTCCTTCTGGAATTTTTGAGATGCTCCGGATCCTTGGTTGGATTAAGAGTTTTTTTTTTTTTTAAAAGCCTTAAGTTTCTGTGGTAGTGTATTCCTGTTTGTTTTTTTAATTATTAGTGAGGCCAGAAGTCTGCCAGGGCATGGGCACATCTGCAGCCAAGCCCCGAGCATGGGCTGTCAAGGGACAATGTATAAAGAAAGGCATGTAGGTGGGTAATGGAGGCTGCCATGACTGTAGCAGGCTTTTTCCCAGACAAGCTCTGAATGTGGGACTGTGAAGACTGATCTTGTATATTAACTTTATATTCTGTGAACTTTTTAGATTTGCTCATTATTTGTGATAACGCTTTTTAATGTAAAGAATTAAATTGTCTATAGACCATAGGAGCTTTAGTTCCTACTTTATAATCTGACTATATTTTTGCATTTAGTTCTACTGTATTGTACTGAGAGTCAGCCAGTGCAAATGATGGGCACTGCTGTGAGAACAGTCAGCAGACCTTTCTCCAGTTTTAAAGGCATAGCAATCCATGTTGCTATGTATAACATAGCATGTAAACATAGCAACATGTATAACAGCTAGATTTTTATAGATGCTTAATTTTTTCCTCAATTTTGCTAAATGATATTTTTGATCATGTTTTTCAGTTCTTGAAATACATTTTCTGGATGATTACGTGATTTTTCTTTTCATTATGTTAAAATGACATATAATATGTTTAAATTTTTATGTGAATCCAAATTTGCACTCTTAGAATGACATGCTTAGAATTTTTTTGTTTAATATCATAATTATTTAGGACTGTGAGCTTCTCAATTGCATAAGGATTTGTACCCATTTTATTTTTGTTGATTTGTTTTTAATTGTTTTTTTCACGAGTATATTGCATGACTTCATTCTTTATGTATATATTTTAGCTTGTTTTACAGAGCATACCATTTTAAGTAAAAGAATACACATCTTTAGCTGTTGGCTATAGAGCATAAATGTCATTTTGACCAATGTGACTGATCATGCCTTCTGGACTTATTGTACTCTTGCTTCTTCAATCTGGGTTGTCAAACTATTTTTCCTTTTGTTTGGCTAATTTTGCAGACTTTGAGACTGTATTAGGTATGTACACATTTAAAGGTCTTTACTCATGGGCTGTTTATGACTGTTGAAATATTCTTCTTATATCTAATATTTTTATCTTCAAGTTTATATGATCTAAAAATACAACATCAGTTTACATTCATGTCTTACATAACTTATCTTTTCCTATCATTTAACTTATAAATTGTTGGTTTCTTCATTTTAAAAATATATTTCTTATGAAACATACATTTAATAAAATACCAGTACACTTGTTATACTTTCCATCAGTTTATCATATTTGTTCCTGTGTTCCACTTTCTTTTTAATTTTAGGTGAGAAAATAATCTTTTGCTAATATTTTTTTAAAAAATTTCTACTGATTCTTAAATTTTCCTTTGTTGTCACATTCATTTATTGGTTTGCTAGATAATATCTTTAAATATTTTTACTTACTTACTTTGAGTTATTATTACTCATTTTGAGGTAATAACTGTTTATTTCCAAAGCTATTTGCCTTTTACAACATAAAACCTCTGTTCTCTAAGAAACATTTTCTTACATAGTACTAGCATATGATGTTCCCTTCAGGTTACTTCCCACAATCTTTGAGTTTTAAATATCATAGACTTTTGCCATTGCTCTTGCTTGCTCTCCAGAAACTATCAGTAAGACCCTATTACTGAAGATGCAACACAAATGGATCACAAAGCATGGGCAAAATACATCAACTGGAACCGGTCTGTGGACTTTCTCCTTGCTGGATACCTTATACAGTACCAAGGAATACTGTAGAAGCTGCTGGGAGAGAAATAGTCACAAACCCTATCAACAGCATGAGATCTGTAAGCTGCAATATAAATCACCATGACAATAGGTATAAAAAATGGCATGAGTATAAAGGAGACAACCAACAGCTTTCTGATTGGATTCAAGACCCACTTGTGAGAAGAGTACATATTCCTGTTTCTGTAAACTCAAACAATAATCTATTTTTAAAAAAAGGGGGGGGAATAAAATCAATAGGGAAGTCAGCCAATAAACCTACAGGTAGGAAGACAGTACCTCATGTGCTCTGTTGGTAGTTGCTATTGTCCCATAGAATGGGCACTTACAGTGGAATCCTTTGGTTCTAAAGCTGGATTAGTGAAGGGAAATGCACACATCAGTGGAGTGTTATGAAGAGAAATAATTGATACACTATGGAGGCCTGAGCACCCACAGGAGTAGACAGGTCAGAGTGAACCCTGGCGTCCATAGAAGCACACACGCAGACGGGTGGGAAGGAATGAGAGAGAATGGTGAAGGGAAAGGGAGGGGATGGAAGGGAGAGGGGATGGGGAGAGGGAAAAGCTGTGATGAATGCCTGATATGCTTGTAAAAGTAGAAAAATAATCTACTAAAAATCTTTCCTTGCATCTACTATAAATCTAGAAATATGCCAATACTACTTTCTTTGAGTAATATTATTGGGAGAAATATGTATATATACAAATACATACAAGTTTGTGTGGACACACACATGCATGCTGAATGTTTTCATTCATGTCACTCATCATTTCTTAAAATCCGAACATTTGTTTGGTCTCATTTTTGTTCATTTGAAATAAATCATTTAATCATTAAATTTTTGTAATTCACTTTTCTTTTTTAGTGTTATATTCTATGAAACACAGAATTTGGAAACGGCATTTTTCTGCTATTTTTTTGTTAAGAAGTTACCTTTTTAACAACAATAATACTGCTTGTCCCTGCCTCACTCTCTTCCCCCTTCCGCCATTTCCCCCCTTCCAACTTCCCTTCCCTTCACCAATCCATCCCTCTCTCTCCCACCCTACTGATTGTCTGCCATGTGTGAGTCTCAGGTTTCCCTTCCAGTTAGGGACTCAGGTCTTTGTGGCAGCTTAATTGGCCCTGTCTGAGTAAACCTGTAGATAAGGACACTTTTCTTCACCCATCTAGCCCCTGCCTCTAAGACTTCCATTGTATATTGTTATTTCTCTTCAGTTCCTTGTTGGTACATGCTGGAATGTTGGAGTGTCAGTCACTGTGAAAGTCTGGTGAGGGTAGATCTTATTGCAGTAAGTTCCTGTGTGTCCTGTTATGACTGGATAAACCTGGTCAGCAGTGTTCCCCATGATCAGACTTTTACAATCTTACCGTTGCCTCTTCCACAAGAGTCCCCGAGCCTTAGAATAGAAAGACATTTAGTCGGCCTGATTCAGGGTGAGCATTTTAAGGTATCTGACATTCTGTGCACGAGTTTATTGTTGTCTATTTCACTTCTTTTCCATTGCAATAGACTATGTCTTGTTTTAAGATTTTTTCTTATCAATGAGATATGAGAGGTGTTTAGATGGTGATTTACTATCAAGTGCTGATGGATAGAATCAAGAGATCTGATCTTGTCTAATGTCAGTTTTCTCCTTTCAACTGTTGTTTAGTCTGGAGTACATTATTTGTCATGGGTCTCTGTTATAGAGGATGGGGTTAAGGGCTGGTAAGCAGGTGGTTGGTTACCTGGAGACTAACCTGACTCTCCTTAGCATATCCTATCCCTTTTTTCTTTCCCCTTTAAGACTTTTCTTACATGAATACCTTTTTAATCTGTTTGCCCGTGTTCTTTTATTTCTACTTTTTTGGGGAACTTCTATCCCTTTGGATTAGTTCCTTTACATAAGTGTGTGATGTAAGAGATTCTGTTTGATTACATCAAACTTAAGATTCAATGCTAAGATTCACTAATGAGTGAGAACATGTGGCATATGTCTTTCTGTGTCTGGGAAAAAATAGTATATTATCTTCTAGTTCCATCAATTTACCAGCAGATATCATTTGTTCACTTTCCCTGACAGTTGAATAGTAAGTATTCTGTCATATATGCCACATTTTCTTAAACTATTCATCAGTTCTTGAACATCTAGTTTGCTTCCATTTCTTTCCTGTTGTGAAAAGAGCTGCTGTGAAAATGGCTGCAAACATGACTCTGCTCTAGGATGTGGTGGATTTTTGGGTATATTCCAGGAGAGATATATCTATATCTATAACATTTCAATTTTTAACTTTTTTAGGATCTCCAAAGGGTTTGTATGAGTTTACATTCAATTAACAATGTATTGCTATTATCTGTGTTTTGGATCTTAACAGTTCTGACTGGAATGGAATGATATATCAGGGTAGTTTAAATTTGTATATCTCTAATGGCTAGGTGGAACATTTTTTAAGATGTTTGTTAGACATTTAAATTCATCATGTGAGAAGTTTCTGTCAGTTGTATAGTACATTTTTAATGGGTTTGCTTTCTTCCTTGGTATTTAATTTTTTGAGTTCTTTGTATACTCTGGATATACTCTCTTTTCTCATGGGTTGCCTTTTGCTTGATTAATAATATATTTTGATGAACATAATCTTTTCAATGTCATAAAATCCCACTTGCTGAGTATTGACTTATTTCCTGTGCATTTGAGCTCCTATTAAGGAAATGCTGGCCATGGCCAATGAACTTGAGTATATGTCCTATTTTTTCTTCTAGGAATTTTAGAGTCTCTGTTAAAACAGTATGGCCTTTAATCCATTTGGAGATGATTTTTGTACAAGATGACAAATAAGGGTCCAATTTCATTTTCTGCATGTAGATGTACAATTTTGTGAGCACCATTTGATGAAAATGTTGTCCTTTTTCCATAGGTCCTTTGGGCACCTATGTGAAAAATCAGTTGATTATAGGTGGATTCACTTCTATTTGCATCTTCCATTCTAATCCGTGGGTCTTTGTCCCTTTCCTGAAGTCTGTACCATGCTATTTTTTTTTTTTTACTTTGTAAAATCCTACTTCGTAGAATAGTTTAAGGTCTTTTAAAGTCTTTGAAGTACAAAATGATGTCATCTACAAATATGAATATCTTGATTTCTTCTTTTCCAAGTTGTATCCCTTTTATCTCCCTCTCCTGTTTTATGGCTACATCTAAGATTTTAAATACAATGTTAAATAGAAGTGGAGAGAATGGACATCTTTTGTCTATTTGCCAATCCAAGTGGGAATGCTTCAAGCTGTTCACCATTTAGGGTGTTTTTTTTGTTATAGGTTTATTGTATATGGCCTTTAAAATATTAACACATGTTCCTTCCACTATTTTCTCCAGGGCCTTTTTCATATAGAGTTGCTGAATTATGTCCAAAGTTTTTTCTAGCATCGATTGAGAGAGTTATATGGTTTATGCCTCTGCATTTGTTCATATGTGGATTATTTTATTGATTTATGTTATTGAACTAATTTGGTATTTGGTGTTTCTCCAACTTGGTCATATTGGGTGATTTTTTATATGTTTTTTAATCAGTTTGCTAGAATTTTGTTGAGGATTTCTATATATGTGTTCATCAATGAGATTGTCATATAGTTTTCTCTTATTGGTTGTATCCCAATTTGGTTTTGGGATGAGTATTACATTGGCATCGTAGAAAGCCATTTGGATGTGTTCCTTCCTTTTCTATTTATTCAAATAACTTAAGGTGTTAATTGTTCCTTAAATGTTTGGTAGAATTCTGTGCCAAATTATTCTGGTCCCAGGCTTTTGTTGGTAGGGAGATTCATTATTACTGTTTCAACTTTATCACTAGTTATGGAACTATTTAGACATTTCAGTTCATCATGGTTTGACTTTGGTGTATAGTACATATTTAGAAATTCATCCATTTCTTTTTGATTGTCAAGTTTGATTTAGTATAAATTTTCAAAGTATGATTTTATAATTCTCTGAATTTCCTTGGCATCTGTTGTGATGGCTCCATTTTCATCTCTAATTTTATTAATTTGGTTTTTCTCTCTTTTGGCTTAGGCTAATTTGGCCAAAGCATTGCCAACTCATTAAGCTTTTCAAAGAATTCTTTGTTTGATTGATTCTCCGTATTGCTTTCTTTATTCCAATTTCAGTTATTTCTACTCTGATCCTACTGATCTCTGCATATCTGCCACATTTTCAATTTGTTTGTTCTTATTTTTCTAATGCTTTTTAATGTAGAAGTTAAGTGCTATAATCTTTCCTCCTAAGACTGTCTTCATATCCAAAAGGTTTTGATATAGTGTGTTTTCATTATCTTTGAGTTCCAGGAATTTCTAAATTTCTCTTTTTACTTCTGGTTGAACCCATTCCTCATTTAGTGGCATGTTATTAAGCTTCCAAAAGTTTGTGTACGCTCTGCTGTTTGCCTTCTTATGGATGTCCATCTCTATTCCCTGAAGATCAGATAGAGTACAGGTGATGATTTTGATTTTCTTATATTTGAAGAGGCTTTTTGTGGTCTAGTTTGAAGTCTATTTTGGATAAATTCCATGGGCTGCTGAAAAGAATATATATTGCTTGCTGTTAGAATGAAATGTTCAGTAGTAGGATGGAATGTCAAGTCTGCTTGATTTATAGTTTTGCTTAAGTCTAATGTGTCTGTGCTCAGTTTTAGGCCTATTAATCTGTCTATCAGTGAGAGCGGGGTGTAGAAATCCATTACTATTATTGGGTTAATTTGTTGTTTTACACATTGCAGAGTTTGTTTAATAAATGTGGGTGAACATATGTTTGGAGCATATCTGTTTAGAATTATTAATTCTTCTTATGAATCTTTAGATTATTATGTAGTATTCATCTGTATTTGTTATGATTTGTTTGGCTTGAAGTCTATATTTTGGTTATTAGGATGGCTACTTCTGCTTGTTTCTTATTTACATTTCTTAGAGTATTTTTGACCTTCTTCTAGCCTGGAGATAGTGCCTATCTTTCTTTTTTTTATTTATTCAATTGTGTGTGTGTGTGTGTGTGTGTGTGTGTGTGTGTGTGTGTGTGTGTGTAGAACCAGGGGCAAATTCGGAACCACCATGGACGCCTCCACCTCTTCGTTTACTCTGCCCCGGGATTCACAGGCTCCACCTTACCAGGACCAGAAACGCAGGCTGCCCCAGCTTCCGCCCAGCATCATCTATTCCTGGGTCTAGGATCCGAACTCAGGACCTTCCGCCTACAAGGCAGAGGCTTAACCCCTGAGCCACCTCTCCAAACCCAATAGTGCCTATCTTCCAATGTGAGGTGTATTTCTTGGAGGCAGTAAATTAATAGGTAGTGACTTTTAATCCATGCTGTTCTGTGTCTGTTTATTGGGAAGTTGATCTCATTGATGTTTATAGTTATAATTGAGAAGTTTTTGTTGATTTTTGCTATTTTTTGAGTTTATTAGTTTTTTATTTTGATAGTTTCCTGTCTGAGGGTTTATTGGCATTACTTATTTTCCTTTTGTCTTCTTGAGTGTGTTGATTAATTTCTTCTCTCTTGAATATTTTATCTTATCTCTAGGCCTGGTTTGAAAGACAAGAATTACTTTAATTTATTTTTGTTAGGAAAGATCTTTCACCTTCAAGCATGACAGATAGTTTGGCTGTATATAGCAGCCTGGAGTGGCATTTGTGATCTTTCATGATTTGAAGTCAAAACGTACTCCTTGTTCTGTATCTATGATGTTGTTACTATTATTTGTTTTGCTGTGCTTTTATTTTTATTTTATCTGGATGGCGTTCAGTATATATTTTGTACTTGGATGAGCCTCTCTTTCTTATGTGTAGTAAGTTCTCATTTATGTTTGTCTGAAACATCTGAGCTGGAGTATTTTCTATGCTTTCTTGTTAGATTCCATGAACACGTTGTCAATTTCAATTAGTTTAGCTTGATTTCCAGCTGAATTTCAGTTTGGAGATTTTTTTTAGAAAAGTCTTTTTTATTTATTATTTATTCAATTGTGCATGTGTGCGCGTGTGTGTGTGTGTGTGTAGAACCACAGAACCAAGGGCGAATTCTGGAACCACCATGGACTACCTCCACCTCCTCCTTGTTTACTCTGCCCCAGGATTCACAGGCTCCACCCTACCAGGACCAGAAAAGCAGGCCGCCCCCGCTTCCACCCAGTGTCTATACATGGGGTCTAAGATCCGAACTCACAACTTTACACCTGCAAAGCAGAGGCTTAACCCCTGAGCCACCTCTCTAGCCCCTGGAAATTTTTTTAATGTGTGCTAAATTGTTCTTATTTCCTCTATTTCTTTTTTTATCTCAGATAAATCTTTAGTATTTTCCTGTTAATATGCAGTCATATGCTTATTCATCTCCTCTCTGAATTCTTCAAGTTCCTTTTGTCATTTGTCATGTTCCTTTTATAATTCTCACCTCTTGATTATATCAATAGTAGTACTCTGGAAGACGTTATCTTGAGTGCTGCTTTCCTGGATAGTATCCAGGAAGTTATTCTATTGGCAAATATCATAAGGGAATTTGTGTCTATTGTGGGAAATATGATTTTCTCATATTTAGTGTATTTTTGGTTCAACTGTATGACTTGGGTATGTACTATGTCTTTGTTATCTTTGGTATTTGTTTTTTGACTCTTCTGAGTCAGATGAAGTTGTCTGACTTTGACTGTCCTTGTTCTTTTGCAACTACCTTTGCTGTTTCCTGCGGTATCTAGTCTGTTCCTGAGTTTATTGGAGGGGGATTCGAGGGGGTGCAGCATGGTGTGTGGGGCTGGTCTTACTTGAGCCAGTGTGTGGTCTTTGGATCTGGAAGCAGGTGGGGGAGGAGGCATCCCATCTATTCTGCTGTATTTTAAAAAAAGATATTCTATTCAGATCCATTTATTATGACCAAACATAAATTATAATTTGCAACATTACTTCACAGTCAATAAGCAATATTTTTGTGGCTTCTTATGTAATTTTCTCTATAGTTTTCTAATGATTGGTAATAAGTGAGTTAGCATGTTTTCCTTTATATCATCTTGCTTATACCTCATTTGTGGTTATTTTATGGCTTCTAATTTGTTTCTTTGACAAGATTCAATAAAATTGGTTTACTTGGTCCCCACAAGGTGAGCCTGCCATTCTGGTGGAAAGATTCCCACAGCCTGCCTGACTTTGATCCTCTCATTCACCTGGTTCCCACAGATAAGGTGAAATGGCCCTCAGATTTTCCCTCAGGCCAGTAACCTACCCCTCACCCCACAGTAATCACACACACACACACACACACACACACACACACACACACACATACACACACACACACACAGAAAGAGAGAGAGAGAGAGAGAGAGAGAGAATAAGTCCAGGAAGAAGATTCCTTACAACACCAAACTTCAAGAATAAAGAGAGAAAAGGTCTCCAAAAGACAGCATAATAATCACTTCAGAAAACTCATCTGAGAAGTATTAACACACTCCTACAACCACAGAACATTGGAATTGTTTCCTGTTGTCTCAAATGAAGACACAAACTTTAGATAAGTAACCCAATATAAAACATAGACACTGCAACCAACATCCAAGTGCTGAAAAATAACATGCCAGAGAAAAGATAAACATCCCACCAAAGAATCAGTACTCAGAAACTTCAAATAGAATTATAATTACCTTTTACCCATCCTAAAAGCAGTGTACACAATAGAAATCCTAATTCTGGCAGAAGACATAAGAAAAATAACAATATAAATTAAAAAAGTAACCACTTAATTCCAGATACCAACATCACATAGGGACAACAGAAAACAAAAACAAAAACAAGAAACCAAGAAAATATGTCTCCCTCCAAGATCACCAGTCTCAAGGCCCCAGCTCCCATAAAGTCCATTAGAAGGTAACCAAGAAAGTAATAATCAGGATAATTATTTCTGAAGATTGATTATAAATATGTGCAAACATTCCAAGAGAACATATATAAACACATATAAAAAGTCAAAGAAGAGCACAACAAGCTCAGGAAAGAAAACCAAGAAAACACAAATAAACAAGACAGAGCTAGATTGAAAAGTGGACAACCTGAAAACTTGCAAAGTGAATCTAAAAACATAGTAAGTAGACAATATACCATGATCAAGTCAAGTTTATTCCAAGAATTCACAAATGGTTTAACATGCATAAATCAATAAATGTGATTCATCATAATGAATCAAAACTAAAATCATATGATCCTCTCCATAGATGCAGAAAAATCTTTGATAAAACTCAGCGTGCCTTCATGATAAAAACCTTGCAGAAAACAGGATTTGAGGGGACATATCTCAACATTATAAAGGTTATATATGACAAACCTAAGGCTAACATTATCTAAATGGAGAAAAACTTGAAGCATTCCCACTTAGATCAGGTATGAGATAAGTCTATCCATTGTTACCATCCCTGTTCAATATTGTACTTGAAGTCCTAACCAGAGCAATAAGGCAAAAGAAGAGATAAAAGAATGGAATCCATTCACCATAGCCTCAAAGAAAATAAAATAACTTGGAATAGACCTAACCAAGCAAGCAATTAAAAGACCTATACAATTAAAACTACAAAATCTGCTAAAAGAAATTAAAGAGGTTATTAGAAAGTAAAATATTCTTCCATACTCATTGATCAGTAGGATCAATATTGTGAAAATAAGCATCCTACCAAAGAAAATTTACATATTCATTGCAATCCCAATCAAAATCGCAAAGCACAGAACTGGAAAAAAATCTCAAAATTCATATGCAAGAACCAAAGATCTTGATTAAGACAAAACAATCTTGAGTGATAAAAATATAGCTGGAGGTAGCTCTACACTGGATTATAAATTATTCTACAGAGTTATAGTAATAAAAACAGCTTAGTACAGGCAGAAAAACAGATAACATTGATAAATGGATTAGAACAGAGATACTAGATATAAACTCCCATACATTCAACCACTTGATACATACACACTGGGGAAAAGAGCATCTTCAGCAAGTGGTGTTGGGAAAATTGGACATCTACATCAAGAAGAATAAAAATTGACTACTGTCTCTCTCCTTATACAAAAATCAACCCAAATGAATTAGAGACTTTAATGGTAAATCTAAAACCTTGAACTTTTAGTAGAAAGAGTAAGGGGTACCCTTGAATTGATAGGCTTAGGTAAAGATTTTCTAAAAACAGAACCCTGAAGGCCCAGGAACTAAGATCAATAATCAACAAGTGGGAGTTCATGAAATTAAAAAGTTTCTGTTCTGCAAATGAAACTGTTAATAATGCAAAAAGACAACCCATAGAATGGGGAAAAAATCTTTGCTAGCTTTGACAGAGGATTAATCTCCAAAGATACAAAGAGCTAAAAAACTAAACACTAAATCAGCAAACACAAATAGGCCCTGGAACTCATCAGAGACTTCACACAAAAAGAAATTGAAATGTCATACAAAAATATCTTAAAAGGTGCTCAGCTTCCCTGGTCATCAGAAAAATGCAAATTAAAACTATCCTTTGATACCATCTTAGCCCAATCAGAACGTCTAAGGTCAAAAACACTAACAACAGCAAATTCTAGTGAGGATATGAAGAAAAGGGAACACTTATTCACTACTGGTAGGAGTGTAAACTAGGACAGCCTCTTTGGAGATCAGTGTGCATATTCCTCAGAATGTAAAAAATGGAGCTACCTTCTCTGCTGTAACATGGTCCCCTCTCTCCTTGTTACTGGTGTGGCCCTTCTTCCCCATCCCTCCTGTTCATAATCTTAGCAATTACTGTAGTTATTACAGAGATTTATCTTTGAGTGTCTCTAAGTGTGTTTCGTACTAGGAGCCACCTATTAGGGAGTACATACTGTGCTTAATTTTCTGTGTCTGGGATACTTCACTCAATATATTTGTTTCTAATTCCATCCATTTCCTGGCAAATTCCATTAATTCATCATTTTTGATGGCTGAGTAGTACTCCATTGTATAGATGTACCACATTTCCTTATCCACTCGTCAACTGTTGGACATTTGGATTGATTCTATGACTTTGCTATTGTAAACAGTGCTGCTATGAACATGGTCATGCTTGTGCTATAGAAGTGAATTTTTGCTGTATGGGGGATTATTCCCAAAAGTGGAATTGCAGGGTCATATGGCATTTCAATCTTTAACTTCTTTAAGAATCTCCAGATGGCTCGCCAGAGTGGCACATTCCCACCAGCAATGTAGGAGAGTTCCCCTCTCTCCACATCCTCTCCAGAATATGGTGTTGTTTGTATTGTGGATTTTTGCCATCCTGACCGGGGTGAGATGATATCTCAGGGAAGTTTTGATTTGCATTTCCCTGATGGCTAAGGATGTGTAGCATTTTTAGATATTTGTTAAGACATTTTAATTTCATTCCTGGTAAAGTTTCTTTTAAGTTCCAGGGCCAATTTTTTAATTGGGCCATTGGTTTCCTACTTTTATTACATCTACCTTTGAATATACTCTTATAACAAGACTCTAATTTAACAGGTTTTTATCTCTGGCCAGGGGGTGACATCCAATACCCATCAGGGTGGAGCCAAGGGCATTGCAGGAGCAGCAAAACTGAAAAAAAAAATCAACAAACCATAATCCAGAACATCAGAGACTCTATATCAATCACCTGGAACTAGACCAGCCTAATCTCTCCCCATCCTGAAGCTCAGGGAAATTTGTGGAAGAGGGGGCGGTAAGATTGTAAGAGCACAAGGATGGGAGGAGCAATGATTTGCAAGATACTCCACACAAGTTAGGGCCAAAGCAATCATATTTGGACTTTACATGCCCTGCATAATGTCCAACACACTATTGACCTTACAAAGTCTAGCATTTGCTAAAGGCACTAGGATCCTGGGAGGCAAGGGATTGACAGTCACAGTAGTGTTCCTATGCTTAATGGGAACACAGGAAAGGGTTCTGGGAAATTTCACTGGGTCCTTGCACCTCATCGGAGAGGAGGACCCAGAGGAGAGTTTGACATGCACATTAAAGGATGCTCTGGGGATGGGAGGAGGAGGCACTGGGGGATGGGAGAGAAGGGAGAGGGGAGGGAAACACAGGAGGATAGGGGGTTGGAGGGAGGGGGGGACCGGTGTATCTTTTAAGTTTGTATGAGTGGAAATAAAAAAAAATGGAGCTACCATATGACCAGCTATACTACTAGGAATATTTCCAAAAGACTCTCCATCTTATTACAAAGACACTTGTTCATCTATGCTTTTTGCACCTCCATTCACAATAGTGAGAAAACAGAATCAGTCAACATGCCCATCAACAGAGGAATGGGTAATGAAAACATGGTACATATACACAATGGAATACAATGCAGCCATTGGAATGGATGTGATTATGGAATATGCTGGTAAATGGATGGAATTGGGAAATTTAATATTGAGCATGGTATCTTAGATACAGAAAGGCAAACACCACATGATCTCTCTTATATGTGATGCTAACATTGATCTCCATGTTGAATTATTTGACTTGGAATTATTATAAGAGTCAGAAAATTCAAAAGGGATCAATGAGTTAGAAGATAGGAAGGGTCAGTTAGGGTAAAACCTTTTGATATGAAGATATAGAATACCATGGCAAGTAGGGTGAGGCAAGGAATATGGGCAAAAAATACTTAGGGGGCACAAGGGGTTGAGATATAAGAGAAGCAGAGAAATATGTAGAAAAAAAACTGAGATTGTGGAATTTAACCCATAGGAATCTCCTATGTTATTAATATGTCATAAAATATTTATTTTAAAAAAGGAACAAGAATGGATAATCTCTATGTAGAGAAGTTCCAAGAGAGCAAAACAGGGTGAAAATAAATGCCCTGATTTGGTCCACTTAGAACTCAGTGGCAATTAAAACTATATTGTAAGTGTCAGCAATGTGCCACTCTCTGATAAGTTGTTGACCAGATAAGTCTCTAAGGCCCCCAACTTTATGGGCTTTTGCCATTGTTCTTGGTTGCTTTCCAAAACACTGACAGTAAAATCTATATTACTACATATGCAACACATATGGATCACAGGACATGGGCAAAATACACCAACTGGAACTGCTTTGAGAGCTTCTTCCTTTCTGGATAGCTTACATAGTATCAAGGAATACTTTAGAAGCTACTGGGTGAGAAAAATAATCAAAGAAGTCTTCAGCACGTAAGTTTCAATAAAAGTTTCAATAAAAATCACCATGTAGTAGGTGACTAGTGTTGCCATGTATTATAATGATATGAGTATCAAGGAGACAACCAATGGCTTTCTGATTGGATTCAAGGTCCACTTATCAGAATGAAACACATTTTCGTTACTGTTAACTTGAATAGAAGGAAATCAATCACTAGGGAAAAACAGACCATGTGTATAGGCAGGAAGACAGTATACCAAATTGCTTTGTAACTACTTGTTATTATACCCATAGATTGGAAGAGCACTCTGTACCCAACTTAGAAGCCTTTTTCAACAACAGTAGAGGATATCAAAATCCAGACAGTACACAGCCTAGATTAGTGGGAGAGCCATGAAATAGATAATTGCCAACCAGAATTCAGAGTACTGGGGACCTTGCTCACTTGGAGTCAGTCCAACCGAATTTCTCCCCATCTAAAGGCTCAAAGGAACATTGTGGAAGAAGGCCTGGTAAGATTATAAGAACATAAAGATGCCGAGGTCCACTGCTGGACAACACATTCCATTCATTTAAGGCAGGAATGCAGCGTCCAGGAAGTCACTGCAATGAGACATTTCCTACCGGACCTGCATAATGACTGAGATGCCAACATGCCCCTAGTGCAGCTCTTAGAAGAAATAGTTACATATATTGAAAACCTTAGGGGCTAGGGCTAGCCCTTATCAGTGGATCTGCCCAAGGAAGGGCCATTTGGCCTGTCACAGAGTCCCGAATCCCCATTAGAGCAGATGATCCTGTGGGAATCCCAGGGCCCATAGGAGACAGACAGGCAGGTGGGAGGGAATGGGATTGATTAATGAAAGGAGGGGAGGGAGACAAAGAAGGACAGGAGGAAGGGAGGGTAAAAGAGGGCAGGGATAATTACTTGATATAAAACTAGGAAAAATTAAAAAAATTAAAAGATTCAATAAACTCTCTTTTCT
Source organism: Typhlomys cinereus (assembly GCA_023101885.1). Lineage (NCBI taxonomy): Eukaryota > Metazoa > Chordata > Mammalia > Rodentia > Platacanthomyidae > Typhlomys > Typhlomys cinereus. The sequence continues at coordinate 2,507,920 of JALPQD010000225.1, read as the reverse complement.
TGTTCTTTCTGCTTCTCTTGTTATTTCTGGATAAATGTCACAACATTGCCCAACAAACCTTGTTCTGTTTTCTTTTCTTTTCAGTTATTTTGTATTTAAATGCTTCTATTAAATACACAGTAAACGCTTGACTCATATTCAGATGTTGACTATTTCTTCTGCTCTGTTCAGTCTGTTGTTCATTAATTTATTACATAAATCTTCATTTCTGACATTATGTTCTCACTGTTGACATTTATGTTTGGTTCTGATTGTCCATGGATTTTTCATTTGTTCTGTGTGATTTTTAAAAACTTCTGCTAAAATTTCAAAATATGGTTTACCTATAAAACTTTATATTTTCTTTCAAAATTAAACTCTTATTCTTTATATTGGAGGCATAAAACATAATATTATGGGGTAAATATAACTGAAAGGGTCACTATCTAATACATATTAACCATCCTTACATCCTTACATCGTTATTTACCTTTTTGTAACAAAAGCAGCTACAGGGGCTGGAGAGGTGGCTCAGGGGTTAAGCCTCCGCCTTGCAGGCGGAAGGTCCTGAGTTCGGATCCCAGATCCCACGTATAGACGCCAGGCGGAAGCGGGGGCGGCCTGCGCTTCTGGTCCTGGTAGGGCGGAGCCTGTGAATCCCCGGGCAGAAGGAGGTGGAGGCGTCCATGGTGGTTCGCGAATTCGTCCGTGGTTCTACACATACACAGACACACACACAAACAGCCGCGCATGCGCACATACACACGCATATGCACACAGTTGAATAAATAATAATAATAATAAAAATTTAAAAAAAAAGCAGCTACAGTCAAATTTTTCAGTATAAATAATTTATACATTTTTTGGATAAGTATGAGTTTACAAATTCAATGTATAACATGGGGACTATGATAAAATTGTTTTATTTCTGGAGAATATTTTTATTTAGTTCTAGTCATATTGCATTAATTCTTTATAGGTCTTTTGGTATCCAATTTCAAAGCAACGTTTTGATGTGTAGAAAAATATGCAATGTTTATTTCTGCAAAGCACTTGTAGACCCTTTGCAAGGCTGGTTATTCTAGCCTATATCTGAGATATGTCTAAACTTGTTTGTGATTCTGATTGGATTCTGTCCAACAGTGACTTAGAAGGTTCTGATAAAATATACAGATTTTCCTTTTAGTAAGCCTTAGCATTGAGCATTTTCAAGATTCTAGAAATTTCTTTATGGCCAAATATCCTGCTGTCGGGTCTCTAAGCTTTTTTTGGCAATCCGAACTATGACTTCACTGTTAGTCCTCTTGCTGCTGATAGATATATTTTCCTCTGCTATTCCCACCTTTGCCTTTGAGTTCTTGGGACTATCTGTCTTGCCTTACTTGCAGTTTAGGAAGTTTGAGCACGGTACCTTTAGTAAAGACATGAAATACCTCTGTAGGACTTCTTTTAGCTTTCCTCTTAAGCCTTCATAAAGAATTGGTTTATAAGTGTATTCTTGCTCTGTGATTGGCTCTTAGGACTACAATTTATCACTTCATCAATCATGCAAATGTTAAGAGGTGGCTAAATGTTTTCTTTATTTTATTTATCTGTGTTACATATAGATTCCTTTTTATCACTTTTCTTCAATGGATTAAAGCAGCCAGGATATATTACTCTGGAAAGTTGATTTTTACACTGTAGAAATTAACTGATGTAGATTTGTTTGCATCTTTGGGATCTGGAATGGTTCAACAGGCCATAGGGTTTCTAGGTTGCTTTTACTAGAATGTAAACTATCATCTCATGAGTTTCTCATCCTTTTTGGAAGCGGAAGTCTTCATGCTCTTAAAATACAATTTAATGACATTTTTATCTTTAGGTTAATCACCTTTTAGAGGTTCACAGTGGAATCTGATAACTATGGTTTTCTAGTTTAAGTACTTTGTGTTTGGCCAACAGCCAGCCTCTGGACACTGTATTAACATCTCATCAAATGACAAATTGCTAGATAGTAATCCCAACTGTCACTTATGACTCATTTGTTGGAACAAAGACACTGGGCTAGACCAATTCAGCACTTCTGTAGAATTATTGTCACTATATATAATGTCATTTTTCTCTTTGACTTTCCAAGATCTGTTTTGCATTGATCTTTGGTATTGCTATTCTTGTTGCATGAAGCTCTTCAATGTTACTTGTAGATGTCATCATCTCATTGCCTCTTTTCTTCACAACTTCCTGTGGCTAGCTTACTCCGGATTGGCACTATGAATTTTTCTTTTGAGATGTATTTCTTTCAATAAAAATAATCTACATGTAAGAATATGTTACAACTAAATCATTTTTAGTTTTGCTACAATGAGGCTCTTTTCCACACATCCTTCTTGTGTGAAGCTCCTTTTAGTTCCGTTTTCTCTCTGTCTTACAAGTAACACTGCCACATTTCAAAGGGGGAAGGTACCTGATGACTTTATAACCATTTTATTCATTCATTTACTCTTTACTTATTTATTTTTAATTTTTTTTACCAAATCACACAGTACACCTGTCAAATTGTCCGTCTTTACTTTCTTCTGGAGGCACAGCAGAGAGCGAGAAGCAGACCCTGTTCACATAATATTTTCATATGTAGGCTCTGATTTGGACTGCTTATATATCGACATGGACTGGTCATATCATATCACATACAGGCTCTGATCTTGCCTGTTCATATTATATTGGCACTTGCAGACTCTCATGTGTACCATATTCATTCTTCAATCTCAGTGATATTTTTATCATTTCTAACATCACTAACTAGTTCTCACTGTAGCCAAGTTTAAAGGTAAGTCAGAGTCTTATTTACACATGAATTATTTTGACACTTATCTAATGTTATTATCTAGCATTGTAGCAGGGAGGTCCATTCTAGTACCTGGAGAGCATGATTTTTAAAAAATTAATAGTTGCTTTTTATTATAATATTTGAAACCTGGCATTAACCCACATAGCTTTCATAAAGTGAAAATTCACAATGCCCAAATACTGTATAACTCAGAAAGATCACAATCTTCTCAAATACATTCTGATTGAGAAAAAGACTGTTTTGAAAAACCGAAAGAGGAAACATTCTGACAAATGAGGCTTTACTCCCCATTCCTTAATGCTACTTCAAATGTAGTCACAATCCATATTTTAACAAGGGGAGAGAAATTTCAGGACACAAGAAACAACACCGTGGTCTCCATTCTCATACCTGCATATGTGATGTCTTGAAATACATAGGCCTGACTTCTTGTTAAGTCCAGGACATTTTGTTCACCATTACTTGTCATTGAATATGGCTATTTGAAAGGAAAATTTGTAACATGTAAAACTTCTTAGAAAATTAAAAAGCAAATGGTTCATTATTGTATGGCCAACAGTGAATTCGAATCTATAATCACTTTCATGAGAACAAGCCTGACACAGTGTCACAGGATGAAAGTAGATGTGCTCAGATAAGTCTCCTTTTCCATTATCAATCAGTGACAGCTTTTTTTGCAGGCCATATAGAGTTTTAATTTTCTAGTGTCTAGTCATGAATTACAACTTTTAGTCATTCTATTTATAGAATGGCCTGTATTTGTTGGAATGATCTGTAACACATACTAAACATTAAGGTTGCAGAGTGATTAATTGAAGCCTTAGTGTACCCCTGGCCTCAAACGTAGTCATTTGGATGGACTAAAATTGAAGCATAATTGTTTTGCTATCTTATATCATAAACAAAACTTATAGCTAGAGAATGTGGCCTGTGAGTGGTGGCTCCTTTCTGTAATCTTGAAACTCAGTAGACTAGGTAAGGGGATTTCCATGTGTTTGTGGCCAGTGTAAGTCATTTCCAGGCTTGACTGCAAAGTGGCAGTATATCACAAAAAATTGTGAAACAAGCAAATGAATCAAAATAAATAATTTCTGAGTAACAACATATCAGCTACTTTGGGGAAAAACTTATCTACATACTTTACCAAATATAATGCTGAGTATGTTAAGACTCCAATTATAAATGTGTGACTCAAGAAGACATTCCTGAGAATGGTGGAAAAGAGCCATTGGTCAACTGTTGACATCCAACAGAGTCCATCACTGCCATGTGTCCCTTACAATCTGCCTTATTCCTGCATAGAAGAAAGAGCAAGGGTATTTCTATGTAGGAATGTGTGGACAGCATACAAATATGTAGGATGTCAATGAAGTTCTCTATACTGAAAACTCTTATATAAAAGAGGAGAATATAAATCATAAGTTTCCAGCTGGAAAGATGGCTTAGGGTTAAGACTCCCAAGTAGAAGGTTCTGAGTTCACATCCAGGTCCCACGTAAAAATGCCAGGCAGAGATGGTGGCAGCTTGAACTTCTGGCCCTGGTGGGCAGAGCCTCAGAAATCCCAGAGTGAAGCAAAAAGGAGGTAGTAGCAATCCAGGATGATTCTCAAAGTCACCTTTGGTCCTTCACAGGGTCACACAGTGCCCTCTGATACACACACACACACACACACACACACACACGCAAAATAAAGTTTAAAAAATTAAATAAATTATAGATTTCTACTTCAGTGTCAGATAATTTGCCTGAAAATTGTTCTGGAGAAAACCAGAGAATCATTTAATTATAACATATAAAGTATAGTTGAAGTGAAGGAGGAAATCTTATTTGCATCCCAAGAGTCACATGACAGAAACAGAAGTAAAATATATTTAGAGAATTGTTCATGCTATTGTCTCAGGAATAAGTCAAAGAATGAGCAACAAGTACACATCTGATCTTGTTGATATGTTTCACTTAATCTCTCTTTACATCCCATAAAGTATTGAGTTCATTAACAATTAGTGGATACAAATATTTAGAAGCCAAAAGAACAGAAGGCAGAGGTGTCTCTGAGAATAATACTAATGAGGAGAGAATATTTCTATAGCTGTCCACCTTTATCACTTTGGAATCTGACTGCTGAGGATGTACTGCTTGAGTCAATCAATGAGCTAATCAGAAGGCAGCATTATTCTGACAGAAGAGATGTAATAACATTCCTAAAACCATAAGCTGATGGTTCATGTGTTCATTGGCTCACTTAGGGGATCTTCCAGGATCTTCCATGACCATGATCACATGAGAGGGTAAACTGCTCTCTGAAACTTAGTTCCCATACAGAGATTTAGTTGAATACCCTTGTACCAGGTCCCTGCACTGTGCATGTGATGTGATGAGAATGCCCAAGCAGCTGCTATAGTTCATGGAAACATGATGAAGCTTTATTCTGATTCCACTTCAAATCTTCCAAGAATCTTTTTCATTTTAATTTTCATTTTCCTGAAAATTCACTTCATTTGAACACATTTTGTGTTTCCCACCCCTGCCAATGAACAGATGGACATGATTCTTGTGCAATTTCCCATGAGAAGTTGAATCGAGTTCAGAATTTTTATGTAAAAATGTTAATCAATAAAGCCATGAGGATTACATGTCAAATAATGCTGCCCAACTGTTTGGGCTCTGAATCTCTCACTTTGACCCTATCAAAGGACTGTACCTCTATCACTTCTTCAAGCTACACATTCCTGAAAAGTGTAAAACTCCTCTTCATTAGGTCCTGTGGAGTACCTTAACTCATGGGACCCTCTGAGAAGGAGCTCTGCCGGTATTCCCCAAGTGGAGTGACCACCAGAAAACAGTGCTGCTAGGAGAAGGGGAAAACTGGAATGAATGCTTGTAAAAGTAGAAACAATGACAATAATAATAATAATAACAATAAAATACCAAAAAAAGACAGGAGATGCAAGTGTCCATAATCAACACAAAAAGGAAAAGAAACCCTACATAGGCTGGACAGGGTGCTTAAACAGAAGAAAACTGAAATAATAGAGTATTACTAAATCAGTATAAGGTCTACATAGTACTTTATAATAATTTTCACAGACTTTTAAGAACTCATAATTTCTATTTTATAGAAATTTTTCCAGAGTTAAAAATGATTAGTTTGAATGTTTCTAATTATTCTGAAATATATTTTAAAATATATTTTTAACTTTGGTTATTTTGCATGTGTGTGTGTGCATGAGTGTGTGTGTGTGTGTTTATCAGAGGATACTGTGTGTCCCTGTGGAGAACCAAGGATGACTTCAGAAATCATCCTGGATTGTTTCTACCTCCTATTTGTTTTGCTTTGGGATGTCAGAGTTTCCGCCCACCAGGCAGGCTGGAAGTGTATATTGCTGCCATCTTTGCCTGGCATTTTTACGTGGCACCCGGGATCTGAACTCGGACTCTCTGTTTGTGAGGCAGAGTCTCACTTACCCCTGAGCCATCTCTGCAGTCCTTATTCTGAAAATATGACATACTCCAATATCATAAAAAAGATACGTGATTTCATTTTTATACAACTTACTTTAGTTTTTTCTATATATAGACTTTACTGTGAAATGTTATCTCATTCTTGAAATTTGTCTGTTTCATATGTTTTCAGAATTATTATCATGTTAACATAAATCCCACTCTTTTCTATTTTCAATTTTAATTTTATAGGCATATCACATATGAGCTAATATGTACAAAACACTTGTAGGCTAGATTAATTTCCACAAAATAAGTGCAAATAAAGGCAGTGACTATAAAGAATATAATTTTATCAGATATTTTGAAGGTTACCTTCATTTTCTCTGAGCAAATCAATATTAAAATAACCATTCTGGAGTTTGAAAGATGGCAAATGGTTAAACTACTTGTTGCAGAAGCAAAAGGATTAGAATATGGTCCTCCAGATCTACATAAAATGCCAAGTGGGCACTACCATCTTTAATTCTAGCCTGGAAATACAAAGGCTGAGGATCCCCAGAACAAGCTGGCTTACTAGACTAGCTCTGTCAGTGAGTTGTGGATTTGATTAGAGACCTAGTCTCAAAGTAATAATATGAAAAAATGATTGAAGATTGAGGATATCATTCTCAGGCTTTCAAATACATGCACATACACACATCCCCATGAAAATGAAAAAAGAAAAAAAACATTGTCTCTTGTTGGATAGAATCACAAGTGACTTTTCCTGTTTTTATTTTTTTGTATGCTAAATCATATCATATTTACGTGGAGTCTTTCTTTTGAGCATTTTTTCTTATTTATTGTATGTGTTTGCATGTGTGTACTGCATACACATATATACATACCTGTGTCGGTGTGTTGACTTGTGTGTGTATGTGTGGAGAACAGTGGTTGATGCTCAGTGTCTTTCTATATTGCACATTACCTTATTTTTTGAGACAAGGTTTCTCAATGAAGCTGAACAAACTCACCATTTGACTAGATTGACTAGTCAGAAAACCCTCAATGATCCTCCTATCTCTGCTTTCCCAGTGCAGTGTCACAAATGTGTAACACTTTATGCACCTTTTTTTGGTGGGGGCTAAGGATGTTAACTCAGATCCACTTTACCATTTCCCCATATTGTTTTTGCTCTTATGATAAGCTAAAGCATAGATTTAAGCACTGGTATTTAATCTTGTCTTAAAGCTGCACTTTGGGAAAGATTATAAAGTAAAATGTCATTTCTTCCTTTTCTGAAGAAGTCAAGGGGGACCAGGAGTGGGAGTTTAGGATAAGACTTGATGAAAGCAGCTTACCACTTAGCCTCCAGTCTGCTAGAGACTTGAGAACCATGCTGTGATTTGGCAAGCTGGTGTTCCAACCCAGGGACATGTTTGTTCTTTCTTCTGGCATGCAGCTTCTGGGTCAAGGTCAATGGAAAGAAGGACACACAAGGAATGACAGCCTAAAAGTTATTTGAAAATAAAGCCTCGAAGGGGCTCTGTTGTTCCAATTGGTAAAAAGCAAATTTCCAGTTGTCATTCAAAAACTGAGATCAATATAGGACATGGAATAGAGAAGAAAGAGTGCTGAGGTAGGTTAAAATGTTTGCTTTGTGGACCTGTCATCAGACTTTGCTAGGAGGTTGTCAGGGAGGTGAAAGGGGAAGACTGAAAAAATGTTGAGTGAGTGATAGAAGCCACTGGTGACTTGCTACATTACTGAGTCAATGATAGATTGCTGAGTTGTTTTTTTTTTTTGGGGGGGGGAGACAGGGATATACAGAGAGATATTTGGAAGAATGACTGGAGATCAATGGATATCTCTGGTAGTTAACTCAGCTCTGCAGTGGAGCTGATTACATTGTTTACAAGGGTGCAAAGATAAGGATGATTGGAAATCAATGCAATTCTCTGGGTTCCTGGGGAAGGGGCTGATCAGGCAAAATGACAAATACGTGGAAAGTGAGGTGTCTCCATTTTCTGAAAAGATGGAGAGCTTTCACAACATGGCTTGGTTGTGGCTAACACCAACATGTTAAAGCCACACCCTTGTCTTCATCAGGGACTTCAGATTCTTGCTCTTCTGCCCATTAGGCTAAGGCATTTTCTTTTTAAATTTTTTATTATTATTTATTCAATTGTGTGTGCGTGTGTGCATGTGTGTGTGTGTGTGTGTGTGTGTGTGTGTGTGTGTGTGTGTGTTTATGTGTATAGAACCACAGGCGAATTCGGGAACCCCCATGGACCGCCTTCACCTCCTTGTTTATTCTGCCCCGGGATTCACAGGCTCCGCCCTACCAGGACCAGAAGTGCAGGCCGCCCCGCTTCCACCTGGCGTCTATACATGGGGTCTAGGATCCGAACTCAGGACCTTCCACCTGCAAGGCAGAGGCTTAACCCCTGAGCCACCTCTCCAGCCTCAAGGCATTTTTGATTGTGGGGCTGGAACCATTCTCCACCACTGCTTTTTCTCTTCTTGTCTTTCCATCTGCTTTTCAGATTGTAGACTTTCCTTTTCCTTCCTGATACCAAGCCCCAGCTAGCAGAGGCTATTTTGTGACAGGTTCTTTCATTTCTCAGCACAGATGCTTCTGTGGCCTGAGCTGCTGTGCTGAATCTCAGGGCTAATGCCAGCTTCAGCGTACTGGCTCACAGGTCTAAGGAGTGCTAGTTACTTGGAACGTGGACAGTAGCAGCCTTAGCTCCAAGTGGAAGCTTTGGTCTTCCTGGAGAGATGAGGCATAATCTGAGCACTGCACAGCCTGTGAGCACTGACAGTCAGAGGCTCTAGCCTAATGAATCTGTTTTCATTCATGTCTTTCATGTACAATGCTTAGATCAGGTTATGCACATTCGTCCCCAACACTGTTATTTCTTTATGAAAAATTTCAAAATGCTTTCTTCCAGCTTTTCAAATTATAGTTTATTCTGACAATAGTTACTCTACTGTTTATGATAGCACACTGATCTTATTCCTATTTCTTTAAAAAACATAAATTCAGTGTCTGATTTTAAGGTTCTTCAGTGTTTGTCTTCTTCAATGATGCCTTGCTTCTCACTGGCCCTTAGCATTTAGGCATAAAGTTCAGAATTAGGTGATCACCCTCCTCCTCCACTACCCTGCACACACACATTTGAGTTGGAAATGTATTGCTTTTGTAGACTAGCTTTAAAAAAATTACTTTTTCCAATATGAAGCTTCTTATACTACCATATATGTGTGTATGTGTATGCATATACACCTATATTTGTGTATGTGCCTTTTCTTGCTTTTTTTGATTATTTGTTTTTATGTTATCAGTTAAAAAAAATTAGAGGTTGTGGCAGGAAAATTTCAAATTCAAAACATGCTGGGCACTGTTGCCAAATCCCTGCCGGGCCAGCCAGAGGGAAGAGGGGAAATGGCAGGGGCCTTGTGGGCACGAGATGAATGGGCAAGCTGGCGAGGACCCAGATCCCACGAGTCAAGTGAGAAACAGCATGCAGATGAGGAGTTGGCTGCAGACTCAGCTTCAATCAGGAAGTGTTTGGGCTTATATAGGGTTGGGGTCCAATCAGGTGTGGTCACCCCTCTGCTTGGGGGAGGGGGGAGCAGCCACCAATCATTTAGCTGTTTACTAGCTTTCCAGGTTAGATGGCCACTTCCCATTTGTTGTTCATCCCTCCTTCCCATTGGTTGCTCATCCCTACACCCATTGGTTGTCCATCCCTTTTCCTGTATGGTTCCTTGTTCAGGCTTGTCTATAGCCAGACCTCCTGGATTTGGGAGCCCAGGCTAGAGCCTCCCTGAATCAGTAGTGACACATTTTCACCCTTTTATTTATAAAATTTTTTCAGTGGGGACCATGATAGTTAGGGCGACCCCAAGCCTCTTCAGCTGCGAGGAATATAGGTGACTGTGCCTGTCTTAGGTTGGTCACCACCTTTGTGTCGAGCCTTACCCGTCATTGACTACCAGTCATGAGACCATCACAGAGGAGGAATCATGGTCCCAAAGGGGAACTTAAGCAGTGGCAGAAAAAAGGAAGTTTTTGTCAGAGCAGGAGCAAGCAGAGGGGCTGTAGGTGGCATAGACACAGAAGAGCTGGGGAGATGTAAATCAGAACCTTACAATTGTAAATTAGTAAGGCATAGCTCTAATGGAGGACATCCAGGCTTCCCATGAGCCTTTGGTGGCCTTAGGAATATTCGAGGCCTGAATGGATGCCCTGAGGACCTGGAAAGCAAGCTTTGTTATTTCAGGAATATATAAAAAAAACCTGCAAGAAACCTTGTATGAAAGAAAACTTACAATCTATGAGAAAAACAGTTGTGATAAATATAAAACATAAGTAGTTAAGGCCTTAGATGTTACCAAAATATTTGTCCTCATTTTTAAGTATGCATACATGTATTTAAAAATGGCATATCGAAATTTTGATATTAGTGTGCAATAGAAATGAAAAAAATTGAAGTGGCCACAGACACAAGACACACAACACGTAAACACAGAACATATAAACATACAAGTACATGAACAACATTTTACTGGCAACTGTAAAATTTATCAGAAACTCTCTTAAAATTGCCCTTGAAAGCTTTATCAAAGATGGATTAACATTTAGGAAAACCTTATTTAAAACAAGACCTAACATTAGTTAATTCTGGCAGCTTAGCTTAATTATGAAAAACATCTAGCAAGGAAAAGCATCCTCATCCATAGGTCTGGTTTCCACATTTTCTCTGGAGGGATCCAAGGTGCTAAAACCATAGCCTCATTCCAAAATTCCTCTAGGCTAGTAGCCTTAACCTTGAGGCCTCTAGTCTCTAGGAGAAATTTTAAGACACGTGTTTGGGGCTCCTTACAGCATGAGGGGTGGTTGCTCATTTTTCTAAAGAACAGAGAACCCTCTACTCTTAAGCATATAGCTCAGAGCTTTAAGCACCAGGTCTTTAGGCTTATTAGTTGCGTTACCCATCTCTTGGGGTCTCGCTCACCTCGTAGACTGCTTGGATCAAATTGTTCAACGCTCCATGAACTCTTCGTGCCCCACATTGGGCGCCAGATGTTGCCGAATCCCCTGCTGGACCAGCTGGGGAAAGGAGGGAAAAAGGCAGGGGCCTTGTGGGCTCAAAGCAAATGGGCGAGCCGGTGATGGGGTCACCACCCAGACCTTGGGAGTCAGGCGAGAAGCAGCATGCAGATGACGAGTTGGCTGCAGACTCAGCTTTAATCAGGAAGTGTTTGGGCTTATATAGGGTTAGGGTCCAATCAGGTGTGGCCACTCCTCTGCTTGAGGGAGGGGGGAGCAGCCACTAATCATTTAGCTGTTTACTAGGTCTCCAGGTTAGATGGCTGCTTCCCATTTCTTGTTCATCTCTCCTTCCCATTGGTTGTCCTATCCCTCTGCCTGTACGGTTCCTTGTTCAGGCTTGTCTATAGCCAGACCTCCTGGATTTGGGAGCCCGGGCTAGGGCCTCCCTGAATCAGTAGTGCCACAGGGCACCATAATATTGATGTTTCCAAAAACAATAATTCCATAAAAGGAATGTAATATAAAATGTAAATCAACTTTCTGTTCATTTTGATATTTAAAAATGTCTCACAGTTGTGTTGTAAGACTTAGCATACAATATGTAAATTTTTCTTCAATAATTTTTTTATAGTATTGGTTCTATACTTTGTTTCCTTATTACTGGTATTTACAGATAAAATTTGACTATTCATCTTACAAAATTAATCTTAAATCATGCAATTACCTATTAATTCTATTTTTAATCCAGAGTTACATTTTTCCTGTATAATATTTCTTACTTGTAACATACATCCTTTTTTCTTCAGTCTTAAAGTAGCTGAGATTTTTCTCCAAATCATTGTCTCCTTTTTAAGTTAATAGAGACCATGTGATTGTATCATGTGCAGTAGGAGTAAGCAGTAGTAATCAAGTATGAGTGCACATTCACACAATGCATGTACAGGATGAGGGCTGAGAAAACAGTGTTCATAGTTGATGCTTACCTCTGAGGACAAGGTGGAGCTTGGAAATGCAAGACAATTTAGTAATATGTGTGTACAAAGATGATTCTGCAACAAGATGTATTTTGGTTTATATCTCTTCAAATTTTATTTAAAAATTAAATTAAAAAGTGATTAAGCTTTGATGAAAGCATGGACAGACAGCATGGTGAAGCTATGTCAGGGGGATGTTTTGGTTACAGTGAAATGGTCCATAGAGGCTTTTCCATGCCAACAACTGAAAGTGCACAAGAAAGCAGAGATTTCATACAACTTGCCTATGCCGATGAACAGAACTCACTGGTAAGCCAAGATGAGGGAGAAGGTGACTGATATCCATGGTCCTAGTTTGGTATCTCACCGATTGGGTTGCTGTTCAATATCATGGCAAGTCCTAGAACCAAGGAGCCATGTAAATGAAAGGCAGCCTTGGAGTTTGTTCTAACCTGAGACATTTGAAGAGTCATTATGTGGATAGATAATAAGCAATGGACACCTGGACCTCCTGGTCAGAAGTGACATGGCTTGCTAACACCTGTAGGAGGAACGGACCAGGCAGGCCTGTATTAAGGTCTCTGATCAACCATCACTTACAATACCTCCACCTGGGGAGCATGCCCCTCAGGGATGATCTGTATGGGCTGCATGCTCGAATGCAACTTCCCCAAGCTACGCCTGCTGCCGCGCCTGGTGCTGACGTCAAACCGCCTGGCTGAGAGGACCAATCCAGTCAGGATGATTCAGCAAAAGCTCATGCTGAGACTTCTGGGAGGTTGGGTGGGGTAGATAAGCAGCCCGATATTTACAATAAAGGAGCCTGTGAGCCTGTGAGCCTGCTTTGCCACTCACCTGACTTCCAGGGTCTGTGCCATTGACCCTGCGCCAGGTTATCCCTGCCCCCAAGGGTCTCCCTGGGCCCCCGAGACTGCTACAACCACCCTTGGGAGTGGCCTGTGTGGAAAGGGTTTGTAGCATGGGCTACCCAATAACTTCTGTTATATCAGCTTAAAAATGTTATTAACTTGGTATTTAAACTTGACACAACTTATTATTTTCCTTTTTATTTGTTTATAGCAATAATTCATTATCTAGCAAATTTTCACTACATTCTCTACAAGTTTAGAGAAGTGGACAAAAGCTAGTTTGTTTAATTGAATTTTAAGTGGCCATTCTCATTTTGATGACCCTTAGAAAGACCTTAAATTTTTTATATATATATGTGTATATATGTATATATGTAAACGTATATGTGTATATGTATATGTGTATGTATATGTATGTATATGTATATATGTGTGTATATGTATATATATATATGTATATGTATATATGCATATAAAGTTGCTGTGACCAATAACTGACAAACAACAATTTACTTGCCTCGTGGATCGAAGATACAGTCTATCATGACAGGGAAAGAAAGATTGCAGGAGCCTCTCTCACCTGTGTGCAAAGGAGTATGAGTGGACTTGTTATATGGGCAGATTGGGAAGCAAGGATAGGCTATCACCTTCAAGTGACACAAGCAAACACAAGGTTCTACCTCCTAAAGGTTTCCTAACCATCCAAAATAACTACCTGCTAGGGGCCAGATTTTTCAGCACATAAGCTTATGGGAGACATTTTACATCCAAATCACAATAGCAACTTACAACAGTTTACATCATCATGGAAAATAGAATTTTGAAATTTGGAATAAAATTTGAAATATTCACTTATGGGCTAAATTTTAAGTCATATAAGTATATCAAAACAATAAATTAAATTATCAGGTTAAATCCGTAATGTCTTTGGAGGGCAGAAATAAGAGAATTTTTCCAATAGTAATTGAGATGAAATGTTTCTGCAGGGTTTAATTTAATTTTCTCAACAGAAAATCAATAACATTGATGTTTCCTGAAGGCTGCCATTGAATTAAGACAAGATCTAGCTATGAGGATGCGTCATGATTATTCAAGCAAAAATAATTTAAGTTCTAAGTAAGTATATGTGAGTAGAAAACAGAGGGCTTAAGAGAGTTGTGATTGAATGATAAATAGTGTGACAAGGAATGTCAGCAGTGGTTTTCAGAGGAACAAATTCAATACATAGATTTTCTGACAGTCTCAAAATAGATCTGTTCTCTTAGACAGACAGACAGACACAACCACTCAGAAAATGATTCCATGGATAGTCCACAACTAACTTGTAATGAGAAGATAAATGAGAAAGAGGAGTTCATTTCTGAGTTACCCATGTCCAGTTTCAAACAGGTGCTACCAAGTAGCAAAAAAAATAAAGTCAACATGCAGCTATAGGGTCTTTTTGAAAAAGAAAAGCATATTTGGGGTAGATTACAATCCTATGTATCCAAAAGTGGCTTCAGCCTTGCTATTCTCTTGCCTCAGCCTCCCAAGTATTGGGATGACAGACCATACAAGCAGGCCAAACCTGGAAATATTTTAATTCAATATATTTGCTTTCCATTGCAGTTATTAAAATGATTTATGTCCAGACCACAGACAAAATAAACTCACCTAATTACCAAGTCCCCAGAAATCTCAACATACAGGGTAGTTGCTTAAATTTAAAACTTCATCAAAATCTCACAGGTTCAAAAGTCCCAGGTCTAATTATAGAAATGGTTTAAATTAGACATGAAGGAGATTCTGGAAATATTTCATCCTGAGACAAAATTCTTCGCTGTCTGTGAAGCTTGATATTTAGAATTCTAGCTATCAGTTCCCAAAATACCATGATGGATGGGAAGCACAGGCCATACGTGCCTATGATGAGACAGGACTGCTGTTAGACCTATTGCCATTCCAGAAAGGAGAGAATCAATCAGGAGGAAAAAGGAAAGTCTGAGCAATTTCAAAGTTCAATAGGCACACCCCATCGGGTTGCACACCCCATCGGGTTTGTGCACAGCCCATGGACCTATCCTCTGGGTCAGAGGTTCCATCCTCCAGGCCTGCAGCTCTGCTCAAATCACTCTTCCTTTTCCAACAAGAGTTGGAAAGCAAGCTGTTTCATTGTTCCATTTCCTGTCCTCAACAATTTTAGAATTCTGACAACTTTTATCAAATTCACCTCTTTTCTCTTCCTTTTGGTCCCAGCTAGCAATTTTCTGCAGGTATCAGTGCTTCAAGGCAAGCCTGAGTCCTCCTTCACATTTCATGGACCATTGCTTCAGTCCAGATGTCCCTGTGCAGCTCCTCTAGGAACTTACCGTGACTTGAAGTCTGCTGAGATGGCTCAGTGCCCCCGGGACTCACAGCAGTTATTGCTTATGGGGATATGTGCAGGAGCAGTGTCTCTAAGACCTCTTCTAGGAACTCAGGAAGACTGCACAGCCGGACCCTCAGGTTCTCTCCAGAGCATTCTTCTGATAGAGAATCTCCTAATTTTGGTATGATTTACAATCTATCTAAGTGAGACATTTCTCAGATCTTTCCTTTTGATCAGTGGTTCTCAAATCAATGTCACATCAGCTCACCATTTACTATGAACAGCTGTTGTGTGATTGACACCTACTCATGGGAGATGCCACACGAGTAATCTATTCATCTCAAACAGAAAATTGACCCCAAACCAAAGTAATGATTATATCAAGGTCCAAGTATACAAACAAATGAATTTACTTAGAGGAGTAGTGTTGCAGTCCAAGCGCCACAACCTCGAATCCAGGCTCCCCTCGACAAGATGGTCAAGGCTTCGGTGAATGAGAAACAGAAACACACACAACTCTCTGGGCTGGGTGAATCTGAATCCATTTATTATAATATTGTAACAGCCTTTATACTAAAAAATTTGGGGGTAGAGAATCCTGCACCTGCAGACAGACAGTATCCTTCTAATCAGCAGGAATCACCTTTAGAATAAACATTCTTTAAGAATTTAACCCATTGTTTAAGGGTGAGACACAAACAAATCCTTATCACATCTTAACAGTTTTTTTCCCAGCCTTACAAATGGTTTTTTCCCAGCCCTCCAACAGGTTTTTCCCAGCCCCTCAGTCTCTCTAAATTTATCTACCTTACAATATTTCACTAAACAGTCACAGGGTCTAAGTCTGTATTATTGTATTTAACAAAGACTTCATTTGAGGTTTGGTTAAAATACACTAAGATTGAATTCCTTATTAATTTGTGTTATATCTTGTAAATGGTAAAGGTGAATCTGTTGGAGGGGGCGTATATTATACATTAATTTTTTATTTTTGAGGATATTAGATTCTGGCTATTATCATATAAGCTGGCTTATATTGTTAGAATGGTAAGAACTATATTAGGATTTATTTTATTTATTTATTCTTTTTATTAACTCATGTGTTCTATAAGAAATAGTTGTGTGTTAATTTTAGGAATCATTATTATTTTCTATTAACTATGTGTTTTATAAGAAATAGTTGTGTACTAATTTTAGTGAACAGATGGCATAGTCTCATATATGTAGAATTTCTAAATTAATTTCACAAAGAGTCATATTTTTAGGGAATTCTATCTATGTTTTAGGACTCTTGAAATTGTTCTCTAATTTCTCTACATTCAATGTACACATTCTGGCTAACAAGCCTGTTTACTGTGTATGATTGGACATAAAATTTCTAGTTAGAATTTTAATTTAAAGTTAAAGGCAAGCTTGATATTTATTTAGGCAACAAAAGACTTAAAGCAAATTACTTGACATCTGTAGTTCCGGAAGCAGGAACCTAGAGGGAGGTGATATTCTAGTTAGTTTTTGGGGAAAAAACAAAAAAGGAGGCCTGGGAAAAGATAAGAGAGCTCCCAATCCACAAAAAAGGGAAGAACTCCTCTGGCAGAGATAGGAGGCACACACAATCACAAAAAGAGAGGAACTTGTCTGTCAAAGAGGCAACACTCTAAGGGGAGTGGTCCTAAGTAACTCCTCAGTCCCTTAGCAACTGCCCATTCTATAGAGCAGGCTGCAAGTCTGACAACTCCCATATGTATCATATCTTTATTATTTATTTCAAAATAAGCCATATCCCTTTTCCAGAAGGCACTTTCTTGAAGTTCTTCCCCAGGTTGGGACCT
This sequence comes from Typhlomys cinereus, assembly GCA_023101885.1. Lineage (NCBI taxonomy): Eukaryota > Metazoa > Chordata > Mammalia > Rodentia > Platacanthomyidae > Typhlomys > Typhlomys cinereus. Next base: position 2,490,606 of record JALPQD010000225.1, on the reverse strand, counting down.
TGTCTACCAGCCTGGTTGGCACAGGACGTGACAGAGTAGGGGTAAGGTTTGCCTACAGGAACACGTGTGATCATCCTACCCTCTGTGTTACTAGTAGAATATCACTTGTCTAAAGGTGCAATATTGAACTTCATACAATAGCAGCAAAGAAAACTTGGCCTTCACTTTTACACTGTGCTTGGGAATCTTAGTTAATATTTGAAGTTTATGATTTCTGATTTCTTTCTATAAACAAATTTATGAAGTTTTCTGTCACTGCTCAATCACACTGTTTTTTACTCAATTCTTGATGTTACTATTTTTTCTGTGACCTTACAACATCTATATTTGCAGCAACAGACTTCTTTATAAATGACTAAAGCTCTGTGGCCAGAATTTTCTTTACTGGACTGCTTTATTCTGAGTACTGACTGGCCGCACTTCTAATGTCTATATGTCTACATGTTCATGGGACTCTGCTATGCTCCTCAGAATTAGCCAGCTTTCTATTTATTACCCTGTTTCAAAATTATATCCAGCTTCAGCTGATGGCAAAGAAAGTTCTCCTCTGGATGTAAGGGCAGAAACGAGAAGAGGAAATAACAGCTGGTGAGGTTAGAACAGAGATGAGAAATGATAGGATTTACCTTTTGGAAACTGCTTTGAATTTCTGATGAGTGTGTCTTTCCTCAGAGACTTGGCAATCCAAACACCCTGCTGGGTACTAGCACTAGAGAAGCTGACAGTCCTTCTCATTCTTGTAGACAATTTAGCATGTTGGCCCCAGTCTGCAGGACTCATCCAGCTCCAGAAAATGCCCTGACTTGAGGCTGTGCCATAGTTAGAGGTATCAGCTTCACAGTTGAGAGTTAGAGCTCAGATCATATTTGCACAGAATTAGTAGTTCAGACCAGTGCGAACCTGCAAGAGATTGTCTAGTTGATAGGGAAGACCCAGCTCATGGTGGGCAGACCAGTCCCTAATCAGGCGAATAACTGTTTGAGAAAGTTGGAGTTCTCCTGTATACTTGGTCAGACACGCTGGTCTGGAAGTGAGAATTGTCCCTCTTTCAGCTATTGTGTGGATATGATTTGGCCAGCTCCCTCTGCTGGGTTGGTGTTGGTGTGGGCTCTCCTGCCAAGCTGGACAAGGAACTGTAATCAGACTGTCATAACAGAAAATGAAGCCCCTTGTTCCTTTAAGCTGTTTTGTCATGATTTTATCAGCAACCTTGTAGAGTAGCTGCTACAGGCTGAATGGGATGCGACGCCATACAACTGTCCCTCACTGCTTTGTCGGCATCGCCTTGAAGTCCAGTTATGCTCCTGACTCAGAAAGTCAGACTGGCCCATCTGCCCAGTGCTTTGTTTCGTGGAGTCACATCACACCCTATGGATTCTTCTCAGCTATAGTCAGTCTGCTGTTTCCAGAAACCTGGGCTGAAGTCTGTCTTCTTATCACGGGCTGATTTCATGAACTAGAGAGTTTGCTGGGCACATGGGTAGTGCAAGCACAGCAGTGTTTATCTGCCTGGAGGGTAAAAGGCTAGCCTGTTAATTTCAATCTCTTCAGCAGATGTCTTGGCACTCCCAACATGACTATGGTGGTTACAGCTGTCAGTTCTATTACAGAGAATCTCTAAACCTCATTTCCTTGCCCAATGATCAGATTGTCGAACCTCCCCCTAACCCCACTCACACTCCCCCTGCCAAATACCAAGGCTTGGTGTCTCCACAACCACAATACTCTCCAGGTACTGGGGGCCTCTCATACTTTCAAACACCTGCCATGGGATGAGGGAGAAGGGTCCCCACAGTGTGAAGGACAATGGCTAACTTCTCACTGGAGAGTCGGCTTTGTGTGAGAATGACAGATGGTGCTGATTAATGTCTTCAATCCCCATTCAAGAAGACTACAGGTCAATCTCTGCCTAAATATAACACTTCCCAAGTTTTTTCAGCCTGGGCCCCAAGGCTCTGTGTTCTCTAATTGGTACTTTTCATCTTTGGGTTTCCTTCTGCAGAAAAGTCTTTAGAATACGCTTGTTCCAAGAAATAATGCATGAGATAGCTCGGAAGGCTTAATGACCTGAGTCCTTAACCGCATTTATAGAAAATGGACTTCTAGTGTAAGGAGGACTTGGAATGTAGGGAAAACATGAAAATCCAGGCCAGAAGTATGGTCATGGCCCGTGGTCCTAGATATTTGATAAACTGAAATAGAATCATTTGAGCTCAGGAGCCAAGGAAGTTGGAGAATGTAACATGAGAGATAGCTGTGGTGGTATAGTCTTGCCATCCTAGCTACTGGGCGAAAGAGACAAAAGGATTGATTGCAAGTTCAGGACCAGTCTATGCAAGACTTTTCCTCAAAATTTAAAAAGTGAAAAACAAACAGCTGAAACTATAACTCAGAGGTAAAGTTCTTGTCCTGCATGCCTATGGTCATAAGCTCAATTCTGAGTAACACGTAAGAAAGAAAAAATATATAAAGGAAGCTTCTAGAAGAAGAAAAATGTACTTGTTTTATACTAATAAGTAAAACAAGTGGCTCCCCGCTCTGCCAGGCCCCCAGGTGAGTCCCCGCCCAGCCCTGCCCAGGTCGCCCCAGGCCCCAGGCCTAAGGCTTCTTTCTCCCTCCCACCTGCCTGTCTGCCCAACTGGACAGGACATGCTCACTTTCCTCCATCCCTGGAGCTTGGGTGGGACACTAAGCCAAGTCCCAGGTCCAGGGTGAAGAATTCTGCCATCAACATCAGCCCCTCTGCCTCTCTGGCCCACCAGGGACCCACGCACGTGGTCTACAGAAGACACACTGCTATTCAGAATTCAATAGAGTCCAAAGAAAACTCAAAGTTCTAAGAGTCAAAGGCCATACATCTGTAAACCTCTACAATCATCCTATCACATGGGAGAGATTCTACACATCCAGCCCAAAGATAAGTAAACCTCCTTTTTTTTCACCTTACAGTTCCTTTCTAATATTAATCACTATAGATTAACTTTTCCATAAAGCCACCCCAAAAACACAACTCCAGGGATCATACCACTCACCCTCACATATCACCAGATACTACATCGTAAAAGTGCACTAGCATACTAATATTCACTCCTTGTCTACTTAACCTGACTTAATTGATGTACTAACAACCTAACAGCCTCAACTAGGAAAAATAATAATAAAAGACAAACATACCCAACCCCAAGGCAAGCACTAGTAATAATTGCCCAAGTGTAGGAATACAAACTAAATCAGTAAAAAACACACAAAAATTGAAAAGCCCTAGAAGACAAAACAACAATGCCCAAGTCAAAGTGCAGATCCATGAGAAACAAAACCCAAGAAGACCAATCATCCACTGAAAGAATTAACCCCTTAATGATGGATTCCAACCAGGACAAATTTACAGAAAACAGCCAAGAAAGCCAGACCCAAGACAACGACTTTCAAAGAAAGTCAAGAAACAAAAATAGGCATAGACCAGTTAAAACAGACTCAAGCAGAGTTTAAAACTGAACTAACAGACAAGCTATTTTCAACCCAAAGCTCAACAGAGTCTTATCAGCAGAACTAACGAAGCAGAAAATAGAATTTCAGATCTTGAAGACAAAATGGGAGAATTAACCAGCTCAATGGAAGAGATTGTTAAAGCCAAAAAGATACTTGAGAGGAATATTCAAGAGATATGGGACACCCTGAAGAAGCCTGACATGCGCATTCATGGAATACCAGAGCAAGAATCTCAAAATACCACACCTGCGCAAATTTTTCAAATTATCATAAATGAAAACTTCCCTTAATTGAAGAATGAGAGGCCCATCCAAATACAAGAGGCATTTCGCACTCCAAACAGATATGACCAAAATAGAAAATTGCCACAGCAAATAATAGTCAAAACACTCCACATTCAAGACAAAAAAAAGGTGCTGAGAGCTTCAAGAGAAAAAAAGCAAGTCACTTTTAAAGGTAAACCTATTAAAATAGCAAATGACTTCTCAATGGAAACAGTAAAAGCAAGAAGAGCTTGGAGAGACGTACTTCAAGTATTAAATGAGCAAAAATGCCAACCCAGACTGATATACCCGGCAAAACTATCTGTCATGATCGAGGGAGAAAGAAAAATTTTTTAGCACAAAGACAACTTGAAGGGATACATGTCTACCAAACCAGGCCTTCAAAAAATGCTAGAAATGATACTCAAACTTGAAGAAAAGAACAAGCATATCCAAGAGGACAGAAGGGAAGTATAATACCACCAAAACCTAAATGTCAAACAACATGCTTACAAAATCCACTAAACATAAAAAATGTCCAGAATTAAAAATAATTTCTCCATTATAACACTAAATGTCAATGGGCTTAACTCACTGATTAAGAGTCACAGATTACAAACTTGGATTAAAAAACACAACCCATCAATCTGCTGCCTTCAGGAAACTCATCTCACCACAAAAGATAGGCACATCCTAAAAATAAAAGGCTGGTCAAAAATTCTGAAAGCTAATGGGTCTAGGAAACAGGCAGGGGTAGGCATTATGCTGTCGGACAACGTGGACTTCAAAGACAAAAAAATCATAAGAGACACAGATGTATACTACATTTTAGTAACAGGTACAATTCACCAGGAAGAATTCACAATACTAAACATATATGCACCCAATACGGGCCCCTCCACATTCATTAAGAAAATCCTACGCGTCTAAAGGGAGAAAGCAACCCCCAAACGATAATTCTTGGGGATTTCAACACTGCCCTCTCAACATGGGATAGATCAACAGGTCAAAAGCTTAACAGGGACACTTTGGAACTTAATCAAGCCCTTAAAGAAACGGGCCTTACAGATCTCTATCGAACTTTTCATCCACGTACCAAAGAATACACATTTTTCTCAGCAGCATATGGAACTTTCTCCAAAATAGATGACATATTGGGCCACAAAATGAATCTCCACATATACAGGAAACTTGAAATTCTAGCCTGTGTCCTATCAGACCACCATGGCCTAAAGCTGGACATTCACAACACAGCAAAAGACAGAAAATACACTAACTCCTGGAAACTTAACACTATGATGCTGAATGAGAACTGGATTCAGGAAGAAATTAAAAAGGAAATTCAAGATTTCCTGAAAGTGAACGATAACGAAAATACAACTTACCAAAATCTCTGGGACACAATGAAAGCTATCCTAAGAGGTAAGTTCATAGCTCTTAATGCCTACATCAAAAAAATGGAAACATCAGAAATAAACAACTTAACAATGCAGCAAAAAGCTTTAGAAAAACTACGGGGCTGGAGAGCTGGCTCAGGGGTTAAGCCTCCGCCTTGGAGGCGGAAGGTCCTGAGTTCAGATCCCAGATCCCACGTATAGACGCCAGGCAGAAGTGGGGGCGGCCCGCGCTTCTGGTCCTGATAGGGTGGAGCCTGTGAATCTCTGGGCAGAAGGACGTGGAGACGCCCATGGTGGTTCGCGAATTCGTCCATGGTTCTACACATACACAGACACACACACACACAGACGCACACACGCGTGCACGCATACACACTGCACATGCACACAGTTGAATAATAATAATAATAATAATAATTTAAAAGCTTTAGAAAAACTAGAGCAATCTGATTGCAAAAGCAGTAGAAGAGAGGAGATTAGCAAAATAAGGGGAGAAATATATGAAATTGAGATTAGGAAAATGATAGAGAAAATTAACCAGTCAAAAAGCTGGTTCTATGAAAAAAATCAATAAGATTGATACATCCCTAGCTAAATTAACCAAAAGCAAGAGAGAGAAAATCCAAATTAACAAAATTAGAAATGAAAATGGAGTTATCACTACTGATACCCAAGAAATCCAGAGAATTATAACATCATATTTCAAAAACTTGTACTCTGTGAAATATGACAACAAAAAAGAGATGGATGAATTCCTAAGTAAACACAACTTACCTAAATTAAATCAGGAAGTTGTGAATTATTTAAATAGTCCTATAACATATAAGGAAATTGAGGAAGTAATCTCGAGTCTTCCCAGCAAAAAATGTTCTGGACCAGATGGATTCAGCATAGAGTTCGACCAGACATCTAAGGAGTTAATAACACCAATACTCCTTAAACTGTTCCAACAAATAGCAAAGGAAGGAACACTACCAAAGTCCTTCTATGAAGCTAATATCGTTTTAATTCCAAAACCTAATGAATATACACTTAAAAAAGAAAACTATAGGCCAATCTCTCTGATGAACACAGATGCAGAGATTCTCAATAAAGTCTTAGCAAATCGGATTCAAAAACATATTAAAAAGATCATTCACGGGGACCAAGTAGGCTTATTCCCGGCACACAAGGTTGGTTCAACATACGCAAATCAATAAATGTAATTCATCATGTAAACCAGTCCAAAGTCCAAGACCACATGATACTCTCAATAGATGCAGAAAAAGCTTTTGACAAGATCCAACAGCCTTTTATGATCAAAACGCTAGAGACAGTAGGAATGGAAGGAACCTTTATCAATATAATAAAAGCAGTATACAACAAGCCTATAGCAAGGATTATACTCAATAGGGAAAAACTGGAAGCATTCCCAGTTCGATCAGGAACTAGACAAGGCTGTCCACTCTCACTACTTCTATTCAATATTGTACTTGAAGTCTTAGCTGAAGCCATAAGACAATAAAGGGACATAAAAGGGATTAGAATCGGCAAGGAAGAAGTCAAGCTGTCCCTATCTGCAGATGACATGATCTTATTCCTGAATGATCCCCAAAACTCCACCAGAAAACTCCAGGAACTAATCGAGAAGTTCAGCAGGGTAATAGGATACAAAATAAATGTACAAAAATCAGTGGCTTTCCTATATGCCCAGAATGAAAGAAGTGAAAAAGCCCTGAGAGAAACAATCCCATTTACTATAGCCCCTAAAAAAATGAAATACCTTGGTATAAACCTAACCAAGGAAGTAAAAAAACCTTTACAATGAAAACTTTAAAACCCTCAAGAAAGAAATTGCAGAAGACACCAGAAGGTGGAAAGACCTCCTGTGTTCCTGGATTGGTAGAATCAACATCGTAAAAATGACCATCCTACCAAAGGTAATATACATATTCAATGCTATACCAATTAAAATTCCAAAGCAATTCTTTAAAGAAGTTGACCAAACAATCTCAAAATTCATATGGAGCCACAAAAGACCCAGGATAGCAAAGATAATCCTGAGTAACAAAAACACTGCTGGAGATATCACCATACCAAACTTTAGTCTATACTACAAATCCATAGTTGTAAAAACAGCCTGGTACTGGCTCAAAAATAGACACACAGATCAATGGATAAGGCTTGAAGACCCAGATATAAGCCCACAAATCTACAGCCATTTGGTCTTTGACAAAGATGCCCAAAAACTCCAATGGAAAAAGAACAGTATCTTCAACAAATGGTGCTGGCAAAACTGGATCTCCACATGTACAAGATTAAAACTGGACCCGTACTTGTCACCTTGTAGAAGACTTAATTCCAAATGGATCAAGGACCTTGATTTAAGGCCAGAGTCTATAAAAACCATTGTTGAAAGAGTAGGGAATTCCCTTGAGCTGATTGGGCTAGGCCAACAGTTCCTAAACAGACATCCAATGGCACAGTCACTGCTACCAACTCTCAACAGTTGGGATCTTGTGAAAATAAAGAGCTTCTGTTCAGATAAAGAGATTGTAACATGAGCTCAAAGGCAACCCACAGAATGGGAGAAAATCTTAACTAACCACATATCTGATAGAGGTCTATTATACAGAGTGCACAAAGAACTTAGAAAACTAAACACCATGGAAACTAATGGCCCAATTATAAAATAGGCCCTGGAACTTAAAAGAAACTTTACCAGGGATGAAATTAAAATGTCTAACACATATCTGAAAAAATGCTCCACTTCCTTAGCCATGAGGGAAATGCAAATCAAAACTTCCCTGAGATATCATCTCACCCCGGTCAGGATGGCAAAAATCCACAATACCAACAACACCAAATGGTGGAGAGGATGTGGAGAGAGGGCAACTCTCCTACATTGCTGGTGGGAATGCAGGCTCATACAGCCACTCTGGCGAGCCGTCTGGAGATTCTTAAAGAAATTAAAGATTGAAATGCCATATGACCCATGCTATTCCACTTTTGGGAATAATCCCCCATGCAGCAGAGGTCCACCTCGATAGCACAAGTGCAACCATATTCATAGCAGCACTTTTTACAATAGCAAAGTCATGGAATCAATCCAAATGTCCAACAGTTGACGAGTGGATAAGGAAACTGTGGTACATCTATACAATGGAGTACTACTCAGCCATCAAAAATGATGAATACTGGAATTTGCTGGGAAATGGATGTCATTAGAGACAATTATATTGAGTGAAGTATCCCAGACCCAGAAAATTAAGCACCATATGTACTCCCTAATAGGTGGCTCCCAGTACCAAACCCACCCAGCCCACCTAGAGACACTCAATGATAAATCTCTGTAATACAGTAACTGTAAGGAGTATGACAGGCGGAATGGGGTAGGAGGGCCACACCAGAAACAAGGAGAGAGGGGACCATGTAACAGCGGAGAAAATAGGCCTCCATCAAAGACCGTGAGTAAGCAATGAGACATCTGGTTAAGTTCACAGACTTTTCGTTCCTGATCATCTACAACTGAGGGGGTGTGATCTCACCAGAAGGGGAGGGCATATAGTCTGGCAGATAATAAATAACCATTTTGCAAATGGGTGATTGATCCCTCTGTCACTGTGGTTTCCTACTTTTATTATATCTACCTTTGAATGTGCTCTTATAATAAGACTCCAGTTTAACAGGTTTTTGTCTCTGGCCAGGAGGTGACATACAATGCCCATCAGGATGGAGTGAAGGGTATTTCAGGAGCAGCAAAACTGCAAAAGAAAATCAACAAACCACAATCCAGAACTTCAGAGACTCTATATCAACCACCTAGAATTAGGCCAGCCTAATCTCTCCCCATCCTGAAACTCAGGGAAATTTGCGGAAGAGGGGGCGGTAAGAGTGTAAGCACAAGGATGGGAGGAGCAATGATTTGCAAGATACTCCATACAAGTTAGGGCCGAAACAATCATAATTGGACTTTACATGCCCTGCGCAATGTCCAACACACTATTGTCCCCACAAGTCTAGCATTTGCTAAAAGCACCAACATCCTTGGAGGCAAAGGATTGATAGCCAAAATAGTGTTCCTATGCTTAAGGGGAACACAGGAAAGGGTTCGGGGAAATGCCGCTGGGTCCTTGTATGTCATGGGAGAGGAGGACCCAGAGGACAGTCAGGCATGCACATTAAAGGATTCTCCGGGGATTGGGGGAGGGGTGGCACTGAGGGGTGGGGAAGGAGGGGTGAGGGGAGGGCGAGCAGAGGGGTGGGGGGAGTAGGAGGGAGGGAGGGAACCGGTGTACCTATTAAGTTTGTATGAGTGGAGATAATAAAAAATAAATCAATAAAACAAGCTTTCCTGTCATTAGGAGAAGGAAGAGATTAGGATTAAAATGTGTGGGCTCTCAAGTCAGGTTGATAGGTTTAAATGTCAAACTACTACTGACTCAAATCATGTATGCTGGGAGTTGGAAAACATTTTCTGTTAAAGAATGACGTGGAGAGTGGCTGCACTGTAGAAGGCAAAAAACCACATAATAAAATAGATTCTGTACCAGCAAAGTTGTGGCCGGGTTGTTGTGGCCTGGCAAAGATGGCTTGCCCTGAAGCTCAAAAGGGAAGTATGGCCTTGGCAGGGTAGTGTGCTTCTAAGCTGGAAGGAGACCTGTCTCAGGCAGAGCTTCCTTCTCTCTTCTAGATAAGATTGCTTATGCTTGGTTTTCACTTCTCTTTAGAGCACATTGTATGCTGCATAAAATTTCACAGACTCCCTACTTTCCCAATGCCCTTGAAACCTACTGATAGAGTATTCATTAGTTTATCTGTATAACTTAAATGCATGGGAAAATGGCTGCTGCTAGTCCTCCTCAGGATCTGTGCACATCACTTGCTTTCATCTTTTCCTATACTCCTGTCTTTTTCTTGCATCACCCCAACAGATAAAGTTCATGAAGGTCATGGCAGCTGGTGTCTCAGCAGGAACTTGAACCCTGGACCTTCACATGGTAATAATTGGCTTTGTGGACCATGAATGTTGATTGAAGTCTTCATTCACCAACTCATAACTCTAATCATTGAATCAAGGAAGCAACAAGAGACAATACATAATTGGTTTGGTTATGTGCCAATAAACCTTATAAATCAGAAACCATGTTGTGCAAGTGGAATCTCACAATGTTCAAAAGCATCTGTTCTCCCAAAAGAATATAATTATGAAAAAAGACAACTTCCAGAGTGGGGGAAATTTTTTACCAGTCATATATATATCTGATATAGGATTATTGTCCAGAGTATAAAAGGAATCAAAAAATTCAAACATCAAGGAAACAAAAAACCTAATTAAAAAGTGGACCTCAGGGGCTGGAGAGGTGGCCTCTGCCTTGCAGGCAGAAGGTCCTGAGTTCAGATCCTAGACCCCACGTATAGACGCCAGGCTGAAATACGGGTGGCCTGCGTTTCTGGTCCTAGTAGGGCAGGAGCCTGTGAATCCTGGGGCAGAGTAAACAAGGAGGAGGTGGAGGCGTCCATGGTGGTTCTTGAATTTGTCCATGGTTCTACACATACACACATATATACACACAGGTGCATAATAAGGTGAATAAATAATAAATAAAAAAATTTTAAAAAAGTGGACCTCAAGACTAAGAAACTTGCAAGAGGAGATTTAAATATCTAACAAATATCTTGAAAAGTGTTCCGACTTCCGAGCCAAAAGTGGAAATATAAATTAAAGCCATTATGAGATATCACCTTATACCAGTCATAGTGGCTAAGACAAAAATCACAAATAGTAACAAATCTGGTGAGAATGTGGGGAAAAGGATCTCTTATTCACTGTTGCAGGGAATGCAAAGTTATACGGTCTCTTTAGAAATCAGTATAAGTTTCCTCAAAAGTCTACAAATTGAACTACCATATGATCCAGCCATGCCACTTCTGGGAACATTCTCACTTGATCTTAGCCAAAAGGCCGAGAAGCGATGGGAACATTCTCAAAGAACTTTATATCCTATTATAGTTACACATCTAGTCACAATAGCCTAGAATCAGCCTAGACGTCCAACACTAGATGAATGGACATGTGGGACATCTATATAATGGAATATTATTCAGCTCTTAAGAAAAATGAGACTATAGAATTCACCAGTAAATGAAAGCAATTAGAAGATACAATATGAGTGAGTTATTTCAGACACAGAAAGATAAATTTTCCATGTTCTCTTTTATATCAGTGGACGCTGGCATGGAACCTTCAGAATAGCATTCCTAAAAAGAAACTTCTATAATAGCCCTAAAGTAAAAATTAACATATACGGCGGGAGTGGTGATGAGCAAAGACTCAAAGAAGCAAAGTAAAAGAACATAGGGTATAAGAAGGTAGTGTTGCAGTTGCTCTGCATGGCTGCTGATAAATGACCATCAAATGGCTTAAGGGAACAAGCGATTTATTTCCTTACTGATAATCTGGTTATAGTTCTCAGTCCAGCTTAATGGGAGAGCATGCACCAATACCAGGACCGAGGGAACTGGCCACACTATGACCACATAACAGCTGAGAGATGGATGATCCTTACTTGCCAGACCAGCATGTCTGGCCAAGTGAACAGAAGGATGCCACCTACCTCAACTCATCTCAGTATTTTATTCACCTCTTTAGGGCCTAGTTTCTCCCACCATAGGCTGGGCCTTTCCATCAGCTAGACAATCTCTTGCAGGTTTGCTCTGGGCTTAGCCCAACCACTAATTCTGCCTAAATGTGCCCAGAACTCAAACCCTCAACCATAAAGTTGACACCTGTGCCTAACTATGACAGGTGAAAAGGGCAACAACATGAGGAAAGTTTTAAAGGGGGAGTATAGAAGCAAAGGGATAGGGGAATAAAGAGGATTGGAGGAGTAAAAAATTTCACCAAGATTGTAAAATAAAGCCAGTTAGAAACCCTCTACTATACAAATCTATTAAAACACATAACCTAAAAAATAAAGGAGTGTCAACCAATATACACCACACAGGGGAACATAGTGAAAAGAGGAGGAAAAAAAAAAAGAAAAGAAAATGGAACTTGCCCACAAATGTTCCTAACAGAAGCCATAGGCAATTCAGTAAATTTTCCAGTTCAAGGAATGTATGCTCTACTAAAGAACTGTTGGTTAGAGAGGCCTCAAAGGCTCTTTGAAATAAAATAAGTATTTGCCACTGCTATTGGTTGCCTCTCTCCAGAGGCCCTTATTGCTGAAGATAACACACACAACGATTATGGAACACGGGAAAAAATAAACTGCAATGATTATCAATGGCCTAACCCAGCTATAAATACTGTAAACAAAAACAGCAACAACCTTATCAAGAAGTATGCAGTGGTGCTGTAATGGCATGTAAAGTAGGAACATAACCGATTGCTTTCTGATTGTCATGACATCCAATATCATGATAGAGAATAAGTTACTAGTACTGAAAGCCAAGTTGACCCCAGGAGGGAACAAACTCTAAATACTTGATGGTAATACAAGAAGTATCCTGTTGCCATGGAAAGTGAGTAATGTCGAAAACCACAACTAACCAAAATGCAATGCAAAAGAGAATGGACAACTCACCCTAAATAGGACATCTAAACCCCTCCCATCCCTTGGCTCAAGGAATCTTGTAAGAGCCTAAAGGTGGGGATAAGTACTGCCAGACAGTAGCCTCTGTCCTTAACAGAACTGCCATTCTCAAGAGCACAGTGCAGAGATGTCTATTCCACTAGTCATCCATGGCATTTCACCATACAATCAGGAAGATCCCAGGAGAAATGTCTCTAACCTTGACAGATGGTTTTGGACTAGTGCCAAACAGGAGAGGAACTTCCTTCCTTGATAGTTGACCCATTGGTGGGTGATTCATACCCTAGTGAAAGACCAAGCACTTTCCAATTCAGACATCCTGCAAAAGGCCCAGTGGATCAAACATCTAGAGAGGAATGGAAGTGGAAGGGAGACTAGCTAGAAAGGAAAACCTAGGGAGCAGAATGAGAGGGAGATGAAAAGAGTCAAATTTATTGTATTCATATAGGAAAGGTTCAAAAAATAAAAATAAAGGAAACCATATTGCATATATATCAGATCTAGCAGAGTTAAGAAGGTTGTAAATTCAAGACTAGTCTGGACAAAGTATTGAGACCTTGTCTCAAAAACTAATGTGTTTAACTATTTTGTTAGGATAGGAAACAAGGGGATCTCCATATTCAAGTTTTTTAGCAATTTTTCTATAAGAATTTTGTACATTTATTCTTTTTCTCTGCTGTCTAATAAATTTAATGCTTCTTAAACACAAATCTGAATTTTGTCTTCCATTTATTCTACCTGTGTTAGTCACTTTTCTTGTGACTGTGATAAAATGCCTATAAGAAACAACTTAAGAGAGAAAGGATATATTTTGGTCCATGGGTCAAGGGAACAGGTATGGTTCATCATGACATGGAAAACATGACGGTAGGAGCAGCTTATGGCTTACATGTGTATGAAGTAAGAAAGACAGAAAGGTCTAGAATCATGGTTGGGCTGTCACCCCTCACCCCTTAGTTATAACCACTTCCCCACTTCTCTTAGCTTGGCCCCACTTTCTGAAGGATAGCATCATCAGATGGTGACCAAATGTTCAAACACATGAGCCTGTAAGGGACATTTCACATTGAAGCCACAATATAAAAAACATACAAAATTGAATTATTCAACTCACATTGACATTTCAACTAACTAGCAGTGATGATTCTTTCTATAAATGAAGAAACTTTTCATCTGAGCTATTTGTTTCTAATCAGACAGCGAAGGCCAATCAGGCTGATGGCCCAGAGAGCTGTAGCAGTTTCTCTTTCTGCTACAGTGAGACAATGCTCAAATTCAACTTTTGGGGATAAATGGAGATTATTTGGCTTATAGTTCCAGAGTGGAGATACACATAGTCCATTATGGCAGAAAAGGTATGATTGGCTGGCAAAAGCTGGAGGATGCTTAAGTCACATCTATCAAAGGGACTGACGGAGAACTAACTCCTAGCAGAAGCTGGATAAGACTAACCAACCTCAAAGCCTGACCCCTGAAACATGCTTTCCTTGAGCAAGACTCCATCTCCAAAAATTAACACTATCCTCCCAAACATCAGCTAAGGATTTAAATACATGAGCTTGTAGGAAAAAATTTATACTCAAACCATGACATTTCCAGTCTTGGCCCTCATAGTTTCCTGGTCACCTAAAGATGCAAACCATACTTAGTCCAATTTTAAAAGTCCCCATAGATTGCATCAGTACTTTCAACACAGTCCACATGTCCAAATTCATTCTTGAACTGTCACTTCCCATCCATTCTATTGGGTTGGCTCCTCTCGTGATACATACCTTTCCTTGGCAAATATCCCACACTAGCTCTCACATCTCTAACATCTTCATATCCTACATGGTTCACATCCATGATGGTTGTCTACACAGCCAACCCTGGTAGGCAGAGCCTGGGAAATTCCAGAGCTAAGCAAAAAGGGACACACACACACACACACACACACACACACACACACACACGCAAAATAAATCAAGTTAAAAGAATAAAGTTTAAATCACCTAATGTTCTATCCTAATTGAAACTCTAAATTTAAACTCTTAAACATTTTATTTTTAATTGTAAATTTGTGCATCAAATTTCTCCTTTAAAATTACAAAAAACTGAAAAATGATCAAAAATATTAAGAGCACTAAAATCATTCTTTCAAACATGTACACTAAAAATATGAAAGTCGAAATGCTAACTTTTATTGATGATCCCACATTTATATAGTAAATGCAGATTTCAAATGTAACACTCAGGGTTAAATGAATTACACGGGCCATGGCCCATGCTGGCATTACAAAGTTGGCATATTATTCACAAAGGCAAAATTCCTTTACATATCACAAGCTCTTAAAGTATAAAAATATGAAAATGTCTTAAAGTAGGTTTTTCATACAACACACCACATAGCACTCCATTTAAACATCTCCAGATTTGCTTCCAAACATTCCCCAAATTGAAAAGAGCCTGAAAAATCATGCACATAAACTACCGAGGTATTATCTTTTCTTCTGGTGAATGATTAATAGTTACTAGAGGTATGGTGGGATTTTGATTAAAATTCCTTTTCAGAATTTTTGTGACCATCGTGATAAGCACATCAAAGCTTATCCAGGGCAGATGCCCAGCTCTGACTCCACACAGGTCTTGTCAGCATCTTCTTCTCCTGTCTGTTCCAGGAGCTGTGTGAGCCATGTCACCTCATTATTTGGTTAAGCTGAGCTGCTTTCTGAATTATTGTATTATCAGGACCATTCCTCTCATAGTTTTGTTCTTCCCATGTCTGTGCTGGTATGGGCATGAAACAGTGATATATACTCCACATAAAAATGGAAGGAAGACTGGAGATGGTACATGTCACGCTCAGAGCCATGCTATCCCCTGAAGATCCACATAATCCAATCATTCATTTACATGTGCACCACCATTGTCTAACTTCTGAGGCTAAGAAAGACAGAAATGGTTAAAAGTAACTGGCTGATAAAGAATATCTGGCCCAGGTATTATGGGCCAGATATTTCAAATGTACCCAGGACCCAACAAAGTAGGAAACACCACTTATTTTACAAAAGAAGAAAACTTCAATTTTTATATCAACAAGACCATCAAGTTGCAAAAAATTAGATACAAATTTAGATGATGTGTGGTTTGAAATATACACCCTTTGACATGAAAGATGGCACATTGGGAAGAGCATGTCATTTAGGGAATTGAAATAAGTGGGGCCACATGGAAAAGGAACAGGAGCTATTGGTGTGCATAAACTTATTCTTGGATCTCAGACTGAGGGGCAGCTATGGGAAAATGCAAAGTCAGGTAGGAGAGGATGAGACACAATGGAGAAACACCTATCTTTCCTGAGCAGAAAGGGAAGCAGCTTATGGAAGCCTAAGGAAGAATACTGCTGTGCAAAGACAAAGTTACGTTGCTACTTAACACATTCCTCAGTGTTATGGCAAAGCTCCGCAGTCTCCTGTCACTGTGTCATAGGAGAGGGATATTTTTTGGATGAGTTGCAAATCTCTGTCTGTTTCCAGTTTTCATGTCTGTGGGTGAGCCCTATCTGAGTGTTCTCTCAGTGCATTTTCTTCAGAGAGACTCTGAAGCCCAGGGATCAGGTGTAGAACAGTAAGCACTCTTTTGGGACAGAAACCATAAGACCACACCTGTCCTGAAGCTGGCTCCTTCATTGGCCTTATCAACATGCCAGCTTTTTTCTTTTCTGTACCTCCGTCATAGTTAGGCCCAGGTGTCAACTTGACCATTGAGGGTTTGAGCTCTGGGCACAGTTGTAGAGAGTTGATGGTTGAGTTGAGCCCAGAGCGAACCTGAAGGACATTGTCTACCTGATGGGGACCCAGACCATGGTGGGTGGGATTAAGCCCTGGAATAAATCACTTGGCCAGACATGCTGGTCTGGCAAGTAAGGATTGTCCATCTCTCAGCTGTTATGCAGTGATGTATGGCCAGTTCCCTCAGCTCTGGTGTTGGTGCGTGCTCTCCCGTCAAGCTGGACTGAGAACTGTAAGCGGACTATTGTAAGGAAATAAACTCCTTGTTCCCTTAAGCTGTTTGATGGTCATTTATCAGCAATGTTGCAGGCTGACTGCAACAACCTCTTTTTCGGTGTCTGTCTTCCCTGAGATATCTTTCTTATGAATATCTCACTGTTTGCTGATTTTCAGAGTACAGAAAGAGAAAAGTCTATGTGGGCAACTTTGCATGAGATTAGGAGTCTCTTATAGGTGTTTTGGGTTTTGATTTGCCTGCCCATTGTGATCAATGATTTGGTTTCCCAAAGCCTATCTATTCCTCTTGCAGCTCCCTTGAGATTTCTGTCTCCTTTCTAATGCCATTAATCTGACAACCACATCTTTCACATACAGTTTGCCATTCAAAGCTGTTTTCAGGTACAAAATAATCTATTTTATTTTAAGAAGGCTGTCTGGAATATGGTAAAGTACGAAAATTCTGCAGAGCTTATTATTAACTACTAAGTTTGCGACCTTGTGCAAGTTATGCAAATTCTCTGGATCTCAGTAAGACACTGTAAGAGGGACATAATGCTGTTACAAACCCCATTTAGTATGAAGATAATTAGTAAGTACATTGACATTGCTAGATGGATGGGTGGAGGGATGGATGGATGAATGGATGATGTATGGGGTCTGTGGTATGTAGGGAGAGTATATGCATGTATACATGTGCATGTGGAGAGCAAAGGTTGCTGTGAGAATCTTCCTGAATCACTCTCCATATATAATAAGGCACAGTCCCTCACTTGAGCCCACAGCTTACTTCCTTTATTCGTCTACCTTGTAACTTTGCTCTGAGAATCACCTGTCTCTTTACCTTCCAATTGCTAGGGATACTGACAGATCAGCATGCCACTTGGCATTTACATTATATTGGATATCTGAACTCTACTTCTTACGTTTGCATGGCAAATGCTTGATACACTAAGCCTTATCCCCAGACCACAAATCAGTGTTTGCCATTGGTCTTAATTATTGAAAGAAATGCTGACAGAGACTGAGAATACACGGTCTGTGCTGAAAGAGTGATGCCCAATGCTTTTCTCTCAGCCCAGCTTTCTAAGCCCTGAGATCATGATAACTAATCATCTGTGGGTTTTGCTGTGATGCTTAAAAGAAACAATGGAAGGATTTGTTCCTGTTTGGCTGGGCATCCCCTTATGCTTCCAGAAGTTCTCCTTCTCTCTTTTCAGGGCTTTCTTTTATTCAAGGAGCAGCACTCCATAACCTCAGATGAGTGGAGCCCAAGAGCAGAATAGAAGCTAGGCAAACTAGGGCTTTGTTTGTGGCCCGTGAACCTCATTCTCCAGGCAGAGGAAGGTGTGTGTCTGGTCATTGTGGACTTGAGAGGAAGCTGCATCCTTGAGGCTGATTTCCCTGGAGGCTATTTCTGGATTCAGTCCTGCAGTAGTTACTGGGCCCTAGGCTGTGAATTATCCTGAGTTAGAAGATTCTGGATGAATAAACAATAAAAGGCCTTTTTATATGAGAACTGCCCTGGGCAGAAGTTTAACCAAGTGGGAGTCTGTAGAATGAGAAAGCTGAGTCCCATCTGTCTGCCAGCTCTCTTCGACTGATTCCTCTTTAGTGGGGTTCCCATTGTGTTCCTGGCTGCATCTGCTTGGTGGGTGAGCATCAGTCCCAGCCAGCATCCCCCACTCTGTCACAAATGCCATCTTCATTACTAAGGGTGACTGTTGTGGGGCCAGGAGTCCATGCCTTGCACTTCTGGCTAACACAGATGGTGTGTGGGCATGGGTTTGGGATTTTTTGAGTTAGAAAAGACCAGATACATTGTTTTCTATCAGTGACATTCAACAAAACTTTTTTGTGATGATGGAAATAGTTTTTAATCTGTTGTCAATGTGGTAGCATCTACCACAATGGCTCTTGAAATCTGACTCCTCTAACTAAGAGATGAATCAGAACTTAATATAACAACTCAAATGTAACTATGAACTCATACATTGAGAAGTATGTAATTTTTTTACTTATTTCCTTTTTTAAAAAAATTTTATTTATTATTTATTCAATTGTGCATGTGTATGTATGTGTGTGTATAGAACTACGGACGAATTCAGGAACCACCATGGACGCCTCCACCTCCTCTTTGTTTACTCTGCCCTGGGATTCACAGGCTCTGCACTACCAGGACCAGAACGCAGGCCACTCTTGCTTCTGCCCGGCATCTATACGTGGGGTCTAGGATCCAAACTCAGGACCTTCCACCTGCAAGGCAGAGGCTTAACCCTTGAGCCACCTCTCCGGCCCCTACTTATTTCCTTTTTAAAAAAATATAAAATTAAGTCCAGTGGGAGGGAATGTCCAAGGTTGATGTAGAGCAGACCTTGGGTTGGACATCACAAGTAAAACCCATGGTACTTGGGGATATACAGTTTCCACAGGACAGGGTCTTCTCTACTTTCTCTGTGACCATCTGGGTAACAGTGGCTGAAATAACAGCCTGAGCTTCATCCCAGTAGCCTTTCCTGCTTCAAAGGCCATGTGAGCTTAGCCACCTTTTGCCCACATTTGTATCCACCTGAGAACTGTAGACGATAAGGTGTAACCATTGTCTAGAAATGCCCCACCGCATTCCCTGGGATATTTCAATAGTCTGAGCAACTCCTTTGATGAGAAAGGTCCAAACACTTGGCACATTTCAAAGGCTATTTCTTTTAATCTTTTAAATTATTATTATTATTATTTGTGTGTGTGAATTTACACACTGCAGGATATATATGTGGCAATCAGAGAACCAACTTTATGAAGCTGATCTCTCCTACCATCTTTACATGAGTTCCAGGTGTTGAATTCAAGTGCAGCAAGCCTTTTACCTGCTAAGCCATCTTGTTGGTCTCCTCAAAGTTCATTTTCCCTTGCCAGGTTTTGCTGGCCTCTGGGAAATTTCTTATAAGAAAGAGTCATCTTAAAACTTGAAAAAAATGGTACTTAAACAGAGTGAGGTTAAAGATTTCAGTCCAAGAAAGCTTTGGCTAGTGAGTAAAGAAATACATAAATAAAAATAAACTCATTCTGTGAACTGTGATTGGACACACTTTGTCATAATTAGATACAAGAGTCAACTTGATGGTTGAGGTTTTGAGTTCTGCACACATTTATGGAGAATCAATAGTCGAGTTACGCCCAGAGAAAACCTACACGAGATTGTCTAGTTGACAGGGAAGGCCCAGCCCATGTTGGGTGAGACTAGTCCCTAGACAGATGAATGAAATGGAGAGAACTGTTTGAGAAAGAGGACATTCTTGTATATACTTGGCCAGACATGTTGGTCTGGCAAGTAAGGACATCCCTCTCTCAGCTGTTATGTGGAGACTGTGTGACCAGTTCCCTTGGCCCTTTGGTGATGGAACATGCTGTCCTGCCAAGATGGACCAAGAACTGTAACTAGACAATTGTAAGAGAAAATAAACCTTGTTCCCTTAAGTAGTTTCGTCATGATTTTATTAGCAACAATGCAGTGAACTCTACCCACCTCCACCATGAGGTAGAGTATGTGTTGCTTCTGGATACTCCAGCTCTACTCTTCAGCTAGACAAAGGTTTCCCGAACTGTATAGACAAGCTGATCAGAACAGAAGGTGAAGGTGGTGGTGCTCTTCCTGTAATTCTGCTCTTTCCTGCTGTTGTCAGAGCTTCCTGAGGCAGGACTCTCAGCCACAGTCCCACATTTTGTTTCCCTCACATATTTTTCCTTGTATAGAATATTTTGTAGCTGAACCATTTGTTCTCCCTGGCACACAACAAACGCTGTGATATATTTTTAAATATTAAACATCTACGATTATTTTAGGTGTGTTTTTTGTCTCTTAGAGGATCACATGGGGGAACCATAAGCAGACTCTGTGGGATTCTTTCCACAACAGATAAGACACTGAGGGAGATTTTGAGCTCATCTTGAGCTGAATGTTTTGCTCAGCAGAGGCCCAGGTAGCCGAGTGAAGTGAGGACAAGCAGGAAGAAGGAGGCTGTAGAAATAGGAGTGAAAAAGGCCTGCCGTGCTCCTGTCCCTCTCCATGGGTAAGGCAGAAACCTCTGGAAAACAGCATGTTTATATGGATGGAATCTATATATTTCACAAATGATGGGTCTCACTGCAGTGTTTCCATGCATGCAAGCCATGAATTTTCATCATATTCAACCTCTTATCCCTCCTTATATTTATTCCTACCTCTGTTGTTCCTTTTTTCTCTCCAAATCACTATAGTTCCACTTGTTTTACCAAAAATGACACTATTTCATTGCTCTTTATGTCTGAATAAAACTCCTTTGTGTATCTGCTTTATGTTTTCCTTAATCATTTGTTGATGGATAGCTATGCTGACTGAATTTGTTCTATATTAGAGCAATAGACTTTTCTTCCTAGTCACAGTAATATCATGCTCTGATTCAGACAAATAAAACTTCGTCATCTGGTATAGGGGTAAAGAGTTCTCTACAGACCAAGAAAGACCTTGTGAAATATTTTTCAAAGGACATCATGAAATATTTTACCCTTAGGTTGCTTAATATGATGCCGTTGGAATACAATGTTTAAACAATGTGCCTGCCCTTCAGGAATCTCTCAGTAAACAGTCATCTTAGCACAGGGCTTCTGTGTAAACCAGCAGTCCCATGTTACAGAGCTGCTGTGCTCATTCATGATATCTGCACAACCCTTGAAAGCATAGCAAACACAGACAATGATAAAGGGTTATCATAAAGGATCTGACAACAGAATGGACTGGCAGACATCAGTCAGTCTTATAGAGTGGATGAGAAGTCAGAAAACAAAGTATTGCAATAACTTTTCTCCAGAAAGGATTTGACAGTCTGTAGCATGTCCAGAAATCTGAGGTTCACTGCCAGACTTACTTTGAGAGCTCATGTATTTTCCTAAGCAATTAAATGCTGTCAGTACTGTCAGTAAATAGTCACATTTCTATGAAGTGATCCATTAATGTAAGTTTTAAAATCAGCATACACAATCCATTAATCTTAATGTTAATTCAAAAGTCACAAAAGAAAATAAAAATTAACATTAAGTCATGCAGAGAAGCAAACTCACCAGTGATGATCATCCCATAGACATAGCCAGAATACAAAGATAGGAAGTGAAGTGAAGTAAGTCAGTGAGATGAAGCATGGACATTGGCCCAAATCTAATGGCCAACCTTCTGGAATGGGATAGATTACATGAGCTTCATACCTACAAATCAAGCTAATGAAGGCATAGCATCTGAGTTACTTGGGAACTTGGTAGCATTATGTGACCCCAGAATCTGAAATACTGAGCAAAATCTGGGTCTTCATCAGATACCCATGTGCATGGGTATTCAAGTCTGAGAAACACTGAAGTGGAAACATTTTGTTAGAAAGCAACATAGAGTGGCCCTGTTTACTTCAAGCCTTGAGGAGGAATTAATTATAAATTAAATTCAGAATCTCAAAGAACTGAAGGAAAAATCGATCACACATGAATTAGAAAAAAAAGAAGGAATCTTTCCTGCAGGAAAATCATAAACTTCTTTCTGTAAGATATTATAAGCAAAAAAGCAATACTACTGATTGCCTGACCTCTCTTCCTCTCTCCTTCTATCATCCCTCTTTCTCTACCTCTCTCCCTTTTCTTTCATTGAAGAAATATTTGTTGAATGTCTAATATTTGATGAGCACAGAGAGGGAGCATGAATTCAATGAACACAAAAATAGCTTCTAACTCTGGGATTTACAGCCTTGTGAGGAATGTGAGGTGAAAAGATCATCACATGAAAGACACACACAGCTACTTAAAACTCAGGAGCAGTAAATGGTTCTTATGAAACATAAGTAAATTAGTCACCATCCTAGGTTTCTTAGTATTATAATTGGAAGTATGATCAGTAGTTCACATGTTAATGGGATAAAGAATATTTCCTAGGAAGAAAATCATGTGTCCCATGGTTGGAAGAGAGTCAGGTTGCAGAAATAAGTGGCACTAGGTCATAGAAAGCCTTGATGTCTGCACGTGAGGGAAACTGTTCCATTCCACCAAGCCCTGACCTCTTCCTCCGAGCCTTTGGCCATATCTGCAGAGCTATTTGGTTCTGTCGGTGGAATATGTGGAGTCAATAAAACCTCACCATAGGCCTGGGCCGTGACCCCCCCCAGATTCTTCTTAATTACCTTATCAACAAGATTTTGATGGTTCTCCTGGCTTTTTCTGATTGCTTCTGATCCTCCAGTGCAAGTGCAGGAGTTGAAATTTAGGTCAGTAAAAGGGAAGGAAACTAATATCTGGAACCCCTGGGGGAAATAGGCAGATCTTCCCAAAACAAATATAGGGGATCCTTCCAGATGGGAAGAAAGCCAAGATTTTGAAGATCCTTAAACATGAACCCATAGTGATCAAGGACCTGCCCACCTTTCATCTCTGTTCTGCGGCCATCTTCCAGCTTCTTCTGTCCATTTGCAATGAGACAATGGAACTAATTGGATCAGAAATATGGTCTCTAATGTTAGGTCTGTGCTTAGACAGTAAGGGAACTGGGAAGGTTCAAAACCTCTCAGAGGTTCATCCATGTAGTAGAACTGCTCAATTTTCACAAACGCCTAGGACACAGAGGGATGCCGCACACACTCCATAAAGAATAGCTATGATGGTGTACATTGGCTTGATGTCAGAGTTGGCGCAAAGCACTGTGGAAGCCTCAGGATCCCAGGAGCCTTTTTTGAAGGTTTTTCCACCAGTTATCAAGACCAATAATATCTATCTGAGCCCTGGATTGCAGATTCCTCCAGTAAAATGGGAGCCAGCCTAGATGGGAGGATGAAGGTGGTGAACTGCTATCCTTGCTTGCTGGGCCATGGGGCACTTTTTATGAGTTCTGCTGGAAATTATTGTGATTTTCAATGCTGGCGTTCTTGTCTCCAAATTCTCCAGAAAAATGGAAATGCCTTTCTTTTTCAATATTTTACTTATTCGAGATAACACAGAGAGAGAGAGAGAGAGTAGGTATGTGGATAACACATTGCACATGATTGGAAGTTAAAGATTGCTTGATTTCAATAAGCCTTGCTGACTTACTAGTCATTTGGCAACATCTTTTAAAAAGATCCCTAGCCTCCAGTGGTGGAGTAATACAGAAGAAAACATGAAAGAACCTTGTGATTACTCCCACCCGCCTGCCTGCCCGACTGAGTCAGGACTCGCTCTCAGTCGGTCTTCTATCCCAGCCCCTCTGCCCCTCCATGGAGGACACACTGCTACTCAGAATTCAACAGAATCCAAAGAAAGTCCAAGCAAAGCTCTAAGACAAGGACAAAGGCCATACATCTGAAGTCCTCTAAAATCATCCTATCACATGGGAGAGATTCTTCACATCCAGCCCAAAGATAAGTAAACCTCTTTTTTAAAAAACATACAGCTCCTTTTTAGTATTAATCACTATAGATTAACTTTTCCATACAGCTACCCCCAAAATATATACAACTCCAGGGATTATACCACTCACCCTCACATATCACCAAGATACTAATTCATAAAAGTACACTACCATACTAATATTCACTCCTTGTCTACTTAACCTGACTTAACTGATGCACTAACAGACTAATGGCCTCATCTAGAAGATAATACTAACAACAGACAAACGTACCCAACTACAAGGCAAGCACTAGAATAACTGCCTGAGAGTAGTAATATCAACTAAATCAGTTCAGTCAAAAACACACAGAAACTGAAAGGTCTTAAGAGAAAAAACAACAATGCCTTATCCACTCGTCAACTGTTGGATATTTGGGCTGATTCCATGACTTTGCTATTGTAAACAGTGCTGCTATGAACATGGTCGTGCTTGTGCTATCGAGGTGAATTTTTGCTGTATGGGGGGTTATTTGCAACAGTGGTATAGCTGGATCATATGGCATTTCAATCTTTAACTTCCTTAAGAATCGCCAGATGGCTCGCCAGAGTGGTTGTATGATCTCACCAGAAGGGGAGGGCATATAGGCTGCCAGATAGAAGGTTTTTATCTCTGGCCAGGGGGTGACATCCAATACCCATCAGGATGGAGCCAAGGGCATTTTAGGAACAGCAAAACTGAAAAAAAAATCAACAAACCATAATTCAGAACATCAGAGACTCTATATCAGCCATCTGGAATCAGGCCTGCCTAATCTCTCCCCATTAAGAAGTTCAGGGAAATTTGCGGAAGAGGGGTCAGTAAGATTGTAAGAGCACAAGGATGGGAGGAGTCATGATATGCAAGATACTCCACACAAGTTAGGGCCGAAGCAATTATGATAGGACTCTGCATGATCTGCACAATGACCAACATATCATTGACCCCTCAGAGTCTAGCATGGACTAAAGGCACTAGGATCCTTAGAAGCAAGGGATTTACAGCCACAATAATGTTCCTATACTTAAGGGAAACACAAGAAAGAGTTCTAGGAAATGCCACTGAGTCCTTACACCTCATCAGAGAGGAGGACCCAGAAGAAAGTTTGATATAAACATTAAAGAATGCTTCAGAGATGGGTCACTGGGAGAAAGGGAGGAAGGGGGAAAGGAAGGGGCAAAGGCAGGAGGGAACAGGGAGGTCCAGGGAGGGGTGGAGGGAAGGGAGGGGACAGGGGTTTCTATTACGTTTATATGAGCAGAAAAAAAAAAAACCAACAATGCTCAAGTCAAAGTGCAGAACCATGAGAAAGAAAACCCAGGAAGACAAATTTCCCACCGAAAAAATTAACCCCATAATGATGGATTCCAACCAGAACAAATTCACAGATAGCCAAGAAAGCCAGAGCCAAGATAACAACTTTCAAAGTATGATCATTATCATCATTAATACTATGAAAGAGGAAATCCGGGAGCAGTTAAAAAACCACATCAACCACTTTGAACAGGAACACAACAGACACTTGGAGGAGTTGAGAAAAACAGCTCAAGAAACAAAAATAGGCATAGAGCAGTTAAAACAGTCTCAGGCAGAGTTTCAAATCAAACTAAAAGACAAGTTATCTTCAACCCAAAACTCAACAGTCTTATCAGCAGAACTAATGAAGCAGAAAATAGAATTTCAGATCTTGCAGACAAAGTGGGAGAATTAACCACCTCAGTGGAAGAGGTTGTTAAAGCCAAAAGCTACTTGAGAGGAATATTCAAGAGATATGGGACACCCTGAAGAAGTCTGACAGGCGCATTCATGGAATACCAGAGCAAGAATCTCAAAATACCACACCTGCGCAAATTTTTCAAATTATCATAAATGAAAACTTCCCTCAACTGAAGAATTGGAGGCCCATCCAAATACAAGAGGTCATTTCGCACTCCAAACAGATATGGCCAAAATAGAAAATTGCCACGGCAAATAATAGTCAAAACATTCCACATTCAAGACAAAGAAAAGGTGCTGAGAGCTTCAAGAGAAAAAAAGCAAGTCACTTTTAAAGGTAAATCTATTAAAATAACAAATGACTTCTCAATGGAAATAGTAAAAGCAAGAAGAGCTTGGAGAGACGTACTTCAAGTATTAAATGAGCAAAAATGTCAACCCAGACTGATACACGCTGCAAAATTATCTGTCATGATTGAGGGAGAAAAAAAATTTTTCCAGCACAAAGACAACTTGAAGGCTTACATGTCTATCAAACTAGACCTTCAAAAAAATGCTAGAAATGATACTCAAGCTTGAAGAGAAAATCAAGCATACTCATGAGGACAGTATAATACCACCAAAACCTAAATGTCAAACAATACACTTACGAAAGCCACTAAACAAAAAAAAGTCCATAATTAAAAAGAATTTCTCCATTGTAATATTAAATGTCAATGTTATTAACTCACCAATCAAGAGACACAGATTACAAACTTGGATTAAAAACCACAACCCATCAATCTGCTGCCTTCAGGAAACACATCTCACAACAAAAGATAGGCACATCCTAAAAATAAAAGGCTGGTCCAAAATTCTGCAAACTAATGGAACCAGGAAACAGGCAGGGTAGCAATTATGCTTTTCATCCACGCATCAAAGAATACACATTTTTCTCAGTAGCACACGAAACTTTCTCCAAAATAGATCACATATTGGGCCACAAAATGAATCTCCACATATACAAGAAAGTTGAAATCATAGCCTGCGCCCTATCAGACCATCATAGTCTAAAGCTTAACATCCATAACACAACAAACAACAGAAAATACACTAATTCCTGGAAACTTAACACTATGATGCTGAATGAGAATTGGATTCAGGAAGAAATTACAAAGGAAATTTAAGATTTCCTGGAAGCAAATGATAATGAAAATACAACTTACCAAAATCTTTGGGAGACAATGAAAGCTGTCCTAAGAGGTAAGTTCATAGCTCTTCATGCCTACATCAAAAAAATGGAGATATCAGAAATAAATAACTTAACAATGCAGCTTAAAGCTTTAGAGAAACTAGAGCAATCTGATCCCAAAAGCAGTAGAAGAGAGGAGATTAGCAAAATAAGAGGAGAAATATCCGAAATTGAGATTAGGAAAACGATACAGAGTCAACCAGTCAAAAAGCTTGTTCTTTGAAAAAATCAATAAGATTGATACACCCCTAACTAAATTAACCAAAATCAAGAGAGAAAAAAACACAAATTTACAAAATTAGAAATGAAAATGGAGTTATCACTATGGATACCCAAGAAATTCAGAGTATTATAATGTCATATTTTAAAAACTTATACTCTGTGAAATTGGACAACACAAAAGAAACCGATGAATTTCTAAGTAAGCACAACTTACCGAAATTGAATTAGGAAGTTGTGAATTATTTAAATAGTCTTATAACATATGAGGAAATCAAGGAAGTAATCTCGAATCTTCCCACCAAAAAATGTCCTGGACTAGATGGATTCAGCACAGAGTTCTACCAGACCTTTAAGGAGTTAATAACTCCAATACTCCTTAAACTGTTCCATCAAATAGCAAAAGAAGGAACACTACCAGATTCTTTCTACGAAGCTAATATCGTCTTAATCCCAAAACCTAACAAATATACACTTAAGAAAGAAAACTATAGGCTAATCTCTTTGATGAACACAGATGCAAAGATTCTCAACAAAGTCTTAGCAAATTAGATTCAAAAACATATCAAAAATATCATTCCCAGGGATCAAGTAGGCTTTATCCCAGGCACACAAAGTTGTTTCAACATATGCAAATAAATAAAAGTAATCCACCATATAAACCAGTCTAAAATCCAAGACCACATGATACTCTCTATAGTTGTTTCAACATATGCAAATAAATAAAAGTAATCCACCATATAAACCAGTCTAAAATCCAAGACCACATGATACTCTCTATAGTTGTTTCAACATAGGCAAATAAATAAAAGTAATCCACCATATAAACCAGTCTAAAATCCAAGACGACATGATAATCTCGATAGATACTCTTGACAAGATTCAACAGCCTTTTATGATCAAAACCCTAGAGACAGTTGGAATGGAAGGGACCTTTGTCAATATAAAAAATGATGTCTACAGCAAGTCCACAGCAAGGATTATACTCAATAGGGAAAAACTCCAAGCATTTCCACTTTGAGCAGGAACTAGACAAGGCTCCCACATTCACCACTTGTATTGTACTTGAAGTCTTAGCTGAAACCATAACAAAAGAAAGGGAGATAAAAGGGATTCAAATTGGCAGGGAAGAAATCAAGTTATCTCTATTTGCTGATGACATGATTTTATACCTGATTGATCCCAAAAACTCCACCAGGAAACTCCAGGAACTAATACAGACAGCAGGATAGCAGGACACAAAATAAACATACAAAAAGCAGTGGCCTTCCCATATGCACAGAATGAAAGAAGTGAAAAAGCCCTGAGAGAAACAATCCCATTTACTATAGCCCCTAAAAAAATGAAATACCTTGGTATAAACCTAACCAAGGAAGTAAGTGATCTTTACAATGAAAACTTTACAACCCTAAAGAAAGAAATTTCAGAAGACACTAGAAGATGGAAAGACCTGCCATGTTCCTGGATTGGCAGAATCAATATCATAAAAATGACCATCCTACCAAAGGCAATATACACATTCAATGCTATACCAATTAAAATCCCAAAGCAATTCTTTAAAGAAGTTGACCAAACAATCTCAACGTTCATATGGAGGCACAAAAGACCCAGGATAGCAAAAACAATCCTGAGTAACAAAAACACTGCTGGAGGTATCACCATACTGAACCTTCGTCTATACTAAAAATCCATAGTTGTAAAAACAGTCTGGTACTGGCTCCAAAATAGACACACAGATCAATGGATAAGGGTTGAAGACCCAGATATAAGCCCACAAAACTACAGCCATTTGGTCTTTGACAAAGAGGCCCAAAAAATCCAATGGAAAAAGAACAGTATCTTCAACAAATGGTGCTGGCAAAACTGGATCTCCACATGTACAAGATTAAAACTGGACCCGTACTTGTCACTTTGTACAAGACTTAATTCCAAATGGATCAAGACCTTGATTTAAGGCCAGAGTCTATAAACACCATAGTTGAAAGAGTAGGGAACTCCCTTGAGCTGATTGGGCTAGGCCAACAGTTCCTAAACAGACATCCAATGGCACAGTCACTGCTACCAACTCTCAACAGTTGGGATCTGTGCAAATTAAAGAGCTTCTGTTCAGATAAAGAGACTGTAACTCCAGCTCAAAGGCAACCCACAGAATGGGAGAAAATCTTCACTAACCATATATTTGATAGAGCTCTATTATCCAGAGTGCACAAAGTATTTAGAAAACTAAACACCAAGGAAACAAATGGCCCAATTAAAAAATGGGTTTTGGAAATTAAAAGAAACTTTACCAGGGACAAAATTAAAATGTCTAACAAATATCTTAGAAAATGCTCCACATTCTTAGCCATCAGGAAATGCCAATCAAAACCTCCCTGAGATTTCATCTCACCCTGGTCAGGATGGCAAAAATCCACAATAAAAACAACACCAAATGTTGCAGAAGTTGTTGAGTGAGGGGAACTCTCCTACATAGCTGGTGGGTATGCAGGCTCATACAACCACTCTGGCGAGCCATCTGGTGATTCTTAAAGAAGTTAAAGATCAAAATGCCATATGACCCAGGTATTCCACTTTTGGGAATAAACCCCCATACAGCAAAAATTCACCTCGATAGCACAAACATGTTCATAGCAGCACTGTTTACAATAGCAAAGTCATGGAATCGACCCAAATGTCCAACAGTTGATGAGTGGATAAGGAAAATGTGGTACATTTATACAATGGAATACTATTCAGCCATCAAAAATGATGAATTAATGAAATTTGTCAGGAAATGGATGGAATTAGAAACAATTGTATTAAGTGAAGTATCCCAGACATGGAAAATTAAGTGCCATGTGTACTCCCTAATAGCTGGATCCTAGTACCAAACCCACTTAGAGATACACTCAAAGATAAATCTCTGTAATACCTACAGTAATTGCAAAGATTATAAACGGGAGAGAAAGGGAAGGAGGGCCCCGCCAGAAACAAGGAGGGAGGGGATCATGCTACAGCAGAGATAATAGGCCACCATCAAGGACTGCAAGTAAGTAATGAGACATAAGCTCACAGACTGTCCCTGGTCACTGGCAACTGATGGGCTATGATATTACCAGAAAGGGAAGGCATACAGTCTGGCAGATAGAAGGCAACCATTTTGCAATGGGAGACTGACCCACCCCTCACTGCAGTCTCCTACTCTTATTCCATCTACCTTTGAATCTATCCTTACAATAAGATTCTATTTTAACAGCTTTTTATCTCTGGCCAGGGGGTGACATCTAATACCCATCAGGATGGAGCCAAGGGCATTTCAGGAGCAGCAAAACTGAAAAAAAAAATCAACAAAGTATAATTCAGAACATCAGAGACTCTATATCAACCCTCTGGAATGATGCCTAATCTCTCCCCATCCTGAAGCTCAGGGAAATTTGCGGAAGAGGGGGCAGTAAGATTGTAAGAGCACAAGGATGGGAGAAGCAATGATATGCAAGATACTCCACACAAGTTAGGGCCGAAGCAATTATAATAGGACTCTGCATGATCTGCACAATGACCATCATATCATTGACCCCTCAGAGTCTAGCATGGACTAAAGGCACTAGGATCCTTAGAAGCAAGGGATTAACAGCCACAATAATGTTCCTATACTTAAGGGAAACACAGAAAGAGTTCTAGGAAATGCCACTGAGTCCTTACATCTCATCAGAGAGGAGGACCCAGAGGAAAGTTTGATATACACATTAAAGGATGCTTCAGAGATGGGGGAGGGGGCACTGGGAGAAAGGGAGGGAGGGGGAAAGGAGGGGGAAAAGGGGGGAAGGAGGAAAGAGGTCCAGGGTGGGGTGGAGGGAGGAAGGGGACAGTGGTACCTATTACTTTTGTATGAGCGGGAAAATAAAACAAAAACAAAGAACATCCTTGTGCTTTGTGACCCACAATATGATCTCAGAGGATGCTTGGGAGACTAGGGTTCTTTAGTGTTCAAGTGAGCAGCTCTTTCTCAATTGTTGCCTGGCTCATCCTTTTGCCAAAGTCCATCTTCCAGCACACTTTGTATTTAACTCCCAGTGTCCCTGGGAGAATCTCTAATCTCATTGTCTTTTGCTTTTACTACACCCAGAAAGGAATAACCAGGCCATTGCTGTGAGAAATCCAAAAGAAATCTCACTGTTAAGCTTCCTTAATCCACACTCTTAAGAGTTTGCATTCTGTTCTGGTCTTGCTTTAATGTCCATAGCACAATACTAAAACTGCAGCTGACGCTTACAGAAGGTTCCCCATTACTGTTTCTGTATGCCCCCAAATCTTTCTCTTCGAATTCTCACCACCATGGTGGGAGGCTGTCCTCATCAGTCCATTTTAAAGAGGGAAGTCAGTTAGGTAACTGACCCACAGATGTACAGATAATCTACACATAACTAAAATCTGAATTCATGGTCTGTCTTTCCAACAGCCTGAGTGAGAGCTAGGCCAGATGGGGCATATCCTGCCCACAATGGTTGTTAGTCCTGGGGTAATGGAACTGTGCCAGATAGTTTGTCTATGAGAATAAAATAACAAGTGAAAAAAGTAGGATTCAAACCCAAGTGATGTACTGAGGTTTTTATTTTATCAATAATTTTAATTTATTAAGAATTTTCTTTTCATATAAACATAATGAGTGTCTGTCCCTGCCTTTCCTCTTTCCTCACTCCCTTCTTCCTCCTTCCTCTCCTCTCTTCTCCTCCCTTCTCTTCACCAGTCCATCTTTCTCACTCCCATCCTTAGGCCTGTCTGATTGTGTAGACCACAAGGTTCTCTTTGGATTGTCTGCTCTAGTAGGGATTCAGGCCTCTGTGGCAGCTTAAGTGGTCCTTCCTTGGGTAGACCTACAGATAGGTGTGCTCCTCTTCACCTGTCTAGCCCTTGTCCTAAGGTTCCCACTGCATACAATTATTTCTCCTGAGTTCCTCGCTGGTCCATGGGGCAATGTTGATATATTAGTCATTGTGCAAGTTTGGTGAAGGAAGGTCTCAACACAGAGTTCCTGGATGCAGCAATCCTGTTGTGACCAGAGTAACTTGGCAGGCAGTGTATCCCCCCGCCCCCACCTTCAGGCTCTTACGATTTTGGTGCCATCTCTTCTGCAAGGTTCCTTGAAGCCCGGGATGGGAAGAAGTTTGGTTAACCTGTTTGGGGCTGAGTGTTTTAGAGTCTCAGATACTTTGTACTTTGGTTGGTTGCTGTTTATTTCACTGATCTTCCATTACAGTAGAGTGCATCTCCTTTGGGTGTTGAAATTTTTTCTTATCTAAAGATATAATGACATTTGATCCCATAAGGAACAGTTGGAGATGTAAGAATGACCAGAGCATCTGACTATAATGGAACATTTGGTGCATACAGGTTCTTTGTCTCAGCTTTTAAACCTAATTGTTGATTCAGAGACAACTGGGAAATTTCCACTCTACTCTTGGCAATGCAAACTGAATTTCCATTAACTGCTAGACCTCAAATGGGACTGGAATCCAAGCAGGTATAGATTAGGGGCTCTGTTCTGAAGAATGAACTAGTTTTGTGGAAGAAGAAAATAATGCTAAATGAAATGTGACTCAGCCTGTGGTAGAGACTACCATAGGTGTGAGAGTTTGCTAAGACTTCATGTAGCAAATCCATGGAGAAGGTGGAGGATCTGAGCTAGGGATAATGATTAGATAACATCTTCTGGACCATTTTCCTTATATGGTCATAAGATACTAGTGTTTAAATGATCATTTCACTATCAAAATTCACAGGTAAAGAGAGGAAAAGTTTCTCTTCAAAAGTCACATGGTTAATGCTTGAATCAAGACTTAACAAGATTCTAGTTTGGGGGCTTGAGCCCCTTGTACACCATGTGTTCCCCAAATATTGCCAAGTCATTTCCCAATTTTTTTTCTGCTCATACAAATGTAATAGGTACCCCTGTCCCCTCCCTCCCTCCACCCCACCCTGGACCTCCTTCCTCCCTCCCCCTTTTTCCCCTTCCTTTCCCCTCTCCCTCCCTTTCTCCCAGTGACCCCTCCCCCCATCTCTGAAGCATCCTTTAATGTGTATGTCAAACTTTCCTCTGGGTCCTCCTCTCTAATGAGGTGTAAGGACTCAGTGGCATTTCCTAGAACTCTTTCTGTGTTCCCCTTAAGTATAGGAACACTATTGTGACTGTTAATCCCTTGCTTCTAAGGATCCTAGTGCCTTTAGTCCATGCTAGACTCTGAGGGGTCAATGATATGATGGTCATTGCGCAGATCATACAGAGTCCTATTATAATTGCTTTGGCCCTAACTTGTGTGGAGTATCTTGCATATCATGACTCCTCCCATCCTTGTGCTCTTACAATCTTACTGCCCCCTCTTCCGCAAATTTCCCTGAGCTTCAGGATGGGGAGAGATTAGGCATCATTCCAGAGGGTTGATATAGAGTCTCTGATGTTCTGAATTATACTTTGTTGATTTTTTTTTCAGTTTTGCTGCTCCTGAAATGCCCTTGGCTCCATCCTGATGGGTATTAGATGTCACCCCCTGGCCAGAGATAAAAAGCTGTTAAAATAGAATCTTATTGTAAGGATAGATTCAAAGGTAGATGGAATAAGAGTAGGAGACTGCGGTGAGGAGTGGGTCAGTCTCCCATTGCAAAATGGTTGCCTTCTATCTGCCAGACTGTATGCCCTCCCTTTCTGGTAATATCATAGCCCCTCAGTTGCCAGTGACCAGGAAGGACAGTCTGTGAGCTTAACCAGATGTCTCATTACTTACTTGCAGTCCTTGATGGTGGCCTATTATCTCTGCTGTAGCATGATCCCCTCTCTCCTTCTTTCTGGCGGGGCACTCCTTCCCTTTCTCTCCCGTTTGTAATCTTTGCAATTACTGTAGGTATTACAGAGATTTATCTTTGAGTGTGTCTCTAAGTGGGTTTGATTCTAGGATCCACCTATTAAGGAGTATGGGGCAAAATTTTCTGTCTGGGATAATTGTTTCTAATGTAATAGGTATCCATTTCCTGGTATATTGCATTAATTCATCATTTTTGATGGCTGAGTAGTATTCCATTGTATAGATGTACCACATTTTCCTTATCCACTCATCAACTGTTGAAAATTTGGGTTGATTCCATGACTATGCTATGAACATGGTCATGCTCCTGTGTCGAGGTGAATTTTTGTTATTCCCAAAAGTGGAATACCTGGGTCATATGGCATTTCGATCTTTAACTTTTTTAAGAATCGCCAGATGGCTCGCCAGAGTGGTTGTATGAGCCTGCATTCCCATCAGCAATGTAGGAGAGTTCCCCTCAGCCAACAACCTCTCCAGCATTTGGTGTTGTTTGTATTGTAGATTTTTGCCATCCTGACCAGGGTGAGATGATATCTCAGGGAGGTTTTGATTTGCATTTCCCTGATGGCTAAGGATGTGGAGCATTTTCTAAGATATTTGTTAGACATTTTAATTTTGTCCCTGGTAAAGTTTCTTTTAAGTTCCAAGACCCATTTTTTAAATGGGCCATTTGTTTCCTTGGTGTTTAGTTTTCTAAGTTTTTTGTTCACTCTTGGTAATAGAGTTCTATCAGATATATGGTTAGTGAAGATTTTTTCCCGTTTTGTGGGTTGCCTTTGTGCTTGAGTTGCAACCTCCTATCTGAACAGAAGCTCTTTAATTTCATAAGATCTCATCTGTTGAGGGTTGGTTGTATTGACTGCACTATTGGGTTTCAGATTAGGAACTGTTGGCCTAGTCCAATCACCTCCAGAGAGTTCCCTACCCTTTCAACTAAGGTTTTTATAATCTCTGGCCTGATATTGAGGTCCTTGATCCATTTGGAATTAAGTCTTGTACATGGTGACAAGTATGGGTCCAGTTTTAATCTTCTACATGTGGACATCCAGTTTTGCCAGCACCATTTGTTGAAGATGCTGTTCTTTTTCCATTGGATTTTTTGGGCCGCTTTGTCAAAGATCAAATGGCTATAGTTGTGTAGGCTTATATCTGGGTCTTCAACCCTTATCCATTGATCTGTGTGTGGATTTTGGAGCCA
Organism: Typhlomys cinereus; assembly: GCA_023101885.1. Taxonomy (NCBI): domain Eukaryota; kingdom Metazoa; phylum Chordata; class Mammalia; order Rodentia; family Platacanthomyidae; genus Typhlomys; species Typhlomys cinereus. Next base: position 2,455,286 of record JALPQD010000225.1, on the reverse strand, counting down.
GTACCAGGCTGTTTTTATAATTATGGATTTGTAGTGTAGACTATGCTTCAGTATGGTAATACCTCCAGCAGTGTTTTTGTTACTCAGGATTGTTTTTTTTTTTTTTTTTGCTATCCTGGGTCTTTTGTGCCTCCATATGAACGTTGAGATTGTTTGGTCAACTTCTTTAAAGAATTGCTTTGGGATTTTAATTGGTATAGCATTGAATCTGTATATTGCCTTTGATAGGATGGTCATTTTAATGATATTGATTCTGCCATCTAGCAACATGGCAGGTCTTTCCATCTTCTAGTGTCTTCTGTAATTTCTTTCTTTAGGGTTGCAAAGTTTGCATTGTAAAGGTCTCTTACTTCCTTTGTTAGGTTTATACCAAGGTATTTCATTTTTTTAAGGGCTATAGTAAGTGGGATTGTTTCTCTCAGGGCTTTTTCACTTCTTTCATTCTGTGCATATAGTAAGGGCATTAATTTTTGTATATTTATTTTGTATCCTGCCACCCTGCTGAACTTCTGTATTCGTTCCAGGAGTTTCCTGGTGGAGTTTTTGGGATCACTCAGGTATAAGATCATGTCATCTGCAAATAGGGATAGCTTGACTTCTTCCTTGCCAATTTGAATCCCTCTTATGTCCCTTTCTTGTCTTATGGCTTCAGCTAAGACTTCAAGTACAATGTTGAATAGAGGTGGTGAGAGTGGACAGCCTTGTCTAGTTCCTGATCAAAGTGGGAATGCTTCCAATTGTTCCCCATTGAGCATAATCCTTGCTGTGGGCTTGTTGTATACAGCTTTTATTTTATTGATAAAGGTTCCTTCCATTCCTACTGTCTCCAGTGTTTTGATCATAAAAGGCTGTTGGACCTTCTCAAAAGCTTTTTCTGCATCTATCGAGAGTATCATGTGGTCTTGGATTTTAGACTGGTTTATATGGTGGATTATGTTTATTGACTCGTGTATGTTGAACCAACTTTGTGTGCCTGGGATAATGCCTACTTGATCCTCGTGAATGATATTTTTGATATGTTTTTTAATCCGATTTGCTAAGATTTTGCTGAGAATCTTTGTATCTGTGTTCATCAAACAGATTGGCCTACAGTTTTCTTTTTTAAGTGTATCTTTATTAGGTTTTGAGATTAAGATGATATTAGCTTCATAAAAGGAATTTGTTAGTGTTCCTTCCTTTGCTATTTGATGGAGCAGTTTAAGGAGTATTGGTGTTATTAGCTCCTTAAATGTCTGGTAGAACTCTGTGCTGAATCCATATGGTCCAGTACATTTCTTGGTGGGAAGATTTGAGATTACTTCCTTGATTTCCTCATATGTTGTATGACTATTTAAATAATTCACAACTTCCTGATTCAATTTAGGAAAGTTGTGCTTAGTTAGGAATTCATCCATTTCCTTTGTGTTGTCAAATTTCACAGAGAATAAGTTTTTGAAATATGATGTTATAATTCTCTGAATTTCTTGGGTATCTGTAGTGATAACTCCATTTTCATTTGTAATTTTGTAAATTTGGGTTTTTCTCTCTTGCTTTTGGATAATTTAGCTAGGGGTGTATTAATCTAATTGATTTTTTTCAAAGAAACAACTTTTTGACTGGTTGATTCTCTGCATCGTTTTCCTAATTTCAATTTTGGATATTCTCCTCTCTTCTATTGCTTTTGGGATCAGATTGTTCTAATGTCTCTAAAGCTTTAAGCTGCATTGTTAAGTTATTTATTTCTGATGTTTCCATTTTTTTGATGTAGGCATTAAGAGCTATGAACTTACCTTTTAGGACAGCTTTCATTGTGTCTCAAAGATTTTGGTAAGTTGTATTTTCATTATCGTTTGCTTTCAGGAAATCTTGAATTTCTTTATAATTTCTTCCTGAATCCAATTCTCATTCAGCATCATAGTGTTAAGTTTCCAGGAATTAGTGTATTTTCTGTTGTTTGTTGTGTTGTGGATATCAAGTTTTAGTCCATGGTGGTCTGATAGGGAACAGGCTATTATTTCAACTTTCCTGTATATGTGGAGATTCATTTTGTGGCCCAATATGTGATCTATTTTGGAGAACGTTCTGTGTGCTACTGAGAAAAATGTGTATTCTTTGGTGCGTGGATGAAAAGTTTGATAGTGATCTGTAAGGTCTATTTCTTTAAGGTTTGGTTGAGTTCCAAAGTGTCTCAATTAAGTTTTTGGCCTGTTGATCTATCTCATGTTGAGAGGGCAGTGTTGAAATCCACAAGAATTATTGTTTGGGGGTTGCTTTCTCGCTTTAGACATTGTAGGGTTTGCTTAATCAATGTGCAGGGGCCCATATTGGGTGCATATATGTTCAGTATTGTGAAGTCTTCCTGGTGAATTGTACCTGTGACTAAAATGTAGTATCCATCTGTGTCTCTTGTGATTTTTTTTGATTTGAAGTCCACTTTGTCCGACAGCATAATGGCTACCCCTGCCTGTTTCCTGGTTCCAATAGCTTGCAGAATTTGGGACCAGCCTTTGATTTTTAGGATGTGCCTATCTTTTGTGGTGAGATGTGTTTCCTGAAGGCAGCAGATTGATGGGTTGTAGTTTTTAATCCAAGTTTGATCAGTGAATTAATACCATTGACATTTAATGTTATAATGGAGAAATTATTTTTAATTATGGACATTTTTTATGTTTAGTGACTTTTGTAAGTGTATTGTTTGACATTTAGGTTTTGGTGGTATTATAGTTCCCTTCTATCCTCCTGGATATCTTTGTTTTTTTTCTTCAAGCTTGAGTATCATTTCTAGCATTTTTTGAAGGCCTGGTTTGGTAGACATGTAAGCCTTCAAGTTGTCTTTGTGCTGGAAAAATTTTCTTTCTCCCTCGATCATGACAGATAGTTTTGGCAGATATATCAACCTGGGTTGACATTTTTGCTCATTTAATACTTGAAGTATGTCCCTCCAAGGTCTTCTTGCTTTTACTGTTTCCATTGAGAAGTCATTTGTTATTTTAATAGGTTTACCTTTAAAAGTGACTTTTTTTTTCCCTTGAAGCTCTCAGCACCTTTTCTTTGTCTTGAATGTGGAGTGTTTTGATCATTATTTGCCATGGTGAGTTTCTATTTTGGTCATATCTGTTTGGGGTTCAGAATGCTTCTTGTATTAGGATGGGCCTCTCATTCTTTAGTTGAGGGTAGTTTTCATTTATGATAATTTGAAAAATTTCCTCATGGGTGGTATTTTGGGATTCTTGCTCTGGTATTCCATGAATGCACATGTTAGGCTTCTTCAGGGTGTCCCATATCTCTTGAATATTCCTCTCAAGTATCTTTTTGGCTTTAACAACCTCTTCCATTGAGTTGGTTAATTCTCCCACTTTGTTTTCAAGATCTGAAATTCTATTTTCTGTGTCGTTAGTTCTGCTGATAAGACTCTCTGTTGAGTTTTGGGTTGAAGATAACTTGTCTTTTAGTTTGATTTGAAACTCTGCCTGAGACTGTTTTAACTGCTCTATGCCTATTTTTGTTTCTTGAGCTGTTTTTCTCAACTCCTCCAAGTGTCTATTGTGTTCCTGTTCAAAGTGGCTGATGAGGTTGTTTAACTCCTCCCTGATTTCCTCTTTCATAGTATTAATCATGGTAATGATCATACTTTGAATGTTGTTATCTTGGCTCTGGCTTTCTTGGCTATTATCTGTGAATTTGTTCTGGTTGGATTCTATCATTATGGGGTTAATTCTTTCGGTGGGAGATTTGTCTTCTTCGCTTTTGTTTCTCATGGATCTGCACTTTGACTTAGGCATTGATGTTTTGTCTCTTAAGGCCTTTCAGTTTCTGTGAGTTTTATACTGAACTGATTTAATTTGTATTACTACACTTGGGAAGTTATTACTAGTGCTTGCCTTGTAGTTGGGTACGTTTGTCTGTTGTTAGTATTATTTCCTAGATGTGGCTATTAGGCTGTTAGTACGTCAGTTAAGTCAGGTTAAGTAGACAAGGGGTGAATATTAGTATGGTAGTGCACTTTTACGAATTAGTATCTTGGTGATATGTGATGGTGAGTGGTATAATCCCTGGAGTTGTATATATTTTGGGGGTGACTATATGGAAAAGTTAATTTACAGTGATTAATACCAAAAAGGAGCAGTATTGTAAAAAAAAAAAGAGAGAGAGGTTTACTTATCTTTGGGTTGGATGTGAAGAATCTCACCTATGTGATAGGATGATTTTTAGAGGACTTCAGATGTATGGCCTTTGTCCCTTAGAGCTTTGCTTGGGTTGTCTTTGGATTCTGTTGAATTCTGAGTAGCAGTGTGTCCTCTGTGGACCACGATCGGGGGTCCCCTGTGGGCCAGAGGGGCAGAGGGGCTGATGGTGATGGCAGAACTCTTCACCTGGGACCTGGGACTTGGCTTAGTGGCCCACCCAGGATCCAGGGATGGAGGACCGCGAGCAAGTCCTGTTCTGGTCTGGCGGGCAGTCGGGCAGGAGGAACAAAGGGGTTGGGGCACCTGGCGTGGGCCAAGCAAACTGGAGGCAGCCTGGGTGTTGCCCGGGCTGGCTGGTGGGAGGAGCTGGGACAAGAGGGTGACCTGGGGCTGGGTAACTCTCCTGGGATGTAGGACCTAGAGCAAGTCCTGTCCCAGTTGGGTGGGCAGGAACAAAAGCATCATTTCCCAATTAAGTACTGATCATCCTTACCTTGAGTGACTTGTGGCCTTGTGCATCTGCTTGAATTTGGTTTGAAGATAGAAAACTATTACCTGTTCTTGCTATCTTGCTTGAGATATTAGTCCCAGTGCAGCTATATGTCTTCTAGCTTTATATCATTTATTTATTTATCTGTTTATTTATTTGTATATTATTTCTATTCTTTTAGAGTTTCACACATGGATGGAGGGATCTTATATTTTCACATCTTAATTCCCAATCCCATCCCCCTCCTTTTTCCATTACAACCCTTCTTCTTTACCAGTCTCCCTCCTAGTGTCATGTCTTTTTGCATGTGTGATCCATTGGGTTTCACCTGAGCACTTGCTGGAGCATGAGTCATATGTAGGTGGGTATACCGTTGAGGAAAAGCACACCCCGTGCCATCGACACCAATCCTTAACATTCTCTCAGGGACATGTGGGGCCTTTTGAGATCTTCCTCCTTCCCTGGTGAACTAACAAAAATCCTGTGCAGGCTTCATGGGGATACATGTAGCTTCAGTGAAGTCATGATTCTAACAGCCCTGTCACGTCCAGAGGATACGTCAAGCCATATTCCTGCCCACTTCAGGCTTTTAAATTCTTTCTGCTGTGTTCTAGCATGTTTCCTGAGCCTTGGAGTGGGAGTGGTTTAGATGTCCTCTTTAGGCCCAAAAAGTTGAGCAGTCTGCAATCATTCATTTGCGACACTCTGGCCAGTTGTGACCTTTTTTTTGGGGGGGGGGTAAAGGGTAACAAACACCTTCCCTTGAAAAAGGAAGCTTCTAGGTAAAGTGCTGAGTATTCCTCCAATTGCTTGTGGTCTTTTATATCTCCTCCTTTAAGGTCTTCACCCTGTGTCTTCTCCCACTTCTGCTAATGGCCCCTTTCAAGTTTTTTTTTGTTTGTTTGTTTGTTTTACAAATTATGAATTAAGTACACAAAACTGAAGGTTATTTGTCTTTCTTTATCTCCCTGCCAGTTTTGAAAAGCCCTAGAGAAAGGAAAGTCTACTGTTATCTCTACATGTTTACCACACTTTGCTTTTATTCCCACATTTACAATCAGCTGTTCGAACTGTCAATGAAGTACTGACTCTTCTTTTCCCTGATGATAATGATATCATCTTACCTATGCATGATAGATACAGCAAAACTTTTGAGACAGTTCTTCATTGATGTAATTTTTATTCTTTCAGGGTTTTGCACATGTATTCATAACATTTTTACCTCGATCTCTCGATCCCAATCCCCATTTTTCCCACTTCAAACTTTCTTCTTTCCTACTTACCTTCCTCTCACTTCCAGGTCCTTCCATATGTTTATGGCTTACTAAGCACTATCAGGATTCAGTTAATGTCCTCTATTAGCCTTTGCAGAGCCCTGTGTGTTTTCAAAACACTGACATGCTAATTCACCTTTTACCAGTCCTCTTAGAAGAGGGTCTGGATTCAAGTAACAGACATCAAAAGTAATGGCCCTGTGGACCTGGAAAGACCTTAGAAGTTTCTGGACATGAGTCCTGCTCCCTAAAAGCTTGCATGAAGACTCCTCTGGTCCTTGCTCAGATTCTGGTGTCACGTCCTCAAGCTCCTTGTCACTTATCTTATAGAAGAATCTATTGCTGACTGCTGCATTTAATACCTGTACCTTGCCAGGCAGAATTTGATCTTGCATATTTATCTCAATTTCTCAAGTACAGTCAATATCCCCTGTCCATCATGTGCCAAGCTAGGCGATAAACCACCCAGAGCTCAAGTCAACAGAGTTTTCACTTACTAGATTTTTATAAATCTACTGTGGTAGTTAGTTTCATCCAACCGGATGACTGAGCTTTTCAGCACATATGTGAAGAATTATTCAACTAAGGCCAGTCCTAAGTAAGTTTGTGAGAGATTATCTAAATTGATGTGGGAAAACCCAGACCAAGGTCATTGGTACTATTTTCTGAATCTGCTGATAAGACAGAAAGAGTTGGTTCAATATTTTGGAAGACTGGCATGCTGGCAAGAGAGGAAGGATGCTCTTCCCTTGCAATTTCCTGTGGAAATGGTGTGCTCATTTCTCTCTGCTGCTGATGTTTGTATGAACTCTCCTTCCATGTTGATGAACATGAGCAAGAATGATAAGGTAGAATAAACCCTTTGTTCCCCTAAATTGTTTTGATCCTGTATTCATCAGTAACAGGAAACTGAAACTAACAGATCTACTTTGTAGAATCTCAGATCATCACTGATGGAATGTGAAGGACAAAGCAGTCTAGACTGGTTTTACTACAGCTGTGAGCTACATTTTCCAGATTCTTCACACACTTGATTTCTGCTCACACACTAGCCATCTTTGATATTTTATACCTGCTTTTATTTTATTTTATTTTTATTTTATTTTATGTACATGTGTTTGTGTTTATGGTTCTGTGTGCACCAGAGGTCACTGTGTGTACTCATGGAGGCCCTAGGGTGATTTCAGGAATCTTCCTGGATTGTTCTACCTCCATTTTGTTTCACTCTAGAATTTCCCAGGCTCAGCCTTTTAGAACCGAAATTACAGGCTGCCAGCATTTCTGCTTGACATTTTTATGTGAGATTTGGGTTTTGAATTCAATCTTTCTGCTTGTGAGGCAAAGACTTAATCTCTGAGTTCTCTCTCTGGCCTTATCCCTAATTTCAGAAATGAGAAAATCTAAGCTGGAGGAACACAGTAACTCACCCAAGATCAAACCACTTTGAATTAGCTAATGCAACTGAAAGCAGTATTGGGATGACTTTGTGAAAAGACAGTCCAGGAGCTTTGGAAGACTTTGGTTTTGGTGCTTAAAGAGGACAACTTGACTGCTGCCTCTCCAGCATTCAGCTGCCTCTTCCTCTGAAAACAATTCAGGTTTCCCATGAGAAACCTGGCTGTTGCTGCTTACTGCCCATAACTGAGGTCAACATGACAACTAATATAAATGTGCCTAATTTATAATTAAAGATACTTTTTCCCTCCCCCATACTCCTATGGATAAGATGTTCCTTCTCCTTATTTTTGTTTGACTTGTATTATCCAAGAGAATATATGAGCAAAAGTGGCAGTGCGCTAGCTAGCTTAGCAAGCAGACAAAGGGAACATTAACTGGTTCCATTTTTCCCCTCCTTTTACCACGCGAAGAAGGATCCACTTCAAATAGTAGGGTGGTCTGAGGAAGATGAGGGACACATGCAGATGACATCAGTCTAGTTCTCCACAAAGAAAATAGTTTTGAAACCTTTATAATAGTGCTTGCTGCACATATTAGCTGAGCTTAGCCAGCCTACAGATGCATGGAAGAGTCCATGACATGCAGCCAATGGAAAGCAGCTGGGAAAGATCAGCTCATCTTTTGATATTGCTAGAAATGGGGAGCTATTTGGTATACAGCTTTGATATGAGAAGAGCTGATTGACATAGAGCTTCTGTGTCTCCTTATAGGCAGGCAAAGGACTTTAAGAGAAGAATATTTGTAATCTGATAGAGAGCATGGGCAATGTATTTGGAGGCAGAATACAGCACAAAACGAGAATTAATTCTTTTACAGTAATAGAAGTTAGTTATCCAAAGAGCCTTTAAAGGCTCTTGGGCACAATTTTTTCTTACCCTTTCAGATTCAGGGATGCAGCTGCTGCACGGCTGAGACAACATACTGCTTTGTTTTAACTGTGGCTTCTTCCTGGCACCTTGGCAACTCAGCTCTACCACTTCCTTCTTCATAAAGACACTAGTCACTGAATCTGAAGTCTCCCCGGCGTCCAGGCTGGTCTCACCATTGCATCCTTACCTAGTTGCATCTGCAGTAATCCTAGTTCTAAACAACTAGTCATGGACTCTGGCGATAAAGCCTAAGCCATCATTTCTGAAAACCCCCGTGTATTACAGACACTATAGAAAATTTGAAGTGCTCAAAACCTCACTGATTTAGTGGGGATTTCAGCTAGTAACCTCACTAAGGAATTGACAAGACTAGAGAGTTAGTGAGTGGAAATCACCAAAGCAGCATTTGGTATATGATAAGTGGTCAACAAATGCTAGTCGTCAGCATCCCCACTCAGAATGATCACTTTTTATTGCAGTCTAATGACTTAGAAACTTCACTCTGTCTTATCAACTTTGAAGCTAAAAATGAAAATAAAATGGGATATCGGTTGTCAAGGCACTTTTGAAAAAAATGTTTTTATGTATCAAACTTTTAAAATGTAGCTTTTAAAGATTCTAGTGCATATTGTGAATAAAACAATTTTCCTTAAGCGAGTGCTAGATGGGGAGAAAGGCAGGTGAATCTTCTGTTAGAGCACAGAGCACTCCATAAGCTACTTTTCAATGAATCAGTGCTAAGCTAAGTCAACTGACTGAAAAAGAAGAAATGCATGATGCTGTGAAACAAATTTTCAAAAGTGAAACTTTTTATTACAATTGCAAATTCAAGGCAGTACACAGACTGGTGTTTTCCTGGCTGGGAACTCTGAACATTCCTACATAAATTCACCATTGTCAGGGTCTCTGATGTAAATGCTTATTTATTGCCTTTGGGGTGTCTTTTGTGCAGAACGTGGTTTTTGTAAACATTTTCAAAGCTCTCCACAGTTTTTAGTAACCTTCTCCAATATGTTTGGGAAGTGTCACTTTTTGCTGAACAGTGGGAGGAAGTGAGTTATTTCACATTTTTTGGGTTTATTGATGCAACAGAAGATAAACAGCTCCAGGGTTGCTCTTTCTTTGTTCTTCACTCACAGACTTAATGAATTTTTTTCAGGACCAGTGGCATTTGGAGTCACATGCCAAGCACCAGGAAATGTAGATAAGAATCAATTTTCATTTTCAACTCATGTTCACAATTAGGATTTGGAGGCAGACCAAATATTCAATGGACATAATCCAGTGTAGAACACATTCTAATGGCTCTTTTAGAAAGTGCTTGAGAAACACAGGGTCAGATCTCAGAATGAGCTTTGCCAGAGGGAAGCATCATAACAATATAACTGTGCAGGAAAGGGGGTATCTGTATTGTACAATGCTGCAAATTCCGACCAAAGAATTTAGTAGAAAGAAAGGTCATAGTCTATCACTGCAGGGGAAGTCACAGCAACAGAAGCCAGAATCACCTGGTCACAACATAGTCACAGAAGGAGCAAAGAGCAATGAGTCAGTGCATGTTTGTTGGCTAGTGTTCAGCTAGTATTCTCTATTCTATACCATTTGGGGAATGGTCCTGTCTACAATGTGCTGGGTCCTTCCCGTATTATTAAAGCAATCAAGAAAATCCATCACAAGCATGCTCAGAGACCAATCTTAACTCAATAGGGTCAGAAGGTCTGTTTCCTATGTATCAGGTTGACAAGGAGTGCTAATCATCCCTGTGACAGAATGAAAGCTACTTGGAAAGAGGAGACAATAATGTCCAAGAGAAGGGACTGTGCACTTGTATGCATGGAGACACCACAGAGCACACTGGGGCCCAAGATTTTGCTTTAATGAAAGCATCAATTAATATTTTTCTGTGAAAAAATACCTGAAAAAAGCATCTCAACTAAGGAAGGCTTTATCTGGGATCACAATTTGACCATATTCCATCATGGCAGGGAGGTTGTAGTAAAAGGATCTTGAGGTAGTTGGTGACATTGTATTCTCAGTCAGGAAGCAGAGAGTAATAAATGCTTGCACTTAGCTTGTTCTCCTTTTTATGCAGTTTACACACAGAATGGGGCCACCCACATTTAGAGGCCCTTTCACCCCAGTTAGTCCAGGAACACCTAGAGTCTTGTCTCTTTGGTACTTCTCAAACCTGCCAAACTGACAATCGATATCAACCATCACAATCCATGAAGCAATTGTTGGCTGAATTTCAAATGTTCCTGAAGATCTGAGGCAACAATCTGGAGTAGAGGGGGGTGTAGCTGGGAGTACATACTGGTGCTTGTGCGAAGAACCTGTGGATATGTTGGGTAGAAGCTAGGCTGTGCACACAGTTGGCATAGGGCACATATGCCTATGAACACTGTATAAGAGGAAAGCACAGTTGAAATGTGTTACAAGTATGAACACAAATGATGAATTACTGGAATTTGCCAGAAAATGGATGTCATTAGAAACAATTATATTAAGTGAAGTATCCCAAACCCAAAAAATTAGGTGCCGTGTGTACTCCCTAATAGGTGGCTTCTAGTACCAAACCCACACAGACCACCTTGAGACACTCAAAGATAAATCTATGTATTACCTACAGTAATTGCAAGGATTATGAACAGGAGGGATGGGGTAGGAGGGCCACACCAGAAACAAGGAGAGAAGGGACCATGTTACAGCAGAGAAAATAGGCCTCCATCAAGGACTGCAAGTAAAGTAATGAGACACCTGGTTAAGTTCACAGACTTTCTTTCCTGATCATTTACAGCTGAGGGGGTATGATCTCACCAGAAGGGGAGGGCATATAGTCTGGCTGATAATAAGTAACCATTTTGCAAATGGGTGATTGACCCCTCTGTCACTGTGGTTTCCTACTTTTATTACATCTACCTTTGAATGTACTCTTATAACAAGATTCTGGTTTAACAGCTTTTTGTCTCTGGCCAGGGGGGTGACATAAAATGCCCATCAGGATGGAGTGAAGGGGATTGCAGGAACAACAAAACTGCAAAAGAAAATCAACAAACCACAATCCAGAACTTCAGAGACTCTATATCAACCACCTAGAATTAGGCCAGACTAATCTCTCCCCATCCTGAAGCTCAGGGACATTTGCGGAAGAGGGGGCGGTAAGATTGTGAGAGCAAAAGGATGGGAGGAGCAATGATTTGCAAGATACTCCACACAAGTTAGGGCCGAAGCAATCATAATTGGACTTTGCATGCCCTGCACAATGTCCAACACACAAAGTCTAGCATTTGCTAAAAGCACCAAGATCTTTGGAGGCAAGGGATTGACAACCACAGTAGTGTTCCTGTGCTTAAGCGGAACACAGGAAAGGGTTCTGGGAAATGCCACTGGGTCCTTGCACCTCATCGGAGAGGAGGACCCAGAGGAGAGTTTGGCATGCACAATAAAGGATGCTCCGGGGATGGGAGGGGAGGCACTAGAGGATGGGGAGGGATAAGTGAGGGGAGGGGGAGCAGGGGAGTTGGGGGGAAGGAGGAGGGAGGGAGGGAACCGGTGTACCTACTAAGTGTATATGAGCAGAAATAATAATAAAAATGTTATAAAAAAGTATGAACACAACTAATTTTGAGACTATGACATCGACATATAAAACAACTTTTAATAATTTTGTTCATTAACCAACTGTATGCTAACATGATGACATAGACAGTATATTGGATTCAGTCAAATATACTCTTAAGATTGCTTTTGTTTCTTTTCACTGTTTTATTGTAGCTACTAGGAATTTTAATTTCATTTATAAGTAACATCATGGTCTAGCACTGGTAAGACAGTTTTTAGGCCTCTGTACTGAATAAGTTAACAAACATGTTTCTGTTACAACAGGAAAATTATGTGGAATGACCATCAAATTTTGAGATGACCTTACTATTTACTGGACTTCTATGTGAACCTATCTATTGTCTAACTATGTATTGGCATCTCAAGAAAAGACTGGCTGGAAACAACCAACTTGTAACTGATATGGGTATGTCATCCAAGAAGTAATATTCAGTATTTACTTGCTCAGTCATCCTATGCAATAACTTACATATGTCCATCTTCTGTACCATCCTCAGCCATGTGAGGGTGGCATTATCACTATCTCTATTTCCTTATAGGGAGTCTGATATGTTCCAATATTACTAACACTTACATGTGTTAATAATGCTTAAATTTTGTCATTTGTTCTTCCATAGTACACTGTTGTCTGAGGGTGAAGGCAGGAAGCAGGCCATCTGCCCAAGAGTCACATCTATGCTCTAGAAATGGTCCCAGGATTTCAAGCTTTGCCTTTGTAGTCTTACCACACTAGTCTCTTGTATTTGTTACAAGCACCAAACATTCTGAATCTTTTAATCCAGAGAGAAATCTTTAAAGTAGTTTTACTCACTACACTAGGGATCTGTGACCAAATTTTGCAGACATCTCACACCTCATGGTCAGCCATGAGAGATGTGAAAGTGAGGCGCTGCTTGGGCCGTGGAGACCTACCTTACTTAGCTGGTTTCAGGGATATTTAAAGGAACATGAATATCTAGAGATCAGTCAAACATGCTCCTAGACATTATGTAATCAACTAGACTCCAACAGGCTTCAGCAGTGCCTCTCTTCCAGTTCTGTCACCTGTAGCAGACATAACCTCTCTTTTAGACTCTGCCCCATGCTGCAGCTTCTTACTGAGTTCTCCATTGAAAACTGAATTTCACCTTCATGACTCTTTTGGGCCTTCTTTATAGGAACTTTTTTAAAAATTTTTTTAATTGTTTTTTATTTATTCAATTGTGCATGTATGTGTGTGCGCATGTGTGTATGTATGTGTGTGTGTGTAGAACCACAGACGAATTCAGGAACCACCATGGACAGCCTCCACTTCCTTGTTTACTCTGCCCGGAGATTCACAGGCTCTGCCCTACCAGGACCAGAAACGCAGGCCGCCCCCGCTTCTGCCTGGCGTTTATACATGGGGTCTAAGATCCGAACTCAGGACCTTCTGCCTGCAAAGCAGAGGCTTAACCCCTGAGCCATCTCTCCAGCCCCCTTTATAGGAACTTTTGACTTTGGCGAATATTATTTGGTCTTAACACCATGATCCTTTCAACATGGCATCTTTCATGCCTGATAAAGCAATGCACATAGACAATGCTACCAAGTTCTGCTAGTCATCCAGAATTGTAGTCCAGCCCCCTTGGTCCACAGCTATATTTGATTCTGCATGAAGTTATTTAATGAGGATCAGGAAACCCCTTCAACATAGGCTTTCTTCCTTTGGTTGCATTTGGATCTTTATACAATGGGGTTTCCAAAAGGTAGAGCTTATAATTGTGATTTCTGATACCTAGAAAACCACCTCTGGACACAACTGTAGGGAAGTATCTAGATTAGGGTCCCTCTGAGGGATCATCTTTATTGCACTTATTGGTATAGGAAGACCCTTCTTACATGAGTGGAATCGTTCTTTGGGCAAGAGATCTTTGACTGCACAAAATGGAGAAAGTGAGTTGACCACTGACATGCATTCATTGCTCTCTGCTTTCTAATTATGGATGTGACATGATGACCTGCTTCAAGCTTCTATAGCCCTTATTCTTCTACCATAACTGGAAATACTACAATTTACAACATTTGCTGTGAATATATGTGTGTGTGTGTGTATGTGTGTGTGTGTGTAGAACCACGGACGAATTCGGGAACCACTATGGACCTCCTCCACCTCCTCCTTGTTTACTCTGCCCGGAGATTCACAGGCTCCGCCCTACCAGGACCGGAAACGCAGGCCGTCCCGGCTTCAGCCCGGCATCTATATATGGGGTCTAAGATCAGAACTCAGGACCTTCCGCCAGCAAGGCAGAGGCTTAACTCCTGAGCCACCTCTCCAGCCCCATGTAATATTTCTTTTTATGTGTAGATATTTGAAGTAGTATTTCCAGTTGTAAATTGTATTGGAATTGTTGATTCTTAGCTTGAGAGAGGCCTCAATTAGATTCAGGGATCATTTTACATCCCCATGTTCCCTTAGTTTCGCCTACTTTTTTATTCTGCCTTAGCTATATTTCCAAACAGAGACACTACTATAAGAAGATATACTTCTAAGTGAGGAAGGATCCAAGAAGAAAGTTTGGCAGCTCTATGTTTCCATTGCATGGAGTTGGAGTTTTTATGTTACCTTATAACAAGCTTCCTGCCCATTTGCACATGATTTATTTTGGCTTCTACTACAATGTCAAAAACATTATTCCAGCCAATAAGGTACTGTAAGTTTTTAATAAGTATTTGTTCAATGAATCTTTGCCAGAAATGATGAATTCAGTGGCACACAAGTCAAGATCAAATAGCTACTGTGTGACAAACATACTTAAAATCTTAGTGTCTTAACATAAAAGAATTTGATATTTGCTTATGAGTCAATCCTGTGCAGATCCATGGTGGATTCAGGAAGGCATGATCATCTGTGTTTGATGCAACATTTATAGAAGGAAAAAGATCAGGAAGGATTCTCAGAAAGGACTTATTTAGCCTAGCCTGGAAGGATTGCACTCACTCCACTACATGGCCTAGAACTGTTTCATGGATACATCCTGGTGCATAAAAGTTGATAAAACGCAGCTCCGCTCTGTGCTCGGGAGGAATATCTTAATTCTTCTATGGCCACTGTTGTTATAATAAATCACTGCACAGTTAGTGGGTGAAAACAGTTTCACCTCATTAATTCCCAGCTCTTGAAATCATATTGACACACTGGTAGTTTTGCTCCTTTAGACTCCACAATGCATCCGCTTCCTTACTTTACCAACCTCGAAGACTCCAGGGTTCCTTCCTTGACCTTCAGAACTAGGTTACAATTCTCATTCTCTCTCTCTCTTTCTCTCATTTTGGTATCTTTAAATTCCATTTGGCCAGCCGAGGTAGCTTAGGAAGACCTTCATAGCTCAAGATTCTTTATCACATGTGTAGAACCTTTGCCTATGTAAGGCCATGTGTTCACAAATTCTACAAATGAGGATATAGTCATACTGGGCCTTTTAAGAGGGGTCTTAAACCATAAGCACGTGGAGAGTAGTCTGTGGGAAATCTGTAGTAGTTCTTGCCACAGACAAATGAATTAATTCCTGGGTAACACCACACATTGCCCTGGGTGAATGAGAGATAAACTTTGGCTTTCTCTTAGTCCTAGAAAGTGATAAGGAATTATGAAGTGTCACCTTGAAAAGTCAAATAAGAATGAAACAGGACTTTAATTTGGAAGAATCAGGACAAGTTTGGAACTTGTGGTAATAGAGTTTAATGTGAGGTTTATTTATTTATTTATTTTTTACAAGACTAGAACAGCAGCTAGATTCTGCATGGCCTTTGGTTGGCTTTCTTATCAGAGTGAGATGAAGTATCTCAGCAACTCACATTTCTTCTAAGAAACAGGCCATGATTTCTTCATAGTGCCTCAAAGTCTTGGGAATAAAAACTCAAGATGTGAAGAAAACATCCCCATGAATGCAAAATCTGTTTAAGACTGTTCCCATTTTATGAGACATAATTTCAAAATATCTGTGTTTGCAAATTAAGGGACTTTTCTAACATTAATTAAAATATACTCATTAGCTTTTGGCAGGCAACTACTGTTCTTAATTTGAGACAAACAGATCTAGAAGAGAGGTTTGGAGATATTGAAGTGTAAAAACAGACTTTTACCAAATGCACAAATACAGCACGACAGTGAGGACCGTCACAGGAATGAGAGCATATTTTTGATTCAAGTCCACGGTATCAATGGTTACATGCAACTGACTTTTAGAAATTTTGTATTAAATTAGTTCTTTGACAATTTCACATATGTAGGTAATACAACCTGAACATTCTTATCCCTGCCCCTCCCTATTTTACCAGCATGTGTATCTGTGAATTTCACATGTATGTGAAGCATATCAACTACTTGCACCCCACTCCCCTCTTCCACCCTCAGTTATATTTATTCTTTCCCATAACACCCTTCTTTCCATTCATGTGTCTATGCTTTGTTTTGTTTGATTCACTGAATGCAACCAGGGCCATTTGCACGACCATGGGCTTGGAAATATCCGCTGGAACTTTGTGGGCTTAGCAGTGCATACACAACTAAAGTCAGTGACTGGTCTCCTGAGAATCTATGAGTAGCCCCTAATTGAGTAGTAAGGAGGAGGATTTGCACACTTTGTTGTCTGACTGTTGACTGGACCAATCTTCTGACACCCAGCGTAGGTGTCCACAGCTGACTGAGTTCATGGTGTATTGGTTGTGTCATGTCTGCAGGATCTTGCATGTTTTCCTTGCATATAAAAGTCCTTGTTGTTGGTTAACCCCTTGAATGTCCTTACTGTCAGTTTCTAAGGTAACATTAGGTCTTGGCATTCATACCATTAATTGATAGAAAAGTATCCTTACATGCAACTAACTTTTAAAAATAGCATTTCTTATTACTTTTTCTGGTACATGGATGATCTCAAGTTGTAAGTTTTTTCTTATGCCTATAAGGCTACTCTAAGGCTCCTGAGGACTACCAACAGAGTCCACTGTAGCTGTTAGTCAGATAGAAACAGAGGGATATTCTTAGTTCACAAAGGCTACTTGAAGATGATCAGCACATCTGGGGAAACAGGCCTGACCTCACAGTTCTTTACCAGAAATCCCATTGCTGACATCAATCACTGCTGAAGACACTGTGAGTCCTTGCATATTACTACTCCCTGTGGTTCAGAGCAGCAGTTTGAGAAAACTGGATCTTCTGGTAATCACTGTCACACTCTGTCCCTTTCCCCTGTAAAATGTGTGGGATTTTATCTGTGGTAAAATGTGTGGATTCTATCTTCAAGAGAGATTAAAATGTAATTTTTAGCATGATTTGCTCTGAAGTTCAGGAAGAGCATCTATGTTTTGTACTGAATCGGAGCATCTTTAATAGATGCCATGAACATTTAAATCTCTTCTAAATCCATCTACAGGCCATATAAAAGGACGTTTGTATACAAAATAGAGACATATGTCTGGTACTGTGTGCTTTAACATGATGCATGGTCAAAAATAATAAAATAAAAAATAAAGAAGAGTGTGTAGAATCTAGGAAAGCAACCTATGCACCTGTACCTATTATTCTTATCCATTGTTATGAGAGAACACCAAAAGTCAAGCAACTTAAAGAGAGAAAAGAGAGATTTATTTTGCTTACAGTTCCATAAGGGAAATGAAGTTCTTTAAGAGAAAAAAAGGCATGGCTGGCTGGCAGAAGCTGGAGACAGGCCAGATTACATCAAGGAAGCTGAGAGCTGCAAAACTGCCAACTGCAAGAGAAGACCTTTTCTGGAAGTAGAGTAGAGCTAATCCACCTCAAGGCCCACCTGCTTTGACTGTCTTCCTCTAGAAGGTTCTACCTCATGAAGATGCCATGACCTTCCCAAACACATGAGTCTGTGGGGGACACATTTCAAACCATGACAGCAACCCACAAAGACTCTGAACCTTACCCATGAAACATGCAACTGGGGGACACATTTCAAACCATGACAGCAACCCACAAAGACTCTGAACCTTACCCATGAAACATGTAACTTGAAACTGTCCCTTGCTTGAACTTCTGTATTTATTTTCATGCGGTGTCATGCTTTCTCAATACTCAGTTTCATATAATGGAAAAAGACAAGCCCCTTCCCTTAAATATTGAAGAATCAATGCTATGTGGAGAGTGGGGACAACAGTGAATGACAGTCAGATATGTGGAGTCTACATATGTCCTTTTACCCCACTATTCTCTTTCTACCATCATGGACATGAATTATGCATGAAACCCACTAAGGAAAAACAGGAAAAGAGAAAGCTTAAGAAGTCACATTAATAGAAAAATGATACATTTGTAAAGTACCATCTTTATTCACTCTCAAGAGTCTTAGAAGGTCAGTAATTGCTTTCTTCTTAGAGTTGAACCTCTACATGAGGGATTTCATGCTAGAGTCTGCAACCTGGTCAAATGTCCTGTGCATAGAAAATTCACAGGCCACAGTAAGGAATTTACTAAACTTGTTTTATTAAATAGATATGTTGAAATGTCTTCTAAATATTTGTATTTATATCCATAGGCCAGTGTTGTTCTCAGTCTTGGTCAGAAAAATATCTTTTGGTAGTGAATAGAAATTAATGCCAGCACCAATAACTGGTACAAAAAATTCCAAATTCAGCTCCAGAATTGGTATCCTTAAATGCTTTGATAATCACAAGGAAATTGACTCCTATATTCCTGGTAAAAGCATTATTTCTGTGAGGTAAGGAAGGAAAAGTACAGGTTCCAAGGAAATGAGGAAGAAATAAAGAAAATTATCAACAATTTTGCCAAAGTCTAATAGCTTCCTGGCCATATATATGAAACTCAGTACTCGTCCATTTGATTTTAATTTTACTAGATATCATTGCAACAAATACCCAATCTAAGCAACATAGGAGAGAAAAGGTTTGGTTGACTCACAGTGCCAGGTTACGGTCCATCATTATAGGGAAGCCACAGCAGCAGGGACTTTAAACAGCCGATCATATCACATCACAGCAAGAGGAAAAGAGTCAAGGCATATTAAGCTTTGTTGTGCTCTGCACTTGTCATTCTTAAAAAATACATTTTTTATTTTTATTTCAGCTCATACAAACTTAATAGGTACACCAGTTCCCTCCCTCCCTCCTCCTCCCCCCCAACCCCTTGCTCCCCCTCCCCTCTCCCCTCCCTCCCCATCCCCCCCGTGCCTCCCGCCCCAATTCCCAGAGTCCTTTCTTGTGCATGCCTGACTCTCCTCTGGGCCCTCCTCTCCGATGACGTACAAGGACCCAGTGGCATTTCCCTGAACCCTTTCCTGTGTTCCCCTTAAGCATAGGAACACTACTGTGGCTGTCAATCCCTTGCCTCCAAGATCTTGGTGCCGGATCTTGGTGCCTTTAGCATATGCTAGACTTTGTGAGGTCAATAGTGCCCAGTGCACTTGTCATTCTTTTTTTTTTTTTTTTGTATTATTATTTATTCAACTGCGTACGTGTGTGTGTATGTGCTCGTGCGTGTGCGCGCGTGTGTGTGTGTGTGTGTGTGTGTCTGTGTAGAACCACGGACGAATTTGCGAACCACCATGGACGCCTCCACCTCCTTCTGCCCCGGGATTCACAGTCTCCGCCCTACCAGGGCCAGAAGCGCAGGCCACCCCCGCTTCCGCCTGGCGTCTGTACGTGGGATCTGAGATCCGAACTCGGGACCGTCCGCCTACAAGGCGGAGGCTTAACCCCTGAGCCACCTCTCCAGCCCGACTTGTCATTCTTATAAAGTCTTGAATACCCTGCCCACAATGGCCTGTATTTTTCTACATCAGTTAATACAATTTAGGCAATCTCACACTAGTATGCCTAGAGGCCTATCTCAAACTAGAAAATTCTTAGGTGCACCTGCAGTATTGCCTCTGAGGTATCAACTTGACAATTATTACTGACCATCACAAGGGATCCCTTTCTTTGCTTTATTTCCTGTCCCTTTATTGTTTCCAATAGAGAGCACACAAGATCCATGTGAGACTTTCCTTATCTGTGTTCTTACAACTCAATTTTCAGCATGGTCATGACCAAGGAAAGACAAGTTAGAACTCACCACTGAGGAACAATATAATTAAAATATGGGTGAGTTATTTGCTTGTGTTTCCCCTTGACTCTTTTGAGAGTTCTTTGGAAAGCTAAGTATACTGGTTACTCTTTTCCGTTGCTGTGAAATACCACCCAAAGTCAAACAAGGTAAGGGAGAAAGGAGATTTATTTAGCTATGGTTTCAGGGGGAGGTAGAAAGGCAGAAAAAGCATGATTGACTTGCAGAAGCTGGTGGTGGTCTAAGTAATGTTCTTCATGGAGGCTGAGAGCTGCAAGACTGCTAACTGTAAGAGCAGTCTTCTCCTAGAAGTAGGGTGGAGCTAATCCACCTCAAAGCCCATGAATGGTCTTCCTCCAGCAAATCTCCACCTCTTAAAGGTGACACGCCTTCCCGAACAATTAAAGATTAAAACACATAAACCTGCAGGTAACAGCTCGCATTTCAAACCATGACACTATGGCTTGACAATTGATAAAAACAAAGCTTGTTAACCTTACTCTTGGGCTAATTGAAAGCAAATGTCTTTAACAAAGTGCATATTCATTATGATGAGAAACTAATGATCAATTTATAACTCATCTGTACAATGAAATAGTGTCATTAAAAGAAATGGAGTTTTGATGCATGCTGCAAATAGATGGGATCTGGATACAGCATATCAAGTGACTGAGGCTAGACACTAATAACAGTACTGTGAGGACGCATACATATAAAATTCTTAGTAAGCAACCTACAGAGAGTGTAGTAGCTGCCAGAGACTGAAAAGAGAAGAGAAGGAAGAATAATAGTTATTTGAGGTGAGACCTATTTTTAGGGTGCCAAAATCTTTTTTTGAATTAAATGTGGCAATAGATACCCAACTTTGTGAGTATCTTATAAACCACTGACAAATACATTTTCAAATTTAAACTTTGTGCTATATGTTTGTGTCTCAATAAGCCATTAATTAAAAATAAATAAATGCTGCTTGTAAAAAAAGAGAAAAAGAAATATCTCAATTACCTAATCATATGAAATTTAACAAATCTACGATTGTAACCTTATTGAAAGATTTTAGTGTGTCTTTGGATATATGTAATTCTCCCCAGGGGAACCTACACTTAAAATATCCAAATAATTGAGAGGAAAGAAACTCGAGAAAAAAAGTACATATATGTTCCCATGTATTTTGATTTAATTTATGTGTCTGTCTTCAAATTCTAAGTTTAGTATGAATATTCATTAAATATCTTAATGAAGCAGATACTATGCACAGAACACAGAGCTGAAGACCATGAGCCACTCAAGGCAGTTCAGGGCCAAGGTAAGAACCCACATACTCCTGACGCAGCCCATTTAGAATTGGGATGGCATTCTTGTTCTGGCTTAAACCCTTTCCCGCTGAAACTATAATTTTGAAGACTGGTTTCAACGTCTTTTCAGAGCCCTGTTCCAGATGAATCCAATTGCTAAGCACTGAAACTGAAACTTAATGTGTAGACTGAATTCATCAAATGACCCTGAGATCAAATAATTTCAGAGCAGACAAGACTGCTCACCTAGCCTATACTTGGTAATTTTCTTGTGAAATGTTAAATACTAATAAATATTTGTTGAGTTAATAACAGATAAGTGATAAGTGGACTAAGTGATAAATTTATTATTTTAGAAGAACAAAAATGAATTTGGGACAAGAATAGACTTGATGGATAGTACAGGGTTTAAAAATGAAAGATGTAGGGAAATCAAGTTATACCAGTCGTGCACACACTATACACACATGTGTGCACACATACTCAATACACACACACACACACACACACACACACACACACACACACACTTCAAGATAAATTGAGGATCACTGGAGCACATGCAACAGAAAACAGACCTTCAAGTCTATCAGAAGTTGACTCTAGCCTTCGCAAGTGAAATTGCTGGCCACTAGGATTCAAAAAATCTATAATTTTAACCTTTGTTTTTCTCCATTGATAAATCCCCAGGGAAAGAGACATGTTGAGTTCCTTTATTTTGTTTTCATTCATCACTTACAATGTACCAAGCCATGTGTGAAGCTAGGAAGTCACAGACACATAAGAACACAGATAGCACACAGATGTCTTTGGTTCTGCAAGACTCAGCATGTGTATGCTTGTCTTACAACTCACTGAGTGAAGCATGGGTGGGGACATGGCTGAAAGAAGAGCACACATTGGATGAGGCTGCTGAAGGCATGTGAAGAGAATATGACAAATTCAAACTTGACTTTAGAAACCACAAATGTAGGTAGACCTTAGGTAAGTGTCAAATGTATGGCCATGAAAACTGTACACATGGAAAAGGCCACATAGGAATATTCCAGAAAGCCTACTTGCTACCCAAAGACACATTGTGGTGATGCCAGTCTTCATATTAGTGGGTAAATATGAAGTGGAGGGAAGGACATCAGAGTATGCTGGCCGTTAGTCTTACAACCATAAGGAACCAATGTGTTTTAATTAAAGGCCTCTCTACCATAGGAGATTATGGAAAACATGGCATTATTTCTAAAGGCACCTTCCACTCTGGCCCTGCTTTTGAGAGTTATTTATTCAGTTTAAGCACTACCTTCTTCCATTTAACTTGACTCTATCCTTTTCTTTCCAGTTTCTGTACACAAAACATGTGTTTATTAGAATTTTGTGGTATCAGAGATAGTCAAGGGTTTAACTCTTTATATCTACCTAGCCTGCCTTCTGTCTTGTCATCAGCAGGCTACTTGCTCCAGAAGTCAAAAGGTATCCATAGCTGCAATGACCAGGTATTTGGAAACCACAGTTCAGCATCTCTTGTTATTGGTGAAGCATTTACACTGTTGTCACCTGTGCTCAGGAAACATCAGTGACCTCATTGAGTCATTTCTTCTGCAATTTACTAAACTGAATTGTTTAAATGTTTTCAATCTTTTTGAGGAAAAAGATGATATGATTAAAATGAATTAAAGAATAAAGCATAAATATTATAAAAGCAGCTCACAAAGCTAAAAATGATTGTTATCCCTCTTTTCCTAGCTTCCACACAAATCAGTAATTAGATATTTGTAATCACTTTTTGGAGGATCAATGTAACATGAATTCTTCTGTCTGCTGTCTTTTTTATTCATCTACTTCAAAAAGCATCCTGGTATGCACGAGAAATGTTGACAAGTTCAGGTTAGGAAAGTTCCCTCCCACAGGAGTCTTTTACAATGTTTTCATTTTTATGTTGCCTGTGGCCGTTGTATTATTTTTCTATCAATTCTGCTGTTCAGGGCTTTCAACCCTTTTGTAACTGACATTTTATCCACAACTCACAAAGGTTTTTCTTGATATTTTAACTCCCTGAGTTACTTACATAGTTCAGAACTTAGTTGCATTTGCATTTTTAGAATGAATTTAAAGGTATCGGCTATCTATAGACACTTGAGGCTCTGTCTACCTATTATAGCTCTTTTTCTCTTCCAAAGACCCCCTCAAACATGGGAGGAGGATACTCTGCTCTGGAGAAGCCTCCTATAGGGAAGACATTTTCTGATATTTTTCCCCCTAAGATACTTTTCTTGTGATTCTTCTCTCTTTGGAGTAGTTTCATACACTATTTGAGGATTTTGACATTTAGGAGATGAATGTATGCCAATATTTATGGCAGAGTGCTGAGATGGGTTTCACTGTAATAATTATATGGCTTAGTGCATCTGTCCAGCATTCCTCTTCTGTTACAGGCCAGGGGTACAAAGAAAGATGCTTGCAGATAGATGAATCAATCTTACACACTTTGTAATTTACGCTTACTTACAAATAATTATATGGTTCTTATTTTATATATATGTATATATATATATATATATATATATAATAAGACCTCGGGTTTTTGTTCCTTCTTTAGCTGGTAAGTTAAAGCTTAAAAAATGTATCTTAAAACTATAATGTCTATTTAGATTTCAAATAAACACAAAACTTAAACATGAAACATGATTTTATAGCTATAGGATACAATCACTCACACTCTTGACTACAAGGTCTTGCTTGTAAATAAATGCTCTTAACCGTTACTCTTCACTATTTCTGTGAAAGAGCACCCAAAATTATGGGAGAAAGGGAGATTATTCAACTTATAGCTCCAGAGGGGAAATAGATGCAGTCTTTCAAGGCCGCAGAAGCAGCATGGTTTGCTGGCTGAAGCTGGCAGTCAGGCTAAGTCACAGCGACCTCCACATGGCTGGATTCCTGGAGCGTCTCCTCTTCCACTGTGTATCTGCTCTGTGGCTTTTATGTGTCCATTACTGGGAGGTTCCTATGAGATCTATGGAGGTTCCGATGGGATCTAAGCCTGGTATAATCTCTTCAGGTGGTCTCAGCTGATCTTAGTTAATACCAGGTGTGTCCAGTTGACACCCAGGATTCCTTCAGTAATCCCCAGGTTCTGGAACATAGGTGATTTAGAATTTTACCATATCAGCAACAGTCTTCCTTGATGCATTTTAGTAATTACTCTTGATTTCATTTAAATTCTTTTCAGGAAGCTCATTTTTAGTTTTATTGTATGTTGCTGAAAGAAATGCCTGACCCAAGCAACTTGGAGGAAGAAAAGGCTTAACTGACTCACGATTTCATGCTACAGTCTATCATTGTGGGCAAGTTACAACAGAAAGAACTTGGTTATACCACATTCACAGCAAGAGTAAAGAGCAAGGAATCAGTGCATGCTTGTTTGCTCCCTCTCAATCTTTACATAATCAATAACTCTAGCCTAAAGGATTGTGCTCTTAAGCCACACTGAGCTAGGCCTTCCTACACCAATTGATGACAGTCTTTCACAGGCAAGCCCACAGGTCACCTACATCTAGAGCACCTCTCTCTAAAGTGCCTAGAAGCTTGCCTTCTAAGTGTCATTTTGATAATTAATGCTAACCATCCCTGCAACCTTTGGAAAAAAGTCTTCAGAACTTATGCAAATCATATATATGAGTATGGTAAAGATGATGAATGTCTCTCCCTTAAGAAGCCAACACTCACACCTGGATGTGTGTCATTCTATCTCTGAGTACCTCTATTTCTAGTACCTCTGTATCATACTGGGTTGTCCTGAAATTCTTTTGTGTGAAGAAGTTGAGAAGCTGAATTTAACATAGTGCAGGTTCTTAACACACAAAGAAACTACTGAGGCTGCTGTGAGTAGCAGCATGGAGCTGGGTGTCCAATATGGTACTGCTGACTTTCTGTGGAAGGGAGATTGGCTCTACATTGACTTTTATTGTCTGTATTGGTTGCTAAACAAATTCCACTGTTACTTATGTTCCTGGGTGGCTATCACTTTTCTGGATGATTAGCCAGCAACCGACTTTTGACAATCCCCATCTTGGGTCAGCTGAGTTTTTCCTTACTTATCATTGGAATGAAGTCTACCTTGACAAGATCTTAGGAGATACAGCATCATCCAGAGATAGTGTTTGGAGCTGGTGTAAGACAGGAGATGGGAAGCTTTTCTACTCTTTGGTTTACTCACTGGGGGCTATTCAAAGCCACAATGGGTACCTTGGGCACTTCTCAAACAGGTATCACAGATGGACAGAATAGACGAAACATTTAGTGGGAAGTGGGAGCCAGGAGGAGAAAGGCTGGACTGGAGAATAGGAGGGAGCAAGGGAGGAAAAGAAGGGGGTGGGACTAGGTAGGTAAGGTGAAGGAACATTAACTTACTCCATTATTGTATGAAGTTTTAAAGAATATTAAATATATTTAATAAAGTATTCCACAAACCTCAAGAAAGAAGGTAGTGTGTCCTTGAGAAGATAGTTTCCTACAGGATTTTCACAAATGCTCAGATTTTCTCTTTAGAAAGGAAATAAATCAATCTTTGTCCTCCTTCAACTTTGAAAGTGATAAAAATCATCTACAAGCAGAACTGACTACAGCCTTCACAGATAAAAATAGAAAACTTCCTTCCAGTCACAAGTTTCCATTCTTCCCTTCATCTCCTGCTTCACAGAAGCTGAGACGTCTTGAAGCCAAATGCCATATTCCATTGTGAAAGGAAATAGGATGGCATAAAAAGAAAACTCTCAATGAAAGTTTAGAAAGGAACATGTTTCCCCAGAAACTTCATCTGTGATGTGCTCTGGGCAGCTCAGCATTGGACAGCAAAAGAAGAAAGAGAAGAAGGAAGGGAGAGGAAAAGGCATGGTACCCAATAGTGAAAAACAATCATTACAAGCACAAAGAAGGCATATGGTAGAATTAAAAAGACAGTCATAGGATATGACAATTTGCCAGTTCTGTGCACACATTATTTCTATGATAGACTTCCCAGGTCTTATTTTTTTAATGTAGTAAAATTTAATCATGTAGAATACTGAGTATTTTGTTGGAAAGACCTGCTTTTTGAAAACAAAGAGGCAAATGTTAGATGGTATAAAGGCTCCCTTTATTCTGACAAGGCTTGACAAATCTTCCCTTAACAGCAGGATTGACACCAGGATTATGCAGATTAATTTTATAAGCCAAAGAATGTTTTTTCTTTAATCTGATTATAAAAAATGAAACCTAATATTTAAACCCAAATCTTAGATGATTCAAGTAAGACATATGCACTGAGTATTTAAAAAGAACTCAATGGCTTGTATGCACCCTGGACTTGGTTAAGAATGATAAAAGGTTTGTGGCATGCTGAGGGATATACTATTAATTCTAACAGATAAGGGTTGTTTTCAGAATTGATTCACAGCAGATTCCAGAAAAGGAGGTTCTGGCAAATAGCTACTTTAGTCCATTAGAGACTTATGTATAACAATAATGAGAAATGAAGTTAGCTAAAGTATCAGTGGGAAGCTGAGCACAGCTCTTTTGGAGAATGACAATGATGGAAAGGATGTTAAAGTTTAAAACCCTTTCTTTTCTGGGATTAGCAAGGATGCTATTTATAAGACAGATGCCTTAGAAATAAGTGCAAATTCACTTCTCTTGTCATGCACCTGCCCACTCTGGCCACAGTCAGGGAGGTGTTCCCTACTGGTTATCTATTGGAAATTACTCAGGACTACACAGAACTGAGCAGGAACTACCACTTTTAGATTTGACCTATGCCTGGACCTTACGGCTGGAGGGAGAAAAGGAGAAGCATTACTTTAGAGAGGCAAAGCTCTGGAAACACACCTGGATGTCCCAGAATCTAAACCAAGAAAATGTGTCTGATCTTACAGAATCATTGTATCTTTATAGTCACTCATCTGGTCATGTGACAATGTCACTCAAACTTAAGGGTTTCCCATGATGCAAAGGGACATCAATTTCCCAAGTCTACTCATCTTCCAAAATAGCCTAAGTTGCTAAGAACACAATTGTATTCTTCAAATCTTTCTACTTCAACCTTACTTTCCTTCCCTTGGTTTGGATTATAACTTCCTGTCATTTGTTCTAATAGACAGCTGGGAGATTTGACCTTTAAGTTGCTTGGAGGTTCCTCTCAACTATATCCCAGATTCAGGTTGGGACTTTAAGGGCTTTCAGACCCTACCTTCTTTTACCAAGATTAGGACCTCACAGCCATGAATGCTGAACAGTATCCCCTGCCCTCTTCTATGCCCAATACC
The DNA here is from genome assembly GCA_023101885.1 of Typhlomys cinereus. Taxonomy (NCBI): domain Eukaryota; kingdom Metazoa; phylum Chordata; class Mammalia; order Rodentia; family Platacanthomyidae; genus Typhlomys; species Typhlomys cinereus. The sequence continues at coordinate 2,427,776 of JALPQD010000225.1, read as the reverse complement.
TGATGGTACCCCCACATATCCTTTCTGATGGTGCTAACTGGCTCCTGATTGAAGAGAGTGGGGCTTATCAGGTAGAGTGTATGCTCAGCTGAGCGGGAATTACAGCAATTCTGAGAAGGTCGTTCCCTTTGGACCAAGCTATTTTCCCTCCCAGAGATTCATTCTGGTACTGACCAATAGGTTCAGAACTTTACATAATAGGCATCCAATCCTCCCCTGGCTATCTTCTTGTCTCACATTTTAAAATTACATTAAGGTTTTTCCTAAGAAAACCTCTATTCAAACCTGGTTTTGTCTATAGCCTTATGTTTTAATGATATAGCACGTCACTATTTCTCATACAAGATAGAAGATTTTTGATCCAGAACAAACCATTTCAGCCACCATTCCCTTCCTGGCAAGGCAGCTACATACTTCCTTTATATTCAGTATGAGCACCTCAAACCCTGCTTTTTGCAATGAATTCAGGAATCTACTAAAATTCACAGAAGCCAAAGGCTATAGATCAGCCTCATATAACTAGAACCCTGAAGAGAATCCCAACAAGAAGCACAGGGCAGCTCTATCACCCAACCAAAAGATAAATAACCCATTTCTTTTCTCATTTATTCTCAAGTGATATTCACCTCACCTTCAGACTTACAAACATTGCATGCAAGCTCCATATTCCTATTCTAACTGGATCGTAGTCATTCATCCTCACAGCTTCAATCTAATCCCCTTCTCTAGCTATTATACTCACCCCATCCTCTCCTCTTTAAAGCTGTTCTCATGTTTAAACCAAACCTCACCTACCAAACTTGACACCCAATCTTAAATATCTCAGCTACAAATAGACCATCAACACTTTCACCTCCAAAACACAGCTGGGCTTATCCTCCCCTAGGGCACTGCAGCAACCAATCCGAATAACCCTGGTCTGTCCCTTAAACAGCATCATTCCATCCACAACCAGAGAAACTGTTGCAACAATTTTCTAAGTCTGGCATCTTTGTCTGGCTCAGAAGAGTCAGAGACACATACCAAAGAAAGAAAGAAACAAACAAACAAACAAAAAAAAAACACACAAGATGAACAAGTCACATTTTAAAACCACAAAATACAACGATAACCAGGAGACAAGTCTTCTATAGAAAAATATCAACACCATAATGATAGATCTGAACCAGAATAACTTCTTGGCTGTAAGTCAAGAAAACAAAAGTCAAGAATAATTATCAAAGCTTTATTATCAGTAAGAGTAAGGAAATGCAAGAAGAACTCTGAGAGGTGATAAATAACCACATAAACAAAGATGAACTGGAAAATAATAAACACCTGAATGAGATGAAAAATACAATTGAAACACAAAACAAAGCACAGAGCAGTTGAAAAAATTTCAAGTCTAGATAAAACTTGAAATTAAAACCAACCTAACTACAATCCAAAATTCAGCAGTAAGTCTCCCAATAGAATGGATGAAGCAGAACTTAAAATATCAGAACTGAAAGACAAGATTCCTGAATGAATTGATTCAATTAAAAAGTCAAAAGTTTAAAAAAAATACATGAAAGGAATATTCAAGAGCTGTGAGACACCTTAAGGAAATCAAACCTGTGCATACATGGGATCCCAGAAGAAGAAATTGCAAAAACCACACTCAATCATAAATGAAAACTTTCGAGTCTAAGGAAAGAAATTCCCATCTAAGTATAAGATGCATAAAACTCATCAATCAGATATGACCAGAATAGAAGAATCCTATGGTGCAAGTAACGGTTAAAATGCTTCAAATTGTTCTGAGAGCCTCAAGAGAAAAAAAATAGCAAAATAACAGCTGACTTTTTAATGGAAATAGTAAAAACCAGAAGAGCTTGAAGAAATGTACTTCAGGATCTGAAATGATCACACGAATGCCACCCCAGACTTCTGTATCTAGCAAAACTATTAGCCATGATTGAAGGCAAAAGAAACATGAAGGACTTCATGACCACCAAAGGAGGGCTACAGAAAATTCTAGAAAAGTACTCAAAACTGAAGAAAAGTATAAACACACCCAAGAGGATGAAGGCAAAAATAATGTCAGCAAAGTTACTAAGCAAAGAACTACTCCTATTAAAAACCACAGGTTGGGGGCGCAGTGGCCATGATCAGACTTTGCATGACCTGCACAGTGACTGACATGTGAATGACCCCCCCAAAGTCTAGCATGGATCACAGGCACTGGGATTCTTAGAGGCAAGTAATTAGCAGTCATAATAGTGTTCCCATACTGGGAATGGAGCCCAGGGAGGGCTCTGGGCAATGTCAGTTAGTCCTTGCACTTCGCTGGAGTGGAGGACTCAGAGGAAAGTTTGGCGTTCCCATGGAAGGATGCTCCAGGGAATAGGGGGTAAGAGGGGAGGCACTGGGAGAAGGGGAGGGAGGGAGGGAAGGTGAAAGGAAAGGGAAAAGGGGGAGAGTACAGGGGGACTGGGGAGGGGTGGAGGGAGGGAGGGGACCACGGTTCTTATTAAGCTTGTATGATTGGGAAAAAAATAAACAAATATAATAAAAAACCCCACAAAGCTCAGAAAATTGCAGGAATCTGAAAATATTTCTCAATTGTAATTGTAAACATCAATGAACTTAACTCACTGATCAAGAGACATAGGCAGCAAGCATGGATTAAAAATCACAATCCATAAATTTGTTGTCCTCAAGGAACACATTTCACTATGGAAGACAGGCATAAGTCAGAGCGAAAGGCTGGTCAAAGTTACTCCATGATAATGGAATTAGGAAACAAGCAGCAGTAGTAATTTTAATATCAAGCAAAATGTTCTGTAGCCTGTGCAAGATGTTTCTGGAGCACTCACTAGGTACCTGTAATATACTGTCCAGGCCAGCACCGCTGCCATCAACAGCACAACTTTGGTGGGTCTGCATGTGAGCAGTGGAGAAGGGGAGGGAGGGGGGTAGGGAGTGGTGGTGGGGCTTCAGGGAGGGGAGGAGGGAGCAAGGGGAATGGGCTACTTATCAACTTTGTATGAGTGGAAAAAAGAAAAAAGAAAAAAAAAGAAAAAATGTGCTGCTTCATAGTGTCTTTGACAAGAGTAATGACTCAGTGGTTCAGAATCTCAGGTTTCAATATCCCATACCACCAGATTCAGCTCATCAAGGGGTTGAATTAAGTTGGCCCACAGCAGGGTCTGAGCATCTGAACTTCTAAATTTCTCCAGGCGATTCTTCACAGCTACTTTAGCATATTTCTTTCATACGACTGCCATCTTTCCAACATTCTATTCCAACCTCTCAAGTGGGTACCTGAAAATCTCCTTTGTCCTAAACCTGTAGGCACTGGAAATTCCAGATAACTGAGGATGAAATTTGTACACATCTATGAAGAATTGGTAATGGAGGCAAGTTCTGAGCAAGGCTGCAGGAAATTTTCTAACTGATCTGGAAAGACCCAGAATATAGTGGGTTGGACACTTTCCTGGGCAGGTGGCTAAGGCAAAGAGAGCTCCTTCAGTTGTTTGGTCTACTTGGTAGACTTGCAGTTTGTGAAGAGAGGAGGTTTGTACCCTCTTAGCAATCCCTGTGACTATGATAAAGCCAGTTTCTTTGGCTTCTGGTATCAGAATGAACTCCTGCCAAACTGGACTAAGAACCACATATTATATCAAAGAATAAAACCCCTTTGCTCCCCTAAGCTTTTGGTTGGGAATTTGTTGACAACACATACACAAACTGCAGCATCATTTGAACCAGTTGGTCTCCTCAAATTATAAAGACCCCTTGAACAATTATAATCTGAGCTGAAGTAATGATCAAGCAGCCCATGGATGTTTCATAGTGCACTGCTCTCATGCCTTGGCCCAGGTGTGCCTCTACTTAACCCTAAAGCTTGTGTCAATACCCCAAATATAGACCAAGATACTTAATCTCTTTGACTTCCTAAAACAGTTTTTAAAATCCTCTCCTGGTGTTTCTTTGTTTCTTCCATTTTCTGCTGACATGGATTCTCCAGAGTAGGCCTCAGGTAGACTTTGGTTACATGCCTTTCTCACTTCTAAATTACCTTGATCTTTAATACATTGATGCACTTCTGCCTTTGGATCCTTTTGGAGGCTTAATAGCATGGCAGGACTAGCCACATGGGCCCTCTGCTCACAATGTCTGTGAGAAATACTGGCAGCTTGTGAAAGTTCTTCTACTAATACTCAACTCTGGTCTCATGATCATCAGTTTTCAATTGATTTTCCCACATTTTTCATATTGACAGTTTTGTAACTGGAAAGCATAACTATAGTAACTAAGCAAAATTCTCTCCACCCCTACAACACTGCTTTTTGTTCACAGGGTAACTGGCCATAAGGAGCAGTTGGCTGTGTCAACGGGTAGCCCATTTCGGCCCAATGGTTTGTGATGGAGTACCACTTAGGCATCAGTAATCAGATAATAAGAAATAAATGCTTTTCTAAGTCAGTAGACTTCAAAGGAGGCTGTAAAAATCCTTTACTAAAAGGCTTAGGGTCATCTCTAAGGAGGAGGAAGCTTGATGGGTCATGGGAACCTGTCACTAAGTTCTCTGCCTGGTTCCAGTTACTTGAATTTATAAGGAGGCCAGCCACAAGTTTTCTTGTGTTTTGTTCCCTCCACATTTTTCCTGGAAATTTTTCCACACTTCTTTCCATTTAATACCCTCACTGTCTTATTTTCTTTGAGAACCACAAGGTTTATAAAGACTATCGACAACACTTACTCCAGTTTTTTCTTCCTGCATCCTGTGCACTGATGACTTTTATCTTCTGGGTGCCTTACCTTTCTCATCTCTATGACTAAGACTTACAATGATGGGGCTAAGCTTTCCAAGAACTCAGATGAGGAAGATGGACATTGGGGTAAAAAAGGAGAAAGGGTTACCACTGTGAATGTCTAAATTCAAACATACAGCAATATTGAAAGGTTTAATCTGTTTGGCGGATTGCTTGTTTGCAACCTAATTTCAATCTGCATAGTCCAGGCTGGTCTAGAATTCATTATGTGGCCTCAACCTCAGTCTTCTGATTGTCAGGATTACATGCTTAAACAAAACATCTCTTTTGCTGTCTTTATATTGGAGAAACTTGAAATATTGCTATCATTCATATGAACTTAATTTTGATGTTTTTGTAAGTTAATAGCATGGTCTTGTACTAAGAAAGCATCCATTACATTCTCCTGAGTAATTCAAAACTTATTTTGCATGATCCTGGCAAAGATTCTCAAACTCAAATGAAAATCTTTAATCCCTGAAAAGGAACAGTTGTACTCATGCAAGTCGTATCTTGAGTTTTCAAGCAGAGGGAAACATTGCATGCTCCGGGCTTGTGATTTGCATTGTGTATTGTGTTGTGTGCTTGACATATAGAGAGAAGTTTAAAAATGTGAATAATAATGTCCACTGATCTAGAAATTATGTATCTGTTCTAAGATATACCTAGGTATGAACTGAACTTCCCAGGAAAAAAGTCATGCCTATGATAATAATTCCACAAGGCTGACTAGAACTTTTTGATTGTTAAGAACTGGAATGTTCCAGATCCAGAACCAAATTATCTCATTGTCAAAGTTTGAGATGGGAGTTGTCCCCCATAGCTTCCTGTGTTTGAATCTTTTATTGTTTGGGAAGTTCATGGAACTTTCAGGAGGTAGAGCATTGCTGGAGGAAGGCAATCACAGGGGTGGGTCTTTAGGTTGGTTAATTCCACCTTTCTTGGGTCACTGAGTCTGCTCTTGAGCTTGCAGCAGCAGCTCTTATCCTCCCTCATGTCTGTAGTGACAAAAACCACTTCCAGCTTTTGTCAGCTGACCATGCCTATTCTGCCTTGACTCTATCTCCCCCGTGGAACCGTAAGCTGAATAAATCTCCTTTTATCCCCTTAAGTTGGTTAAGTCTGAGAGGTGTCTCACAATAACAGAGAAGAGTAATCAGTACACTCCTTAATAGCCATGTATATCTCACCTTTTTTTATGACTTACTATTCCTGTGACTATTGCACAGAACCCTCTGCAATATGTTAACAGATCTGCACCTTCCATCAAACCTGACTGATCTCAGATAGCATCAAAAACTACAAAAGACAGAGCTGCTCCCACATTGCTGCAACCCACCTTCCTAATATCCCACTAATCAAAGTGCCTTGATTTCTGACTTTCTTTAGTTTTATGACTGTAGAAATCCAGCTTCCATATTGAAATATATCATTCTGGGCAACCCAAATTTATCTTCATGGTCCACAGTTGATTATATTTGGCTCTGAATAAATGATATCTTATTTCCTTTGAGGATAGAATTGTGTTTGTATCATGTATGAAACTTTGTTCCAAATCAATAGAGAAGGTGGTGCATGCCTGAAATTCCAAAACTTAGAAACCTGAGGCAGAGGATTGCAACTTTGAGGCCAAACTGAAAGAAAAAAGTATTACCAGCTAGGAGCTATTTGCATTAACATAAACAACAGAAACTGTTGGAACATTTTCTAGTGTCCTATATCTTTCTTATTCACAGTGGATTTGGGACAGTTTTTCAAAGCGCAACAATTTGTGGCACTTTGTAGTAACTCTTCCTATGGTGCTAATGAGATTTTTGTCCATTTAATCCAGGCTTTTAAGATGTGAACTCAACTTTCAATTCAATATTTTGACATGATGCCACACTCCCAGAGCAGGAGAAAACAGATTTGGCTTTGTGTGTTTCTGAAAGCTTGACTTCTAGTCACCTATGTAGTTCTGTAATGAGGACCTATTTTTTTTCATAGATTAGAACATTGAAGATGGATAATGCTGCTATTCAAAAGAAAGCTAAATAAGACAAAATTGTTCTCTTTTCAGTGGAAATCCTTTGATTTAATTTGCCTCAAAGATGATTTATATAAAAAGCTCAGGAGTGTTTCCTGTAGGGTGTATGTACTGGTTCAGCTACAGCTTTGCTTCCTTCTTGAAGTAGAGGACAGAAAAGTGCTGGAGCATCTCAGGAGGAAGAGCTGTCCCCAGTTCCCTGCCCAGTCCTAACAGGCTGCTGTCTTTGCACTCATTCTCTCTCAAAACTCACTTGATTGTCCAACTTCTTCACAGAGCCAATAGCAGCTCCTCTGTGATACAGCAGGAATCACAGGTCCCTCTTGCATTATTTATCCCCACCACAATTATTATAATTTTTTAAGGTTAGGAATCAGATTTGTAATTTTTACTATTATTCAATAGATGAGAAGTGGTAAACTTATTCAATCTATTTCCTTACATTTGTTCAGTCAATAATTCATCCAATACATGCTTGTTGAGCATCTCCCAAATATTTTAGAGTGAACCATTAAAATTATCTTTTTGTTGAGTCATGGTTTTTCTATGTAGCTCACACTAGCCTCAAATCTCTGTTCTTCTACCTCAGCTTCCAGCACACTGGGATTACAGGAATGACACTAGCTTCAAATTTTCATCTATCCTAACTATTGTCAGTATTACTAAGCTAGTTCTTTACATCAGCTTTCTACTGGAGACTATCTTGTGCTGAGAAGACAGACAGAATGGAAATCAGCCCCTATGGGCCTAGACAGTACCAAGAAGACACAACAAATTTCAAACAGCCAGAACTTCAATTTAGTTCCAGCAAGTCTCTACTCCCTAAGATGGCTAGACCTCAAATTTTTGGCTTTGGGACTGTTTAAATGTTCAGTACACAAACTGTAACATGACTGTGAAGAAGAAAGCAGATTAGCTGATTTTAGACTTTGGGACTCAGGGAGAAGTAAAGGTTACACCTATGGGAAAGCAAGGGGGCTTTTGGTTCCTATTAGACATGACCCCTGGTGTTTAGAAATAATGAAAAAACAGGTCCAAAAGTTGCTATATTTTCTTCACTATCTTAAGGTATTATGGTCTTTTGGGACAAACCCAGGAACATGCCAGTTATTGGATATGTTTCAGTATCTTAAGAGCTCCCTTGCTTCGAGCCTGATGAAGTAAGTGTCCCCAGGTGAATGAGGAGAAGCTTGAGTTCAAAAAGGATGCCTGGGGGTTCTTAGAGGGCTCATTGTTCATATCATGTCTGATATTTACTGAGAAATATGGATTCCTGAAACTTCAACCTTTTGATTAGATTATGCATAGTAACTGTTTTGCTTAGTTGATTTTATAGTCCTTAGTATGATTCCCTCTATTCTTAGCAGGCTTCCAGTCAAAGACTTGACATTTCAGGCCACAATCCATTGGATCTGGTTTACTTACCTACATCAAGAGTAAGAAAAGAAAATGTGGAGTCAAGGCTTGCCTGGAAACTTGGAGACTGACCTCAAAATGATGATCCTCCTACCTTTAATTTACCTCTGGAATGCTGGGGTTCACCAGGCCCAGCTAAAAATACAAATGAATTTATTTGCAATTTTGCCACAGATATAATTGCACATCTATGTTTGTTATTGCACTGTTCACAGTAACAAAGATCTGTAACATGCCTCATTGTTTATCAACAGATGAACAAACAAAACGTGACATATACACACAGTAGAGTTTTATTAAGTTATAATAAAAATGAAATTGTGTCATTTGCAGAAAAAAATAAATGGAGCTGGAGATCATTATGTTAAGGGAAATAAAACACTCTCAGAAAGACAAGCTTTGAATTTGTAATTCAGTATGTGCATGTAAATAAGTATGATTAAACAGAAGGCTGGAGGAGTAGAATAGTGGAAACAAGAATAGGTAATATAGGGAAAATAAATACAAGTCTTGTGCAATTGCACATATAATTATTATATTATTATATATTATATATAATTGTTATAAATATTACATTATATTTTATTATAATATATTATATAATAATTATATAGAATGGACTAAAGGCACTAGGATCCTTGGAGGCTAGAGATTGACAGCCACAGTAGTGTTCCTATGCTTAAGGGGAACACAGGAAAGGGTTCTGGGAAATGCTGCTGGGTCCTTGCACCTCATCAGAAAGGAGGACCCAGAGGAGAGTTTGGCATGCACATTAAAGGATGCTCCAGGGATGGGTGGGGAGGCACTGGGGGATGGGGAGGGATGGGGGGAAAAGAGGGGACAGGGAAGTCAGGGGGGTGGAGGAAGGGAGGGGACCGGTGTACCCGTTAAGTTTGCATGATGGGAAATTAAAAACAAAAGACACTGCCAAAATGTGTTCTAGAGTAGCTCTGATCCATTTCCCTGCATCCTCCCCACCACTGGATGTCAGGTTTTTTTTTTTTTTAAACTTTAGACTGTTTGGAACTACAGGTATATAGTGATACCTCATTGTGACTTTAATTTACCATTTTCATAATGGCCAAGAAGGCTAAATAACTTTTCATGAGGCATTTTTTGGGGGGTTGATGATCTCCTCACTGGCTTCTCTTATTAGTTAACTAAGTTTTTTAATAGAATTTCAGTCAATTAAGACAAGGGAAGGGAAATAAAAAAAAAAAGACAAGGGAAGGGGAAAGAAAGATCATGTGAGGCCGGAGTTAGTGGGAGCACTGCGCAGTCTATGATTGTGTCCAAACATCTTTCCAGATTTATTTCATGGTCCATTTCCAGTGAAACTCACACTTCAGAAAAATATGCATTTATCCTGTATTTTATGCTGCTATGTTCTCTCATTCACATTATTCTGTCTGCTTGTTTTCCAAATGTCCAGAATTGAAGAATTATAATACCCACTTCAATGCTGCCTGCTCCAGGAAGCTCCCCTTGATAACAAAACAGGGAATTTCTCTCTCCTTTGAATTTCTCTAACTTTCTAGAAAGCTTTGTAGTTCGCCCCTAGGTTGTACATTTTGACTTTCTAAGTTGCCGTTGAAGTCTGGAGCTAGTGGCAATTAAGTTAGGTCTTTTGTCCCTTTGCTCAGTTGTCCTGCCTACATCAAGTACTTCTCATTAAAGTTCCTTTGTTTAAAGCCAAAAAAAAAGAATAGGTAATATAGGGAAAATAAATACAAGTCTTGTACAATTACACATATAATTATTATATTATTATATATTATATATAATTGTTATAAATATTACATATTTTATTAAAATATATATTATATAATAATTATATATAATTATGATGAGAGCAGAAGAAGAAATTTTGGTGGAAGAAAGGGGATTAGTTGAACATGAGACAGAGGTAAAAAACCAGTCACAAGAGTGAAAATGAGCAAGTACAAAGATATACATATGAAAACATATGAATGAGATCACTATTTGGTTGCTAGCTAAAAATGTTAATTAAAAACTGAAAAGAAAGAACAAATGAATGAAAGAAGGACAGAAGGATGGAAGGAAATGAAAAGAAGGAAGGAAGGAAGGAAGGAAGGAAGAAAGGAGAGAGAGAGAAAGAGCTAGGACCTTAAAAAAATGGAAAGGTCAACTTTTAAAAACTCCTTCTGGCCAAATCAGGTAATTGAATTGAGGAACAAAGTGCATATTATTGCGTTGCATTATAGACTAAAGAATAAGATATACCAATGAGTCCATAATTCAATAATAAATAACTGAGTAAATGCAAACATTGAGAAGAAAGCATAAATCTTCCTTACATAGTTCCAAACACTCTATGTAGATACTCCTTCTTTCTTAACTTCCCTCTCTTAGATACAGCTGAATTTAGCAACTCGTTTCCAATGAACAGAGTACAGAAAGGGGAAAATACTGCAATACTACAGGGGGAAAATCTGCCATTCATTGACTACTGTCAGACTCAAAAAAATAAATAATTCATGTTGTCTCTCCTGTGTAAAATATAGATGACATGTGCATTCACACACACACACACACACACACACACACACACACACACACACACCAAACACACATGGCACATTGAGACAGAACAAAGCTAAGGAAAAGCAAAAGGACAGTGGAGAGTAACTGATAAAAATACATGATACACTTGAACAACACTGTTACTGTGAAACTCTTCACTTTGCACAGCAAATATCCATGAATAATTTTTCTCAAAATATGTAAGGTCACATTGCCTGAAAGAGGTTCTGCTGCCACACTTTTCACAATTTCACACAAGTGTTCATCAACTGATGAGTGGCTTAAAAAATGTGCTACATATACATAAGATACACACAGTCTCATAAAAGACAAAATCATAACATTTGCAAGTATATAGATGAAGCAGGAGATCATTATGGTAGGTAAAATAAGAGTAAGAATGGCAAGTACCACATGATTTCATTGATCAATGAGAACAGAATCAGAAAACTCTTGTCTAATAGAAATTGAGTATACTGTTGCTTACTAGTGGTTGGGAAGAATAGAAAGTGCTTAGACATGATCTAGGGAACTCATTGGCATGGAATTGTAGGGTTATAAGGTGTGGCATGCCATTGTGGGTTGAGTAGATGTGCAGCTAGTATATATTTCAAAAATCAGCAGTCAGGGTTTTGGATGTTTTCACAATAAATGATTGGTATCTGAGATCAATACTTATTCTGATTTGAACTTACACTAACATGTCTTTCAGTCCCACATGGAGACTCATAAATATATAAAATTGTAAGCTTTGCCTATGAGTAAATTTAAATTTTCTAGGAACGAAAATGCAAACTAACTAAATCTGAGTACATGCATAATATATCCTTTTATGCATGTATTATGGATGTATTTACAGAGATAAATATATGCACTATAAAATAGGAAAAGCACCTATTTTTGAGGGATGAACTTTGGGAATACTAATGTATTTTTCATTATGACCTTTAATGATCTTTAGCCCTCATATTTTAGATGATTCTATATCATCAGATTTTTTTTTATTTTGAGAAAGGAGGTAGTGCTGAACAGATCATGTTGAACTCCGCTTTACCTTGTATTCCAGCCTGGTCTTGAACTCACCATCTTCTGCTCAGCCTCCAAGTGCTGGGATGACAGCCATGCAATTTCATGCTCAACTATATTGTTAGTTTTAAAACCTTTACTTTCATTTGGCTAACAAAGTAAACAGTCCTATGGGATTCCATTTTTTTTTAAATCACACCCAAGGGAAATCTGAACACTAGATCACCTGTATGTCTCCACAGCCAACTGTACGGCATAATGAGCCATCTTCAGACAAGTTTCCAGGGTCTCAGGCTTCCAGGGCTGTGTCTTCAGTCTCTGTGCAGAGTGGTTAGAATTCTTCCCTCTTTTCTAGAAGCTTATCTGCAGGTGTCTTTGGAGTCTTAGGCAGAGTAAGCCTTGTGGTCCACTGACACATTATCCAGTAAGCCAGTCCTAAAGGCAAGGTTCCTTCTGGATTTTTTTTTTTTTTTGTGTGTGTGTGTGCCATTGTGTATCAGAGGGGATTACGTGTGCCTGTGATGTGGTCCAAGGGTGACTTTGGGAATCATACTGGATTTCTACGCCTTCTTATTGCTTTGCTCTGGGGTTTCCCAGGCTTTGCTTTCCAGGACCAGAAATGCAAGCCACAGCCATTCCACCCAGTGTTTTTATGTGGGATCTGGGATCTGAACCCAGATTCTTCTGTTTGCTAGGCAGAGGCTTAACCCTCCCCCTTTTTTTCCTTTTTCTAGTTTTACAAACACAATGAATGGTTATTACTATATCCCTCTTTCTCTTTGCCCTTCCTTCACACTCCCTTCCTCCCTCTTTCCTCTCCCACCCTACCTTCTGTTCATCAATCCATCCCTTTCCCTCCCACTTTGCTGCCTATCTGCTTGTGTGGGCCCCAGGTTCCCTTCACATTGTCTGCTCTAATATAGCGGTTCAGGCCTTTTGGAATGCTTAAATGGTTAATCATTGCATAGACCTACTGATAGGGACACTCCCCTTCACCTGTGTAGCCTTAGCCACAAGGTTCCTACTGCATGTAATTATTTCTCTTGAGTTCCTCACTGGTCTATGAGGAAATGTTGATATGTCAGCCTTTGTGCAGGTCCTGCTGAGGAGAAATCTCATTGCAGTAAGTTCCTGGATGCAGCAGCTCTGTCTTGAGTGGAATGACCTGGCCAACCGACCTTCCCATTTCAGGCTCTTGCAATTCTTACCGTGCCTTCTTCAGCAAGATTCCTTGAGTCTTAGGATGGGAAAAGATGTGGTTGATTTGTTTCAGGGCAGAGGGTTTTAGGATCTCCAATATTCTGCACTGTAGTTGGCTGTTGTTTTCTGTTTTACTGCTCTTCCATTGTACTAGTTGTGTCTTGTTTGGGTTTTGAGATCTTTTCTTACCTGGAGGTTTATCCCATGCTTTACTGTGTCTTATTCCTGTTCTTCCCTCTCTTTTAAGACTTTTCTTACATAAAAGCTTATTTTAAACTATTTTACTCATGTTATTTTGTTTCTGCTCTTTTGAGATTTTCTCCCACCCCCTGGTTTATGTTCCTTGCATTTGTAAGTGTTGTAAGAGTTTCTATTTGATTACATCAAACTGAAAGTTTAATGTAGGATCCACTTATAAGGGAGAACATACAGTGTCTGTTTTTCTGTGTCTGAGATATTTCACTCAGTATGATTTCTTCTATTTCCATCCATTTACTAGCAAATTTCACTACTTTGTCTTTCCTGACAGCTGAATAGTACTTTGAAGTGAGAGAGACGAGAACTTCACTTACAATCCTGCATAGGGTTTTTTAAAGCCCCTAATCAGAGAGATGGTCATTAGAGATGTAAAGCAGTCTGCTGTGAGAATGGTTAGAACAGAATTAGTAACACTTTCTCTTTATTTCAAAGCTCATGTGTTTAAGGACAAACTATTCTAGTAAGTCTGTTAGGAACTTTTAGCTCTGAGGAAAATTCTTAATGAATCTGGGACAGAGGCTCAATTGAGAATGGGATGTGATGCGGAGCAAGCTGACAGTCACATCATTCCTCCAGATAAGAAGCTTCAGCACAAGTGGCCATTTCCCCTTTTGAAACAGTTGATTGTAAACAGAGCAGCAAATCCAACCATGCACTCCTTTCACGTCTATTGCTCTCATATATGTACACTAATGTCCTCATTTTACAGATTTTATTCTTATTTCTCAGCTGTTTTCTGGCTATTACAACCATCCTCAGAGCAGACTAGTTTGGTTTACAGCTCCATGGATCACTTTTCTGATTAGGGACACACACACACACACACACACACACACACACACACACACACACACACACAACCTCCTCAGGACTGTAAATGAGGCTCTTGTCTTTCCTCTTTAAAGAGGAACCTTGCCATTAGGTCTGGCTTACCACATGTCTGTGGCTGGTTCTGTCCAAGGAGATCCATTTCAGAAGCAAAGATGCTTCTGAAAGCTAAGGTCCATGCAGATTCAGATATGGGCAAAATGTATGGTTCATATATGGTTCATTACATTCCCAAAACGCTTCTATATGACTTCCCGGTGAAGCTTTCCAAAATACTCCTTAGAGATCATGAATCAGGCTATCTAGGTCTGCAGTAACCAAACAATACACCCATGTGATTTAACAGAAATCTGCTTTCTCATTATTCTCACTGCATCTCTGAGTGTGCATATCCTAGATGTCCGTGAGGACGTCTTTGCGCTCCTGAAGTGAGAACAAACCAAAGATTTCATGCTTTGTTCTCACTACTTTAGAGGCTCTGTCCCCATGAAGAATCAAATCCCCATATGCTGGGACCCAGGCTTCAATCTTTAACTCTTAGAGGGTTATACAGAGTAAATTTGGAAAGTGAAAAAACGATAAAGCAACTAAAGTATTGTTGATTGTATTAGACGATCAGTAGCAGTGGTCACACCACCTCCCTGAGCTGTGTACAGAGAACCTGGGGTCTAGCCCCCATAAAAATGTTTCCAAGTAGAATTGGACACCGCTCTCTTGCAATTTCCTGAGACCTCTCCATGATGTTTCATAACTCAGGCCTCTTAAAGGAAAAAGAACATGGCCTAGCTCTAGTATCAAGTGAACTTCCTGCAAGACCCAACTTACTTGTTCATTCCCCTGTAACATTTCTTGTAGCTCGGGGTATCAATTTCTCCTTGCCTCATTCCAGGGTAAGTGAACAAATAACAGTAGTAAAAGCCACAGAATGTGTGAGGAGAGAAGAGTATCCAAACAATTGTTAATCATGAGCTTCTGTTTGATGTTGCACTTGATAATTCTGCCATGGCATAGCATAAGCAAATAGTAAATTACATACAAAGGAACCAGTGACTTCCGTATATCAGATAGTCAAAAGTGGAGGGAATCAAGCTCTAGGTAGATGGGCTGGGAGACTACACATAGTCTAAAAGTCTAAATTTAAAGCCTGGACTTTTTCCTCTGAATTTCCTAGCAAGTAAGGCTAAAAGGAAACCTGAGTATAGATCCATGTAAGGACAGAGTTCACTTTTTTATGACAGCTAAGTTTTGCCAAGCACAATGTTGCCAAAGAAACCTGTATTATACAGTGGCCTATGGGTCAGTGTTCCTGCCCTAATTTACCACCTTCCATCTGCACAAAAGAGAAAAGTCCAGGAAAAGATACAGAGGCCTGACCCAATCCCTGGGGACTTCAGCTCCAGCGTAGAAATCTACTTTTCTCAGAAACTGCAGTAATGTCCCTGGACAGTAGATACAGTTTTAAAGCATAAGTTAAGATATTCAGGTAACTTGGTTTGGGTCCTCCAGTATCTGGAGTGGTGATATGCAAAGCTTATGAGGAGGTGAAGGAAGCAACAATGTAGTGGAGAAGTGAGAAAGGGAGAAAAGTAGCAAGCATGCACTTTACCATAATGGCCGGGGATCTCTATTCTATCAGGAAACGTGATCATGGACTAGGATTCCACACTTCTAAGAGTAAGGAAGCTGGCATTTATAGTTCAAGTTTTCTGTCATCATTGTATATAATCACCTTTAGAGGTGGCAATGTGCTGGCTTCCTTGGCCTACAAGGTGTGCTATGGTGAACATATAACCTTAGCAACTTGATGCAAGAGGTGCCAGTTGGCATTGGACTGAAATGCATCGAAGTGACAGCAGTGAGGACCACCAAGCAATGGACTGATATGGCCCAGCAACAACTTTGGAAATCAAGGCTGACCTTTTCATGGTTGAGAGCTATTCAAGATATTCTCTGTCCAAGAACCTACTTCACTTTTGGTATATATGGGATTCAGAGCTAGGTGAAGAAAAGGGACATAAAAGGTGAACAGATCTTCGGAGTCTGTAGACACCAAGTCTTGCTTTCTGGCTGAGTGATCTAAGCTGTTCTTGTTCTTTAGGACCTCACATTTCTCTTGTGCCAGCTGAGATAATATGCCATTCTTTACCCTCTACTATTTGTTATTAATATGATGTCCCTAAGTAGGCCAGATGATATGGGCAGATAAAAACACCTTTGCAAACAGCTGATCTAGCTCTAACACTGGATGATGCCTGATGATCTCAGATGAGATGCTTTCTGAGAAAAGGAGAAACAAACTTTGTACTGAGCAAAAAGAAAACAATGATATTTTTATAGAATGCTTGAATAGTTAGATGTAAGAGTCTTTATTTGTGACTTATATGCAGATTCACCCATCCATACTTCAACATGACTATTCATATTTTGTCAATGATAAAGTAGAGACAATATCCTTTGGTCAATCTTGTTTATCTTTCCAGGACCTTCACTCAGATAACAGTTCCTTGAGATTTTATTTGTTTCTATTTATATTTTGTCTCATTACTACTCACAGAGTTTGGTAGTTGTCAAGTTTGTCTGTAATGCTAGTCCTTGAGAGAACAGAACCTTTCAGGTGTTGTTTTAGGAGAACATGCAAATGGCCCCAAAGAAGCTGAATTTGCCTATTCCCTGCTCCCTGTGGCACTTAATTGTAGAATCTCTCTGACAATCAGTGCCATTATGTCATAGAACAACGGTCAGGGCTCAGACTCTTCTCTGTGAGTGAAAGTGAAAAAAGCAAAACAAAACAAAAGCAAAAGCATGAGACTGAGGATTAAACCAAGAAAACTACAATGTGCTCATCAAAATCAGCTTCTGAGGTCAGATCCAGAGAGCGGCTGTTATTTAGATGTCCAGAAACCTACAGAAAAATAAATAAATTCATTGTTTTTTTTTTCTTTTTCTTTATGAGTAGCCAAGTGCAGAACATTTTTCAGTTTGGAAGAAACACGGCCCAAGGAGCTGATTAACTCGTTGCTCTTGGTGACAGGTATCCATATTTTCACTGAACTTGGAGACAACTTTAAAAATGCATTTATTACTTTCCCAGAAATCCAAAATATGCACCATCCCTAGACCAAGTTAATGGAAGACACACTTCCTTTTCATTGTTCCTACTTTCTCTTTTTTCTGATGCTTTTGGAAACCAATGGTACATATAATGCAATGGTCAACAATGAAACACATATGCACAGATGTACTTTTAAAAGTCACTCACAATAGCTTCTTGCTTCTCTAATGCTGAAGAACTCTATTTAATGACTTCTCCTTTTTACTCTTACCCATTCATAAAACTATTGAGTTCTATGTCCATCTTGCAGTCTCAAGAGTATCACATTCTTGAGCTGGAAGAACATCTTGAGCCTCTGTTGGATCACTGTGATCTGCTGAATCATTTGGTTTATTCTGGGTCATCAAGACTAAGAGTGTGAGCAAATTTCACCTGTATGGATTGGGATCAAGGTCACAGGAATTGATTATACATGTGCAGTAGCTGAATTTGTCTATTGCTTCCATTTTCTAGTCAACTGGATAAATCAATGATGTTACTTTGGGCAGCCAGGCATACAAAAGCCCTGGAAATGGAGAAATGAATTACTTCAGAATAGTCCTGTCCTGCCAGCTTGGATGCATTGACTACTCATGACTTATTATTCATCACTCAAGAAAATCTACCAATCTATATTCCCTCAAGAATATCACACCAGGATTAGTTTTTCTTTCCTGAGAGCCAAGCTCAAGCACAGCACTGAACATGGGATCCAGGGCTTTTGTAAAGACAAACCGATCCCTACATCTTATCTCAATTGAGCAAGAAGCTTTTCTGAATGATAGTTATTATTTATAATGGCTCTGTGGCAACACTTGGCCCTTACCTGCCACTTGAATTACCCAAGAAACTTACCACTTACCAGTGTCATTTTCAGTGTATGTTATGTTATTTTCCTAATATTTTTTGATGACTGGGATATCAGGGGAGGAAAATGGAGTCCTATGGCAGACATTGGACAAGCAGCAGAGACAGAGATGCAATTGTCCAAGACTTTAGGGGTTTCACTTTCAGCACCTGCAAAGCAAATGAAAGACACCATCTCCAGGACTCAGTCCTGACACTGAAGGAATTTATCTGACTTCAGTAACGGAGCACTGATGAGCAGAATTTTCCACTCCGTATTTCTGCCAGCTAGATGAGAACTTATTGTCTGAAATACTGACTCAAGAAGAAAAACTCCAAACATGCCAGATGACCTTATGTTTGGTGATGTCAGAACAAGAATTACTGCAGGGAATCAAAGAAGGACCTCAAAAAGAGGAGTGTACACCTGGCCGATTCTGTGTATCAGCCCATTACAATTTGCCGAAGTGTTACTGGAAGTTAAATCTGCCATTATATAAGTTCTTATCACTTTTAAAAATGTTCCAGTTGAGTTGGCATGCTTTATGATTTGCTGTGCTTCAGAGATAAGCACATTGTCAAAGATTAGACTAAAATTTCCAGGTTTTAAAACATTTCCCATTGTTTGACAGTTTCATACATTATTTTAATCTTTCACATCCCCATTGTCCTAACACCCCTCCACCTTCTCCTGCTGAGATCTTTCTTCCCAACAGATCCTTCTTATTTGCATGTCTTCATTTTGCATGTGACACACTGAAGTGAATTAGTTTCATGCCTAGGTATGGCTGGGAGGTTATTTCCTGGGAAAAGGGCCAACTTGTTAGAAGTTACACTGCTAAGAAAATAAAGCCTCTTCCTGCCATGAGCCTTAAGTCAGGGAGAGAGAAAAGATGGGACTTCCTGGTGCCTCCCCAATCCATGATGAAATGTAGCATCCTGTATGAATATTGGTTCTTGTTATTTCTGTTTGTTTTTAAAGAGATTGAAGGTAAGAGAAAAAATATAGTTTGAGAAAAGATGCTCTCATTTCAAGCATTCAAGCATTCAAGTATGTGTCTAGCATAAGAAGATCATAGTTAATTTCTGAAGTCTTCTAGAGACTCACTGTGACCATAAATATTTGTAAGGATCTGGAAAATTAGTCTCAAATGGGGCTCCAGAATGGAACTGTGACTCAGCAAGTCTTCCTATTCATTGGCACTTCACATTGTTGGCCTGATAGGGTAGACATTCCTACAAGCTGGCAGCTCTGTCATTTCCCTTCTGTTCTGATCACAAATAGACATGATAATCTGTTATTTTAATTATTTTAATTTGATGTTATCATCTAGTAGCTTCTGTTCATGGCAACGTAATTAAAGTTTGCTTTTTTGAAACAATGAAGACTATAATCTGACCATGTACATATAGACCCAGTAAGGTAAAGGTGTTTTAACTGTAATATGACTTTCACCTCTATGTTTACAAAGAACTTCAAGTTAAGTATGTGGGAATTCACTTTCTGATATCTAATCAAGGACATGACGACCCTCAACATTTCTTCAGAGACTTCATTTATAAGGACTTGCACTTTAGCAAGAATATAAGATAGAGAAAATCTGAAAGCGTTATTTAATTTGTGATATTTTTCTAAGCAAAATGTGACTCAAACACAATTTGCCTGATTTTCATAGATTATCTTAGTGAGTTTGGTGAGGTCCTTTTCTAAGATAGCACTTACAGATATATTATAGCACCGTCCTCCAGAGGGCAGTAAATCTTCAGCAAGACTGCAACTTTTCTGGAAGGCACTGCAATCCAGACCACAAAAAAGGCAAGCACTTTAATTTTCTTCTCCTGGGTGCAGAAGTTCTAGGCCCATATCCTGAACAGTGAGAGTCATTTCAGGCTTTTTGACTAAGCCAACACTTCTCAGCACAGTTAAGGTTACTATGAAAACATAAATACTTCGGAGTATGTTACCTTCACCTTGCTATAGGTCTCAGATTGGTTAATCCTTTCCAGCAACTCTTCCAATAGATTAGGGCTTTCCAAGGTCAAAAATACATTTTTGCATTCTAAAGACAATTTCATGTGGGTTGGAGAAGGTTACAAGCCTGTCAAGACACAGTAACCTGCTGTCATACACAGGACTCACAAAGAGTTGTTTTCCTCTAATTAAATTGAAACCATCATTAAGATGTTTGCAAACTGTGCATCTGAAGAAGCAGCCACGTCATGTGGCAGAGGCTATGACTGTATGGCAGAACGGAAGAGTGCTCCAGAGGCTTAGAGCTGAGCAAGTGTCAGGATCTACCATGCTTCTTTTTTTTTTTTTTTTTTTTAAGAATTTGAGCAATTCCTTTTAATGACCAATGTGCAAATGCAATGTTTTCCTTAACATACATACATCAAAAAAGTAAGAAATGTGCACTTATGGTAAATTCAAATCAAAATTCTGTATTTGATGCAAGGACTAAATTTAAAAGGATGTACAAGACATGCTTTTTGTTTATTTCAATTTATTGTAGCCACTGCAATTTCTAACTTTGTAAAGGAGAGAAAAATCACTGGCCTTATATTAAGATCATTGGTTACCACTCCAGTCTATTCTACTTTGGGGTACACTTTTTGCTTCTGTCTCAAGTTCTCTGAGAGCACCCACACAAGTCAGATAAAATAAGCATGTTACTTAAAGACAGTTGGCAAGGGAGAAGGGATGCCTGGGGTTTATGGCCTCCCTGAGGCTCAATAAAGCTGACCAGAAGAAATATTCCTCCCAAAATTAGTTTAGTAGCCACAGCTTCACCATTTTTTTGTTATTTATTCAATTGTGCATGTATGCGTGTGTGCGCATGTGTATATGTGCATGTATGTATGAGCGTGTGTAGAACCACGGACAAATTCGGGAACAACCATGGACGCCTCCACCTTCTCCTTGTTTACTCCGCCCCAGGATTCACAGGCTCCGCCCTACCAGGACCAGAAATGCAGGCCGCCAGGCTTCTGCCTGCGTCTATATGTGGGGTCTAGGATCCGAACTCAGAGACCTTCTGCCTACAAGGCAGAAGCTTAACACCTGAGCCACCTCTCCAGCTCCAGCTTCAACATTTTTTAAAGCTTGTTCCACCATGTCTGGATTGTGGACCACAGGAGACATCCTAATCCACTTCCAATTTATCCCTTCAAATCCCTAAATGCCCCACCGTTGAAAGAGGACCATAATTATTCTCCCATTTTCTGTAACTCCCCATCCACATTGGCCAACCTCCCAGACAACCCTTCAGTTACCAGAAAAGTCTGATAACCATAAAAATGTAGTTTCCAGGGCCCTGGACTCATTTTCAAACTTTCTCAGGCCAAACTGTCCGTAACTGAAGGCTCCCATTTTCTAATGGAATTTGCATTTCTTTTTTTAAAAATATTTTAAATATTTTTTAAAATATTTTAAATATTTTAAATATTTCTTTTTTTATTAAAAATTTAATTATACATTTTAAAATTTTTTACCAGTTCCCTCCCTCCCCCCTCCTCCCCCTCCCCTTCCCCCAGTGCCTCCCCCCCAATTCCAGAGAGTCCTTTATTGTGTACGCCTAACTCTCCACTGGGTCCTCCTCTCCGATGACATATAAGGACCCAGTGGCATTTCCATAAGCCCTTTCTTTTGTTCCCCCTTAAGCATAAGATCACTACTATGGCTGTCAATCCCTTGCCTCCAGGGGTCTCGATCTACCATGCTTCTTATATGCTCTAGGATCCTGAATCTACTACATAACTCAAAAATGATATCATAAGGCCTTATATATATTAGAGTTCATAAGATATTTTTTACAAAGAAAGTATTCTATAACTTATATTTAATAATAAATCACTATTATCTCTTAATCTGGAATTAAGATTCCCAACTCAGAATTCAAACCTTGTCTGTTATTTTCCCATATAGACTCCTTTACATCAATATCTCCCTACCTTAACTCCTACACTCCATCAGATTCTATATTTTTTTATCTACCTGAACACAATTGTGAGATCCCACTTAAATTTCAAGGATTATCTATAGTGATATCCTAAAGAAAATATATACATCTTTCAAAATCCACAAACTTAATGTATATGCATTTAAACTAAGTAATTTATATTATAAACCAATTCCTTAAAAAGACTGTTAGTGAGAAGACTTCAGTGTTTGGGGCAGAAAGTTTTGCTCAAATCTGAGCTCCAATACTTTCTACCTGAAGTAACTGATACTCTTACAAAGGCTTGTCTCTCTTAGGACAGTGATCACTTCTCTGGCACTGAGGCTAGAGAAAGAAAATATATCACCAGATGTCCCACACAGTGTTTACACAGTGATGTTACTGACTGTGAAGCTCTTCTTCCTAAACTGCCACTTTGGTCTCTGTCACACATTCCTATCCATAGGATGGATTCCATCTTTTACTTGCATAGAAGAGAAGTGAAAATGTGTCAAATACACCTATTCAGTGTTTGAGAGGTACACACTCCTATGCTCACCTTGGTTGGATGAAACAGAATTTTAAGGGCTAGCAGAACGCTTGATGTGGTCAGACACTTAGCTCTGAGTCCTCAGGGTGTAGAGGGCTTAATTACGTACCTTTCATTATGATGGTTCTTTAAGATTGCAGAGTTGTCTTCTTTTGTAAACAAGTAGATCAACTGTACTGCTTCTCAACCAATAAGTCACTCTGTTTTCCATGGTTCAAAGTTAAGCTTTTATTCAGTTTTAAATTAAAAAAATAAATTTCATTATTAAATAGTGAGATGGGTCTAACTAATTTTCAGAGAGAGTTGCTTACCCAGGAAGATACCACCAGGGGTACAATTAAAAGGGAAGATCGACTAAACTAAAATTATTTGTATGTTGTAATGTTTTTTTTAAAAGTTCAACAGTGGTGTAATTCCAAAGAAACTAAAATACAAAGTTTTAACTGTGTACAATGGAAGGAAGGAACCGCTTACTCTACTGCATACAGAAACTACCTTATCAGAGCCGGCCAGTATGGACATTATACCACAGTGCTAATGTCATCAGGTTCATCTGCCTTCTTTTGCCTGCTTGGCAGGGATTTCAAGTATTCAAGGTGTCTCCGGGCATCCTCCTGATTCTGCCTCACATAATAGACTACGTAAGAGATCACCATAGGTGAACCAGCCAAACATGGTGACAAGCATGGCATAGTCCGTAGTCTTTTTAGGGAGGTTACAAAGGTCGGCGTCATTGGCAGCATTGAGGAACGGCCTCCCAGCGTGCTCATCCAGCACAGAGGTCTTACAGATCACGTTGTGTGCCTGTCTCATGATTGGATGCCATGCTCCTCAGAACTTGTTGGAGTGTGCAGTCACAGTGCCAGGGATTGTTGGCAATTCTGGCTCTGGCCTTCAGGTTGTTGAAGGCATTTTTGTGGACACTTTGAATCCGGTTGTCTGATAGGTCCAAAGTCTGTAAAGTTTCAGCAACACCTTTGAAAGCATGCTCATCAATAAACTCAATGCCGTTTTTGGACAGGTTGAGAACTCTCAGCTGATGGAGGTCCTTAAAAATCTCATTGGGGATAGAAGTGATCTGATTGGAGTCCAGATAAAGCAAAACTGTTTCTGGAGGAAGATCTCTAGGTATTTCCTTGAGATTTGCATTGCTACAAGTGACATTTAAGCCCCCAGAGGAAGAACAAAGACAGCCCTTGGGACACATACTGGCAGAATGAAAGCACAGTATCATAAGAACAAAACTTTGGAGGAGGAGACACATGGAGAGGGAACGGGTTAGCCACAGGTCTACCAGATTCATGCTGGAATGTCAGCATAATCACAAGTCCATTCCTCATTCACTCCAAGGTGGCAATGGCTCCAGCTCTGTGTATGTCGTTGGCTTCCTTCCTGGGTGGCTCAAAAGGCTGCAGCTAGCATGTGTGCCTCTTCATTATGCTGTCCCTGACGGAGAACCTGAAGGAAAGGGAAGCATACGCAATTAGTTCTTTTGTAAAGAGAGGTTCATGGCAATTAAATGTGCTCTCCCTGTACGTGGTCAGGTAACTTCCTTATGCAGGCAATTTCCATCAAGGCCACTGGGAATTACCTGCAATGGGAATCTTCTGGTGAAATCCCAGGTACGGGAGGTGGGGGGAGGGGGGGAACTGGCAGAATGAAAGTCCTAAGATTTTTCACTTCGTCCCCTCCTCTCGCGGACCCTTTGTATGGCAATAAATTTAATTATGCCTTTTACCCTTCATATGGCAACAGAGGCATTATGTAATTTAGCCTTGCACTTGGGATCAGTGAGATATAATACCACTACTTCAAGGCCAATGACTACAGATGACAATATCAGTCATGGGCTTTTAGTAGATACTTAATTTGGAAAGTCATTTCTAAAGAAACATTCTCCTTGAGTTAAGAAATGAACACATGCCTCCAACCTTAACTTCAAAATGTTGATGGGGGCAGACAAACAAGAACCTTCACAAGACTGCTTTCCTTGAGATCTTCTGAATTACACTTCACCTGGAAGATGTTCACAACAGCATTTCTGTAGAATTTGGCCTGTCCCTGAATGGTACATCCCCTACACTTAGTTCTAGCAGGACATGCAAGTATAAGACACTTCATATTGCAACACATATGGATCATGGGACATGGGCAATATACTTTAATTGGAATTGACCTGAGAGCTTTTTCTTTGCTGGATAGCTTACACAGTATGAAGGAATACTGTAGAGGATATTGGGGGAGAAAAATAATCAAAGACCTCATCAACCTGTGAGATCTGCGAGTTACAATAAAAATCACCATGGGAACAAGTAATCACCAGTGTAACAGTGGCATAAGTATCAAGGAAACAGCCAACAGGCTTTCTGATTGGACTCAAGACCTGCTTGTCCGAATGTAACACATTCCTGTTACTATTAACTAGAGCAAGAACCTATAAAAAGGAAGGAAATAGATTATGAGGGAAGAACAGAACTATTAATCTGAAGGTAGGAAGACAGTGCACCAAACTGCTCTGTAAATAGCTGTTATTATACGCACAGATTGGATGAGCACTCAGCACTCAACCTAGAAGTCTTCTGCAGCAGAAGCAGAGGATCTCAACAATCTGATAGGAAGCAGCCTAGGGCAATGGGAGAGCAGTGAAGTGGACAGCAATGGCCAACCAGAGTACAGCGTACTGGTGACCTGCTCACCCAGAATCCTAAGGCTCAGGGAACCTTGTAGAAGAGGAAGAGGTAAGATTGTAAGAGCCTAAAGATGGGAAGGTCCACCATTGGACAAGATATTCCCCTCAAGGCAGGGCTGCTGCCTTCAAGAACTCACTGCAGTGAGACTTGTCTTTACCATATAATGGTTGACATACCAACATGTCCCCATAGACTAGTGAGGATAACAGGAGAAATAATTACATGCAGTGGAAACTTTAGGGATTAGGATTAGACAGTTGAAGGTGAGTTTCCCTATCACTGGGTCTGCCAAAGAAAGTGTCACTTGATCTGTCACTACCCTATTGTGATCCAGAGGGAACCCTGAGACCCATAGAAGCAGACAAACAAAAGGGTAGGAGAGAGATTGATGAAGGAGAGGGAGAAAGAGAGAGGGAAGGGAAGGAAAGGAGAAGGAGGGAGGCAGGGATAAGTATTCAATGTGCTTGTAAAACTAGAAACAAACAAACAAATAAATAATAAAAAAGCAAAAAAAAATTCAATGACTAGAAAAATACCAGTTTCAGGGTTTAGCATGCATGTTTCTCATATATCAAACCTTTTTTTTTTTGGTCTCTCTCAGCATTTTCTTTATGGACTGCTAATTTTAAAATAGCTTAAACACAAAAGTTTTTAAAACATATTGTAAGCTCAATAAAAAAATGTGCAAACATAAATAAATAAATATGTGAATATCTTGCAAAAAACATTTTATATTAGAAAACCATGATTAAAAAAGATTATTAAGAAATTTGGCCTCTAAGACTTCCCAAATAGGTTGCTTGAATTAGACTGTTTGCATTTATACATGTGCGCACACACACACAGATGATCTATCTATTTATCTATCTTCTATCTATATAATTTATTATATACTATGTATGTTGTTCAGATATATTAATGTAGGTATATGCATAGTTAGTGTTGGAAAAAGACATAGAAATTCCTAAATAGACTTTTTCTTTCTCATATATAAATATATTATATATGCTTATCTGTACTGTGCCTATATAAACAGTTGATTAATATTGGAATGGTTACAAAAATTACAAACAGTAATATGAACAAAGTTACACAGCTTCCTCAACACAATAGCAGAGAATAGAGATGAGAATATAAACCAACACTCAAGAGTTATCCTTTGGTAGAAGAAAGGTAGATACATTTTGGGTGGCTACAGCTTACAGAGAAGAGATGATCCTAGAGAGGATATATGACTTCTGTTAGGACTGACAGCTTGTAGGTGCAAAGACAGGAGCCTAGCCAAAGCCTTTGTTCTTTCTCTCTCTCTTTCTCATTCTACTGCCCCCACAGCTCCCTCTGTCTCATCTGCTCTAGAAGAGCAGGCAAGATCCAACTAGCATTGCTTTTAGGGGATCCCAATGCTGGTGCAGTCTGTTCCTCAGAGTTGAGGAGCAAGAAATATACTTGTTCTGAACAGCAAGCATCAAATGACTTTCTTCAAACATATCGTCTAT
Organism: Typhlomys cinereus; assembly: GCA_023101885.1. Classification (NCBI taxonomy): domain Eukaryota; kingdom Metazoa; phylum Chordata; class Mammalia; order Rodentia; family Platacanthomyidae; genus Typhlomys; species Typhlomys cinereus. The sequence goes on along the minus strand of JALPQD010000225.1, from coordinate 2,401,089 downwards.
AAAGATCCCAGATGGATAAATACAGAGGAAAATGTGTCCAAATGTTACCAAACTTGCAGAAGAGATGATTAATGTGCACTGAAAACATAATGAACTTTGTTGTTAATCATTGGGAAATGAAATTAACAACAGCAGAATGTAGCTGAAGTGCTTTTGGAATCCTTCATCCTGCAAATTCCAGAAAAAGGGAAGGAAGGCGCACAGGACCCACAAAGCCAGCTACCACTACCTGGTTTTATCTGTTTTTAAATGCCTCTTCCTTTCATGTTTTCCTTTAAACTAGAGTGCATGGCACTTGGGAGTCTGTAGTAATTCTCTAGATGGGATAGAGACAAAACAAACAGATGTAGAGGGGAGGAGAAGGACCTGTTGAAGATGACAGGAAGTCATGGGTGGATAGCAAAAAAGAAGTTAATTAGACAAATCCAGTCAACCCAAGGATTTCTACCAACCATTCCTATATAACAACCAAGAATCAGAAAGGTGGTAAACTCTTAGAGGAGGCTTATTTTCTGTTTATTTCTCCCATGATTCATATTGTAAACCCTTTAATGGTGTGAACCCATATTATTCTTAATTTTTTTAAGCATTTCTCTCTGGGTATATATGTATGTATGTGTATCTGTGTGCATGTGTGCAACAGTATATGTGTGGAGGCCAGAGAACAACTTTGTGGAGTGGTCTCCTTCTACCTTCTTCTGGGTTCTGGGGATGCACCACAGGTCATCAGGCTTGCACAGCAAGAACCTTTAACTGGTGACACATCTTTCTGGCTCAATAAATATTTCCTTCTGTCTTAGGTAGAAACAACAGTAAACTGCTTAAAAGCAGTTTGTTTCCTACTAATAGTATATACTTGGGTATGTTATTCAATCTCTCCAAATAACATTTTCTTATCTTTGATTAAATATTGTAAAGCACTTTACTGTCAAGTTGATTAGAGAATTATATGAAGCAATCTGAATGAAGGTACTTTCAATTACAGTTACTATTATCCTTCCTAGACGTACATCCAGAATCTACAGAATGATTGTCAGAGGGTGAGGCATCTGTGTTTGAGTAAAAAAACATAATATTGCAGAAACAAACTGTGTTTTTCTTTTCTTACAATAATCATTATTACTATATTTAACATTGACTCATTAGATGTCAACTGATTTTACCAGCCAGCGTAGTGGACTTCAGAAGTGTTATAGCAGAAGTTCATAGGACATGGAAAAATGGAGCTTTCAGCAGATTTCTGTAGACTTGGTCATGGTTTCTCCAGAATGATCATTCCCATAGTGATGGTAACAGACAAAATTGGTTCAGAACACTTCTTGAAGCATCAGACTGTAAAACAACTTCAGATGGGATCCCTTGTGCTCAGATAGGCTATCCACACATAAGATTAAATGCTTTTTCAAAAACCTGCTACAAAACATATTATTCAAAGAGGTCAGCTTCAAAGCAAATATTTCAATTTCTAACTGTGATGCTTGATAAGAATAAAACCTTCTGAGACTGGCTAAATAGCTAAGCCTCTGTAGAATTGTCTTTATCTTCAGTCAAGAAAGAATGACAAGAGGTGCAGAATGTGGAGAACAAAGTCCTTACATATTGTTATAGTCTGAATATTTATAAACCTTATAAATTCATATACTGACATCTAATCTCCAACACAAGGGTGTCTGGAAGGAACAGCAGACCCTTGTAGACAGGATTAGGGCCCTTGCTAAGGTTCTGAGAGAACTCCCTTGCCATTGTACTCTTTGAAGAGTACCAGGGCACCAGTCTTTGAACTAGGAAATGAGCACTCATTAGATACAAAATCTTTTAAGACTTTGACCTTAGATTATCTATTTCAGTTAGTTTACCAGCACCAGCAGGTTACCACAGAATGCAGGAGACAGAGAGAAAAGTTAAAATATGCAGTCAAGGTCATCTTTCATAAAAGGATGGAAGAAATGCTACTCTTTTTCTTATTATTGAATAACTCATTTTCAAAGGGACAGCCAGTGTGATGACATAGTCTCAAATTACTGGACAGATCAACTATTGTTGGCAGGGAAAGAAATGAGAAACAGATGAGCCTTGGAGATAGAGATACTCTCTGACTGGTCGTCACTAGTACAGAGTAGCAATTAATGTGAGCATGGAGAACTAAAAGTATCTCCTACTCTTTTTTGAATCATCTGCACATAAACTCTATGCAAGAAATAAGCCATGCTGCTGGGAGAAATGGGTCTCCTGAATGGCTTCAGAATGAAGGTCATTTTTTAAAAATTTTAATACATTTTTATTATTATTTCAGCTCATACAAACTTAATAGGTACACCAGTTCCCTCCCTCCCTCCTCCTCCCCCGAACTCCCTGCTCTCCCTCCCTTCACCCCTCCCACCCCAATTCCCAGAGTCCTTTCTTGTGCATGCCTGACTCTCCTCTGGGCCTCCTCTCCGATGACGTACAAGGACCCAGTGGCATTTCCCTGAACCCTTTCCTGTGTTCCCCTTAAGCATAGGAACACTACTGTAGCTGTCAATCCCTTGCCTCCAAGGATCTTAGTGCCTTTAGCAGATGCTAGACTTTGTGAGGTCAATAGTGTGTTGGACATTGCGCCGGGCATGCAATGTCCAATTATGATTGCTTCGGCCCTAACTTGTGTGGAGTATCTTGCAAATAATTGATCCTCCTATCCTTTTGCTCTTACACTCTTACCGCCCCCTCTTCCGCAAATGTCCCTGAGCTTCAGGATGGGGAGAGATTAGTCTGGCCTAGTTCTAGGTGGTTGATATAGAGTCTCTGAAGTTCTGGATAGTGGTTCGTTGATTTTCTTTTGCAGTTTTGTTGCTCCTGCAATGCCCTTCACTCCATCGTGATGGGCACTGTATGTCATCCCCTGGCCAGAGACAGAAAGCTGTTAAACTGTAGTCTTATTATAAGAGCACAGAATGAAGGTCAATTTGAAGAAAGGTCAGGGAAGAAACGTCAACGACTATCATGTAAGTCTGTCTGATATAGAACAGACTCATTGAAGGGACAGACCAAGTCATACAGCGTCTTTCCTAGCTCTTGATTGCTCCTCTGAAGGTCTCTATTCAATGGACACCCTTTCCAATGAGTCAAATGGAAGCCATAGTGTTTCTATTTGTTGGATCTAAGTGTGGTCTAGGGTCCTCAAATGTTAATTTTCCCCAAACTTATGCCCCAGTCATATTTTCTTGCCACACAGGTTTCTAAGCTACAGCAATTAATCTTGGGACTGGGCACCAACAGCATCAAATGCTGTTTCCAGAATTAAAAAAAATACACTCAGTAAACAGAAGACAGTTCACTTAGCAGTTGACCAATCAATCACCCTGCATTCTTTCTTCTTTCTTCTTGTGATTAAGGAATAGACAGTGCCAATGAGAGGTTCTAACCCAAAAGTGTTATCAAACCCTCTGAGATAACGGAGTGAACAGGTGCAGAAGAAATTCCACACTTAGCAATTTCACTTTGTGCAACTCTACTTCTACCAAAAATATTTAGTTAAAAAGCAAATAGAGCAAACAGAGAAGCTTTGAAACTCACACGCCAAGAGTCAAGCCAATAGGAAAATGCACTATTTATAATTACATATATTCATAGTAGCAAAAGTGTAGTCCATGCATAAGGAAATGGACACAAGATACAGGACTTTTTTAATATATAGGAAATTCTTCAAAGAATAAGAATAGTTCTTCAAAGGAATAAGCAAGCAATACAACAGAAAAAATGGTCAGAAAAGCACATGTACAAATGATGACAGGTACAAGGTATTTTGTGTATACAATAGAAAGCAAGATATCATTACAATAAAATAATTTTTAAATTAAAACATCTCTTGTCTTGTTTGAAAGAAGAACATCAAATGGCAACAAGCATATAAAAAATGGAAGTCCCCAATGGGCACACAGATCAGTGTACTTTTAAAAAATAAATATTTAGGATTATCTAAATACCTAAAGTAAATATTTAGGACTACCTAAATACCCAAAATGTAAAGACAAACTTGTACATAATCATGGTAAAACATGGCTCTAAAAACAAGTTTAAAAAAAGCATTTACATTTTAACCACATGTATATACAAATATTTGAAATATGTAAATAAGCAAATATAAGTATATATTCATGTTATTTTCCACATTTGTAATTTCCAACAGAAATATCTGAGTGATAGAACTAAGAGACTGTCAGAAAAGAAGACTGTATAACACTCACTGCTGTGTGGTCTTAAATTCTTAGGGCACTAAATTTTATTTTAATAAAAGGTTAAAAATACAATAAAACAAAGGTACTGAGGATTAATTAGTTGGAAACTTAACCAAGTTTAATGCCTCAGAGGGCAGTTGTTCTTCCTCGTGAAATGACTGACCAGGGCACAAGGCAAACCACATTTCAGGAGGAAACACTGATGAACACATAAAAATAGATGCATGACCTACACCCAGCAACAATCAACCCACAAATCACACCATGACTTATTCTGCAATCAGCTTGGTGCACCCAAAGGTACAACAAGAAGCACAGCTTTTCTAATTTTTGTGTCTGCTTCCAATTTAAGGCTGAGCACAGAAAGCCAAATGCAAATGAAAGATTCCAGGCATCTTTTACCCATTGTCATGGTTTGAATATATATTATCTTCCTTAGGCTCACGTACTTGAATCCTTAGCTGTTGCAAGTGTTTGGGAAAGTCATGGTACCTTTGGGAGGTGGAGTCTTGCAGGAGGAAGGCATGTTGCAGGGGTGAGCCTTGAGGTTGGTCAGCCATGCCTTGCTTCCACTAGCAGCTTGTAGTCTGCAGTTAGCTCTCTCAGCCCCCATAAAGGATGTGACTTAAACTGCCTCTAGTTTCTGGCTCCTGCCATGCCTTCCCTGCCCTTTGGAATTAAAAGCCAAATAAATCTCTCTTTTCTCCCCTTAGGTTGTTTTTTGCCTGAGTGCTATTTCACAGCAGCAGAAAGAAAACTGTTGCACCCATCATATCTCCCCATGCTAACAGGTACAGCTGAAGCCTTCCACTATTTGCATTGCACCTATCTTAGACTCTCTTCCAAACATGAGGCTTAGTGGCTAATTCCCCTGTATGGAAAGCTCTGAATCTATAATTCCCTTTTTTCTTCTCAACTGACTCCACTACTGGATATTCAAGGCAATATGTCTGAAATTTTCTTTATTAATTATAATAGGAACTATTTACTAATTTATGTAATAATTGAGTTTTGCATTTTAAAAATATAGATTAAATATCTGTCAGTATATGTAATTTCTGACTAAGAAAATCAGGAATCGATGAACAAATTTTCTTGGTGTTCTCTACCATTGTTCCATGAGATTATGTTTCAGACATGTTTGTCATGCACATCTTAAACACCATGTCTGGCTATGAGCATTTATTCTCAACACTGACAATTGAATTATTCTAGCTACAGCCTAGCTGCTGTATCTACAGGTAACATCATAATTTTCAAAGTTCAGCTCCATCTAAAGACATCTTCCTTTACCACAAACCAGTTTCTTCTGATTTCTGAGAAGTGTTCACTATCATTCTTTCATCCACTTGTTCTTCACATTGAATTCCCACAGCCTCTTTCCCAGTCAAACCATCATCCTTTCAAAAGACAGCAGAGATCATGTTCCTGGGCAGATTTACTCTACTTCTGTCCTCCTAATGTCAGGCTCACATAACCCAATCTATGCCATTCTGCTAATGAAAAGTCTTAACAAGCACCTGCTGCTTGAGATGCTTTTGGTTTCATCCATATCTCTCACATTTACTTATGCAAACAAAAAAACTTAAGCACTTCACACACACAAAAATACATAGGCAGCTGATTAACAATGTTCACATCTTATAATTTACCATAGCCTATTCCAACTTGTAGGACTCTACAATGTGGAACTAACCTGATTTCAGTTTCAATTATTATCTATGCATTAGATAAGTAGCCAACTCATAACAACAGCTGTGATCACCTAGTGAGAGAATTCCCATGGTGAGGCCATGGGTATGGAAGGAATGGAAGCCTCTCCACTTAAGGACATGGTTGCTGACTCAGAATTGTTTAAGATAGGCACTCCCAAAATCTCCAAACTCTTCTGCTCTCATAGCCCAACCTGTACTCCAAAGCTACTTTAGGTTCCATATGATTCCTAAGATGATGGAGTTCCAGTAACAATAAAATTATGGCTAGTAACTTTAGCCTAGATACATGGCTGACTGCAAAACATATTCCCAGAGACAGTGAGCCACAGATACAGTACAACAGCAGCATGATAGAATCTCAGGAGAGAAATGCCAGGCCAGTGACCATCCTCTGTCCTTGGAGGTATAGCTGACATGTCCAGCTGAGATGGTGGTAGATATGTATAAGGAGAGCAGAGAACAGAACACAAGATGCTCACCATTTTCTCTTTCCCTTTGAGTTTGAAATCTAAGAAAGTGAGAAATGGTTGAATATTATATAAAATCCAATGATTTGGTTAGCTATTTGGATTAGCATCTAAATATTTATATTTAATGTGCATTTTGGTTTGAATTAAATGATTTTGTGACTCAAACTAATGATAAGGCAATCTATTACTACAGATAATCACAAAGTGTGGGGCAGAATAATGTTTTCAGTCAAGTTTTAGTAGAATGCAGTCAAAGTTATAATTAGGGAACACTAGAGTAGAAAGCAGAGCTGTATTTTGCTGAGGTGGCATATTTTCATAAGTGTATAAGGAGAAACTGTGACCCTGTGTAGATGAGTGAAGGCTGAGATAAGTTTTAATCTGTCATGCTCAATGATACAAGGTCATTGGACTTGAGGTCAGGTGTTGTGAAACTTGACACAATAACATTTTTCAGTGGGTTATTATGTTTCCCTTTTTCCTTCTCAACTGACTCCGCTACAGTGGGGAACAATATATACATTTTACCTTGATGCTGTACAACTTAATGACAAGGGTTGTAAAAGCGGAAGAAAAAGAAATGATGAAAGATGATTCTAAGAGAAAGTCCAAATTCAAGTATTTGTCTTTTTTTTAATTCAATTGTGCATGTGTGCATGTGTGTGTGAGAGAGAGTGTGAGTGTGTGTGTGTGTGTAGAACCAAAGATAAATTCCACCAGACCACAGACGCCTCCACCTCCTCCTTATTTACTCTGTCCGGGGATTCACAGGCTCCGCCCTACCAAGACCAGAAACGCAGGCCAACCCCACTTCGCCCGTCGTCTATACGTGGGGTCTAGGATCCAAACTCAGGACCTTCTGCCTGCAAGGTGGAGGCTTAACCCCTGAGCCACCCCTCCAGCCCTGACAAGTATTTGTCTTATACTTGTGAGTTATTTTAGTTGTTTATGGGGACAAATTCAAAAACTATTCTCATTTAAAAAGTCCAGATAGTAGATGCAACTTGTAATAATTTAGCATACCAGAGGAACACACAGAAAGATACTTCTCAGAGTTACCCTACCCTGTTGGCAGAGGCAAAAAATATAGATGCAAAATATTCTGCAGATTTGAGACTACTGATGTCTTCATTAGAGTAGAACACAGACTCTGGATGTCCTCCAGGAAATATTGCAGACCCTGGTAATCCTACAGGAGAAAATTTGTTCCCCAGATGTACCCCAAGATAGAACTCCAACTCCAGAAGTCCTACAAGACAGAACTCAGAACCAGTTTACCCTTCAGAATAGAACCTCAACTTCAGAAATCTCCCAAAGGATAGCATGAACCTAAGATGTCTTGCAAGACAGAACTCAGACCCTAGAGAGAATTTAGAGCTATACATATGTCAAAAGATAGAACTCGAATGTCAGATATCTCCCAAGACAAAATTCTGATCCTAGATATTCCTTTTGACAGCTCTCAAACAAAAACGACTAATTCATACCTCCCTTTTCCTAGTCACTTTTAATGTGAAGAATCTGAAAACAAGGAATTGTACTGTCCCATCAATTTTTATTATTTATTTATTTTATTATTTTTCTACTTTTACAAGCACATTGAGCACTCATCCCTGCTTCCCTCCATCCTTCTCCCTCCCATCCCCTTCTTTCCGTTCTTCAATCCCCCCCATTCCCTCCCACCATCCTGCCTATATGCATCTATGGACCCTAGGGTTCCCATTGAATTGTTTACTTTTGTGGATGTTCAGGCCTCTGTGGCATACCAAGTTGCCTCCCTTTGGGCCACCCCACTGATAAGGACATTTCCTTTACCTCTTCCAGTTAGTCCCCAGGGTTTTCACTGTATGTTCTTACCTTTTTTAAGTTCCTAGGTAGTCTATGGGGGCATGTTGGTATGTCAGTCATTATGCATGTCTGGTAAGGACAAGTCTCACTATAATGAGTTCCTAGATGTATCAGTCCTGCCTTGAATGGAATTTCTTGTCCAATTGTGAACCTTCCCATCTTTATGTTCTACAATCTCACTGTCTCCTCTTCTGTAGAGGTTCCCAAAGCCTGAGGATGGTGAGAGATTAGGTTCGCCTGATTCTGAGTGAGCCTTGATGAGTTGCAGTATTCTGCATTATGGCTGGCCACTGCTGTCCGATTCACTGCTCTTCTATTGCCCTAGGCTGTGTCCTGTCAGGATGTTGAGTTCCTTTACCTCTGTTGTAGAAAAAGACTTCTAGGCTGTATATTAAGTGTTCTTCAAATCTATGGGTATAATAACAGCTATTTATAGAGCAGTTTGGTATATTATTTTCCTACCTATAGGATCATTGGGAGCTTTTCCCTATTGATATATTTCCTTCCCTTTTTTGGTTCTTGTTCTAGTTTATAGTAGTAGGAACATGATCCATTCTGGCAAGTGGATCTTGGAGTCCAATCATAAAACTGTTGGTTGTCTCCTTAAAACTCATGCCACTATTACACGGGTGGTCACCTGTTACCATGGTGATTTTTATTGCAACTTGCAGATCTCATGAGTCGATGGGGCTTGTGATTATTTCTCTCCCCCAGTAGCTTCTACAAGTATTCTTTGTTACTTGGGAGATATCTGACATTCGAGAAGAGAAGTGGGTATGACCATGTGTTTTGTTAGTAGTTACATTTTGATCAAGCAGGTAGGAAGTAGGTATATAAAAACTGCAACTGTATCTTGATACTGTCTCATGATGGAAGAAATACTTCTTTACAGCATAACATCTTTAGAGCTGCAGAAGATAAAGTTCCAGGATACTTTCTCCATAATCAAACATGTCCATCAATCATCCTAATAAGCAGGAAAGGAAACAAACCACAAGGATATCTGGACCTTGGAGCATGTACAATAGAGTGGAAGGAAAGGGAGGTGATATTTAACATCACAATAAGATAGGTCCACAACAAAAACTCCATAAAAATACACACAGAACCCAAGGTGCTATTGTTCCAGGATCCAAATTTAAAGATTTAGCTGTATCAGAATCATGGAAGAGTAAAGTAAATATAGCATGTGACAAGTAAAAGGATGATTCCAAAGATAGTCAACAACAGTGTATGAAGTACTCAACCTAATGCTTCACTTTAAGGACATAAAATAAGGATAGTTCAGTATGGCTCACATTTAAACTTGCTTCATATTTGACAGATAATTTATGATGACATTTGCAACATTTGAGCTGATGATATTTAGGTGCTTAAATTTGATTGACATTATAGTGAGTTGAGATTTTTGAGGAATAGTTTCAATGTAATAAATATATTTTACCTGCAGGATGGATATGAATCTTTGGGCATTCCCTATAAGAAGGTAGCAAGTATTCAACACAGAAGTTATAATGTTCAAAAGATTTAAACTTCAAATGATAAACAAAATACTTTGGCATACTTATTTTTATCTAAAAATTATGTTTAGTAAATGTTTCAGATGTTTTGTATAGATTTACAGATTGACAAGAACACAGGTCACAAAGTGTTAAAAGTCACAAGGCAGCAACAACATGTATTTTGTCTGTAATATAATTCTTAATCTTGTTTAAGGACACATTTTCTTTCTTTTCCTGTTGGTGGCTTAGTTTGAGATACAGGGTCTTTCTATGTTACCCAGGTTGTCCTTTAACTCACTATCTTCAATCTTCAACGTCTGTTGAACTGGCATTTAAAATATGTGTCATCTGGCCGGGAGGAAATGGCCTGCATTTCTGGCTCTGGTTGGTGGAACCTGGGAAATCCCAGATTAAAGCAAGAAGGAAGTAGAAACAATCCAAGATGATTCCCAAAGTCCATCCTGGTACTCCACAGGGACACACACACACACACACACACAATAAATAAATAAATAAATAAATACTTTTAGAAAATAAAATATGTCATCACACTGGGAAATCAAATTTATTTCTTCTCACTGAAATCAGTTTCTGATTTCTGTCTCTAGAACTCTAAAAGGATAGATTATGTTGCTTTAGACAAAAGCTTATGGCATTTTATTGTCTCAGCATAGGTAACTCACAACAATGGAGGATAAAATGTGAAGCCACTTTGAACCAACTACGTTGCATACAGGTTAAGGCCTCTTGCTATAATTGAGTATATAGATTAATTCTGAATTTCCTGCCCACTAAAGGTAAAAAAGCAAAAGAGTCAAATTAAAAAGGGTTTGTTGGGGCTGGAGAGGTGGCTCAGGGGTTAAGCCTCTGCCTTGCAGGCGGAAGGTCCTGAGTTCAGATCCTAGACCCCATGTATAGACGCCGGGCGGAAGCGGGGCGGCCTGCGTTTCTGGTCCTGTGGGCAGGAGCCTGTGAATCCCTGGACAGAGTAAACAAGGAGGAGGTGGAGGCGGTCCATGGTGGTTCTAGATACACACACACACAATTGAATAAATAAAAAAAGTTTGCTATTAAATACATGATTCGATTATCAGACTAGTTACCAGCAAATTTCAGGGATTAGGGAGATGGCTCAGAGATACAAGTGTGAGTACGCAGAGCTTGGGTCCCCGGCACCCATGTGGAAAGACAAGTGCCCACAGCAGCTTACCTGTAGTACCAGGGGACTCCAGGGCAACCTGGCTACTAGACTAGCTGAATTACAGAGTTCCGGGTTCAGTGAGAGGTGCTAAGTGTAAAAAGTGAAAGGGAATGAAGAAGACACCAATTATCATACTCTAGCCTCCACATTCACCTATGTACATACATACATACATCTGTGCACATGTAAACGTACATACATATATGTAAATGCACACCACACAAACATACATACAAAAAATATTTTTTTTCAAATTTCAAAATCTTTACAAGATCCTTGAAGAGGACCTCTGAAAACACAGTAGACAGTGAACATATTCTTCTGGCTTTTAGCATAATACAAAGTCAATAATCCGTGAAAGATTTTATATGCCATCGAAAGGCATAATACCATCTAAGGATGATGGATATTATAGATCAGGATGAAACCAAGATGGGATAAAAAATGAGGCAGTACAAGAAAGTGAAAATGCCTCTTACAGAGAAGGAGTCCACAGAGTGGATTTAAAAGGTTGACTTTACATTTGACGAAAGTGATGCTTTTCAGAGGAAATGAAGTGCATGAACATCTCACTTGCAGACAGCATTCTTGAGAGCTAGGCAGATCTGTCAGATCAATAGGATGTCCTGCTAAGACTGTGTTGATTCTTGACTCAAGGAAACTCTTGTGGTTTATCGGAATATCGGCAGAGATTAATTTGTATCAATTCTTAACTTAGAATTTCAGAACCAGAATCATTCAACGCTTAGAATTTCTTTTTAACTAAGAAGACTGTTGGAAATTTAAACACACACAGATCAAACTTCATTCCCTTTTGTGTGTTTTCACTTTACAGTTGCCAGTTTAACACTGGCAATAAGTTTGTGTCTGTCTTTTATAAAGTCCTAAATGACCATGGATCATTAACTCCAGTGAAAAGGGTTGTGTATTTTATCAATTTGTACATTAGTCTTTGTTATATATATGTGTTGCTGTCCCCCAGTTTTTTTTATTATTTATTGTTTATTCAATTGTGTGTGTGTCTGTGTGTGTGTGTGTGTGTGTGTGTAGAACCACGGGCGAATTCGGGAACCACCATAGACGCCTCCACTTCCTCCTTGTTTACTCTGCCCTGGGATTCACAGGCTCCATCCTACCAGAACCGGAAATGCAGGCCGCCCCCGCTTCCGCCCGGCGTCTATACATGGGGTCTAGGATCCGAACTCAGGACCTTCCGCCTGCAAGGCAGAGGCTTAACCCCTGAGCCACCTCTCCAGCCCCCCAGTTTTTGTTTTCTAAATTACACTGAGTTGAAATTATTCCCATGATGATCAACCTCACTGTTTTCAACGTTGGCCACTGACTAACATGAGTGATGGCTTTAAATTGCAAGGCTTTGTCACACTTGTCCAGTTTAAAAGAAATCTGGGTCCACAGCATGAAGAAGTGTCCATTTGAGCAAGGAGACTCAATCACCTCTCCTGTGTCTAGCCATTCGTTGCTATAGCGTTTCATAGGGACCAACACCCTAGTTTTGTTTATCTGTTTGATTTGTTTTCTGTTTAGAATAGAGATCTGTTTCCTTTGTCAAAAATTTGTATTAAGAATCCTTTTGGGGAGATGGTTCAATTGTTAAGTGGCTTGTTGCACAAACTTGAAAACCTGAGTTCCATCTCCCTGTTTGAAAACTAAAAAGAGAAAAAAGAAAAAGGCAAGCACAGTGACAAATACCTGTAATCACATCACTGGTAATGTAGAGAGAGGGAGCTCTCTGGCCAGCCAGTCTAGTTTAATTTGTGATTTCCAGGTTCAGTGAAAGACCCTGTGTCAAAAATAAAGGCTACCAACATGGATCAGTGGGTAAAGATACTTACCACACAAGCCAGACACTTTGAATTCTATCTCTGGTTCCCGCAATGTGGAGAGAGAATCAACTTTAAAAGTTGTACTCTGACCTCCACATGCATGCCTATGATATGTAGACACATACACACACAAAAAGATAAAAATAAATGACTGAGCGAATAATTTAAAAAATAAAGATGGAGAGTGATCAATGCATACATGTGCATATTCGTCTTCATACATACACACAAGTGAACATGTAAATATATAGGGAAACCTATATATTTACAACTACTATTACATTTTCTTGACAACATTCTAATCTTTTCTCATGAAGAGTCACTGAGGGAAAATGATGACTTCAGGTGATTTCCATGAAAAATACAATGACTGTGTTGGGAAGATGGCTTATTGGTTAAGCCTCTGCTTCACAAGCAGAATGACCTGAGTTCAGATGCAAGATGGAAATGGTGGTGGCTTGCACTTCTGGTCCTGGAAGGCAGAGTCTGGGAAATATCAGAGCAAAACAAAATGGACATAGAGCAATCCAGGATGGTTCTCAAAGTCATCTTTGGGCTTCCACAGACATATACAATGCCTTCTGATATAGACACACACATACGCACACACATACATACACACACACACATACAAATGCATACATGCAAGAAAAAAATGAAATGTGAAAAGCATTACCATTAAAGTTATATGGATAGATTTAGCTCTTTTATGAGACATCAAATAAAAATGAAAAAAGTGTTAGATATAATAAATTTACATACTCATCACACATAAATTGATTAAATATTGTACATCAATATTAATATGAAATGATCTACAGATATAGATATTTTTAAGTGCCAAATAAATTTTTCAATGAAGAAAAATTTGAATGGATGACCACTTCTGAATAAAACAGGACACACTACAGCACACACATACAACATGCACAGGTATATACACACATGGTCTCACACATGTGTGAAACTTCATGTACACAGGCACACACACACTTATATACATATACACACTTTAAGTGGTATGGAAGAACAATAAAAATGATTAACATTCCTATCTCTGGATGATGGCTCTGATAGCAAAATACTTGGAAAATAATTCTTAATAATTTTTATTTTTATCTCATATCATTTTCTATAGCCATATATGTTTTTTTCTTTTCTTGTTTCTTTATTTTAGCATGATCATAGTAATAGGCAGACAAGCAATAAATAAAAGAACTGGACAGTCATCACTGTCTCATGACCTGACCTTAGTAGGAGATATGGAGGACACAGGACACATGGTTCTTGTCTTTACCAGTGAGCCAGTGAGTTTGAGTTTTCTGCATCTTAGCATAATGTGTTCAAGACAGAACAGAACTGAAGCCAAACAAAAGCAGTTCCTATTCTAATTGGGGACCTCAAATAAGCTAATGAACTGTCTAATACCAGTTTTCATATATAAATAAAACTAATATTTAGTTCATGTCTTATAGTATCAGTAGAATCACTTATTACTCACTGATATATCTGCAAAGAGATCAGAATAAGTTTGGATCTTTTAAGTATTCTGGGAATCACAGTGTTTATCAGTCTGTTAAAATTTCACAGAATTAGCAGCAGAATAACTACCTGTGTTTTCCCAAATCCAAGTGGCCCCTGTCAAAGAGTTCCCATGAAGCACTTCATTTACACTGGAACCATCTACAGAGTAAGACATTTGCTGAATTCAGATCTAATTGAGCAACATTCAACTCATGCTGTACTACAACAGCTGCTGGCTATGCTCCCTCGCTTTACCAGCATGTGAGGTGAGCTTCCCAAGTGAGGATTCCCATTGCACTTGATCATTACCAAGCTGTGTGGTATGACCATGAGAAACACCCAGGTAGCATGTTTCTGTGCAGGCAGAGATGAAAGCCTAATAGTCCATAGTCATTGCTAAGGGTCAGTTATGTTGCGTTAAAGAAACTTCTCTTGAGGGGGCTGGAGAGGTGGCTCAGGGGTTAAGCCTCTGCCTTGCAGGCGGAAGGTCCTGAGTTCGGATCCTAGACCCCACGTATAGACGCCAGGCGGAAGCGGGGGTGGCCTGCGTTTCCAGTCCTGGTAGGGCGGAGCCTGTGAATCCCGGGGCAGAGTAACAAGGGGAGGTGGAGGCGTCCATGGTGGTTCCCGAATTCGTCCGTGGTTCTACACACACAGACACGCACACACACTCACAATTGAATAAATAATAAAAAAATTTAAAAAATTCTCTTGATAATAACCATTCATGTCCCTAAGAGAATGAAGATGTGTTTAAATTTTAACTGCTTTCATTTATGTAAATATTATTTAAAAATGTCATCCTTAATGGCTTTAAAAACCTTGCAAAATACTATTTTAAAAATGAAGCTTTGGGGCTGGAGAAGTGGCTCAGGGGTTAAGCCTCTGCCTTGAAGGCAGAAGGTCCTGAGTTTGGATCCTAGACCCCACGTATAGATGCCGGGCGGAAGTGGGGGGGGCTGTGTTTCTGGTCCTGGTAGGGCGGAGCCTGTGAATCCCGGGGCAGAGTAAACAAGGAGGAGGTGGAGGCGGTCCATGGTGGTTCCCGAATTCGTCCACGGTTCTACATACACACACACGCGCACACACACATACATACACACCGCACACACACACACACACACACACACACACACACACACACACACACTTGAATAAATAAGAAATAAAAAAATTTTTATAAAAAATGAAGCTTTACAGCCATGGTAGTGTATACCTGTAAACGCAGCACTTAGATGCAAGTGTGTGCTTTGTGTGCTTACCAACTTTGTGCCTGGCCTAGATCTACATGAGACTCTTTCAGAAAAAGACAAGTAACAACAACAACAATAATAACAATAACAAAGGTTTTGTTCATGCCTGGTGGATGCACAAATGTGGATTAGAAATCATGAGGCAGGAGGAGCAAAAAGTTCAAGGCCAACCTGGTTACAACGTGAGTTCAAGACCAGCCTGAATAACTTACTGAGACTATGTTTCAAGAGGTAGAAAGTAGGCACAAGACCCTAAGTTCAGTCTTCAGTATTTAAATAAATAAATAAATAATGTTTTAAGAATAAAAAACAATCTTTGAAGTTAGATGTGGCTATACTTCAGTATTTTCACCTATAAAACAAGTGTGACAGAATCTATTTCACACGTTATTCCTCTTACTTTTAGCCATGCTCCTTTGCAGTGTGACCTTAAGTCTCTTACCACCCACTGGTGGAGTTTAATTTCCCATCGACTTGGTTTGGCCACATCAGAATGCAGGAGTGGAACTGTATCAGATCTAATCCTAGGTCCTTCTAAAAGACCTTGTATATTCTTGCTTTTAACCTTGGGAGTTTGCCCAGACACATATCAAGTAGCCCCAGAGAGTTAGCTGGATGATGAAAAGTCACATGATACAGAACCAGCTGTTCCAGCTGAGGGATTTCAGATAGAGACAGTCATGCTCCTAAGACCTAAGGAAGCCCAGCCTAGGCCATCAGAGTCAACTACTGAATCTACAACTGCCCAGACTCAATTAACCTAAACAGATCCTTAATACCAGGATGATAAATGCTCCCAAGCTGGAGATTCTTTGTTAGGCTGTTAATGGACATGCATGAATCTTAACACTTAAATAAGTTAATATATTTGTCTATCTGGACAGGCATGAGTAATAATTATTTAACACTTATAGTGTAAGTTTCTTAACAAAATATAACAAAAATTTTATCACTGTTCAGTGCTAAAGGACATCAATAGTTCCACTGTAATTAGAAACCGAATTATCTAAGTTTGTTTCCTGACTGCCACAGCCAGTAATATTCTAGGTTGTTAAAGTAGTAACCTCTGAACAGTCCTGGTGACTGATATTTATGTAATTTTAAGGTCAAATATGAGCAACAAATTAAGTGTTACTTGCTCCTATACTGTTGATGTCAAGCACAATTGCTGCTGGGAAACATACACTGTTGTGTAGCCCACAGGCTAAGAACTGGGATTTTAGAGTCCAAATGACTTTAAACCCCGGGCTTTTTGGATGTATTTGCTCTGATTTCTCTATTTAATTTCAAAGAGCAGCTCAGCAGCATTTCCTACCTTTACATGTAGTCAGACTAAAGTGAAATTATTTAGTTGATATATTTTGAACAAAGACTGACAACAGTCAAAGCACATCAAATGTAAATAATTTGTCTTTGTTGAGTAGCTTCTGTTTCCAACATGCTGTTGAGATAGAGCCCATGGGGCAATTCTCAGCACACCTTCCTGTTTGCTGCTTCTCTAGTTTTCAGAGCTGTCCTGAAAACACAGTAATGCATCAAAGGAAGAGAAAGTTCCAGAAATTTAATGGAGAACTTAAATGTCATGGCTTGGTGAGCCTTATGGCACATAACTGAAATAAGTAACATTTTATTAATTCAAGAGTCACTGCCAGCAGGAAGTTGGTATGATGTTCTCATCTCCCATTTAATGGAGCTGCATCTCCATTAATTTGGAACCCCAGGGAGTCCCTTGCCACTGGCCATTGCTCATTTACCCTTCGCTCTGTGAGGCTTGCCCAGGAATGTATACTCATGCAAATTATTCCTGAAGCACCCATGCTGATTAACTGAGGCTGACGCCTGGTTTCTGACCTCAATCAAGGATGAACAAAGTCACACGTGTTAGTTATCCATCCATCCATCTAAATCCATCCATCCATCCACACATCTATTCATCCTTCCATCCATCCATCCATCCATCCATCCATCTACTTATCTTTGTGAATTCAGAAATATGGGCAGAGGCAGGGAAATAAGGGCCTGGCATAGAGGCTGTCATAGTTAGGCAACTTGATAGTTGAGGGTTCCAGCTCTGGGCACATTTGTAGAGAATTAATTGTTGAGTTAAGCCTAAAGCAAACCTATAGGAGATTGCCTAGCTGATGGGGAAGGCCTAGCCTATGGTGGGTTGGATTATGCCCTGGAACAACATATAGAAAGCTAGTTGAGAGAGTTGGCATCCTTGTGTACACTTGGTCCAGATGTGCTGATCTGGCAAGAAAGGATCCTCCCTTTCTCAGTCATTATGTAGAGATGGTGTGGCCAGTCCCCTCAGCCCTAGTATTGGTGTATGCTCTCCTGTCAAGCTGAACTATGAACTGTCATCAGAAAACAAACTCCTTGTTCCCTTAAGCCATTTGACAGGTGATTTATCAGCAACCATGCAGGCAAATTGCAACAGAAGCAAATCACACAAATAATACAAAATGGAAATTCAAGACAGTCAGGAATCATGTATATCCCAAACAGCTCTTTAAACACATAGTTCCTTTCTGTAGCCACCATCTACCAAACCACATGAAACAAATACCTTCCAATCTACTAGCAGAAGCAAAGGACACATAAACCATTGACAGTCCTCATGTAATTGACTCTGATTTCAAGTTTAAATTTCTATTCTGCTAGGCACTTTTGTGTACTTTTGGAAATTTCATATTCTTCATGGTCACAAGGGAGATCATGGTCAAAGTTGAGCTCATTGGCTTCATCTTATCATCTGTATTTTTTCAATGAAACTGAAGTCCTTTGTAAAAACAAAGTATAAAACCTTCTGACTAATTAGCACTGATAGGAAGTCACACTTTTCAAATTTGTGGCTGGATCTAGTATAATATATTCTTTCCTACACACTTTGTAGACTGAACCCTTTACAGCCTCAGATGAATGCAGATTCTGTTTTTCAAGCAAGAATAATATTTCTTTCATCAGAAAGAAGACACAGCAGTCCAAAAAGGAAATAGAACTGAGATATTGGCCCATATTTTCAGTTCTTTGTGGTGCATCACAGGTCCACCGGGAAATATTCAGCCCTGAGTTGGCACGATTTTCCTCTGAGGATCTCCCGGAAAAATTAACAGCTACCCTGGGACTTGGCTTTTGTCAACAACAAGCCAAATAAAACTTTCCAAGCCCCTTTAATTGTCTGCATGACGCAGTAAGACTTCCCCTGTCTCTTTGCTCAGACCTAACAGAAGTTGTATTGTCTATACTCATGTTGACATTGCCTCTGGAAACCAAGCAGAAGATGAGATAAATAAAATGGAGAGGAATTTGTTCAAGAGAAACTGCGAGTCAGCAGACAGGAAATGGCCATTCCAGAGAAAGATCCCTTCTTGTGTCTCCTCTGAATGCTTACATATTTCTTTAAATTTAGTTAACTTTTGGGTTTCATGCAGTCCTTCTATATTTCTGTCTTGGTATGCTATAAATTTATGTCACATTTCTATTTGTAGTTTAGGAAATTTACTATGCAACTTCTGTAGATTGTTCTCCTATTTTAAATTTTTAAAAGCCAACCACCGTCATGCTGATACAATATTCAAAATTTCATTGCTCATGGGACAGCTTTAGGGACTGTTACTAGGCAGCTACTTTTTAAATTTATTTTTGCCTATATGTATATGCGTGTGTGGAGCGGGGGTTCCCAGACCCCACCTTCCAAAGCTAGAAATGCAGTCTGCTACCATTTCTTCCTGTTGTTTTTACATGGGATGTGGGATCTGAGCTCAGTATCTGCTGTTCAGGAGACAGAGGCTTAACACCTGAGCTATTTCTTCAGCCCTTGGGCAGCTACTTTTACTAAGGCAAACTTTATACACAGTCAACTCACACCTGGGTTTGATTAGCGGCAACAATGTTATTTCTATCCTACCTGAGTTGAGCTTGTAAGGGTATGAAGAATTGATCCCCATAGTTTTCCAAATTCCTTGATTTACTAATATCAAACTTAGTAGGAGTGTAGCAATTTCTATAGTCACAGATGGAAGGGTTGGATGCAGCGTCGAGAAAGTGGACCATTGAACATCACAGCTGTCCAAGGCTGCTTGAGAGCAACAGCACAGCTTGTACTCTGGATATATTGGCTCAATGATGGACCTAGTGGCTGAAAATATGGACAGAGCATCTCATGAACCTGCAGTGCTAATAAGGGTGGCTGACCTCTGACTCTTCCCAATGATCATGTTGACTCTCTGAGCTGTGTGTGGTCCATTGGGAAGTAAGAGAGGAGGGGTGGGACACAGAGTCACTAACTGAGGATTGTTCCTTGTGCAATTAGTTTCAAAATAAAAATAGTGACTCCCAATGAGGAGAAGGAGGAAGCAGTGTCCAGTTCATGAAAGCTGACATCGGGCCAGACCAGGAGAATGGCTCTTCTGCTCCCCTAAAAACCACCCAAAATGACCCTGGTAAGCAGGAGGTCAGCGTACATGAGGTTGTATAAGGGCTGCTTCTGTCCCCAAGCGTAAGACCCAGGCCTGCCCACAAGTTTCCAAAATACACGCTCAAAATTTGACCTAAGAGGCAGGAGAGAGGGTTTCTTGATGGGATTTTTCACTTTCAGTATCTCTTTCCCTGTCTCTACTATGTCACAAGTTTGGAGGAAAAGACATCATGGACCTTAGGGAGATGGAAACGGAACTATTGTGTCTGTTGGGTTCTGGTGTTTAGCTGCCAGGTCCCTGGGGTCAAAATTTCAGGCTGCAGATGCTGATACACGGCTCATGGAAGGAAACTGAGACGGGTCATGTGAAGAGCTAATATTTTCCAGGCAGAAAAGTTGGCTTGCAGTGGACCATCAGTAATTGGCAGCATAAGCCATACTTATGGATCAATTGCCAGAACTATGGAGGGTTTGGAAAGTGAATTCCAGGCAGCAATTATGGAGGTGAGCTGGGGACAGCTATTGTTCTCTGATGGTTCTGGCAAATTATCTCTACACAGGACAAGTTTTTCAAAACCCTGGCACGAAGAAGCAACATCATTCTTTCTGTAGTTCTGTATTTAAAATGTGCCTGGTTGCTTTCTCAGAGGAGCATTCTTTGCTGATCAAAACAGGTTGGAAGAAATTATGGGCATATTTTCATACACTCATTGCTTTAATATTACTTTGGAATCTTTTTAATGTTTTATTTGTACATATTAATTATATACAATAATGAATTTATGATATATGAAACATAACATACATAAACACATATGTGAGTATGTGTGTGTATGTGTTTGTGTTTGTGTGTGTTGATCAAATTCACCCTCAGTCTCAATTCCATATTATCCTCTAGGAACATCAGGAATACATACGCTTCTTTCTGAAATGGCTATTGTGGGAACTTCAGTGAGACATCTTTACAGGACCAAAGCAAAAAATATCTGTCCAGAAGCTTCAGATGAGATGTGCCCTTGTGTGGCAATTCTGCCTGGGAGCCCTGAGGGATGAGATAAATAAAGTCATGGGAAGCAATGTAGTGAAGAGCAATCCTTAACTACTTACTGTGGATTATCTCAGCTCCTTCCATCTGTCTTCTCAGTGGACCCTGTTCATTTTTCAGCACTACTCATTAGCACCACCAGGGAGAAGACAGAGGAAGCAGAGGCAATGATATTCCGATGAGCTGATTCTACCATTAGCTCAAAGCTTGGCTCACAGTGCAAGGGGGAGCAGGCTACAGCTCTGCTGTGGGTTTCAGTTCTCTGTGCTATTCTTGACCATCCTTGGTGCTGCCAGGCAATTTTGCGTGGGCTATATGGAGATGATCAGTAGCATGAAAGAAAAAAGTGAATGCTCTCTCGCCCAGCTGCCTCTTCAAAGGCAAGCCAAGGAATCTTATGCTTTGTAGCATGCCACATGGAGTAGCCCATATTTTATTAAACAAACTCATGCTTGGAAGCAGGCAATCTCATCAGAACTAGAGTAAAAGGTATCTGAGACCACAGTTAGAGGAGCCATAATGAACAGAGTACGCCGACATCTCAGCGCAAGGGAACAGTTTGGTCACAGTAAAATGCAGGTCAAAGATGGCAAAGGCAGAAGCAAAAAAGGTTACAGTATATCCTTACAGGGTAAAGAAGTGAAAGAAAAGTGTGGTAAATTTAAAGTCACTGTCACACACATGAGATACTGAGAAACACCTGAGACTAGCAGATCTGCCTTCTACACTCTCGCTTAAGAGAGACCAGTGATTTCCTAGCTAGCTCTGTCTGTGGTGGAATCACAAGGCACTACCACCTGGGAACTTCTGCCAGGAGGACTTGGCTTTGTGGTGCTAGCCTCTCTGATGATTGTCTATAACAGAGAGCTACTGTGCTTGCAAGATGAGCCAGTGACTAACCATTGAGGAAGAACAGAGCTTGCTCATCTCAAGGCAGCTGGGGCCATCTGAAAAGCTGTTCTAGATCCTGAGCTGCTGCAGGTGGCTAAGTCTGCTTGCAGGACTATTTCATAGCTTTCCCCTCATCTCTCCAGTCCATTTCATCCATCCTCAAGTCCATAGAGTACTCCTTAGTAAACCCCCTACATAACAAATCTTATACATAAAAACTCCCTGGAATCCAAACATGAAGCAATTTGTTTGTTCTCCTTTTTATGACAGAACCAGCTTATTGGTTTGTTGCTATTATGTTTTTGTTTTCTGAGCTGAAGATTTACTTTGGTGTATAAGTTTATAAAGTTGGTAAGTACCAGAAAAAGAGAGGCTTGGTTACACATTAAAGAAGACTTATGCAAGGTGAAAATGTAGAGGACTCAGGAAAGAAGGTTTTAGGTGCTCAAGATGAAAACTGAGTGAGTATATTGGGCTTCAGATGTTACAAGTTCCCTAAGGGGCACAGAAGACTAAGAAGCAACAATGACACCATTTGTATAGTACTTGTGGCACTCATATTCATCTCTGAGAAAGGGAGAGAGGAAGGGGTGGGCAGAGGAGGGGATTGATATGAGATTTGATATGTGGAGATTTCCTGCTGAGACAGAGTAAGCAACCAGTTTTAGCAAGGCCTAACAACATGGCATTTTCTCCTGGGAACCATCAACAATACAAATTTAGTGAATGTTTGCCACTAAAGAAAGGCATCATGATTGGTCTGGAGGAATGAAAGATTCAACTTTCAGAAAGCTGTTCTCTGACTGCCACTCATGCACCATGTTCTTGCTCTCTCATTTAAAAGAGACAAAGTATTTTCTAAATATGGTTACCATTATAGCAAGATTTAGATGAGAGACCTTTGAGCCAAGGCAATTGTAATAGTTAATCTTGGTTATCAACTTGACTACATCTTGGATTAATGGGCAGATCAGCTGCCAGATCACCAGAAGAGATTATCTGGATCAACAAAATTGCCACATAAGACCAACTCTAAATCTGGATGGAACCTCCAGTAGCAGACCAGGTAATTGGGACCTCAAGGCAGAACAACTCAGAGGAGATTCTCTTGCCCTGTGCTGGAAAACTCATCTTCCCTCCTGCCACCATTAGGACACTGATTCTTGATCCTCCATAACTGACAGGACTTACTTGCCTCCAGCACTGCTGCCTGTCATGCCTTCTTCACCTTAATGAACTGTATCTCTCCTGTGGAAACATAAGCCAAATAAATATTCCTTTCTCTCCTTAAATTACTCTCTAGTTTATGCATTAATCTCACAGCAACAGAGAAGAGAAATTGGTACCAGAGGTGGCTTTACAGAACCAGAACTATAGGGATGAATTCCTCCAGCAGGCTTTGTGGTAACTAGAGCTGGTTCCCATCACAACAAACATCTAGCTACTGAAGACTCCCTTGATAGCATAGAGAGTTCCAAAACTCCTTGGAGTGAGCTATCTCAAGAACTAGTAAAGATAGGTATGTTGGACAGTCCTGATTCACCTTTTATGAGGAGTGAGAAACTTGGTGATTCTGTGTATAAAACTTTTGACAATCTGAGGAAAAATAAGGAAATCGATAGTGCTAGTTGGTTGCTTCTAGCATTTACAGATAAAGTAGAAAACAAAAAAGGAAACCTCAGAGATGAAAATAGACATCTTCTTCTGCCCTTCCTGCCCACCCGGGATGCTTGCCATCCAGGGAGCACACACTGCTTGTGAGGAAAATCCCACCAGCCCCCAGGTCACCTGCTTGTCCCAGCTCGTCCCACCAGCCAGCCTGAGCAGCACGCAGGCTGCCCTGGCTGGGGTGGGCCACTAGGCCAGGTCCCAGGTCCCAGGTAAAGTGCACTGCCATTGCCATCAGCTCCTCTGCCCTTTCCGCTGGCCTGGGACACTCACAGTCCAGGGAGGACACACTGCTTCTCAGAATTCAACAGAGTCCAAAGAAAACCCAAGCAAAACTCTAGGGGACAAAGGCCATACATCTGAAGTCCTCTAAAATCATCCTGTTACATGGGAGAGATTCTTCACATCCAGCCCAAAGATAAGTAAACCCCTTTTCACAACCCTGCTCCTTTCAATATTAATCACTGTAGATTAACTTTTCCATATAGCTACTCCCAAAACATATACAACTTCAGGGACTATACTCCTCACCCTCACATATCATCAAGGTACTAAATCATAAAAGTGCACTACCATATTCACCCCCTGCCTACTAAACCTGACTTAATTGATGTACTAACAGTCTAATAACCTCATCTAGGAAATAACAATAACAACAGACAAACATACCCAACTACAAGGCAAACACTAATAATAACTGCCCGAAAGTAATAATACCAACTAAATCAGTTTAGTCAAAAACACAGAAACTGAAAAGTCTTAAGTGACAAAACAGCAATGCCCAAGTCAATGTGCAGATCCATGCAAAACAAAACCCAAGAAAACAAATCTCCCACCAAAAGAATTAACCCCATAATGATAGATTCCAACCAGAACAAATTCACAGAAAATAGCCAAGAAAGCCAGACCCAAGATAATGATTTCAAAGCATGATCATTACCATGATCAATACTATGAAAGAGGAAGTCCAGGAGGAGTTAAATAACCACATCAATCACTTTGAACAGGAACACAACAGACATTGGAGGAGATGAGAAAAACAGTTCAAGAAACATAAATAGGCATAGAGCAGTTAAAACAGACTCAAGTAGAGTTTAAAACTGAACTAAAAGACAAGTCATCTTCAACCCAGAACTCAACAGAGAGTCTTTTTTTTTTTTTTTTTTTTTTTTTACAGGGGAGAGCGCGAACGCAGTCCCCCACTACCACAAATTATGCAGTCGAGTTTCCCGCATTTGGGGAAATCGCAGGGGTCAGCACATCCGGAGTGCAATGGATAAGCCTCGCCCTGGGAAAACCACCTTCGTGATCATGGTATCTCCCCTGCCAGGTAAGTATATATCAACAGAGAGTCTTATCAACAGAACTAACAAAGCAGAAAATAAAATTTCAGATCTTGAAGACAAAGTGAGAGAATTAACCAGCTCAATGGAAGAGGTTGTTAAAGCCAAAAAGATACTTGAGAGAAATATTCAAAAGTTATGGGACACCCTAAGAAGACTAACATGCGTATTCATGGAATACCAGAGCAAGAATCCCAAAATATCACAGCTGAGGAAATTTTTCAAATCATAAATGAAAACTTCCCTCATCTAAAGAATGAGAGGCCCACCCAAATACAAGAGGCATTCCACACCCCAAACAGATATGACCAAAACAGAAACTCGCCACGGCAAATAATAGTCAAAACACTCCACATTCAAGACAAAGAAAAGGTGCTGAGAGCTTCAAGGGAAAAAAAAAACAAGTCATTTTTAAAGTAAACCTATTAAAATAACAAATGACTTCTCAATTAAAACAGTAAAAGCAAGAAGAGCTTGGAGAGACGTACTTCAAGTATTAAATGAGCAAAAATGTCAACCCAGGCTGATATACCCCACAAAACTATCTGTCATGATCATGGGAGAAAGAAAAGTTTTCCAGCACAAAGACAACTAGAAGGTTTATATGTCTCCCAAACCAGGCCTTCAAAAAATGCTAGAAATGATACTCAAGCTTGAGGAAAAAAACAAGCATATCCAGGAGGACAGAAGGGAAGTATAATACCACCAAAACATAAAAGTGAAACAATACACTTACGAAAGCCACTAAACATAAAAAATGTCCAGAATTAAAAATAATTTCTTCATTATAACACTAAATGTTGATGGAATTAACTCACTGATCAAGAGACACAGATTACAAACTTGGATTAAAAATCACAATCCATCAATCTGCTGCCTTCAGGAAACTCATCTCACCACAAAAGATAGGCATATTCTAAAAATAAAAGGCTGGTACAAAATTCTGCAAGCTAATGGAACCAGAAAACAGGCAGGGATAGCTATTATGCTATTAGACAAAGTGGACATCAAACCAAATAAAAAATCATAAGAGACACAGATGGATACTACATTTTAGTCACAGGTACAATTCACCAGGAGACTTCACAATATTGAACATGTATGCACCTAATATGGGCCCCTCCACATTCATTAAGCAAACCCTACAACATCTAAAGTGAGAAATCAAACCCAAAACGATAATTCTTGGGAATTTCAACACCACCCTCTCAACATGGGCTAGATCAACAGGTCAAAAACTTAACAGAGACACATTGGAACTTAATCAAACTCTTATTGAAATGGACCTTACTGATCTCTATCGAACTTTTAATCCATGCACCAAAGAATACATATTTTCCTAAGCAGCACACAGAACTTTCTCCAAAACAGATCACATATTGGGCCACAAAGCGAATGAATCTCCACATATACAGGAAAGTTGAACTTCTAGCCTGTACCCTATCAGACCACCATGGTCTAAAGCTTGACATCCGCAACACAACAAACAACAGAAAATACACTAACTCCTGGAATCTAAACACTATGATGCTGAATGAGAATTGGATTCAGGAAGAAATTACAAAGGAAATTCAAGATTTCCTAGAAGCAAATGATAATGAAAATACAATTTACCAAAATCTTCGGGATACAATGAAATCTGTCCTAAGAGGTAAGTTCATCACAAATAAATAACAATACAGCTTAAAGCTTTAGAGACACTAGAGCAATGTTCCCAAAAGCAGCATAAGAGAGGAGACTAGCAAAATCAGGGGAGAAATATCTGAAATTGAGGTAAGGAAAACCATACCAGTCAAAAAGCTGGTTCTTCGAAAAAAATCAATAAGATTGATGCACCCCTAGCTAAATTAACCAAAAGCAAGAGAGAAAAAACCAAAATTAACAAAATTAGAAATGAAAATGGAGTTATCACTACCAATACCCAAGAAATTCAGAGAATTATAATGTCATATTTCAAAAACTTATACAATGTGAAGTTTGAAAACACAAAAGAAATGGATGAATTTCTAAGTAAGCACATCTTACCTAAATCAGGAAGTTTGGAATTATTTAAATAGTCCTATGAGGAAATCGATGATGTAATCTCAAATCTTCCCACCAAAAAATGGCCGGAACCAGATGGATTCAGCACAGAGTTGCACCAGACATTTAAGGAGCTAATAACACCAATACTCCTTAAACTGTTCCATAAAATATCAATGGAAAGAACACTACCAAATTCTTTCTATGATGCTAATATTGTCTTAATCTCAAAACGTAATAAAAATACACTTAAAAAAAACTGTAGGCCAATCTCTTTGATGAACACAGATGCAAAGATTCTCAACAAAGTCTTAGCAAATCGGATTAAAAAACACATCAGAAAGATCATTCACGGGGATCAAGTAGGCTTTATCCCAGGCACACAAATTTGGTTCAACATACATAAATAAATCAATAAATGTAATTTACCATATAAACCAGTCCAAAATTCAAGACAGCATGATACTCATGATAGATGCAGAAAAAGCTTTTGACAAGATCCAACAGCCTTTTATGATCAAAACCCTAGAGACAGTTGGAAAGGAAGGAGCCTTTATCAATATAATAAAAGCTGTAAACAACAAGCTTTCAGCAAGGATTACACTCAATGGGAAAAAACTCAAAGCATTCCCGTTTCGATCAGGAACTAGATAAGGCTGTCCACTCTCACCACTTCTGTTCAATATTGTACTTGAAGTCTTAGCTGAAGCCATAAGACAAGAAAGGGAGATTAAAGGGATTCAAATCAGCAAGGAAGAAGTCAAATTATCCCTATTTGCAGATGACATGATCTTATACCTGAGTGATCCCAAAATCTCCACCAGGAAGCTCATGGAACTAATACAGAAGTTCAGCAGGATGGCAGGATACAAAATAAATGTACAAAAATTAGTGGTCTTCCAATATGCCCAGAATGAAAGAGTGAAAAAGCCCTGAGAGAAACAATCCCATTTACTATAGCCCCTAAAAAATGAAATACTTTCATATAAACCTAACCAAGGAAGTAAGAGATCTTTACAATGAAAACTTTAAAACTCTAAAGAAAGAAATTGCAGAAGATACTAGAAGGTGGAAAGACCTCCCATGTTCCTGGATTGGCAGAATCAATATCATAAAAATGACCATCCTACAAATTCAATGCTATACCAATCAAAACCCCAAAGCAATTCTTTAAAGAGGTTGATCAAACAATCTCAAAATTCATATGGAGGCATAAAAGACCCAGGATAGCAAAAACATTTCTGAGTAACAAAAACACTGCTGGAGGTATAACCATACCAAACCTTAGTCTATACTACAAATACATAGTAATAAAAACAGCCTGATACTGGCTCCAAAATAGACACACAGATCAATGGATAAGGGTTGAAGACCCAGATATAAGCCCACATAATTACAAAATCTCCACCAGGAAGCTCATTGACAAAAGGGCCCAAAAAATCCAATGGAAAAAGAACGGCATCTTCAACAAATGGTGCTGGCAAAACTGGATGTCCACATGCAGAAGATTAAAACTGGACCCGTACTTGTCACCATGTACAAAAATTAATTCCAGATGGATCAAGGACCTCAATGTAAGGCCAGAGACTATAAATATATTGGTTAAAAGGATAGGGAACTCCCTTGAGCTTATTGGAATCTGCTAACAGTTTCTAAATGGAAATCAAATAGCACAGTCACTACAACCAACACTCAACAGATGGGATCTTCTGAAATTAACGAGCTTCTGTTCAGATAAAAAGATTGCAATTCGAGCACAAATGCAACCCACAGAATGGGAGAAAATCTTCACAAACTACATATCTGATAGAGCTCTGCTGTCCAGAGTACACAAAGAACTTAGAAAACTAAACACCATGAAAACAAATGGCCCAATTAAAATATGGGCCTTGGAACTCAAAAGAAACTTTATCAGGGACAAAATTGAAATGCCTAACAAATATCTTTAAAAATGCTCCACTTCCTTAGCCATCAGGGAAATGCAAATCAAAACTTCCCTGAGATATCATCTCACCCAGGTCAGGATGGTAAAAATCCACAATACAAGCAACAATAAATGCTGGAGTGGATATGGCGAGGAGGGAACTCTCCTTTGCTGGTGGAAATGCAGGCTCATACAACCACTCTGGCTAGCAGTCTGGCGATTCTTAAAAAAGTTAAAGATTGAAATGTCATATGACCCTGCTATTCCACTTTTGGGAATAACCTCCCATACAGCAAAAATTCACCTCGATAGCACATGCATGACCATGTTTATAGCAGCACTGTTTACAATAGCAAAGTCATGGAATCAGCCCAAATGTCCAACAGTTGA
The DNA here is from genome assembly GCA_023101885.1 of Typhlomys cinereus. Taxonomy (NCBI): domain Eukaryota; kingdom Metazoa; phylum Chordata; class Mammalia; order Rodentia; family Platacanthomyidae; genus Typhlomys; species Typhlomys cinereus. The sequence continues at coordinate 2,371,815 of JALPQD010000225.1, read as the reverse complement.
CGAGTGGATAAAGAAAATGTCATACATTTATACAATGTAATACTACTCAGCCATCAAAAATGATGAATTAATGAAATTTGCCAGGAAATGGATGGAATTAGAAAAATTATATTGAGTGAAGTATCCCAGACACAGAAAATTAAGCATAGTATGTCCTCCCTAATAGGTAGATCCTAGTACCAAACCCACTTAGTGACACACTCAAAGATATATCTTTGTAATGCCTACAGTGATTGCAAAGATTATAAACAGGAGGGAAGGGGAAGGAGGGTCCCGCCAGAAACAAGGAGAGAGGGGATCATGATACAGCAGAGAAAATAGGCCACCATCTAGTATTATAAGTCAGTAATGAGACAGACTTTCCTTCCTGGTCACTTGCAACTGATGGGGTTTGATCTCACCAGACAGGAAGGGCATAGATTCTATCAGATAGAAGGTAACCATCCTGCAAATGGGAGATTGACCCCTACACACACCTCAGTGCGGTCTCCTACTCTTATTCCATCTACCTTTGAATCTACTATTATAATAGGACTTTATTTTAACAGCCTTTTATCTCTGACTAGGAGGTGACATCCAACATCCATCAGGATGGAGCCAAGGGCGGTGCAGGAACAGCAAAACTGAAAGAAAAATAAAAAATGACAAACCATAATTCAGAACATTAGAAACCCTACATTAATCTCCAGGAACCAGGCCAGCCTAATCTCTCCTCGTCCCAAAGCTCAGGGAAATTTGCGGAAGAGGGGACAGTAAGATTGTAAGAGCCTAAAGATGGGGAGGAGCAACAATATGCAAGATTCTCCACACAAGTTAGGGCCGAAGTAATCATAATAGGACTTTGCATGACCTGTGCAATGACCAACATGTCATTGACCTCCCAAAGTCTACCATGGATCACAGGCACTAGGATTCTTAGAAGCAAAGGATTAACAGCCACAAAAGTGTTCCTATACTAAAGGGGAACACAAGAAAGAGCTCTAGGCAATGCTACTGAGTCCTTACACCTCATCAGAGAGGAGGACCTAGAGGGAAGTTTGATATGCACACTAAAGGATGCTCTAGGAATTGGGGGGGAGTGAGGGGGCACTGGGAGAAAGGGAAGGGGGAAAGGAAAAAGGAAAAGGGGAGAAGGAGCGAAGGGATGCAGGGAGGGTTAGAGAGAGGGAGGGGAAGGGGTACCAATCAAGTTTGTATGAGTGGAAAAAATAAATTAAAAAAAAAGAAAATAGTTTTAAGATTCATGTAAACAATCTACAAGACTCTAAGAATGACCAGGAAACAACTCTGGATAAAGTAGGAAAGAAAAAGACATCAGAGGTGAAAATGCCTCGTTTCATTTAGAAGTTTCTAAGTGTACCCTAGAAGAGAATCTTCCTTCCAGCAATAATAGCGCTCAAAGCATTGAAAATCAAACACAAACTCTCAGTATTAGGTTGTCTGAGTTACAGTGTAACTGAAAATCCCACCCTCAAAGGGTGTTTTGCAGTTAAAGTGAAAGCATTGATTGGAAAGGAGTGGGATCCTTAAAACTGGATGCTGATGTGTGGGAGGCCCAATTAATGCTGTGGACATTGAACCCTTGAATTCTGATGGGTTTATTTCACCTGAAGAAGTAGACTCCCTACTTGTAGCAGAGAATGATTCCCCATGACCTGCAGCATCACGGTCTCCTCCTCTTCCTGAGGGAATTAATCCTGCTTTGTCTGAGGAAAGTACAAAGACTCCCTCAAGAAAATGCAGACATTGGGGCTGGAGAGGTGGCTCAGGGGTTAAGCCTCTGCCTTGCAGGTGGAAGGTCCTAAGTTCGGATCCTAGACCCCACGTATAGATGCTGGGCTGAAGTGGGGGTGGCCTGCGCTTCTGGCCCTGGTAGGGCGGAGCCTGTGAATCCTGGGGCAGAGTAAACAAGGAGGAGGTTGGAGGTGGTCCACGGTGGTTCCCAAATTCTCCCTTGGTTCTACACACACACACACACATACATACACACACTCAATTGAATAAATAATAATAAATTTTTTTTAAAAAAAGAAAATGCAGACATTGCAGAGTGCCCAGTGTGGCTGTCTCCAGACTTATAACTAGACTCAAGGCTAAATGGGTCTCTAGAGGTGAGATAAATAGTGTGGTTCATGAGGAGGTACACTATTCCCATAATGAGCTGCACAATTTTTCAACACATTCAAGGAGCAGCCTGGGAAATATCCCTGAAATGGATTGCAAGTGTGTGGAATATTAGTGGAAGGAGTGTAAAACTGGGTCAAGCTGAGTTCACTGAAAAGGGCCCATTAAATAGAGATTCTAGGTTTAATGCTACTGCTCAGAGTCAAAAATGATGTCAAGAGTTTATTTGATTTGGTGACTAAAATATTTTTGAAGTCTGGCCTTCTGAAAAAGAGCTGAAGATATCAGATATCCCTTGGTTTATTGTTGATAATGAGATTAAAAGATTGAGAGAAATTGGCATGCTTGACTAGATTCCTTGCTTAAAACCTAATTCTCAATGACACAATCTAGATGACACACCCTATACCACACTTGTGTTAAATAAATTGATGAGAACAGCACCATCAAATTAGAAGAGTTCTACCACTGCACTTCTCCTTGTGTAAATATTACAGTGGGTGATGCAGCTGTTCAATTAGAGGAATTAAATTCCCATAGTGAACCCAGAAGCAGTAGGAGCCAAGTGGTAGCATTGAATTACCAGTGGCAAAGTAAGCATACTAATTGTAGTGCACCGTATAGAAAGGACAGTATTTATGATGGTTTGACTCATTTAGACCTTTGGCACTAACAAATTAATCATAGTGTCCCTAAGAGTAAAATAAATAAGAAGCCCATGAAGTTCTTATGTGATCTATACAAGCAGAAAAATTCTAAAACAAATGAAGGAAAGACTACTTTGAATCATAGTAGTCCATCAGTTAATTTCCAGAGTTGAGCCCATTTACAGATTCAGAATCCCTTGAATGAAGGGGACGCAAGGGCTCCTTGAGGAAAGACCTTGGCACAACGGCAAAAATCTTCAATATTACTCTTTCTCTTGTTCATCACCAAAGGGCTCTATAGCCTTTTACTAGAGTTACTGTACACTGGGAGAAAGGAATTAATAAGACATTTTGGGGCCTACTGGACACTAGTTCTGAGTTGAAATTGATTCTAGGAGATACTAAAAGTCATTGTAGTTCTCCTGTTAAAGCAGAGACACATTGAGGTCAAGTGATTGATGGAGTGATGGGAGTTTTGGCTAATGTTCAGCTCACAGTAAGTCCCATGGTTCTTCAGACTCATCCTGTGGTTATTTCCCAAGTCTCATAATGTGCGATTGGTATTGATATAGATGGATCATGTGTTAGGAGGGGTGATTGATCCAGACAACCAGGGGGAAAGAGGACTGACTCTCCACAGTGGTGATAAGGAAGCGTATGTCCTGAGTGCAGTAGATCCACTAGGACATCTGTTGGTGTTATCTGTGATTAAGTTAACAGGAAACTGCAACAACCCAATGCAGACTGTACAGTAAATGGCACAGATCTTTCAGGTATGGGCAAAAAGTCAGGACCTGATGAAGCACTTGTTAAGGGTAGAGGAAATACAGACTGGGCAATAGAGGAAAGTAGTTACAAATAATAGCTAAGGTCACTTGAACAGCTGCATTCTCCTCCTAGAACACAAAACAGATTCATAAATCCACTTCTCACCAAGACTGATAGAAAACAGGTACCTTTACTAGACACTATTAAGAAGAAATAAGAAAGAGCTGAACCTCATCCAGTATATACCATAGCCATAACCAGGATACCAACCTAACCTGTACCGAATGTGCTTGTTCACAAGAAAAATTTTGGGCAGATTAGTTCTTTCTAGCCTGTTCTTGCCCCCTGTGTCTTTCCCACTTTAAAAACAATCTTTCAGACAGACCTAAAGCATTTTCAACTTTTCGAAATGAGGGAAGCTTTCAAGAAATTAGTCAGCCAGTCATAATTCTGAGTGAATAACTTGAGCAAATAATCTAAATTGGTTCATTCACCAGCAGAGATGAGATGGATCCATGGCCGACAACTCATCTGGAAGGATACTAAGAAAATACTAAAAGGAGCAAAACAGAGGGAAAGGGTCAAATTTTCACTATTTGCTATGAGGAAACACAAAACAAAACAAAAGAGGTTCATGCCAGAGAGATTTAATTACAATATCTTAGCACTGCTTTATCAGAGACAAGGGTGAATGTAAGTGGGAATCTGGCAAGTTTGTGACTCGAGACAAAAGGGATAATCATTGAGCTGGAGTAGGCAGAACTTTAGGATTAGATTCTGGGATTAATTTCATTTCTTAAAAGTGTTGGAAGCCTGAGGCACTGTGAGTGTACCCAATCATGACTCAAGTATTGAGAGCAAGATTCTGAAACATCTATGTGTTCATGTTTTCTGCATTCAGGAGCTCTGCCACTGGTCCTCTGACCTCTTCTGCACTTCCCTAGGTCATGCTGGGGCACAGATCTGACTGGCGGGTCAGCACTGCCATGCTGCAGAGATACAATGCAAGCTTTGCCAGCATTGTAACACTCCTGCAGCCACAAGCACAATAATGTGCCCAACCAATCAGAAGCTGTATGATAAGGTGCCATCCTGAAGCAAACCAGTGTTCACCATGGCCCTACATATTTCATGCATTTCCTGTGTGGATGGGGCAAAGGATACCTCAGACAGCTCCTTTAGATTCACTCTTTTTTATTGCATGCGTATGTGTGTGTGTGTGTGTGTGTGCACATGCAGAGGGCATTGTGTGCCCCTATGGAAGACCAAGGGTGACTTGGAAATCATCCTGGATTGCTTCTACCTCCTTTTTGCCTCACTTTGGTATTTCTGAGGCTCTGCCTTACAGAGTCTGAAATTCAGATCACTGCAACTTATACCTGGCATTTTTATGTGTGATCTGGGATCTGAACTCGGGTCCTTCTGAGCCATCTCTCTACCACTTAGCTTCACTGCTTAGTCTGAAGATTTTCCTAATCGCTTCCTATTCTTAAGTAGTGCTCTGAAAATCCTTGCACTCTCTGATACTAAGCAAGACAGAAAACTAAGTCAGACACAGTAATACATGCATAATCATGAGTTCCAGGCCAGCCTGAACTACACAGTGAGACCCCGTGCAGAAAAAAGAAAATGGGAAAGGAGAACAAATGTTCTCTACACTGAGCTGTCTGGTTTAAGCAGTATAACAAATGAAGATGGGATTGTTCTTGCCAGCTACTCTCTGTGCAGAGAATGGTGGAAATTAGAGGAATCTCAGTTACTGCATTGTTTGGGGTGAACACAAAGGAAAAGAACTCTGCCTTGCAGGCGGAAGGTCCTGAGTTCGGATCCCAGATCCCATGTATAGACGCCAGGCAGAAGCGGGGGCGGCCTGCGCTTCTGGTCCTGGTAGGGCGGAGCCTGTGAATCCCCGGCCAGAAGGAGGTGGAGGCGTCCATGGTGGTTCGCGAATTCGTCCGTGGTTCTACACACACAGAGACACACACACGTGCGCGCACTCACACATACATACACACATACACAATTGAATAAATTAAAAAAATTGTTTAAAAAAAAAGGAAAAGAAAAACAAAAAACACGGAGCTAATTGATTTAGAAGAAAGCCAGCATTCTTGTGACACTGCATTGTTGCTGCTGTGGCTGTATGCTCTCCAGGCTGTACAACTGGGAAGGAAGAGCTGTCATCCTGGGCACCACCATCTCAAGGAGTCTCTAGGGAGGGTGCTGCCAAGGCCCATGAGGGGTCACAGTGAATACCAACCACCTCCAAGTAGAGAACTAGTATTTGTTTGGTCTGGGGTCTGCATTTCCAGTGGCATGTGGGCAATGACCACTTTCCCCCTTTCAGCAATAGGGCTTCCTGGACAGAGATAAACAGCTTCTCCACTAGGAACAAAGTAAAAGAAAGCATGCTTTCTCAGTTAACCATGTGACTTGATGAAGAATACCAGCAAAGTTTCCACAGGTGACACTGTGGTGTGCATAGAGGAGGAAGGGAAGTCAGAGAGATTAAGTGAATTTGAGCATTCGCTAGGGCAAGAGTGACATTATTTAGGTTCAGGCTATACACAGAGGAGCCCTTCATCCTAGGCCACATGCAAGTAAAAATGAAAGAAACATGAAAGAAAAGAATTTGGCAGGAGAAAGGGCTGGCTACAAAGCCATTGCCAATCTTGTTTATGCAAGATTTAGCTCAGCTACATTGTTAAATGGATCTAGCTAACTTCTAAACCTGGCAAATTCATTATATGAATAACTTTGTTTAAAGATTAAAGAGCCTTTACTCACTTCAGAAATACTTTTATTTATATCAGGTCCATCAACCATCTGGTTTCTCGATTGTACCAGACAGCAGTAGTTACTTAGGGAACATCATGGCAATGATAATAACTATTATGATGGTAGTGGCTGCCACCAACTGAACCCTGATTCAAGACTTTACGCTGTTTACATTGCACATTCACTACTGTACTTATTGAAGAGTATTCCCCCTTCCTTATCCTTTCACAGAAGACTCAACTCAAGGTTCAGAGAAGCACCCTTGTATCTTGGAAAGCTTGAGTCTTGATTGAGATTTGTCAACTCTAGAGCCAGATCCCAAGCTCATAAAGGTGGTCTATTATCTATTGCTGAAGAAAGATGCTAAGCTTATGTTTGTTTCTCCCCTGTAAACTGTGAAGAAGAGAACTTTCATGTGTTGCTGCTATGATTATGTGAAAAGAAATTAAGGTAGCCTTTGTTTTCAAATATATTGCCCTATTAACCACACAGTCAATACTACGTATCCCCCCTCACTCACAAAATCTATTCTTGTATCTGTTAATTTAGTACAATCTCAAAGAGTTGGTCTCGTGCTTGCTCAAAAAAATCTTTTGTAAATATAAAAGAATAAAAAAACATGAAAGCATTTGACAGTGAGAGCATAATGGTCTTATCTTCTCCTTGTACTCATGCAATGATCACAATAATTAAATTGTCTATTATACTATATAAGTGACAGAAGTAAACATTTGAAAGAACAAAAGAACAGGTTTCTTCTCTGTACATCACCACCTTTGGTTTTCAGCTTCAAAGACAAAATAGGAATGATAAAGCCACATCTTGATAAGGATGGTTCTCTAAAATATTTAGAATCTGTGTTTTTGGATATGTCAGAAGAGAACCTCTCTTTAAACTGCATTATGCTTTGCTTCCTTTGATAATAGGCACAAAATAGCTGCTGAGGACTGAGAAGGAAACGCAGCTGCTGAGTTTTCCTCTTCTATTCAATGTGGACCAATTTGTGCTCATGGCTTTTTCATTGTGTGGTAGGGGTGGTGGTTAGCTGTTGATATGTGAGCTGCAGAGGAAGATCTGTATGGTCATGACATGGATAATTGTCTTAGTTACTCTTTGGTGGCTATGATAAATACATAACCTATACAATTTAGAGGAAGAAGGGGCTTGTTCCCATTTATGACTCTAGGTTTTACTTTGCCATCATGATGTCAGAAGAATTCATATCAACATAAGAGCTGAAAGAACTGGCGATACCACCTCCACAGAAAAGGCTGAGAGTGGAATAATATCTACCTTCCTAGTTAGCCAAATCCAAGCAGATCTCTTTCCATCTGCCCAGTGACTGGTCCCATTCACCATAAGCTGGGTCTTTCCCACATCAGTTACATAGTTTCCCACAGATTTGCACAGAGGCTTGTCTCAAATAAACGATGCTTCATATATGTATCAAAAAGTATACTCAGTTGTCAAGCTGACATCTGTAACTAATTACAACTGCAACAGAAAGACTTTGGGAACTGCTGTCTTACAGCATTGTTTTTCTTTTTTGGTAGGTAAATGGATGAGCTGCAATATCACGTGTCTCGAATCTATAATGGAAACTACAATTTCTGCCCACGGCAGACTTCATATAGAAAAACCCCACTGGAATTTCATTTTATTGGGATCATGAAGTAATGGGATGGGCTACTTAAATAGATTGAGACACAAAGATCAAAAGTGCAGCTTGAGAACATTCTCAAGCATGCTTAGAAACTTTAATTACACATTCTTTCTCTTTTAGCAAATGTCTTTTTACTGAGGAAGTGTCTGGGGCTTTGGATAAATACTCACAATTTATTTATACCTTTGTGTTCATACACAAAATCATAATATTGACCAAGGCAGGAGCCAGAAGTTTCACATTCCTGGGAATATTTCTGGAGACTAATTTCTGCTGATAGTAAAGTTTTGTGCATAGCTCTAAAAAAATAAAATAGTTTGACTTATCAATTATATTTTACATTTCTTCTATTAAAAATAAAACTACCATTACAGACGAGTCTTATTCTTATCAATGGTAACTTTCAATAAGTTGTTTTTTTTTTCTCTCTTACTCATATGAAAAAATAATCTGTAAAGCAGAAAGCACAAATGTCCCTACCTCAAGTTTCGCAAATGGTTAAAAAGACAAAATCATCAGGACCAGTGGTCCATGCACAACAGAAGAGGCTTCCATGCCAGCTCACAACTTTCAAAGCCCTTGCAAAGGGGGCATCCCTTTCACTCAACAGAAAACAGTTGTATGTGTGGAATTCTCAGAACTGTTCTTTGCTGAAGACTGCCAACAAAACAGCACTGCCTGCAGTAAGTTAGCAGCACACCCTGAGAGATACGCTATGAGCTCTTATGCTGGACTATAGTAGTTGGCTATAAACTGTGTGTGGATTCTGAATCATAGCCCTCATTCCAAGGATGCTAGGCTGAACGTTGTTTTTCTTTCAGTGGTCCAGCTGGAGATGGATAATGGTAGAAATAGAGTTTTTCTCACAACAGGTATAGATGACATTCTCAAGGGTAACTTTTCCCCTTTACTTTGGGTGATGGGGGAGAGACAAGAAAATGTGAGTGGATGCTTAGAAGCCAGGATGAATGTGGTACTTGATACATGGCTACAGAAATTGCCACTTTAACTTAGCCACAGACGTTTTTACATCTCATAAGTCCAGACTAAGTCCACATGAAATGTTCATTTTACCAGATGGCAATGGCCTTCATTTACACATCTATTTATTTAGAGCTGAATATGTGCTAAATACTAAGGAGTAGCAGATACATAATAACTTCAACCAAAAATCCTGCCTATGGAATGGTGACTAGACAGCACACGTGACAGCCTTTGTCTCCAATGTCTAAATATCAGTGATAACAAGGCATCTCACTGGCCTACAGACCTGACTGAGTGCTATGACTCGGACAAATGACCTGATAGCTCCAACAGTCTTTGACTTATCTACAAAATGTAAGACTGTATGGACTTGTGCAACTTATACACAAAATAAAGAAAAGATGCCTTCCTATTTTGGAAAAAAGCATTGAGAAGAACTATAGGAAGGAAACATTATTTAATTCTCTCTCTCACCCACAGTTTTACTCCACAACTCCCCGGAGATTTGAGTTGTTTAAGAAATTCTGTACTATATGAACTATGTGCCAGCTTAACCAGACCATTGAAAAGGGCATCTCTCCCACTGTCCATAAAAGCTGAATGAAAATATAATAAATACCTCAGATGTTAAAGTTCACCAGAGACCTGTGTGAACAAAAGGCTCACACGCTGTTTTGACTTTTCACTCATGTGGAAATGAAAAAGAAGGAGTCTTCAGTGGGGATAAGACCCAGGAAGAGTCTCTTTCCTCTTGAAATGTGAAACAAAAGTGGTGTAAGATTTATTTTTTAAAATAAATATAGTAATGATATGTAAATCTCAGACTTTCATATGTAAATCTCAAACTTTCATGACCTTTAACAACTTTGTTGTGAATTGAGCTTAGCACCTAATGAGATATTCATAACTAATTCAGAGCGAGGGTTCCATATGGTAGAAGACTGATTCATCCTCAAGGTTCTTAGCCACGTGGCTGTTGTGCTTTCTCTGATCAGGCTCTACCCTTCCAGTGACAGCCAACATATATGTGATGGCCATGGGGAGAACCAGGGGTTAGAAATTGCAGCCTTCCCATGAGTGTGCTTGAGAGAAGCTGTCCTTCCTGGACCAGCAGGTGACTATGGCACATTAAAGTTCTTAGAAATGCAGGTTTTCAAGCCTTACGCCAGATCTCAGTGCAAGAAACATGAGTCTCAATTAGGACCTCCACAAGAGGCAGGGGAAGGAAAGAAAGTGGCTCACCGTGCCATGGAGGGGGAGAGTGAAATACTTATTACCCCCACCTCAGCACTGTACCTTTTCTCTTTTGTTGATTATTGGCTCCTTCGACAATCATTTTCTCCTGAGTCTGTGATGCGCCAGATATTTCCATGTGGCAGGGAGCATGGCCAGAGCAGGTATCTGCCTAGGAAGTAGCATAGGCTGGTAGGAAAGGACAAAAGCAGGAGACAAGTATATACATACATTACTTGATGGCAGAGAGAAGTAAACGACATATGCTGATGCTATTTCAGAGAGAAGGGACAGTAGCAGTGTCCACAAGGGGGTAACAGCTGCAGTGAGCTGAGTGAAGTGAACAAGCAATCTATGAAGGATGAGGGAACAATGTTCAAGTCAAAATCCCCAGCATGCTTGGCAGCTGTTCTTAGAGGAAGAATGAAAAGCTGAAGTGGCTCACGTGCAATGGGAGCAGCCCAAGGTAGAGAGAGATGCAGACAGCCTGCTGAGGCCATTGCTTGAAGATCCTCTAAGGCCCTGTGAGAGGTGTGGATGTGTGATGAGAAGTTGCTAGGTTTCGATCAGAGAAGTGAGATGATCTGATTTATCTACTGAAAAGAGCACTTTTGTTGTTGGCCTGTGCCGAGGTTTCTTGTCACTGCCTTCCTTGCAGGAACCCAGTGGGACAGAATGGCTGTCCCTGAGGATTCTGCACCACCTTGCATGGTTGTCTGGAAGACTATAATTGACTGCCTGAACAGATGAATACGGTTTTAGTTGGTAGATTGTGGCTAGTAAAAGCAAAATATCCTCTGCAACATTTGTTGAGGTATTTCCTCAGTGATATTTTTTATAAGCAAGCAGACCTGCTGTGAATAGAACCCAACCAAATACTGTTGATCCAATCTTCTTAGAAGAATTTCAATTTTCATTTCTTTATCCTAGTGAGAAACAATAGGAAAAGAACTCATTTTTTTCCTCCTGAGAAGAATTCATAATTTTTCTTTACAGAAAACCTTTATTTCCTTTTTGCTCTCAAAGGCTTTTGTGATAACTTTCAACAGAATATAAATCAGGTGCTGGATTTCCTCCAAAGGTGTTCTTGTCTGGTCCTGTGAATGTATGATTTTATGTCCCCTGTGGTTATACCTCTAATCCTTCAGCACCAGCTCCTCTTGTGGCTCTGGATATCTCCAACTATCTTAGCTTCTTTTCCTGACAAAAGCATTTGAAAGAGGAACAAAGTTCAATCTGGTTCACATTTCAAGTGTAGAATCCACGCCAGGAAAATGAAGGTAGCTGAGCTTGAAGCAGCTGTCCCATTGCACCCACAGTCAGGAAGCAGAGATCAAAGAGTGCACGCAAGAGTTAAGCATCTTTCCTCTCTGCATGGTGAATGAGCTGCTCACAATGCTCTGGTCTTCCTATTTCAATAAACATAATGAAGATAATCCTCCAAGGCATGATAATGAACCTTAACCATAACAAGTTCTCAGCTGCAAATCTTGAGAAAAAAAGTTCCCAGCATACGGAATCTGATTCCTTGGGCTCCAATGAGGATCAAGAATCTACTCCCTCTTTCATGTATTTTCAATTTACACCAGAAAGGCACCTTTACTTTTCATATATATCAAAAATAGCTTTTAAAAGTCTTAGCACAGCCACAGAACACATCAGTAGTTTAGTTCTGGCTGAGAATGTGCTGCATGCACACATAAAGCATCTCTTTGCAATTTGAACACTAGCAGCCTTCCAGTCGTAGATCAGCACAGAGGTGCCTTCAGTAATCTCAGCCATTGGCCTCTGCCAATCGGCTTTGATTCATGTAGTCAATCTGGGCTAGAGACTAGGCTAGAACAGAATTGAAAGAGCCTGTGCCTCTTGAAACAGTGCCTTCCATCCAGAGTTGTGGCCAGACCTCCCTCAGGCTTGAAAGCACAGTCCACAAAACTGGGACTTAAATACAATCCATGCCACCTCATATTTCTCACTTCCTAGAAGCAAGCACAGTTTCCTCATATAACGCTGTAATCTTGTTCGTAGTGTGCAGTTTTTGTAGCACTTGTCACATGTCATTGTGCTTGGTCAATGTCCCTATCAGGAATGCACATGGCTACTATTTCCATGTGGCACTTGAGAACACTGATGACTCAGTTCTGTGACTTTTCCTGATGGACCTAGATTGGGAAAGCATGTTCTCTGACTCTAAAGACAGTTCCTGGCCCTTACAACTCACTAGATTACTGGTTTGTATTGTGGCTTTTACGCCTAACCATCTCCACTACCCACTGCATCCAGCAAGAGCCTTATGAAGCATGGACTCCCATCTCTAATGCATACTACTGGACTTCTCACCATACACATGCAACATTTAAACACAGTAAACAGTAACAGGCATAGAATCGCCATAAAATAGTCTGTCCAAGACCACCATTCTGTCATGAAACTTGTGGTATGTTTCACCACAAAGAATAGAAAGGAAGGTCTTTCCAAAGAACAGCTGGTCTTCCTCAAGGAGTAAGCATTAAGGCGTATTATGTCATCTTATTTTAGAAATCTGAAAAGCTAAAATGATATTCTATCTACTATTGATTGTATGACATTATTAAATTAATGGAAATTTGTCATTCCATGTGTGTATATTTACATATATGTATATTCAACAATGTCAGGAAAAGCACTTATTTAACCTCTTTTCTTTTTTTATCAATACTATTGTCAAATCTCCAGTTTCATATACTTTTGTAAAAATGGAAACAGCACTCTCTGGAGCTTCTTCACAGGATCTGGAATATTCTAGGGAAAACTGAAGAAGTTAGGAATTAATTGTTTCCATGCCACCAGCAGCTTTTCCCACCCTCTCTCTGGAGCTACAGGAAGACCGTGGGCAGCTGACAGACTGTGCGTCTAGCTGAAGGCAGAAAGTGCCTCAGGCAGGATGGTATAGTACCCAGAACCGCTGCTGAGAACCAGAGCCCAGGCCTCGCTTACTCTGCTAGTTAGAAGCATATGATTGTAGTGTTTCAGACACTGGACATGCAGACATGACTTCAAGAACTAAAGGAATGGGCTGGGATGTAACTCAGTGATAAAAAGCTTATCTAAGCACATACAAGCATCAAGATTCAGTCCCCAATACAACAAAAACAAATGCTTAAAACATCTCCACAAAGAGCCGAAGATTTTGTATTCATGCCTCAACATATTGGTGTTTTTAGGAAAATGACTTAAGATCTCAACTCTGTGCAAATATCTGTGCAGATATCTATTTCCGCATAGTATAGAGTGGGTGAGAAAGATGACGTAGGGGAAAGTTTTGTTGAAGGAAGAGGAAACGATGGGGGAGGGTGTCTAGTTCTTTCTGTTTGTGTTGCTTTGGGGAGATTTTGATTATTTCTGTCATAGAGTACCAACAGAAAAGTACAGTCCAAAACATCTTTGAATCAATTTTTCTTCATATTTAAGTACTTGATAATTGAGAAATATTCAAGAGGCAATGTATACAGGACAGTGTTGGGTTGGGCAACTCTCCACTGAGAAGGAGGGTCTGGGAGAAGTAGTTCAATAAATGGAATAAGAAAGGGACAGAAAAGAACTCATTTTATAGAAATGCTAAGAGATTTGAAATACTTTGGGAAGTTAAAATTATTACTTCTAAATCCCTGCAGTCTTCACAATTTCTTGTTATATGTATTTATGAAATGTCAAATCCTGAGTTAAGTGCTAAGAGTAAAATATTATGCAGACCCTCCTTCCAATGATAGCCAAGATTTTGAAAGTAACAATACCTTTGGTAACTGATAGAATTTTGTTATTCTTCCAAAAAAGTTTAGAAATACATAACTCAGAAATTTTATAGACATTCTTCATTCATTTAACAGGAGAACAAGATCAGGACTCAAATCCTAAGCTGTTTATTATATCTATAAGAACATGTTTTTCTTTTGTCCTATACTAATGTGATAAAAGTATTTACCGAATATTATAATGTATCTACTGAACTGGAGCTGACCGGAGTACCTACTGACTTTTAATCTCTAGTGATTAACTCTGAGAGGTTATGTAAGTCAGCACCATATTTCTGAGAGTGCTATGTGCCCAAACCCCAACCTTATCTCTATGCTTCCCCTGGAAGACACATATAAGTTCTTCTGCCAAATTATAGATTGATTTAGTTCAAAACCTCTATTGTAATAATAACCCAACCTGTCTATTTCTGTTATTTACTTATGTTTATTACTTTATTATTTGTAATTTATACTAGGTCAGTGCATAGGAATTGGCTCTTGGAAGTCTGTCTACCTTCCAGTGTAGTCCACACCTCAGACCCAGAAACTTAGAATAGTGAGACAGTATGGGATCATCACTCCTCAGATTTGGTGATTGCATCTAGTGATCTGTGAGCTGCTGGATTACCTAGGCTTCACACAGAACCCAGGAAGTCACTGTCCCCTGGGTTGTAATGGGGATGGAATCTCCTTGCAATGATATGATTGAAAGAGGAGCAGCCAGTGAGACATAAGCCAGGAAACAAGACTGAGGGAACCATTTCTTCTCTAGCATGTGCTAAGGACAGACACTGGAATGCTTTCTGCTTTAGGAATACAATGGTTCTGGGGCAGGGAACCTGACTCTTAGGTGTTTGGGTGCCTTCTATTTTATTGTACTGATATAGAATCTAACACTGCTTCTTACAGCTTTCATGAGCGGAACGGAAACCTTAGGAGAACATTTGCATTGCTCTGTGGTTCAGCTCTGAGACTGTCTATTCACCTCCCAGAGATGCCTTCCTCAGCATCACTGGCTTTGTATCTCAAGCACCTGAGGACATAGTACTAAGTCAGTGTGACCTGAGAGGAGACCTTCAGGATGAGAAATATTACGAAGTCGGTGTGACCTGAGAGGAGGCCTTTAAGATGACAAAATAAAGACTCATGAACTCAATTTCAGATGTCTATTTCCTCATTTTTAAAGACTATAACTTGCAGATTAAAAGTAAGAGACGTAAGAGAAAACTTTGATTTTTTTTTTTTTAAATTTGACATTTGTGCAAGAGTGCCTCTGCAGCAGACCTCTGTTTGGACTCTTCCAGAGTAATCCCTGAAACACCCCGCTTAGAAGCTGACATTTGCCAAGGCTAGGATTTAAGTTCCAGATGCTGAGGCACAGATCAGGGTCTGAAGTTTAACTAAACTTAAACTTAGCTTACAAGCCAGCATCCGCAGCCCTTGGGCCACCTTGCTGATCCCTCAGTGATCTTGCACAACAACTCTGGTGAGGGGGAATGTTCAAAATATTGCTACTCTCCAAAAACAGTGTCCTCTTCTACCTCAGAAGTCTTTTGGAATGAAGATGTGGGAGAAAGACACATTCTGCTGGAAATGTATCTCAAAGACAAGAGAGAATATCGAGTGTATCCCATTTAAAACTCTTGAACAACTATTTGGACAATGCTCTTATTCTTAGCAGTAGATTTCAGGCTTTGATTATAAATGCTGAAAATAAATTTGAAATTTTATATTTTGTAAAAAGGATATTAATGTTTATGTTGGACTGAGTAGGTAGAAGACTGGGGACGAACAGTTCAAAAGTGTCCCCCTCCTCCTGCTACTAGCCCATCATCTCAGCGTCTGGGGCTCAAATCCTAGCCTTGGCCCATGTCAGCATCACTAAGCGAGTTATTCACAGAGACTACAGTGACCTGCTAGGAAATGTGTAGCTTACTCAATGTTACCACCCAAGGTGAAAAGTTTCCTATGACACCTATGATCATTTTGAAGTTATTAGAAAATATTGAAACCTCAGTATCATAATGAGCTTTTAACTACTATGATGAAATTAATAAGAATTCGTACTGCCATCTAACCTCAAAACTAGAGGATAATATCTGTGACTCCTAGGGAATAAATCATTGAAAGCGCAATTCCTCCCCTCCTTTATCTCCTTCGTTAATGTCTTCTATTTTGCTATTTAAAATATTATTTCAGAGTTGGAGAGATGGCTCAATGGGTAAGGTGCTTGATACACAGGCATGTGGTCCTGAGTTTGGATCCTCAATTCAATTGGAAAACTGCATATGGCAACACACATGTACAACCCTAGTTCCGAGGGAGTGAGATAGAAAGATTTCAGGAGCCTGCTAGCTAGTAAGCCTACCAGAAATGGTGAGATCTAGGTTCAGTGAGAAACCCATGTTAAATATATGAAGGGCGAGAAGACAACACTTAATGCTGACCATCAGTCTCCACCCCACTTGCACACACATATGCACCTATGTGCACTGTCTAGTCCTCTCTTCAAAATTATTTTAAAATTTTATCCAATTTTTATGTTTTATTATGTACCCCAGACTACTCTCAAATTCACTATCTTCCAGGCTCTTCCTCTTAAGTGATAGGATTACAGGTTTATACCATCATTCTGTCTCTTAGTATCAATCTTAAAGAATTATATTTTAAAAATTAACATGCCTTAGGACATGTGTGTTGTATACAGGCATATATAATCAATATTTATTCATATTATAATACATACATCCTAAACAATGTACATTTGTATATATGCATATTTGATATTTATAAGCTGTCTTTTCTATGAATTTAAATACAAATGAAGGAATAGCTGAGTTGTTTCACTAGAAAGCAAGCTTTCAGTGTAATGAATGAATACTAGATAACATTGTATTCTTCCAATTGAAGCTGAGATCTGGGAGTGATTAGGACACACCCAACACCTTTTTGAAAGATTCTTTAAATGTACTTAAAATGGGCCTAGCAATCAGTCCTCCCTATTTTTACCAAGTTTTCAATTTCTCCCAACTAAATACATCTAAAATCCAGCAATCTGATTTTTAGTGGCAGCTTGTTGCTGAAGAAAGAGGTCAATGCCAAGTTTCAGATGTAAAAAGGATAAACTCAAGACAGAGCTGCGGATCAGGGTGAGACTCAGTTTTAGGAAACTTGCTTGAATCTCTGAGTATGCTTCATGTTGTGAGCTGCAATGCTTTCATCTGCAAAACAAGGCTGGGCTTGATCACTCCGTTTCTAAGAGCGACTTGGTAAGACTGGAAAAAGGCTATTTCTCCCTGTGCCGATAGCATTATTCAAATGGTACGTGTACAGGAACACAAACTGAATCAATTAACTAGAATGTTGAAATTTTCCCTGGAAGTTACTTGATATAACAACAAACCATTAATGATTGCTCAGCTTTTATTATGTGCCTAATATCACCCCATTCTTGCTACAAAGATGATTGTTTTTCACTCTTACCCAGCTAAAGCAGAGCTATAGTTATCTCTGTAGTGTTTGGAGAAAACTGAGAGGTCAAGCAGCTTGATCAAGGTCACACAATAGAATCACTCTTGGCATATTACCCCTCCCTCTGCAACAGTAAAGAATCAAATGACTTTTGCTTTAGTTTGCCATACACCTCTGACATAGTAATAATTCTTGGCACTTTTATAGCACATGTTGTATTTCACAGGATTCTCAAGTCATCTGGGACTATCATTTCTCTATTGAAATAAAAAGTCCAATATTGTAAAAAGAAATGATTTTCTAAGGATGTACGCAGCAGTATGGATAAAAATTTAGGTCTTAGAGTCATATCCCAAAGAACCCTTCACTGTATTACCACCCCCAGAATGCATGAGCAGAGGAAGTCACAGAGATCTGTGTCACACTAGAAAACTCACTTCCAAGTGCTCCTCTGTGTATTATGGAGAGCATGGCTGAAGGGCAATGGACAAATGTGCACCTTTCCTAGGTCATTCTCATGTCTTCTGTGATCAAAGAACAAATTCATTAACCGTGAATAGGGGATTAAAAGCAAGTGGAACAGCAGAAAAAACATTAGGATAAGACAAACTCAGGTTCCCAAAATATTGGAAATTTCATTCCAATAATAAAGCAGGACAGAGGGAGAGAAGGACATTTTATTAAACTCAAGGCAATGTGATTAAAGTTGGAAAGTAATAGGGGTAGCTAAGAAGGACAGTCCTGCCTACAAGGACTCAAACTAAGCGTAGCTTGGCTGCACTAACTCAAATCAAAATAAATGATCAGCAATGATCAGCATGGAAGATCCATTCTTTATTACACTTTGTTCATGGAAACTCCAAAAAACATATTCTACTATATGACCATAAAGTAAGATTAGGCTTTGAGGAAAGAGAAGTAATGAAGTATGAAATGGTTTTATTTTTTTAATGGCAAGTAGGAAATCTCCTATTTTCCAAGTTACTAGCTGCTTGCTCTCTTTCAACACGGCAGATTTTTTTCCAAGAGAACAAATCATAAAGAGAAAGAATCAAGTGGTTAGTGAGCACTGGGCTTGGACTATGTAACTCAGAAGGTCCTTCTGAGGTATAAAATAGGTAGCCATCTCTCTATCTTGCTTATGAGTTCATACTTTACTCATAAACTCAAAAAATTGTCTTAAGAATCTGATCTTTCACTCCCTGGATGTAGTAAATCCAGTTCAGTTTCTTTAAGCTGACTACAAAAGGACCATACACAACATGCTCAATACGTTCGTCTTTAGCAAAGGAACTTAGAAAAAGCAAAAGGGAAATGAGGACCTGCACAAGGAAGGCAGGTGTACAGTCTCAAGAGTGATGCAGAAATGCTTGAAGACCAGGTCAGCCACTCCATTTCCAGTAGGTTTTTGCTTTATCTTCACAAAACAAGGACTTTCTGGAATTTCAGTGTATCTGACAGCCTACCATAGGGGCAAGTTACTTTATATTCAGAAGGACTTTAGAATGAATTTACATTGGGATATTGAACAAATAAAATCAGGCATGCCCGTGAATTTGAAGACCCCTGAAATGTACTCATGGCTCCTAAGGGTACTTTAGCTAATGGATGGGAACTGTTATACATGTTCTCACCTAACAGAGACCATGTGCTATGAAACAGACTTTTAGAAGGCATGTTTTTATTTCATCTTCACAAAACAAGGACTCTTTGGAATCTCAGAATATCTATCAGTATGCCATAAAGGCTAAACTCATATAATGTTTGTTGACTAAAAAATAAACTGAAAACTGTCAGCAAGTTACTTTACATTCAGAAGGACTTCAACAAGAATTTATACTGGGAGTTGAATAAATAAAATCAGTCGTGCCTGTGAATTTGAAGACTCTGAGAGGAACCCTTGATTCTTTAATAGTAGCCTTTATATATTAAAACAGAAAAAGATAATCATATAGAAATAGTGACTGTTCATGATTGACTGTAACATTTTCACTTGCTGTATTTGTCTTTTCTTTGTTTTTCATTTTTTTCTGTGAAACTTTTGTAACCTTTTGGTAGAGAAAACAAATGGCAGGAGACTTACCAGGAGATCTCTGTGCCTCTGGATCAGAAAAATTTGAGTCCTTCCTATCCTCTGGAAACATCCTCTATGTTTATTTTCAGTTTCCTTTCCTATGAAGGGCTTTAGGAACCCTGCATGCCAAACTGTGCTTTCCTAGACCATAGCCAAATGTTTGGCCAAAACAATTTGTTTCTATCACAGAAGTTTCCCTGTCATACTCCTTGATGTCTTCCTGTGAATCCCAATTGAGTCATCGAGTGACTTCACAGTTTTAGAAGCTTTCTGGTCCTACCCACGGCTTCTCGAGCCACATTATACCCATTCTTCTAATAACCAGTTCTGTGCCTGCTATGGCTTCATGGACACTATATTTGGAAGCTCTTGTGAGACTCTGGCCATTTCTCAGAACACATCCTGTGGAAGGAAAGTCTTCCAATTCTTTCTTTTCGCTAATTTTTATTTTTATTCTTTGACTCTTTCATGTGCAAAAACAGTAAATTTATGCATTGTCACCTCTTGTGATCCATTCCCATCCCTATTCCTGTCCTACTTCATATGCTCTCTTAACAGACCTATAATTATTTAGGCAAAACATCTTAATACTCTATGCATTCCTAACATACATTACACAAATGACAAGCCTATCTTTTAAAATATTTAGTTACAACCTAGATATGTTTCTATCACCTAGTTATCTGAAAATTATATGTCAGAACATTACTTAAGGAAACTTAAAGATAGGTCAAACAATATTGATTGGAGAAGCAATATTGAAAATTCTCTGAAAACTTTCTATCCTCAATTTATCTTTGCCTATACATCAGGAAAAGTTTCACAACATCAGTAAGATGGCAGCAACCATTCTTCATCCCACAATGGCCACTCATAGCCATTTTTCTAGAAAAGACTCCACCGCCACTGACTCAGATCCACCTACATGAAGATCATATATATTTTCCAGCCTCCTTTGCAGTAAGGTGTGCCTATGTGGCCAGGTTTTTGGCAATGACAAAGAGGAAGTATTAAGTGGTACTTCTAGAAAATCTTATGATTAGAGGCACAATCTTCCTTTGCTTTCTCTGATCCATGGAATACAGATATGACTACTGGAATTTCATCTTTGGGATCATAGGACAATGGCAGTCATATTCTGACATTGAAGACCAGTGA
Source organism: Typhlomys cinereus (assembly GCA_023101885.1). Taxonomy (NCBI): domain Eukaryota; kingdom Metazoa; phylum Chordata; class Mammalia; order Rodentia; family Platacanthomyidae; genus Typhlomys; species Typhlomys cinereus. Next base: position 2,351,142 of record JALPQD010000225.1, on the reverse strand, counting down.
TACGGAAGAGCCCAATTCCTTGAACCATTTCTGTCACTCTCTGCCCTTAATAGCTCCTGGTGGGGTAGGGGAGAATCAGGAGTGGCTTTCTTTAACTCGGTATGTAAAGGTCAGATTTTCACAGCTCTCCGTACTTGTGGCCAAACTTAATCTTAGGTATATATTCAGCTTTGCATGATTACCAGATACTGTAGCAGTACACAGAATTAGAATCCTTAGTAAGCTTAATGCACTAGTCCATTGTGTGGCTACCAAATGGCAGTGATCCTTAGTAATTCACCTAGTGGGTTTCGTCCTCATCAGATCTCCCTAGGAATGAAAGGCTATGGGGTTAGTAGACCTCCAAACACAGGTATTTTGGGGAGGCAAGAGGAGTGAACTTTGACCAACAATAAAAAAAAATGCTGAGGGATAATTCAGTTGAATTCACAGAGGCTGGGCATCACCACATAGAAATGACTTCTTGGACCTAATTGTTATGCTGGTAAATGTGGTTAGTAAACACTCTCTCTTTTCAGTTAAAATTCCCACCTTTGATGGATGAAAATGTTGTTACTGACATAGTTCTATTAAAATAGTAATTTCTATCCTACAAAATACCTGGCTAAAGCTATCAAAGTCATGGTAATAATGGAAAAGGAAAGTTTCAGCAACTATCACAGCCCACAGGGATAGGGGATGGGGCTGACAAGGAAGAAAACTCAATGCAGTGTAGATCCTGAAGTGGACTCCAGAAAATAAGCCCTGTCAGTGGAGAAGTTGGTCACAGCTGGATGGAATTAATGCTGTGGGAGAGCAGCCGCAGGTGACAGGTGGGGCGTAGAAGTACCCTCAGTTCTATCTTTATCACCTCTTCATAGGCAAGTCATTCATAAAGTTTAAAAATCAGTATTGGGCTAGAGATATGGCTCAGCTATTAAAACCTTTCCCTTGCAAGCCAAAAAAAACTGAGTTTAGAGGCTGGGTACCTAAACTGTAATTCTGTAGTTCTGGCCTTGGAAGGCAGAGCCTGGGGAACTCCAGAAAAAAGCAATAAGGAAGTAGAGCAAGACAAGATTTTCGAGGTCACCTTTGGAATTCTGCAGGCATACACACTCAAGTGCATACACACACTCAAGTGCATACACACACACACACACACACACACACACAATTATACATATAGTATCAACTACCAGGTAGTTGAGAGGATGACTGACTTGCTGACATACCAGCAAAAGAGCCTACATGATAATACCCTTCCTTCTAAAAAAACCCTTGAAGCCCCACCAACTTTCAACCTTTCCTGTTGGATAAATTTCCTGGCATATACTTGTTTCAGCATGGCTAGAAATCAGTTATTTATAATAAAAACTTCTATATTAGAAGGTGATTTTGCTCTCGGCTTCAGCCTTTTCTCAGTTTCTATTCTTTCTTCCTTGAGGTATTTTGTCTGTTTTCTTCTTAAACTTAACACATGGGACCAAACATGAGCCCTAGGTAATTCTCCTGTTCCCACAAAGACAGTTTACAGTGAGCTTGCTAAGAACAAAGGTTCTCTTTTCTCTCTGGTTCCCCTTCTCTGTCCCCTGCTTTTCACAGAATAGATTCTCAGGATGTTTCTCTATGTTGACTATGAATCAAGGAACAACGAGTAAGTAAAAGGAATGTTTCTAAATCTTCAATGATTTATTACATTCACAAACACTCCAACATGATGTCAGACTTAATTATAACACTAAACTCTCAGTTCTCTCATATTTATTTTAAAGCTCTAAGTTAGACAGGCGTTCTAGTACATGAGCTACTTTAGTGAATGTTAGATGCCCCCTGGGAGATCTGGGACAAATTTCAAACAACCAATAGAAGCACAGTTTGGAAAATTCAACTCAAAATACCCTCTTGGTGAAAATGAACTGCTATGATTTGGTGGCCTGGCATTGGAGTAGCGTTGTTGCTAGAACTCTAGAACTAGAGTTGTGGCTGAGGATTCCCTCTGCCCTCAGGAAACTGGGTCATCAGCAGTGGTGACATGTATCAGTGTGAAGGAAATCTTAACACTGAGCTACTCTAAGGAAATGTTTAACTATTACTTTCAGGAAGAAGCAATGGGCAAGCTAACTGCTGAAGTGTGGACAGAATATGCCAGCAGAAACCATGAGCTAAAACATGGAAGTAAGGAACAGAGAACACCGAGGGACAAACCAGTGCTGTACTGACATTGAGTCCAAATGGAAGAGGGGCAGGTCGTGACAAAAAAACAGTGGGGATGACAGGTTTTCTTTAACTTACGTTTTATATTTTTATCTATTTATTTGAAAGAGGAAAGAGCAGGAGAGAAAGAGGAATAGAAAGAGGGAGAGAATGAAAAGGGAAAGAAAGAGAAAAGATATAAAAATTGGCACTACATACACATGGAGGTCCAAAAACAGCTTTCAGAAGGCAGTTTTCTCCATCCACTGTGTGAGTTCTGGAGCTCAAACACAGGTCACCACGTTTGTGAACAAGTGCTTTACCAACTGGTCCATCTCACAGGCTCTGTTGACAGAGCATAAACATTAAAGTGGCATGTTTGGTTGTATTCTTAGAAAGATCCTCTGGGTTAGACGTGATTGTGCATGCTTATAATCCCAGAATGCAGAGGACCAGACACACACACACATACACACACACACACACACACACAATCCTAGAATCCAGATGCAGAGGATAAGAAATTCAAGACTACCCTTACTCGTATAGAGATAAATAAACCCCATCTAGTAATAATAATAATATAAAGCAGAAACAGGATCAGTGAGACAGTTCAGGAGATGAAGTTTTGGCTCGCAGATCTAGTGACTTGAATTCAATCCCTAGAAGTCCATGTGGTAGAAGAAGAGGACAAACGTCTGAAAGTTGTCTTCTGACTGCCTGCCATATGTCATGACATGCATGCTCTCTCTCTCTTTCTCAAATAAGCTAGCAAAATATATGTTTGCATTTTTATATTTTCCTAGTTTTACAGGCATATTGAGTAATTACCCATGTCCCTTTCCTTCCTCCTCTTCTCTCCCCTGTACCTCTCTCTCCCTCCTCTCCCTTCATCAATCCATCTCTCTCCTTCCCACTTTCTTGTCTGTTTGCTTCTGTGAGTCCCAGGTTTTCTCTGAATCATCTGTTATAGTGGAGGTTCAGGCCTCTGTGGCAGACCAAGTGGCCCTTCCTTGGAGAGTTCCCCACTGATAAGGGTACTCCCCTAAATCTGTCTAGACTTAGACCTTAAGGTCAACCAAATATTTTTAAAAATAGGGGTTGGAGCTGTATGTAAGTGAATGGCCTAGAATACATTAGGACTTCAGTTCCAGTCCCCAACATCACAGAAAGAGATGGAAAGGAGGGAGGGTTTCTGGTTGAATTAATAGGACCAAGACTATCAGCAAAGAGATAACTGAGAGGCAAAAGATAAGAACCTAGGAAAGTGCTGAAATTGGCAAGAATTTGACTGAATGACAGTTAAATTCTGAATGACAAGAAGGAAGAAGACAAAGATGAATCAGGCTTCTAGACTGAGTAATATAATTAACTGAGTGCCATGGTCATTTCTATTTGGACATTTCAGGGCAAGTATTAATACGGTCATGCTGAGAATTGCTTTTCTACCCTGGGAAAGCTAGACACTAATGCTCTAAATGAAAACAGCTCATGGGAAGCTTCATTGTGCTGAAAGACACAAGGCAGCTCTGATAAACACCAGTGCAGAAGGCCTAATCAAGAGAATCACTAGGCACAATTAATGCATAAGCCTTTTCAGTTAAACACAATGTATGCATGATTACTTTAAATAATTTTTTTCTGAAATTTTCCAATATTACTTAGCAAATAATCTAATTCTATGTTTTAATAGGGTTAAACATAAAGATATGTAAAATTTTACATGCACCTATGCGTCTGGGTGGGCCTTCAACAAGGAAGACTACACAGCCACTCTATGGTCAGCAAATGCAGTGTTTGACTCCATTTAGAAATATTGCTGTGAAATCATAATAGGACTTTGCATTATTGACCCCACAAAGTCTAGCATGGACTAAAGGCACTAGGATCCTTGGAAGCTAGGGATTGACAGCCACAGTAGTGTTCCTATGCTTAAGGGGAACACAGGAAAGGGTTCTGGGAAATGCCGCTGGGTCCTTGCACTTCATCGGAAAGGAGGACCCAGAGGAGAGTTTGGCATGCACATTAAAGGATGCTCTGAGGATGGTGGGGGAGGCACTGGGGGATGGGGAGGGAGGGGGGGACCTGTGTACATGTTAAGTTTGCATGATTGAAATAAAAAAAATTTAACAAAAAAAGAAAAAGAAATATTGCTGTGAGATATGTACCTTTTCAAAGACAGAACTCAGTCAAGTCAAAAATCTGGGTACAAAAGGGTCAAGCCTGTGGGGCTGCATGAGGGATATTTCCCTAAAGACATTGGGACAGCTGAAAACACACCTAGGGTTCTCTGATTCTTGAACCTGATGAACAGAGGGCAAAATGGACAGCAAGGAGGAGTTGGAGAAGGAACCCAGGTACCCTTATAGCAAGTACCCACTGTTTGATACCTAGAAATTTCCTGTTCTTTACTACCCCAGTGGACTTTTATCTTTTGGTACATCAAATAAGAGAAACCACAACCAGGGAAGTCTACAGTGCCAGATTTTCCTAAAGGTATTGGAGACGTGTACTGAACTCACCATCCTCCCATTAGCCTGTGTAAAGGTTATTCTCTTTGCCAAAGAAACAGTTGGGTCAACAGGAGCAACAGACCATGTGTATAGTCAAGAGAATCCACAGTACCAAAGTAGCCATTCCTTCCAAGAAACTTAGGTTCCTGTTCAAATTATGGATTAAGTAGGAAAGCATGGTTTTAAGATAGACACACATGGAGCTGGAGAGGTGGCTCAGAGGTTAAGCCTCTGCCTTGCAGGCAGAAGGTCCTGAGTTCAGATTCTAGACCCCACATATAGACACTGGGCAGATGCAGGGGCGGCCTGTGTTTCTGGTCCTGGTAAGGCAAAGCCTGTGAATCCTGGGGCAGAGTAAACAAGGAGGAGGTGGAGGCATACATTGTGGTTCCCGAATTCGTCCATGGTTCTACACACACACATACATACACACACGTGCACACATGCATACACGCACAATTGAATAAATAATAAATAATAAAATAGACACACATACATACAACCCACATATTGATCATTATATCTACCTACCTCTATCATCTGCCTGTTTTTCATTTTCATTTATATTTCATATATGTATCATCTTTCCATCTACATACTTCTCTATCATCTACCTATCATCTATCTATATTTATCTATATTTATTTATGCATCGTCTATAATCTGCAAACTATCTACATTTATGTATACATTATCTAGCTAGGTATATAACTCTATTACCTATCTCTATCCATCATCAATCTACCTATCTATATCTTTCTCTCATCTATCTACCTATTTACATCTATCCACCTATCATCTCTTATCTATCATTTTAACCTGCCTATATCATCAAGCATTTATCAATTTGTATGTATCTATTATATATTTGTCTCTCTCTCTCTGTACATACCTCTATGTACTTTCTGTCCTTATCTGCCTGTCATCATGAACAGCAACAAATCAGCATAAGCAAATGATGGGACTAGTTAGGGGTAGACACTGCATGGTTGAGATTTCAAAGGCGGTGCTAAGACTGTCAGGTTTATCAGTAGTGGGAGGTAGCTAAGAGGTTGTGGAGGGTTTTTTTAAGGGCACAGAGTGGCGGAAACTACTGATCATTATTTATTTCAGTTGCTCTTCCTATCCATGCATATCCAATGAGCTTAGCAACTGAGAATATTTTTATTAAATTTTTAAACTCCTAAAAGTGGAGCACAAATGGGGCATGGCCAAGGCTAAGAGCAGTAATGAATGTAATTGAATACAAAGGTCCAGGGGAAGAAAGGACAGGGCAGGCCAGCACCAATAACAAGAAGGAATGACTCAGTTATCTAAGAAGAGCACAGTGAGCTTTCATTAAGCAGTCTAAAATTCGTATCTCTTTAATGGTGTGGCTAATTGAACTGAATTTTTGTACAGATAAGTGAGTGAATGCCAAAGAGATATGTTAAGGACAGCAGCATTCTTCAAGAAGCTTTAGGATCCTCTATCCTCAGAGGTTATTAGAAATTTCTGAGGAAACCTGAGAACTCAATAATCAAGTTTTCTAAGTAACTGCTCACCATACAGTACCATTCTGGATTTTCCAAACTTACAGGCTTTAAAGTCTGTTAAGAAACCTCAACTTGAATTTGGCCTGTCAGCATTTCACCAAGAAAGATCTCAAGAGGCACCACACTTCCCTAAGAGCCTATTGAGGGTTAACGCTGACTGGGGGTGAGAGGAAGTTACTTTCCCCAATGGTATTTCTATATCATCCTTGTTCTGTATAAAAAAACTCAGATGAAATTTAGTGTTCTACACACAAAAAAGAACATGAAAACAAGTAGGAGACTAGTGGAGAAGATTTGTAGTGGTAGAAATTAGGGAATTTAGATTAGGCAATAAGGGGTAAAAATGGAATAAATTCATTGTATTCATGTATAAAACCCTAAAATAACATAAATAAAAATGACAATAAAAGAAATTTCAACTTGAGAATTGAACTTGAGCTGTCAGCTTCTGACTAAAAAACACATGTGAGAAATTGGGGGCAGTTCCATCAATCAGGCTACAGCTCAAGTGACTTCACAAACTCAGTGTGTCCAAGGATGGCTGTGGCCATCACTATAAGTGCTGTGACAATAACATGCATGCCAACCTTCTGAGCAGCAGTAACTATGACTTCAAGAAAGCTGAGGGACAGAAAGGATCACTCTGGGCTGAGCTTGCTTAGACTACCTGACACAAGCCACAGAGCAGCAAATCATGTGGCCATTACAATGATCCTTCAGAACAGTGCAAAGGAGAAGTGTGCAATCACCTGTGCACTACAGTCTTGTGCACCATAGAACACCTTGATGTTCAAGTCACTAACTTACAAACAAGGCTTAGGTGTCAAAAATGAAAAAGTGACTTGTTGACATTTTTTCCAATTTAATACAGATGAACATGCACTAGCCATGCAGCAACTGGAACTGAAAACAGTAGTAGGTTTAAGTGTAGTGTGTAGTATGCTGGGTCTCTTCTGATTAAATCAACTATAAAATGTTCATTTACACACAAAAAACTCACTCTTGTATGGTGTGAATTTGATAGTCTACTTAAGAGGCATAATCATATCTAACAGTAAGTAACATCTACTCAAGAATTAACATGCTCTATCTTCTAAGGGGAAACAAATTCTAATCTAGCAAAATTTAGGCAGTTTTAGAGCAGACATGCTGGAATGGTCTCTACACATCATTGAAAGTCATCCCCAGGGCTAGGATTACCCTGAAGGAACACACCTCACTCTGAAGGAACACACCCTATTAACCTGGAGGAACTGACTCTAATTCGGCACAGAGATTAAGTCCTCACCTTGTCCCAATCCTCTTTATGAAGGATATGAAGATTAGCTCTCCATCATAGTTAAGCTCTACCAGGAGGTCAGCTATAAGATCTCCTGGTTTGGTGCCCAATATGAACAGACCAATGAGATGTAGAAGACCAAAAGCTCAAATCAAGTTTGCAGATTTTGAAGGTAACCAATGATGAAAAGCTGCTTTTCTGTGGACTGACCAAGACTATAAATAACCTAGACCCTGGCAGCCATCTTTGGCTACCTACCTTGTCCCTCATGGGACTCCATGTCTGGAGTCTTTGAATTCTTGGAGACTCTCTTGCCTCTTTCAGGTTCATGTCTATGAGTTCCATTCTTTCTCTCCTCTGATATACTCTTCCTTAATCCTCTACACGTGTTCTGGTTTCAATTCTTAACTCCAAACACAAGAATCTGTTCACATAATACCCCAGAGAATCTGCACTGAAATTAAATGAAACAAAACAAAATTCTGGTGTAAAAGTCACCTGTTTTTTCTCCAGTGGTTCTCTAACAGAGTTGAAGGAAATTACCAGTTACTAGGCACTATGCCCAGACCCTTCCTTATCCTAATTCCATATTCAGGGTCCCCAATGCTTTTGTTTGTTTGGTATTTTGTTTAGTTTTATTTGTGCTTTTTTTCTGAACAGGGTTTCTTGTAGTCCAAACTGCCCTTGAAGTCTATAACTGGTTACTTGGCTGAGAATGACCTTGAATTCCTGATTGTCCTGCCCTTACGCCATCTCCCAAGTGCTGGGATTTCAGGTATGCCCCATCACACCCAACTAGGCTCCCAAATTCTTACATCTGAGGTGTGATTTGATGGTGAGGAAATCTCTATCCTAGCTCTGCTAAAATACAGAGAGGGAAAAATGTATGCAAGACTGACACCTTTGAAAACATGAGAACTTTTGCAGAATGACACACTTTCTGGGATGAGGCAAGTAGCAAGAATCATGGGCTAAATTTGAGTGCAAAATGCTAGGGTGAGATTACTTTCAGCATGAAACACCTAAGAGCTAAATACAGGCAGTGTGGGAAAATCATTTCAACCTAGATGAGCTGACACTTCTCAGAAGAGTCTACAGGGAATAATCTTTCACAGAGTATGAATGAAGGAAACAAGCTGACAGGTCTTTTATTGGTTTTTAGCCTCTACAGAACATCCTATTTTCAGAAGACCTAAACAAAGTAAATCCAAAAGGATTTTGTCTGGTTGTTTCATTTAATGGTCCAGGCTAAAATTGTTCTTAGAAAAGTCACAAAGATATAGAATAGAGGAGTCAGCAAGATGACCCAGCAGGTAAAGTACCAGATGAACTGAGTCAAATATCACATGATTACCATCCATGTGGTACAAGGAGAGAACTGACTTCCAGAAGTTTTTCATTTGTTGTCTGACTGCCACATGCATGCATGCTCTTTTTCTTGATCTGTCTCTTCTCCCAAATAAATAAGATACTGAAATATATATATATATATATATATAGAGAGAGAGAGAGAGAGAGAGAGAGAGAACAAAGAAGCCTAAATCAGATATTTACATGAAGCTCTTCACATTTTCTCAATAGTAACCTGACTTCCATCTGATCCCTAATTTCTCTACAAGTTCTTATACTGTTGATATAATTTCATTTGAGTTATCTTTTTTCAACTTCCCAACTATTGTTAGAGGTTCCAGAACATTAGAAATCCATTTCACAGTTGGTACAACAGAGACCAAAAGATTTATTACAGGATGAAAGATAGTGGAAGGATCTGTCTTTAATCTGCACTAAGGCAAGAATGTAAATTCTCTGTATGGGGTCCGGGAAGACACAGTAACAGAATGAACTCAGCAGCCTGCCTGGCTTGAGCTTGGTTGACATGGGGATATACTTAACATTTCTCTAACTCATTTTCTTCATCTATATAGTACAGGCCATAATAATATCTGCTTCATAGGAATGTGGTGAGGATAAAGAATTAAAGTTACTGAAAAGCTTGAGGACAAATAACAGCTACGTGTGCGGCTAATGCCAGTGGGTCATATGCATCTCTCCTTTTAACTTAAGAATATATTTATGGCCTTGTTGCTCAGTACTGTACTTTTGCCTACTTGGCAAGCTCAAGTGCTATAAAAACAGTTTTAAAAATTTCAGACTACCCTAAGCTACAGATTAAATTCACCAGTATCAGCCCTACCTGAAACTAAATATAAAAAAATAAATAAAGTTGCAGGATATAGTCCAATGTTAAATCACTTGCCTAGATAAGATGAAGCACAACGTTTGACAAAAAAAATAAAAAGAATGTATTTGTGTACTTATGTTCCCATCACTTCTACTAGATAATTGATCCCTCCCCCCAAATTCAGATCTTTAGTGTTGACACCTCCCCCTCAATTCAGATCTTTAGTCTTCTGTGGCCTCCCATGCATACCTTTGTCACAGTTGAGTATCCCATGACCAATCAATTAGCTGTAGACTATGCCCTGACTCACTAAGAATGAAAAGTATCTCCTTATTTTTCACAGTCAGGAAAGGTGTAATCTTGGTTGCAGAACTGCCTACATTATGCAAATTTACAATGACCCAGAGGATGCACTTTGTAAAAAAGACAAAAATCCTGCTTTCTTTCTGATTGTAATTTCTTTATTATTACCATAAATGCGACCTGGTTATTGTGCCTATCACAGGGAACACATCATATAGAAACGTTTTATATAAAAATTAGACCTTGGTAAGATTAAGAACTGCCCATCAACTCCTCCTTTCTCCACAGGGTAGGGAAGCTGGACCCTGGAGTGGCAGCCCCCTAGCCCCACTGACACACTGTAACCCTTTGGCTCCACTGACACACTGTATCTAGAATCTGCATTTTGAGATCTCCTGTAGTTTCTGTGCACATGAAGACTTGAGAAACACACAGCTACCTCTCTGCAAGTACTTTGCACACAAATTGTCTTTTATCAGCCAGGTTCTGTGAATAAACATACTCTAGTAGCTGGTTCATGGTAGGGAGTCAAGATTATCTTGTCTGGTAGGACTCTAGTAGAGTGCTGAAGAATTCTATAAGCAGTCAGTCTCCTCCTGATTTTCTCTCATCTCTTTTGTAATTTACTTATTGCAGCTTAAACAGGCAGTTTCAGCCTCACCTGCAATGACTCAGGATATGAATGAGTCATCCCTCTCTACCTTTAGAATAGGCTACTTGTGTGAGCCCAGCAGTGATGGGAAAGCCAGGCCAGTCAGTCACTGCTCTGACACACAGCTCAGAAGGCAGTCTCCAAGGCAATGAGCATCAAGACTGGAAGGGAGAAGCTCCAAGAAACTCCAATGATGAAAAAAAGAGCAGAAGGAAAATAACTGAATCACTCTAATCCCAGAATTCCTCAAGGTGTGAAAAAGGCATGTATCTGTTTAAGTGGCTAATATCATCAACTCAGAGAACGGATTTAGCAATACAAAGGTGGGACTTGACCACTCAGGATAAACCATACCCAAAGGAGAGACCCAGGTTATCTGAGATATCCTTCCATTCTAGGGAGGCTGGTCTTCCTAATTATGCCCGTCACTAGACCCTGGTCATTCACTAGAAAGTACACTTCAAAACTGAATACAGTTCAGTTCTCAGTCAGATCTGAGCTTCATTCACTACCTAGAATAATGGGAATTTGAAAAGAAAGAGACTGAGGAAATTTTCTTATCTCACTAAGGAGGAGTCCAGTTGTACATTGTGTTGAAAGTAAACAACAGCTTTAGCTCTTTGATAAAAGTTATAAGTTTCAATTATAAATGGTAAAGGTAGGAAATGAATTCATTGTAGACTCATGAGAACAAGGTCCTGATGATATTAAAGTCAGCAATTTTGATATTTTTTGACATTTCATGGTTTTAATACCCCTTTATTATTTCTTTTTGGTTCTATGAGAAAAGATACTGTGCTCAGAGGGCCTGAGTTACACTATGAAATGGCAGAAGAAAGAATATAAACTTAGTTTCTTCTAATCTAGGTCTGTGTCCCTTACACACTAAGCCCTAAGGATTTTTGTCCTTGTCTTTTAACAAGGACATTGTACAGTATCTCACTCCAATTTAGAGCTAAGGTTACTCCACAGATTAGTAAAAAACACGACCACTTGATTCTGACTTCATAAGGACAGACTTGTTAAGTGACTGTAGCAATTGCAGTCATGAGGATCTTCAGATACTAGTTATGAAACTAGTTCTAGAGAACTTCATGGTCCTCTAAGGTTTGTTGTATGCACTCCCTGCATGAACTACTGAATCTTTTCATCTGTTGGCTACAACTGAAGCAGCACTAGAAAATAAGAGGCCGCAGTCCTCATAGTTCCCTAAAGGACTGTGTGCCCATTAGCCTTTTGTGAATTTGATGTGAATCTAGAGTCCTTATGGAAATAATCCTTGTTTATGCCTATGAAAGAATAGCTAAGGTTAAATGAAGTGAGAAGATCCAACATGGGATTCCAGGTTGAATAAAAAGGAGAAAGTGGATGAGCATAAGCATCCATTCCTCTCTGCTACTGATCGTGGTGCCATACCTTCACTGACTTGGTGAACTGCATCCCTAGATCTATAAGCCAAAATGACTTTTCCCTTCTGCAATTTTCATTTGTTGGGTATTTTATCACAGCAATATATAAGTTAACTAATGTAGACTGAACTGACTAAAGTCATCTTCACCTCCACTTCATCCTGTCTCCCAGGAATAAACTTCTGTTGATTGAACCATTCCATCATGTTTGGGCTGTTTGTCATTAGACCCTTAGCGACCCTCAAGACCAATTCATTAAGAGCATCTACAGCAGCAGCAGCAGCTGCAGCAGCAGCATCCAGAGCAGCTGCAGCAGCAGCAGCAGCATCCACAGCAGCAGCTGCAGCAGCAGCAGCAGCATCCACAGCAGCAGCTGCAGCAGCAGCAGCATCCACAGCAGCAGCTGCAAAGTCTCACATTCTCCTTTACAGACACTGTCAGTTTCTCCCTGTGGTGATGCTTCAGGATACTCATAAATCATTAAGCCAAAGTCATGTGGAGAAATGAACAACCAAGCACAGCAGTTTAGAACTATGAGGAAAAGTAGATGGGGTCAGACTTTGCAGGCAAACGAACCTCAATTTGAGGTCCAGCATTATCACATACTAGTTATGCAAACTAGTTCTCCAGCCTCTCTACCATGTGGTTTCCCCAACTGTCAGCTTGATAGAGCAAAACCAATCCATTATTGTTGAGATTATCATACCAAGAAAGTGGCCCTTTTCTGCAGGCAGAATAAGAAATGGTGGCTCAGTCTAAAAGCCTTCAAGATGGGCTGCTGTGGTTGTCATGCTGTTCCTCAGCTGCACCCCTGGCAGATTTGTTAGCATTCAAGTGATGCAAGGCAGAGTTGGCTCACATTCTCAAGGCAACTATGCTGAAACTCCCTCACCACTGTGCCAGAACCCACCAGTCCTGACAAAGGATACTCACGTCTACTTGTGATCATTCCTTCCATCCTCAGGTCTTCACCCCCCAGTGGGGCCATCCTGATTTGTGCTCTTTTGTTTTCTATACTACTTTCAAACCTTCATATCTCACAAAAACCAGACATCAAAATCAGATTTGCCATGGGGCTGGACAGGTGGCTCAGGGGTTAAGCCTCTGCCTTGCAGGCGGAAGGTCCTGAGTTTGGATCTTAGACCCCACGTATAGACGGGTGGCCTGTGTTTCTGGTCCTGGTAGGGCAAAGCCTGTGAATTCCAGGGCAGAGTAAACAAGGAGGAGGTAGAGGCTGTCCATGGTGGTTCCCAAATTCGCCCGTGGTTCTACACACACACACACACACACACACACACACACACACACACACTCACACATACATACACATATGCACATACGCACAATTGAATAAATAATAAAAAATTAATTTAAAAAATCAGATTGGCCAGAATCCAAGAAATAATTTTTTTGTGTGGTATTGGATTCTAAAGTTGAATTTTCCATTTAACAAGAACAGTTCCACTAGGGAGCTATTTGGTATACAGTTGGGTGGGCATGTAGATAGATTTTATAATTATATTTAAGTAAAAATAACCAAGTCCACTTGCGGATAGACTAGAAAGTGCCATATAAAACCCATAGAGATGCATGTTATGGGATATCTTGATCTCAGCCTCCTCATGCGATACCTACAGTTTCTGTTTTCTTCTAGGCACTTTACTCACCAGTACTATAATCATGAAAAAATCCAATAGTTGCTTCTTCCTCAAGCAAATATCTTAGCCTATGAAAACGCCCTGGAAGAGTTCAATGGCCTTAAATCCAAAAGATGCTCTAACACATTCTGACGCCTTCTGATAGGGCTGCTCTTCCTTCCCACCTCCAGGCCGTGGCTGTGACCTGCTGTAGTGCTCTGCTGGCTTTGTTGCTACTGTTTCCCTGCCTAGAATGTCTTCCTCATTCCTGCCAGTCTTTTTCTCCTTTCCATGAAATACTACCAGAGCATATTGGTATTCCTTATCAGCACTGATTATATCCTACCTTATTTGTAGTACCTGAAACACTTGGAAAAAAGTTCTCAAAGTATTGATGCTTAGCCTTAGCTTGGAAATTTTGGCTTAATCTGTATAGCATGTCTTCTGGGACTTAGAGGGTCTTTGAAACTTTCTGGAAAAGTCGAGGGTGTGGAATGGCTGAAAAACATTGCTATCCACAGCCAGACTCTTCTCTGAACACTAGTCAGCTTCTACTGTTTGCTTGGCTTGACAGAGATGGGGTGAGTACAGGGAAATATGCAAGCATCTACCTAAGGGTCTTTCTAAATCTATTTCTCAGGATACATAAATCTCAGAGACTTTTAAGTCCTGATTCTCCTTCATTGTTGTTCAGGCTGTTGGAGGCAACCTGGGAGCAGGAAAGCATCACAGCTACTCTGCGGTGTTTTGGACCACTTTCCCATCTAGGAAATGTATCATGCAGGCTATTTTAAGTTGTTAATTAGTCATGAAAAAAGAGCCATCTGGTGCCAGCAGGTATGGACACTATAAGCATTCTTTTTTCTATCCATATCCCATAGCTTGCTTTATAAACTAATGTGGCATCTTTCAGTGTGGCCATATTAATTACCTCAGGATACACACAATGGTTGAAATAGACAGCTCATGAAGAATTGAAAGTTTGATATTCATGGTAAAAAAAAAAACCTGATCCTGATCTGGGTACCAAAAAAACTATTTCTGAGCTTGAAATGCCCAATATGGCCAGAGTTTTCAAGATCCTAGATTAGTATTTTTACTGTTGTGTAGAGTACACTCTTGGCTTTCTCCCTGTGGGTTCTTCCCTTGATATTATGCATGTTTCTTCTCTATCTTCTTCAGCCTCCCTGAGGTCCAGGCCAGTGAGAAATGACATGTCAGCGGCTCCTAAACCATTATTAATGACAGGCAGTCTCAGCACTATCTGACCTCATGTGACTATCCAGTCTTTCTTTGTCTTCATACATCTCTCTATAGAAAAATGACAGCAATTCTAAGCTTCACAGAGAAATGGTTCAGATTTCTTCCCTGGCCAACACAGGCAGATGAGCCAGAGGGCAGAAAGCAGCAGTCATTTCCTTTTACTGACTTCCGGAGCATCTTCTTCCTTTCCCCTTTTCCTCTTTACAGCTGTATCTACCCTGTTTCTTCAGCATTGTTATTTTACTCAGCATCCTCCTGGATAATCCCTTCATTGCTTTTTCTTGTCCATTAATTCCACTTCAGGTTCTGGGACCTTCTTGTCTTGTACCATGGATCTGCCAGGGACACAATTCCTTGTCTCAGGAAGTGTAGTGAGCAGGCAATTTCCCTTTGCAAAAAGATTCCAGCACATCAGAGTTCAGGTGTTTACAAAGTACACAGAAAAGATCCCAGAAGAAAAGTGAAAGTGTTTTAAGCCAGGTGATAGGTAGGGAGATACTACATGCTATCATAACTGTCCAATTTCAAACAAAAAAGTATCCACTTTTAAAAAAGCCAACTTAAATCTCTGAAGCATTTGGGAAGTTTAAAAACAGCTAAAGTGGATTCAGCATTGTGTAATTTAGGGATCAAGGGAGGAAAAAGAACTTTAATGGAAGCCAGCTTCTACTTGAGCATGGGCAATGGGGGTCACCGTACCTGTAAGACTGCCAGTCTGGACTGAACAGTTTGTACGTTGCTGCCCGCGGATCACTTCCTGGACATACAGATCTTCTGCAGATTGCATTTCACTCCTGAGCTCTGCAGTGCCATTCCTGGACCCGTGTCTTCTGCCCCATCTCACAGCTGTGAGGTGACATCTAACACTTCCCGGCAGTGTATGCTTGCTGGAGCATGTGCCAAGACAGTGCAGACAGTGAGAACAGAGAGAATCCCACAGAAGGTGTGGCTTTCCTCACTGTGTCAAAGAAAGGAAGCCTTCCTTAGCTGATCACTCTGAAGAAATTCCACAAGTAAACACAGCTTTCTTCAAAGTTTACAGAAGCCAAACGATGTCAGTCAGCTTCTTTTCTTCTGGCAAATGGGACATGGTATAGCATCCTGTACTTTAGATGACTTTTCTCTCATGTTTTCCCTGGCCAATACAACCATGATATATAGCCAGCTGTTATGTAGAAGTGAAATCCAGGTTCTTCAGCCAACCTGAGTTCAAGCCCATTGTCTAGTATCAGGACCTAGCATGGTGGTAAGTTGTTTTCTTATCTATAGACTGACTACTGCTGAAATGCATTGAAAGAATACATAGTACTCTCTATCCAGAACTTCAGAGACTCTATATCATCCACATAGAACTAAGCCAGCCTAATCTCCCCCCATCCTGAAGCTCAGGGACATTTGCGGAAGAGGGGGCGGTAAGATTGTAAAGCAAAAGGATGGGGGGAGCAATGATTTGAAGAGTCTCCACACTAGTTAGGGATGAAGCAATCATAATAGGACTTTGCATGCCCTGCGCCATGTCCATCACATTATTGACCTCACAAAGTCTAACATCGGCTAAAGGCACCAAGATCCTTGGAGGCAAGGGATTGATAGCCACAGTAGTGTTCCTATGCTTAAGGGGAACACGAGAAAGTGTTCAGGGAAATGCCACTGGGTCCTTGTACGTCATCGGAAAGGAGGACCAAGAGGAGAGTTAGGCATACACAATAAAGGACTCTCTGGGAATTGTGGGGGAGGCACTGGGAGACGGGGAGGGAGGGACGGAGAGCAGGGGGTTCGGGGGGAGGAAGAGGGAGGAGGGAACTGGTCTACCTATTAAATGTAAAAAAAAGAAAGATAGACATAAAATATTTCCTCAATGAACACAGAACACCTGTGGAAAACTGTGACACTTATGCCCTGGACTTACCTTTTAAAATAAATTTATTAAGTTTACATTTTTATAAAAAAAAAAAGAATACATAGTAAAGAATCTGACTGTAGTTAGTTCTCAATATATGCAAGTTTTGTTGCAAGGTCACCCCTAAGCTTGGTTTGCAGATTGAGTGGATAAGGACAGGTAATCTTCCATATACTTCAGGGTACTTCCACCTTTTTCAGTTTTTTAAGTTAGCACACAAACAAATGGGTTTCACTTGGCATTTTTATACATATATGTCATTATGCTTAGTTCTTATTTATCCTTAGTGCCTCTTCCATCCTTGCTCCTACTCTCACTGGACTTCCCCCTTCAAAACAGCCCTGGTCTCCTTGTGTGCCACATGGATTCCAGTTCCCTTTCCCTTTCCTATTGCTCTTCTTGTTCCCCCAAGAGTTTCATATCTCTTCTTAACTCTCATGGTTCTCTTGGTACTTCCATGAAACACATACACACACACACACACACACACACACACACACACATCTACATATGAGAAAAAATTATGACATATGAGAGGAAATATTATATTTGTCTTTCTAAGTTTGTCCTACAACCATAATTTCCTTTTTCATAGTGAAATAAAATTCCTAGGCCTGTATGTCCATCAAAAGATGAATGCACTGCATTCTTTAAGAAAAACATACTTCTGTAGCCCAAAAGAAGTTCAGCTTCATTCTCCCTACTTTAAGTTAGTTCTTGACAGTAACAGCCAGACAGAGACTGGGGATCCCTCATCTCTTCAGTCTTTCATTCAGCATGTATTTACTGAGCATCCCATGGCAGTCTCGCTTGTGAGTGTTGGGATCCAGCATGAATGAAGAATGTTACATGACCCTACAAAGCTTAGAATCTGTAGCAGACCAATGCTAAAATGTAGTCAGCCATAGTTGCCCCATGTGCATATACACACATTGTAGGTCACCTGGTATAAATTATGGAGATTAAAATCAAATGCATGAAAACGGTAGAGAATGAGAAGGACTGCACACTTTTATGACCTTGGAAAGCTGGTAGATACAGTGACATGTGGGTAATAGATAGAGTCTCTTTGGAAACTGAGGCAAGGAAGCTGTACCTCAAAAAGGCAGAAGCAGATCTGCTACATGTGACCCTTGGGGAAATGAGTTTTAATAGCTCCTCTCTATTAACAAAATAATTTGTAATGACAATTATGGAATGGAACAAATACAATCTATATGTCCATCTTGCATGTGCTTACCAAACAAGACCGTGTTCTGTGTAGTGTGTTGATATTAAGCACATGTAAAACTTGTAAAAGCTCATAGAAAAATGACATCACTGTACTTCAAGTCAATTCCTTCATTTTTGTCATCACTGTGCTGTACTGTTTATTTCAAATCAACTTCTAGATGCAGAAATACATGGTAACAACAAAGGCTGGAGACATTTTAGACTGTGTCTAAATTCAATGAAGCATCTCAAACAGTTGCTAACTTGTCATTAAGTGGACAACTGAGCAGTTCCATAAACATACATAGGTTGAACCTCAAAGCTAACTTCCATATAGAAGGTGATTATTGAGCAGTAATAATGAGCTGATTTGGAACTTATATCTGACATTCAAATTTAACAATAACCACTATGCCAACACTTTTTGGGGGGAGCATTTGTGTCATTGACATTGTTGGAAATGCTAGTGTTTGGACAATAATAAAAATCAGAACACCTCTTTGTTGGTTTTGTGATAGATTCAGGTTCTCTGTGCACTTGGTAAGTAACTGTATCCTCTTTGGGCTTTTCTCTGGGCCTGGTACTGGATGTGGTGCTGATAGGAAATCCATATGACCCCCTCTTCACAATCTCCCTTATAGGACTTTCAGAACCTGGAACATAGTGGCCCTTTGTGAGAAGCAAAGCAATCAGATTGCTACTGACCAATAGCACAACTCGTTTAAAGTCTGCAGAAAGGGGATCCTGCCACAATGCGAGAAGAAGCAGTGCTTGTGTGTGAGAGCTAACTAGCAATGCTTACTGAGGTTTATTGAAGTCAAGATTGAAAGATAAAACACAAATATGTCCATTTATAAAAGAAAAAGCCATAGCAGTAAAATAGAAAAGATAACAGTTTATTAAACAAAAAGTTGCTTCTACTAAGAGTGGCTAATGAACAATTCTATAGTAGCCTGGGGATGCATGAGGACTACAACTAACAAAGCGTGCCAAAGGGAGCCTACCACAGTGAGGTGAGCAGAGAGTGTTGGGTGCAGCACAGTCTGGATAGCAGTCAACATGAACAAACAGCACAAGATGTAGAAATGAGCCCACAAGGCAGCCTCATGTGCCAGCTTTTGGCATGTGACACCATAAACACTGGAGTCACCAAATGCTCTCTAAACAAGTAAGTAATGAAATTAAAGTGGCAGTTTTCAAAGATGGTAATGTGTGGTGTGAGATAAGAGAAGTGGGCTGAAGAGGCCCAGATTTAAACCCAGACATGAAGTAACAAAGACATTAACTGAATTAACCTCCACGTATGATGGAAGTGCACCTCCAATAAGGGTCACACATCAGAAGACTGAAGAGCAGGGTAAATCCATTTTTAATTTGAGATATAGGACAAGAAGCATCTGGTAAAATATTTACTTATTGGCTTCTAGGAAAACTCTCCTAAATTCATTGTCATGGCTGTCCTTGTAAAGATTATGGGCTAAAGATTCCCAAAGAAACAATGTACAGGAGAAATCAAAGTGAGCAAAATATTGCTATGAGTCTTTTTACAGAATCTTGGTTTCTTTACAAAAGCAACAGATTTTGTCCTCACTCCCCTTTGCAAGCAAGAGCAACAACTATTCATCCAATTTTCTAAGAAGATTCTTTCAGATTTTTTTTCCTTGTTTAGACAGTCTTGAGTAAGATGGTACAGAATGAATGGAAAGACAAAGCCTCTCTTTCTAATGACTTTTCTTGAAGATATAAGTGGCTTCTATTATAAACATCTCTAACAGGTGTGTTTCTTCATTCTACTATAAGGATTTTTCGGGCTCTTATCAGTATGTGACTTTTCCATACTGCCTGGTTGCCTCCTCTCTTTAAATATTGCTTCCCCAGAAACCTGAGCTTCCGAAAGAGAAAAATGCTCATCTCATCTGGGAGTCGTTTCAGGGAAGGAATGCACACTCACTCGTGGCATCTCAAACACCAACATATTCATGATCTCTAGGCTGGGTGAAGTGCTTATCTAAGGGCATAGTTCATACAACAAATAGGTGTTAAAACCGTCCATTCTTTAGGACAGGCAAATTGGAAAAAATTAAATTGCTGTGGTTGAAATATTATGAACTAAGTAGGATAGTTGCACTATACACATTTTTTGCAGTGAACACGAGCATCGTGGGAAGGTTCTTCTCGGAGACTAACGCCTCACATCCTAGGCAGATCATTCCCTGGGGAGGGGAGAGGAGGAAATATACAGTTGAAGAAACTTACAGCTTCAGGAAATGGGGATAACACCCAGTTTAAGAGCTCAAAATAATGTAATTTTTAAGCCAGATTCAATATTTGCTTTCATTTTTTTAAGCTGGAGATGTTCATTACCACTGAAACAGAAGTTACCTATTTTCATTTATTGTAAAAAAATGAGGACAGGGTGGGCGCAGCACCCTTCCATACCTTATCCACGGAGTGGCAGGGAAGGAAGGGTTTCCACTATGAGGTCAATGCCTAGCTGCCTGATTCGGCCTCTCTCAGGATGATTTTAACACTTCTAAAAAAAAGAAATGTATCTTTCTAAACATCATGAATAATGGATTGAGATTTCTGAAGTCCCCTTCCTTTTACTCCACAATTTAAATCAAGCCTCTTTCAAAGCCACCATGCTACATGTTGATTGAAGTGTGAAGGAGTTATAAATAGTAAAGACTGAAAATTTTTCACAAAGGTAAGTAGATGAAGAAAATTGCATGTGCCATCCCCAGGTAAGGTGCTCCCCTTCAGCCTGTCCATCATCACAGCACTATTGTCTGGAAACAATAAACCAAACCCATGGAGCTTAGGGTGCTGGCCTCTCCACTCTGCTCACCAGATCATCGACATCAAGCCATTTGCTTGAGATCAGTCTAGTGCAGGAAAGTTGCATATGCCTACAAATGTGAATAAAGCCTGTGTTTGGTGATGGACAGTTTAAATGTGGAATGCTCTGTGAGGCTGAAGCTAATATCTTTGAACTTTTGAATGAGTAGCAAGTTCCTGGCTAGAAAGGATTTTTCTTCTTGCTTCAGATCTCTGACAAGTTTCATCTGAAACTCCTACTAATGACCTGCATGAAGGATTTAGCCATGAGCCAGGTGTCTACAGCCACTCACATTATGGAGAAATCAAAAGAAGATACTTGAGCTTTAGTGTGGAATGAGGCTTTTCCTGAGTAAGGCGGCACAGATTTAATAAATGTTATTTCCATAGTTTTATAATTTCCAAGGCTCTCACAGAACAATTGTGTTATGTAATTCCACAAATGCATGTGTATGCCTCTTTCAGTTCTCACAGATTTCCGAGTAAATTCTGTCCAGCAAATATTCACGAAGAAACTATGCAGGTGCTATTATACAAAGGTGAATTTCCAGGGTTCAGCATCTATGCTCCCATATGCTCAGGGTTGAGGAGAAACAATAGCAAACAGGGAGCGCAGGTAAATCCTCAAAGAGATAAGAGATACTGTGAAAAAAATAAAACCCATCAGATTGAAGAATGACAGGACTGGGGGCAGCTGCTCTTGACGGTGACACCTGAGCTGAGAGCCACGAGCAGTGAGCTGCAAGCCAGATGGACCACGAGCAGTGAGTTATATGATGGTGCC
Source organism: Typhlomys cinereus (assembly GCA_023101885.1). NCBI lineage: Eukaryota > Metazoa > Chordata > Mammalia > Rodentia > Platacanthomyidae > Typhlomys > Typhlomys cinereus. Next base: position 2,329,463 of record JALPQD010000225.1, on the reverse strand, counting down.
TAGGCCAGGGATATGAAAACCGGGAGGAAACAAAGTCAGTATCTCTGCAGCACAGAGATGCCTAGAGCACTCTGCATATGGGCAGCACAACAACATGACTGAGGCAGAAGGAAGGACAGTAGAAGACATGCCCAAAGGCAAAGACAAAGAACCATGTCAGCTCCTATCTGTTCAGGAGCTGTGAGCCATGTAAGCCATGCCTTGAGCCAGGCTTATTACCACAGTCCTGTCTATTTTATACCACACCGTGCTGCCTGGCCCGTTCTCTGACATCTGGAGCCAGCCAGTGCTCATCTAAGTGGAATCAAGGGACATGAAAGTAGAGTGACACAGTAAATCCTATACTGACTGCATCTTCAGCGATTTTCATATAGGGCAATGTTGGAGTTTTAAAGCTGGACTCCTAAATACTAAGAGATATTGCTTTTTCCTGTCTTTGAGGGCTTACTGCTCAAGCGTCAGCTGACTGGTTCTACTGTCTGGGGCAAACTCAAGCACAACAGATAGAATCTAATTACTGGAGGAAAGTAGAAAGGTGACTGAAGGAAAAAATTTAAACATGTTTAATGCCTCAAGGAAATGACTCCAAATGGATCTTGGGCAGCATTACAAGGATGATAAAGTACCAGTTCTCCGCCCCATCCCCTGCCACCTGCTCTGAACAAGTTTGAATGTTTTCTCTCATGCTACTTGGACATGAACTGAAATTGCTTTGGAAAGCTATCATATTGAATTAGCAAAAACGAATAACAATTCAGAGGGGCGTCACGGTGGCAGCATTGAGGATTGTTGGTTGGAAGGCTTCCTGCAGCATTTCTAGGGGATCTAATGGTCTCGTGTCTATATGTCAGTATGAGAAGGGAGGTGGTTCAGGGAGTTAGGAACAAGTGTCTAAAGATGAGAGGTCCTTCACTCTGAGGAACAAGTGTTGGATGACATAGGGGCTATTCTCCCTCATACTCCAAAATAAAATCTCTATGAGAAATAAAATCTAGACCATCTTATTACCAACTCCGAAGGACAAGACCAGTAGCATACTTGTAAATACTTGTTGAAGTAATAGCAAACTCAAAAATGCACAGAGACCACATCAGAGTCCCCAGTGAGAGTAGTAATGTCATTGACCATAAAAGCAGAACCCGTACCAAGCCCAGGGCAGGCAGTCATCAACTGTCTTCAGAAATGTGGGCCACTTTGATGACTAATTGCTTCCACAACTACCAAGTCATGGAAGGACTGTGGTCAATGGAGACAGCTTCCTTGGGAAACACTTGAAAAAAATCTGTGTCTCTTCAACACCTGTTTCTTGGTCTGCATAATATTTTCAGATTTTTGGATTTATCTCTGAGATTTTCCTAACTCAACATTTTTCCTAACTGAATATTTTTACTGGCTTTTTAAAATGTCTCAAGATTAAGTCTGTAAAAAAACTGTTATCAATATCAAAATGAGTGTTCTGAATTGGCTGTTCACATTTTGTAAGATTGCTGTCTGTCCCCAAGTACATGAGAATATATGCGTCTGTATACATGACATATACATACATGTTTCTGTGTACATATGTTTGCATGAATGCAACTGTGCACCCTATATTCTTAATGTATTTATTTTTGACTATCTACATCTATAGGTATGTACGCGTCTGTGAATCTAGTTTTGCATATATGTGCATGCACGCACATGTGTGCTATTTGCATGCACATACATTTGTGAATGATATGTGTAAAAATTAGTAGTATTCTGTATATTTTAGCTAAACTATTAGAATATTAGTTTGAGACACTGATATACTTCATCCATCAGTACTTAAGAATGAATTTCCAAAGACCTAGAATATTATCTATAAAACAACTGTCAACATTCAGAAAATCTAAAACTTGTAACTTTTATTTTCTAATAGGTCCTTCATTTCTCAAGTTTCATGAGTGTTCCTTAATGTGCTTTATAGCATGCTATTTTTATCTAGATCTAATCAAGGGTCACACATTGATTTATTTGCCAGGCCTCTTTTGTTTCCTTTGATTTAAAATAGTTCCCAGCTCTGACTTTTTCCATATCTTATGGCACTGACATTTCTACAGAGTCCAGGGCTAGTAGTTTTGCATAATGAATCTTCATTTTAATTTGCCTGCTTGTTTTCTTTAATTCTATCTAAGTTAAAGTGTAACATTCTAAGTACCAAACACAACCAATCAAAAGTAAATGTGATATAACTTGGGTTCCCAATGGGACTTTGTAGAATAAGTTTTATCAAACCAATGGAGGTGGTGGTACATGTTCCTGACAAGTGTCAAGTGTCTCAGATAAGGCAGACTCTTCTGAACTTGTTAGAGCAAAATCTCACTGCCATGATTAAATAAGTGCTTCCCAGGTGTCAGTCTCTGTACACAGTCATTAAGGTATTTACTACAACACATTCTACCTGTTGAACATATGTTCTTTCCCTAAGTCTATATTTTTCAAACTATTACCATAAAGTAAGATTAATGTGAATGATTTGCCATATTTACTATATTTTTCTAAAGACTATGAATTTACCGACATATATGCACACAAATACCCCTCTGAAACCCCTTTTCATAGTACAGTGGTACGTGAGGCAATCCACTGAACAGAGTGTGGTTATATTTCCCAGGGTAAGTGAGCAAGTGCGAGTCTGTGCCTATGAAGACTTAGCTGACAAGAAAGACTTTCACCCTATCATGCACGAGACTCTAGGTTCAATCTCTAGTACTTTTTAAAAGGCCTCAGAATTATGAACAAAAGATGGTGCCAAGTTGTCAGGCCACAACTCACAAGACACATGGCTGCTGCCTACAGTCAGATTGACGGCTTCACCATTCATTTTTAAGTCATTCAATACCAAGACTGGAAAGGGTCTCAAGAAGATACTACTCAGACAAACTGACAGAGATGAATTTCTGTGTCCACCAGATTATATTCTGGGACCTGTCATAGGATTCCTGACATTTTCCACCTTCTATACCTCCCAGAAGCCTAAGACTAAGAGACTACACAAGTATTGTCCAAGATCATACAGCTAGTAGATGACTCCAAATGCTTGGACCAGTTCACCTTGCACTCCATGCGGAAGTCGAATGATGATGTCATTCAAAGATAAACCACTCATTAGGTATTCCACATACAAGCATAAGCTTGCACATCATACCTATATCTATATACACGACATGCATGTGTATGTATGTGTGAAAATATATGCAAAAGTACACACACATAAATATGCACATATATGTACATACACACAGATATGTATAATGAATAACCATTCTGGGTTGCCAAATCCTTTCCACATACTCTTAAAATCACATAGCAGATGCCAAGCCCAAAGAAGAAAGGCCTTTTGCAGATGCCCTGGTTTTCTATGTCCCCTTGTCTGTGTACCATGATCCTAAGGCAACTTGAACTCTCTGAGTAATTCTGCTTATCTCAATAGCAGCCTGTGTGTGAACATGCAGTAAAGTCAGGCACAGTTCTGATTTTGAACTTCCCCCTGTTTTCTAGCTCATGCCACCCCTGTGGGTTGACACACCTGGTTATTGTCCAGTACATTCTCGGGGACTCATCTCTCTCCCTTAGTCCACATCCTGTAAGCTACAAGTTCCTGAACTTTTGTTTCCTTGCCCTGTGAATCCATTTCCTTCCCTGCAAATATGTCATGGTGCATGCCTTCATTTTTCTGTTCCTCTTCTCTCATAAGTGTACAGTGGAGGGCACTGACACTTCATGACATGGACATGACAACATTAAATGTCATAGCAATGTAAAAGTCCAGTTAACTGGCCATTTTCTGGTACCCCGGCATGTGAAAAGAGAAGAAAATGTAGTACAGATATGCCCACTTTCTCACAGCATTTATTTGGCTTCTTTGTTTCAATAGGAGTATTTTGTATGTGTTTACTGTCATTTTTAACATATTAGTAACTTTTAAAAATTCAGTAGTTTTGTCATGTTTAGTATGTATAACTCATAGAAAACAAAAACTCTGGGATACTCTGTAAATGTTGAGGATCTGTAAGTTTTCTGATATTTAAAAAAAAAAATGAAGGGACCACTTCTGACATGGGTGGCAGGATGATTTTTTTTTTAAAAGAACACTCAGTGCAGTAACCCCTCCATTTTAACCCGGTGATATGCAGAAGGTGGTGGGCAGAGAAGCTCTCGGGGCCTTGGCGTCACGGAATGCAGGAACCAACCCTGGGTTTACCACTTCACTCCTCTCATCAACTCGCTTCATGCTGCCTTCTGCCACACCCAGCTCAGGACCTTAAGAAAACTGCAGGGTCCTGAGCTAACTGTAGTGCCTCTGCTACTGACCTGACAGTGTGAGAGGGTGGGTGACTGTGCCATGTGTTGATCTAGGTTCATGACCACTTTTCTCAGAACTTCATTCCAGGTGCACAAAGTTTGCTTGGTATTTGGAAGCATTGCACTGGTAAGGAACTGTACAGGAAACAACTGCTGCCACCACTCTGTGATTGGCTCATCAGTAGAGGGTCCAGGGTCCACAGGTGGATGTCTACCTTTGCCAGCTCTGTGTGTGTGTGCGGTCTCAGTTTCTGAGTCAGTGTGTGGACCTCCAGGTCTGGTTTCTTTTCACTACCTATTCTGTTAGAGTGCAGATCCCAACTCATACTCACAGATTCCAGATTACTTTGGCTTCTACTCAGGTCTGCCTAACGTTTCCCTCTATGAGCCAAGCGACCTAAGGCAACCTCAGGTCTATTACCTGCCACATCATGGGCCCTTGGCGGCCCTGGTCAGTGACTTGACTCTGCCTTCCATCTGTGCCATGCAAAACCTGTGACGTGTGTGACTCAATGTCAAACACATTATCCGGGTCATTCACAGGGTTCTGCTTCCCTGTTCACACCCTAATTCATCTTAGATTTCCGAGTATTCTTTCCTGAATTCCAGTCTGGCAAAACACTGAATCGTACTGTAATCGTGAGCTCCTGCAACCCTTTTGAAACCTTTCATCATCTCACAACTCATTTGGAGATGATAGTCAAAGAGGTATCTGGAAAGATGGCTCAGCAGTTAAGCTTTTGCCTTGCAAACAAAAGGACCCAAGTTTGGATCCTGGATTCCACATAAAAATGCCAGGTCAAAATGGCAGTGGCCTGCATTTCCTGCCATGGAAGGAAGAACATGGGAAATCCCAGAGCAAAGTAATAAGGATATAGAGCAATCCAGGGTGACTCCTGAAGTCGCCCTTGAGTATCCACAGGCACACACAGTACCTGTCCTCTTCTACATGCACATGCACCTCCACACACCTCCACACGTGTACAAATGCATCTCCACACCCATTAAAAAAAACTCAGAGAATTTGTTCAAAATGCAATGCTTTCAGGTATTATGACCTACCACATTTGGGACTGAGTCCAGAATACCTGTTTAAGAAATACAAAGTGTCTTCATGGAGAGGGTCTTCAGAAAATATCTTAAGAACTCTGGCAAAAGAGCTGATAAGAAGTTGCTTCCACAGAGTTCTTAATTCTACATCATTTAAGGGTTAGGTTGGGAGAGCAATGAAGACCATCATAGTGAAAGTTTCTGGGCCCAACACAGATCTCCAGAGTTAGAATCAAGGTGCTTGACCACATGAGTGTCCAGTGTGACTCAAAGCAAGGAAATATACCCCTTGGGTTTAACTGCCTCATCACAACTTGGGATGGGAGCATTACCTTTTTGTCCTTATGCTGACACCTAAATTGATCACTGAACATTCTGCCTGTGACACACTAAGTATCTAGAAGGCAAGGAAGGAGAACTCATGAGTAATGATCTTGGGGAGGGGGTGGTCATAGAAGCATTCTAGAGACCTGGTAATGGGAAGGCTTGGGGAAAACACGGGGGACAACCAACCAAAGACAAGCATGTCCTGAATCCAGGAAGCTGAACACTTTCCCTGTTACTGTAGACCTCTCCAATGGCCCCGTGTGTAGCTTAAAACTATTGATAATACATTTGCCGTACCAGGATACAGAGCACTTTGAAAGTGGCAGTGTGAATATGGAGATAAATGTAATATAATTGTGATTAATTTAAATTTGAAATATGTAGCTGTATTATTGGAAATATTTAAATATGTTGGGACTCACTTGAGTACAGAAAACACTAAACTGAAAATTTTAAGAAATCTAATTAGCAGCTGAGTAGTTCTGATGAAAATTTGGTATCTAATATGTACCAAATATAGTGTAAGGAAAATAAGCACAGTAGGTCTCAGAGTCTTTATATAAACAAAATTAAGTTATAATTTGGTTATATGTTTAAATAGTTTCTAATGTACTGACGTAAGCATAATTCCTGAAATTAATTTTACCTTTTCCTTTTTACAGACTTGATATAGTTGCTAGAATTTTTTTAATTATACAATCAGCTAGCACCTAATTTCTGTGGTATGACTTGAACAGCACTATTCAAAGCTATACAGAATGTTTCCATTGAAAGTCAGGTGCAGTGGCACATACTTTCAAGTCTAGCACTCAGGAGGCTAAAGCAGGAAGATCATGAATTTGAGGCCAGGCTAGGCTGCACAGAGAGATTCTGCTCGAAATCAAACACAGAAAGAAGGATGTGGTTATTGAGGGTTGTTAGGAAGTATGCTGAGATATACTAGAACATTATGCTGGGAGGGCTTGAGCGTCCCCTCTATGCAGTCATTCCAGGGACCAGCGAGCTCTAGAATGGGATACCCCCCTTTCGAAAAGCATACCTAGTAGCATCTTGTCCCACCAAGCTCCACTTTCAGTGGACAGCTTGGACAAATGGACCAGCCCCTCAGGGCAGAATACCTAACAAGGATTTTCAGGTCCTAGTCTGGTAACTGATGCCTTGGTCACCTCTGCTTTTAAGAGCATAAGTCCCAACACTAGATCCACTCCAAAACAACATGAAGAATAAACATTAATGGCTAGATATAACTCAATGGAGTAATTTCCTAGCATGTTTTAAGTTCCAGGGTAAAATTCTTAGTACCACATATGAAGCCAAACAATTTTGATGAGGATATTCACATTCTACCACTAGTTGTCAAATATAACTGTAGCAATTCACCTGCATGGGTGCTAATAAAAATCACCATCAAACAGCTTAAAAGAACAAGGAGCTTATTCTCTTACGATAGACTGGTTACATTCTTAGTCTAGCTTTGCAGGAGAGCTCACACCAATATCAGGGCCAAGGGAATTGGCTGCACCATCTCCACATAACAGCTGAGAGAGGGACAATCCTTACTTCCCAAACCAGAATGTCTGGCCAAGTATACACAAGGATGCCAACTCTTCTCAAACAGTTCCCTCATTTTATTTACCTGCCTGGGGACTAGTTCCAACCACCAGAGGCTGGGCTTTCCCCCATTCTCTAGACAATCTCCTGCAGGTTTGCTCTGGGCTTAATTCATCTACTAATTCTCTACAAATGTGCCAAGAGCTCAAAGCCTCAACTGTCAAGTTGACATGTGTATCTATGACAATAACCCGACCCCATTTTGAAACAATTTCTTTCCGAAAGAACCAATAATGTGAAAGCTAATCAAATTCCTGATTTGAATCATGATATATATATGTTTATTTATTTATTTATTTATTTATACAAAAATTATACAGCAATGTCACTATTTTAGAATCTGTGTACCGTTCTGCCATCCATGGAAACAGTACTGACCGCCACTCCTCATGACATTGAGAAGATCAATACCTTTAACTGGGAGCCAGCGTGATGATAACTACAGGGCAGAGCCCACAGTTTTTTTTCCCCAATATTTTTCACTGACTTCTTCTGGAATAGGACACACCCTTTTGCTTTAAATATACTTACATCACCATTGTCTCTTCCCTGGACATTGCCAGTAAAAATCACAATTGTCTTTGTCATATAAAGTGTTTGTTCCTGAATCACAATGCCTTTAAAATCATGATAGTTGATCCCTCCTGACCCCAGAAGTGGCTGACCATGAGTGGCAGAAGGTGCCTGTGATGCTTGTGGTGTTGCCCATCTACACATGATCTGCATTGGCACATAGGAGGAAGCTGGCATTGAATTCAAGTGATACCTATTTACGAGTTACACAGTTCACATGTGAATCCTAATTCTTCCTCAGCATGGTCTTTTGAAATAGGGAATGAGGGAACTAAATCAAGCCAAATCAAATTCAAAATCATCTACCTGAAGCTAAGGAAACCACTGAAATGTGGAAGTTTGCCATTTAAGGAAAGTGTCTCACTACCGATGACACCTGGTAATGACACAGGATGGTGGAAAAAGAAGTACATGCTGGGACCCGTTTCTCTGCCTCCCAACCTGACAGAAATACCCTGGAATCAAAACAAGATTGTTACTTTTTTTTCCTTAATCACCACCAAAAAATGAGATTCAGCCCATAATTTAATATTGTCAATATATTTTCTTCATTGCACAACTGGAATGCCAACTGTTACCTAAGCATGTCAGGCTCTTCAAAGCCCACACCCACGTTCCAAACTCAGCTGCACCCTGATGTGGGAAAGATTAAGAGCATCTGAGGGAAATTGCTTCTCCATTCACAAGCAGCAAGCACCAGGGAGAGAATTCCTGGTAATGTCGGAGGCATTCCTTAGCGCACCAGAGAACTCTGCAGCCACCATTTTGTCAAAAATAACTATCTTCCGTGACAGCCTGCCCACTGGTAATTTCTAAATAAAAGGGCCTCAAAAGTCCCTACCAAGAGTGAGGAGTTATGAATCTTTGGAAAAGGTAGTACTTTCTTTTCCTAATCTCAGGGTAATGAGGTAGGTCGGTATTCCAACCGAGCATCTCCCTATCCCGAAGAGTTAATTCGAGGAGACTGATGAAATCACAAGTGCTTAGAAACAGTCACTTGTCTGCATGCTGGGTAAATAGGGAAGCACGCTGACTGCATTTATTTTACTATCATTATGTCTCCATGGGGTGAGCCAGTATGAAAAGCAGAGGCTGTTAATGTGCATCTCTAAAATAATCTTTTTACCTTTTTCCCAAGTTATCATTTCATGATTACAGGAAGACTTCCATGTTGAATCAACTGTTTCTAAACTCTGCAAGTGGAATATTTTTCACTCTGTTTAACAAAGTTCACGTACTCATCCAGAAGGTAGCTATTAAGGGTCTGCTATGGACGAGAATGTGGTATGTACCAGTTAAAGAAACACAGGCACTTTTTCATTAAGGAGAGGCAGTTGTTCACAGGCTAAGCTGTAGGAATTTTCTGCCATAGTCACCTGGGTTCTCAGTAACAAAGTGTTCAGGTAGGGTGGCTTAAGCAGTAGAACTTTCTTTCAGGCTTCTAGGGAAAGTGCAGCAAGGGCCGTATCTGGTAAGAGCTCTCCTTGAATGGTAAGTGGCTCTCTTCTCACTGTCATCGTGTGGCTTTTCCTTGGTGCATGTGGGACAGGAAGCAAGTTTGTTGTCATCTCTTTATGGGAGAGCAATCTTATCATAAGGGCTACTTTTATTACCTCGTCTAAACTTAATCACCTCCCAGAGTCTATTTTTAACTATATCACACCACTGAAAATCTGAACTTTGACACATCTCTGTGCCTGGCACATTCAATATTGCCACTATCTGTACACGTGTCATATATGATATGTATCCACCTCAAAAACTATATATATATATATATATATATATATATATATATATATATATATAATAACTTTATAGCAGTTAGGCAGGACAGCAGATGACAGAACTACAGTAACAATAAACCCTTAAGTCCATAGGACCCAGGTGACATAGACCTTGGAAGAGGTAGAGCCTCAGACTCAGATCAGTTCCTGAAAGCAGGAAGAGCAAACACCTTAGACAGGAACACAAATTCCTAAGAAAAATACTCTTGTGAATGAATCAGTTGCTCCTGTGCCAAGGTTTGTTTCTTTGAAACTCCTTGTGACCAAGTTCAACTGGGCAAAACAACAAAACACACCAAACAGTACTGTGGTTCAAGATATCATAATGAATCTGAAATTCTCACAAGACCACAACTGCAGAAACCTTTAAGCAGGGCCAGGAAAGCAGGCTGAATGCATATCTGTTTCCTGCCAATGTCAAAGCCCGCATCTGTCCACCAAGCTAAGCCCCTCAACCAGAAATAATTTGGTTCTTGCAGGGTTTGATCATTCCCTTAAAAGCTGCATGGTCAAAACTAATTTGGGATGGAAACCGATCGAAAGAGGGGAATGACAAAGACAGCTTCAGGTTGACATACCCTGACTAGCACTTGGTTCAGCTGAGTCCTGAACAGATGATCCTCCACTATTACAAAGAGGCAAGTGCAGAGCTCAGAGGACAGTGGATCTCAGCTTTCCCTGGGGTCCTGAATCCTTGAGAACAGTCAGTAACTCCAGGCTGGATCTCTGGCTTCCCAAATGGAAAGTCAGGTTCCTTGGGATGTTTCACATCTAAGGAAAAGGAAAGCACACCTACCTTACCTCCAAAGTATTGCTAGGAATTGTAAGCATGTGGAGTGGATAAATTCAGGAATCTCAGTTGCTCTTTCTGCTATGTTCTGTTGTACATCTCTGGTTTCTGGAATAGCACTCTGTAACCTGCAAGTAATTGCAATAACTCGTCTGGCTCTTTGCAAGAGCTTTACTGCCATCATTCAAAATACTTTTCATGGAAAAGAACAAGAAGTGTGGTAGGCATTCAGCAGAAAACAGAAGCTGGGGGAACTTATGGGAATCTCTCCTGTGACAGCAGAATCATATTCAAAGTGAGGAGTGTCATGTGCAAATCTTAGTACTTATAAACGAGCTTGAGAACATAGAGTTCCCATCCTTTGTGGGAGACTAACAGCCTAAAAGTGTATTCTGTCCTGTTTGTTTATTTTTTCGTATTGTTTGATAATTGTCTGCTTTGAGATGAGTGTGTAGTCTATTGCCCTCCTTGGTCTTGAACTCTAGAGTCTTCTGCCTCAGTCTCCCAAGTACTGAACTTCATAATCACACACCATGATGTCACACATTCTTTATGATCCTAACTGAATGAGTCTTAGCACTAACCATGAGGTGCTTTCACATGCAGTCTAGTTCTCAGCTGCCCTGTGCAACAACAGAAAGCAGATTGCTTCCTAAACAAATGCCCCTTCTGCTCTGCAACTGCCTAATATTCATGCTGGTTTCCGATGTGCCCCGGCTCATGAGGTATCCCTTGACCAGGATGCCCCATCTTTTTGGCAGTGGGGTGGACACTTATGATCATCTTCCAGGACCTGTCTAACAACCTCAGACTCCAGGAAGACAATTTCTTAACTGAGATAATCAGACTTAGTTTAGGGATCCTGGACATTTTCTTGTGCTGTTTTAATACATCTCTTCTCATAGGTTGATGACCACTGTTAGACACACAGTAAGCCATTGGTAGCATGCTCAGTACTTTCCTGATACCAGTAACGGAGATTTAGGTGTTATCTGTCATGCACTGGGCATTATAAAAAATCACCTCATGCACATTAGTTTACTTATGTCTGTCTCTCAACTGCTTATTTTATACCCATTTCAAACAGAAAAATAAACTGAAGCATACTAAAGAATAGGAGATTTTCTCAGTCAATCCACTATTAAAAGAAGAGGTATTGGGACTTGGCTTGGCTAGATATGGATGGATGGACATGTGAGTAGGTAGGCTAAAAGCTTGACAACATGGAGGGAGAAGATATGGAGGGAGGAAATGGTGAGCTTTCCAGAACAGGATGGTAAATGGAGCAAGACAGAGCTAGGGAGAGGCATACACCGGTAAATTTTACAATCAGATTTCTGGGGAAATATAGTCTAAATACTTCCCCCCATGACATAATATTAATACAGAGCTGGAGAAATGAATATTGTAAGTAGGGTGAGTCCCAGCATCACTGTAACACGGGATGCCAAGAAATAGGACAGATGAAGAGAGAGGACAGCCAGGCAGCAGACTGAGGCCATCCTAGGGGGGCTACAATCCTACTGCATACAATCAGGAATGATGCAAAAATATTAGAGAGTTAAAGTCAGGCACAAAAGTAGATTCAGAGTTGAGGAATCCCTCATCTTTCTTTCCTGTATCTCACCTACATTGTGAATTAGCACTACTGGTGAAGTTGACCGGCATTTCACCTTTTTTGTCCTGTCCTTATGTAAGATGGCTCTTGTTTCCTCTATAGCCTCCACCAATATATTCTGATTCTAGGGTCCAGGATGCTCCAGACATCCCTGACTCTCAGAATTGTAGAGTGTCCATCCACCATGTTGGATCTGTGAGCCTGAAGAAGCTCACACAGAGAAGCCACCATATGGAGTGTATGGCCATTGACATCACAGAGCACACTTCTGGAAAGGACTTTTGAGGACACCAAGTCATCCTCTCACTAAACAAGTGAGATCCAGTCTAATGCCGGCATCTGATTATGAAGCTGCAGCAAGGCCCCTCAATCTCCACGTACACGAGCAAAGTTTTTCTGTGAGATCTTGCTTCTTCCTACTAAATCAAAAGCTTTCTTGCAGAAATTTTTCTTCTACTAAACGGGTTCCGTTTCATCAGTCAGAACATAGGAAACACGTTGATCTCAGGAACTGGACACTCTGTCTTCTCCACACAGGACAGTGAAAACCATCTGTCTAGGAAACACCCCCTGACTGCAGTTTCTGCTCCATTCCTCAGTTAAAGAGCTCTTCAGATCCCTGCCCATTCTCTTGGGGCTCCATCCACCTGCCTACATCAAGGCCATTTCCTGATAGCTGGGAAATGGGCAGGGAAAGGAAGTAAGCTTTTCAAAACCATTGTGGCAACTCTGTGAAAGGAAGAACTGTTGGAGAGGAAGTTAACACTTTTTGGCTGAAATCAGTGTGGTCTGATAATTTCCCCTTACTTCAGGTGATGCTGGCCAAGGCCAAAGGGATCCTAGCCAAAGAGGATTATGGGAGCTAAAATGCAGCCAATGTTTTTCCCACTGGAATTTCAATCTTTACCACAGGGTTGCATACTTTGTCATTGGCCTTGATGTGGAATATTCTTTCAACTCTCTAAAGAACTTCACTTCCCAACAGTCTTAAGCCTATGAATAAGGCAGAAAAAAAAGACCGTACTGGTTAAAGAAGTGAAAATTATTTAGGGAGAAGACCCTTAAGAGTTAAAGAACCCAGAAAGATCCTGTATCACAACTGGCCCAGATTCACCTTAGCTTACATCTACAGTTTGGAGATCAGTCCTAAGTATCCCTGAGAACAAATGCAAACTGTTGCTACCCTGATTGAGTCCTTGTGGTCATAGACAATCAAGACATCCACCAAGAGAACCCAAGAGATCATCCATCCATGAACTTGAATAGAAAATAAGTCACAATTTTGTGAATTAATCTTTGATAGCAATGCCGTGCTTTATTCTATTGTAAACACAAGCCCCAAGCTTCATATGAAGTAAGAACCAGTGATTCTGTCACCCATACAAGTTAGCTATGCTCATGTCACAGAACAATGCTCCAAGCATCTCACAGCAACATTTTATCCTGGTTGCTACTTCAAATAGCTGAACCCCTTGTGCCAACACCAGCACCTATCATGCAGGCATTGCACAAGAGACACACAGGTCAGTAATAATGACAGCAAATATTACTAAAATTTGTTTGCTTGTAATCTTGCATGTACATTATATATTTAAGCAAATTATTCTGGGACTGCTGCTCTCTAGTCTTCCTGCCCAGATGGTCAGATACCCCCTCTCTTTCACAGACAATCCACATCATACCTTCCACAGGGAAAAGTGTCCACCTTATTTACAAAATGTACTTTTGAGACACAATTGGAAGAACTGACTGGCTGCTTTAAGGACCATGCTGCTCCCTAACTTAACTTGAAAGGAGGTTGGAGAGAATAGAACTTGAGACTTAACCTTGTGAAGGAAAGATCAGAGGACAGGCCAAGACTCTTTTCATGCCCATGTGCACAGCAGGAGATCTCCAGGGGCTGGCTTGCTTGCAGAAGGTTGGCTTCTCCAACTAAGGGCTAAAGGTACAAAATACTGGATACCTATTCTATCAGTAACCCAAGGGATAAAGATAGGAAAGGAGGAATGAAGGGATGGGGGGTTAGGGGGAGAAGAAAAGAAAACAGCAGCTAGCCTGCATTTGAAAACATGGCACACGATTTAAAAACACACTACACTGTCAAACATTGCTCCATGATGCTGCAAATGGCTTGAAAACTTTTTTTAAAAATCGTCTTTTCAATTTTGCCTAATAAAAGATACTACAACACTTATAAGACTAAACCTGCTTAAGAGTCTAGTGACATTTGCACTTGACAAGTATTAACATAAAATGCAGCTTTGAGAGCTTAGGTTAAAATGAAATCATAAATTCTGTAACCTTTCCTAATCTGCTCATTTATCCTCTTGGAGAATAAAATCTATTTTTATTGAGAGTGATTTTTTTTTTACTTATTTATGTTTGAGGAACTATTTGGCTCTTACTAGGAATCTGCCACTCTGAAGGAGACCCATCATTCATGAGAAGAGTTCAGACTTCACTCTTAGGAAGTTGCCGTTTCACACACCGAGATGACATGTACTCATTTGCTGTTTTTGTAAGGAAAACGGTAAAAGCATATGAGTATCTCAGTCCTAAAGTTCATCTTGTTTACAGTCAAGTGTCAAAGTATGTTCAGACTCATAATCTTCAGATAAAATGAATACTGTATTAAGTTTATCAGTTATGAAGATAATAAAATCTAAATATGGGTTAAAATGTCATATATTTATTTAAATAGATGCACAAAAATGAAGCTTCTGTTTCTATTTCAGGCTTTTTACAATTTCAACTTCTTCAGACTCTTTTCATGGGCTCTTGTTATTTGGATTCTCTTGTTATTAAAAATATTTTTATTTCAAATATCCAACCAAAAATGGGAATTACAGCTGACAGAGGTATTTCATAAAGGTATGCATTCAATGTGCTCTGAATCGCTTTCATTTTTTCAAATTCTTTCCTTCAGAACATACTGCTTAGTCATTATTCTGTCCACAAACTGACATTTATATGATTTCAAGGAAGTACACGCTTGGAGAGTTGTGCCAGCAGATGAGCTGTGTGAACTTTTTGTTAGCACATAAGGTCTGGACTCGGACAGTAAGAAGAGTGAGCAGAGACCACAGGAATCAGATACAGCAGTACCAACTCCCTTTCCATTCTGCAGTGTCTGGGAATGGGAGACCAGGATTCACCATGTCCAGAGGCATTCTCCTGCCTATGGTTCAAGAGCAGAGAGACCAGTCCAGGACATGCTTTCACAGTCACTTTCAAGGGTGCAACTTGTTCTTCTAGCCACTGTGTTCTAACCAAACCACTGTCCCTACCTCAAGACAGTTACACTTCGGGGACCATCAGATTGTGGATGGTTCTCCCAGAAGAGTGTAGCAGGTGTGCAGTTTTTTTCCTAGTTACTTAAAAATAAGATTCATTTCTAATGATTTCTCTAGAATGAGGATGCAGCCCCTTGGGACCCTGGGGCTCTGAGATTCAGATCCATCAGGGTGACTCAGGTAGCAAGTGGGGTTAGGGGAAGGCAGGGAAGGAAAAACCGCTCTCCACTTTTGTCCTGCTAGCTTCAGGTGTTCCTAGGTGGTGTGTGCCAGGGGATGGCTCCAGTAGACTTATCTTCTCTAAGGATATGGTACCCTTACCTTTTCCCCTTTACTAGTCACTGCCTGGGGCCACTCTACTGGTGTGTCACAGAATAGAGAATGGGAATCCTGCCTCTAATGACAAAAAAAGCCACCAGATCTCCATGTTTATCTACAGTTTCTTCTGTCTTCATAGGACAAAAAAACAAAAGAGCAAACAGAAAGAAAGAAAGAAAGAAAGAAAGAAAGAAAGAAAGAAAGAAAGAAAGAAAGAAAGAAAGAAAGAAAGAAAGAAAGAAAGAAAGAAAGAAGCAGGCTTTTCTCACTCTTCAGCTGGATTTTCCTTGGTTTATCTCTAAGAAGAGGACATCTTAGTATTGTGACTTTAGAAAAAAGGCATGGGATGTTCCAGTATGCAGAATTCCATCCTACAGATGTCTATAGAAGCCATAAGTAACTGGGAAGATATTCTGTGCAAGGGGTCAGTGAATGAGGAATGACACAGAGGGGTCTTTCCCCTGTCTGAGTCCTGGCTATGCCCACTAGTAACATGCTGCTATACTCAAAGTTACATCAACACAGAAGCCCAATTCAATAGTCAGAATTAGGAGAAATCACACCCTTTCATTCTATTGCACCAGAAGAATTTTCCTGATATGTTGTCTTTCTGTTCCCACAAATGCTTGCGATTAGGGCAGGACAGAACTATTCAACCTACCAGGATGTTGCCAAGTGCCTGGGAATCCATTTAATCTTATTTAGAATCATTAAAGTTGGCAGAGTTAATGCATTTTTGTTGATTTGAAGGGTTATAAATATTCTGCTGCATTTTTCCCCAAAGAACCATGTTTCGGTGTGCATGATAAGAACCTTACGTTTTCTAGTTCTGCTGATTAAGACACATTTGTGGAAAAATAGACAAAATGTTCTAAGAAATTGCTTTCCTCTATTTTCAATATCCTGAAAAATAGGAGTAAGAATAGTCCATTGATATGCATTGGCACATATATTTGACCAGAGGTTAGTAGACAGAGGTTCCCATATGACTTAGGACACAAACGTGATGGGTGGCCTGGTGCACAGTGCTGACTGGGCTTCTTATAGATGATGTCTGAGCTCTTTCTTTCACTCTCATTCTAATTCAACCCTAGAAAGCAGTCATGTGCAGAATATACTTGGCTGCCACAAAGCAAATCCTTCTTCACATACAGGACCCTAGGTTCATTTCCCTTTGCAATTAAGATATAGAAGAGAAGCTCAACAACATTGGTTTCTGATTCTGACCTCTCATTCTGCCAAGTTGTTTCCCAACAGACTCTAATTCAGAACTCCCTTTAATAAGGGCTAGCACCCACAGTATACCTATTGGTGCTTAGAAAAGAGCATAAATGCCCCCATCCATACTTTCTATATTGCCAAATTTGCCTGAGAGCATACACACTTACAGTTCTCTGGCTACCAGAGAAATCAACCCCAAAACTTACTGTCTAGCTCACAACAAGCAAGTGATATCTCCTTGAATTGGTTTCCCTAACCAACCAATGAGATAAAGTAAATAACTTTGACTGTCTTTATTGGCTATCATGCAAATTCAAAGTAGCACAAGCACATTCAATAACCAGGAACGTGCTTGGCACTGCATGCAGAATCAACTCAAGGAATACTCAGAGGCACTATTATTATTATTCTAGTGTCTTCAGAACAACTCAATCACTACCCAAACAACCTTGGTAGGGTTTGGAGCTTTCCCTCAAGGTCCCAAGAGAGATTCCAGCCAGTTTTCTATGTGAAGGAAGAAGTAGAGCAGAAATCCAGAAACAAGCCTTCACCGGGAAGAATGAGAAATTGAACCCTGGGCTCCTACCTCAGATATCCAGGTAAATCCGAAGATGCTGCACTGCTGTCCCCAGCCAGAATGGCCCGTGAGGATGTGGCCTGTATGGCTGGAACTGCACCAAAAGCTTATGGGGGGTGGGGGATGTCTGCTCTTGTTCTTTAGGGCTCTGAAGCCTGCTGTTTCCAGGCAGGGAGACAGCTGCTCCAGGGTTCTGGAAATGAAAGTGTCAGTCAAGGAATTCCTCCCAGATCTCTGATGATCGGCCTCTGACAAAAGGGGCCAGAAATGAGAATGCCCCAATTCTGCTTTCTCCCATCTGTTACAGCCTTGGGAGCCAGTCACAGGCACCCTAAAGAAAGATGTGCTCCTGGAAGCATGCAGGTGAGAGGCTTGGACAGAGAGGCCCTGGAAACTGCACACAGACCCATACCAGAGACTCAAATGCTTCATATGGAGTAGCTGGGAACCAGGGATGGGACTCTCACCCAAAAGCAGCACTGGAGCGGGTATACACCTCCTCTCCCAGCCACAGCGCTGTGTTATGCTCAAAGAAAGGGTGAAGGTTTAAGAGCTAAAAAAGGGTTGCCACCCCTTCTTTGCAATAGCAGACTAGGCCCCCTCCGGTGTATAGTCTTGAACTCCAGGAGGTTGGAATGAAGAGAAAGAAAGACCATAGCCTCCCTGCAGCCACCAAAGCACTGGAAATAACCAGAAAGATCTCTCTGAGGGTTGTACTGTGGGTAGACCCACCTCTGATCCCTGGGGGTTGGTGGCGAAGCTGGATCTCCCCAAACCGAAGAAATTGTTGCAAATACTCCCTCCCTTTGCGTTTCCCAGCACGCCCTCCAGCTCTGAGCTCCCAACCCTTTCCAACCCGACTCAGGGCTCCCCCATTCCCTTGCTCCGCCCAGGTGCGATTCTCTGAGCAGCAGAAGGTGGCTCCCTTCTGCAGCCTCCGCCCTGCACTTTCCTTCGGCGGGCTGGAATCTCTACCTACCTGCTGTGTGCCGAGACCTCCTAACCCTCACCGGAGGTCCCCTAGGGACCTATCAGGAGTCCCCTTCCATCAGATTGTGGAGCCATTTGATCAGAAGATCAAATGCGGGCAGTGAAGGTGGGAGCGGGGATACCAGCTGGGCTGCAGAGATGAAGGGACATTGAAGCAAGGGGTGGGGGCGGGCAGGAGCTGGGTTCTGGCCCTCTTGGAACTAGGAAAAGCATCCCTTGGCTTGATCTGAACATTCAGTCCCCGCCCAAGAAGCCAGCGCATTCGCATTATAGCCTGTAGGTTTGTTTGCTCCTGGGGAGGGAGCGCTCTTCACCCCTGGATCCAGCAGCCAGCCTTCCCAAAACGCCCCCGGGCCAGGAATTCCAAGGCTGCATCCCACTTCCCAGATACTCAGGTATCCAGCCCTTCTGCTGAATTAGTACATTGGGGCCAGCGCCCTATGGACTTCAGTCTCTTTTCAATGACCGCACTGGGTTGGCCGGCCCTTCGTCCACATTAGCAGATCCTTTTCGTCCCCCCCCCCCACACCCGTGGGTAGATCTCACTCTCTGCTTCCTCCTGCACCTTCACTAGCGATCTTTTCCTCCCAAAACCACTTACTTCACCCACCCAGATCAGCACTTGTAGTTCACACGAAATAAACCAAAAGCCACTCCAAGGGTTTTATTATTGAGTTGAGGGATGTTGTGTGCCAGTGGCCTGACCCCCATCACTCTGGATGGAGCCCTCGAATGACAGCAGCCTTCCCTCATGTCTCACCTATCTGGACTCACCCTCTCTGCCTCTACCGAATGTAGATAGGCAGGAAGAGTACTGCTGGGTCCCAAATCTCTGCAATGGAAGCTGCGGGAGTGGAAAGTCGAACTGCAAGAACACACCGGGAGAAATGGGCAAATGCATCGGGCAACGAGGAGCTGGGGGAAGGGTGCACAAGAGTGCGGAGCATGCACCCTACAGGGGTGAGCTCGGCGCAGGCAGGGTCACAAAAGTTTGCAGACTACTGCATGGCATCTGGCTGCACAGGATAGAAGAGAGTCGATTTCCCCTTGCCGTGAGGGGTTTCTCCAAAGGTCTGTGCCAAAGGGACCTAGAGGTTTGGGGAAACATGGCTCAAAACTGCAGTAACAGTTTTCCACTTCTTCCCAGAGGGACGGCCTAGGAACCGGATCAGGGGAGCTGCTCCCGCGCTCTGCATAAAGCAACAGGCGGCTGCACCTTACCTTGCGCCAGTCCGGGCTCGGGATGGCAGCTCCATCCTCGTGGCGCAGGGAGGAGGCGTTTGATGCCTTTGCTTAGGGGTGTGCTCGCTGCCAGGGCTGTAGAGGCCGCCACCTCCAGCCGGCTGCAAGCGGGGCTGCCCACCCTGACCCGGCCGGGCAGCCGGCCTCCACTCCCGGGCGACCGCCGCGGCGGCGTGGATGCGCTGTGGCCCGGGCGCAGGACGCAAGGCGGTGCGTGGCGCGGCTGGCGTCTTTGCGCGCCGCCACCGAGCGAGGGTGCGGCCCCGAGCGGCCGTGTGGGGCACGACTTGGCTTTCGCTGCTGCGGCGGCCGCTGCAGACCCTGCGCGGGGCGCAGGAGCCTCACTGGAGGAGGAGACAAAGAGCGAGGAAGGCAAAAAGCCACTCGCCAGTCACTAGGCAGCACTCGCCGCCAAACCTGGGCTGGGGAGGAGGGAGGAGGGGCGAGGATACCAGGGACCAGTAGGGCAGGAGGGAGTGAGTGCCACCAGGCTCCGCGGCTGGCGTGTGTGAGCAACTCCCTGGCTTTCTAGTTGGGGGTCCTGAATGAGGAGGAGGGGCTTGAGTTTTCGCTGCGGGAGAGAAGCCAGTATCTGAGCCACTGCCTGTGCCCTGGCATCCTCTGGCACAGCTGCATGGACAGATTGCTGTGGGACCAGTCTTCCTTGTGTTTTCCTCCGTACTGACAGCAGACGTGAACGTCTTGGCGATAAGTCCTTTATTCTCAACAGTGAAAAAAGCAGCTACTAAAAATTAATTCCACAAATGATTACTATTGGGTGTCAATTAAGGTGCTGCTGGGGAAGAGCATAAAAGAGATAGAACCCCATCCCCACCCACCCCAGGGTTGCCATGTCAGAGCTGCAGATGAATTTCCCCAGGAATTTCCTGATGCCCAAAATATGACCCTCATTTCCTAGTCTCCAGATTCCCAAGGCAAGAGAACAAGAGCAGGACATGCTAGGACTCCACTTTTCCTTCCACGCAGGACTTGAATAAGCAAAGAAATCGAGTGTCCCTTTAGAAAGTTTGTGCGTGTGTGGATGTGTGTGTATAAATGATCGCTTCAGTGATATTCCTGGTTTATTATTTTAATTATTTATCAGATCTGGACAGTTCCCTGTCCTCCGAAGTGTTAATCTTTCTCTTCTCTATGCTATCACAGAGATGTGTGGACACTTGCAGGACTGATGAATTTACAGATTTCAAGTCACCTCTCAAACCCTCCCTTCTCCCTGTTACAAAGTCCAACAGTTTGTTTTCTATCCACAGAGTCCGTTAGACACAAGGAATGCTCGTTTGCCTGAAGGTCAGCTTCACCTTCCACAGTAGGAAGGCCAATGTCCCTATAATGAAGGACCCTGTGTGGCAACTTTTAGTTTATCAAGGTGGGCAGCACACACTAACATCAACACTAACATCGCCAAGCCCTTGTGCTGACAATACACAGCTATTTATTTATTTGTTTGTTTTTTCCCCAATTTGCCCCAGGGATCATCTCACTTACAATGGGAATCCTGAAGACAAAAAAAAAAAAAAAGTTGCTGAGCCCTACTCAGAGCAAAAAGTCAGGGGCTCTTTAGCTAGCAGCCAGAATGAACCCCACCTCAGGGGGAAACAACAGGAAATCATTTGGTGCCCTGTGTCAGAAACAGGAAAGCCTGCCTATATTCATTCCAGCTCTTCCAAGTTTTCTTATTCTGGATGCAAGTTAAAGTAGGCTAAGCAGCAGAGTTGGGGGGTTTTATTGTTTTGTTTTGTTTTTGTTTATTTTTTGCTGAACATTAAAAAATTCTGGGGATATGGGGGTATTTTAAACCATGCTTTGTTTCTGTCCTGTCTGCCATGAATTGCAGGATTGCCAGTCTGGAATAGGCATGCATTGTAAACAAGCCCCCAATGCATATCTTTAAGCAGAATAGTTTTTAAGGTATTATTATTATTATTTATTTTTGGGGTTTTTCATTTTTTATTTTGCATACATTGTATATAGGGAATTCAAAAATATTTTCCGTTTTCAACCCTCAGTCCTAAGTCCCACCCACCCTTCTTTTCTCCTTACAACCCTTCATCTCCCTATTTTCAAACCTTTTCCCTTGTGTGCTCCACTATATTTCATCCAGTTTGTCTTTGATGATATATGCCTGATATACATCATGTTCCAGCACTTATTGTAGGTCAGTGGACATACCAATGAGGAAAGCATCCTCCTTTATATCCCCTTCAGTATTAGTCCTCATCGGTCTGTCAGAGGGTGTAGATCTTTTTGAGATCTTACTGCTTTTGTAGTAAGATGTTGAGATAGATTCAATACAAATCTTGTGCAAGTATACATATCTGCCATGAAATCTTGTATACAGCAATTCTGTCATGTCCAGGAGATAATGTTTGGCTAACCACCGTCTGACTTCAGGCTCTTACAATCATACTGCTCCCTCTTCTCTGTTAAAGGTATTATTTTTTATTTCTAAGATTTCATAATAGGAATTGACAGACCATAGTTTGAATTATCATTTTAAATGCTTACAGTTTTAATTTATTTTATTCTCCTAGGTTTCATACATGAATTTATGTTGTTTTCACTTTATATTCCCCAATTCCATCCCCTTCCTTTTCTCACTACAAACCTTCTTCCTTACCAGTCTCCGTCCTGCTTTCATGGCTTTTTGAGTGTGTGGCTCATTGAGTTTCATCTGATTGATCTTGATGGGTATTTACTTTTTGAAAGAGATTTTTAAGGTCTGGAGAGATGGTTCAGGAGTTAAGACTCTGTCTTACAAACAGAAGGTCCTAAGTTTGGATCCCAAGTCCCATGTAAAAATGCCAGGCAGAAAAAGCAGCAGCCTGAATTTCCAGCCCTAGTGGGTAGAACCTAGGAAATGCCGGAGCAAAACAAAACTGAGGTAGATGCAATTCAGGATGATTCCTCAAGCCACCCATGGTCCTTCACAGGGACATACAATGCACTCTTTTAAATACACACATACACACACACACACACACACACACACACACACACACACTAAAGTTTTTAGAAAGAGATTTTTAGGACTTAGACATGAACACATGTTGGCAGCAGATATGCAATTTGATATAATTGTGCAGAAGGAAATTTGGCATTTTTTAAAAATGTAGAATTTCTTCATAACATTGTGCCATTGACTCTGTTCTCACAATTCCCAATCTGGAAATCACTAAGGACATACAGCAAGATTGACCTGCTGGGACACTCGCTGGGCCCTTGTTTAAACAAGTAGAAAACTGGAAAGGAAAACAAACCAACCTAAGATGTCAAAGAAGAGGGGGGAATGGTGAAATATTTATGCTTATACAAGGGAGGACGATACACGAACTAATAGAAGTAGGAATCCGTGTTTATCAGCTCTGGTTTCAATCCAGGTATTTCTCTCTGCTGACTATATAGTCTTGGATCTGAACTTTAATTTCTTACCTGTGTGAACATATTGATGTCACTGTGATTAAAATTAAATAGAATTTGTGGATCACTTAATGATAGCCCATAATACAGAGCACATTTAATTAAAATTTAAAAGATCTTTTTCTAACCATGGGATCAGGGGGCTCCGGTGCTTTTCTGCTTTACTTGGTTCATCAACAAGATGTTGGCACACTTGCTGACTGTTAGTGTCACCCACGCTATAAAAAGGATAAATGACAGGGCATGGGGTTTGTCACCCCTGATGTAAACTTAGATTTGTTTTGTAGCAACCAGGAATCAAGTCCAGGTCAGCAAAATGGTGTTCAGTGTGAGAAATGATTGGTTGTTACCAGTACCTTGTGCTGACAATTTTTAAAAAAGAGGGGAACAGAGACCTGGGAAGCCATATTTGTAAGTTTTCATTGCTAAAGCAAAAAAGGAAGCTAGTGTTGAGGGGTCATGGGACTCAATGACCTTTACATTTGCTATAGAGGCCTTTCTGCTTCAGACCTTTTATAAAAGTTGTCTGCATACTACAGAAATTTCACAGGAACTTAGAAGGAAAAATGATTCATTTTTTTTCACTTCCACTTGCTTTAGAAACAAAAGTACATTGTTTCAATATTGGTATGTTTCAGGAAATTCTGCATGTAGAGAAAAATTCTTTAAATTCTGAACCATATTCCCCACTAGAAGGTCTCTGCAGAGTGTCCTACTGCATTTCCCGATGCTAGAGATTTGAGGAGCACAAAGCTCTATTGTATAAGGAATGAATCAAGATATGAAGATGTTCCTAATGGTGTTCCTGTCAACGCCTAACCACTCTACAGTTTGAGAATTTAAAACCAAACAAAACACACACACACACACACTATATATATACATATATATATATATATATATATATATATATACACATACACATATTTGAAGTGAGATGTGGATTGATAGAAAGAGGGGAAAGAAGGAATGGAGGAGCAATAATTGTGACCTGAAGATATTATATGTATCGAGGCCCAAATAAAATCATACCCCAGTCTTTATACATGAATTTTATCACAGAATTCGAGAACTACCTATTTGTCTGAATGTGGTTAGTAAGAAAATAAATGTTTACATACATGTAAATAATTTTATGAAGAATTGGAGAACTATTAAGCTAAATGTATTATATATGTATATGTATATATATATTAACTTTAATGATGACTCCCAAAGTGAATTCTTTATCATGATTTTAAAGTTCTCTGCAGTTTAACTCTCTTTCTAAGGCCTCAGAACTTCCTCCAGCTTGTTATCAGTCAGTTTATGTCCCCACAACTTGGATCCAAGACCTATGCATGGGGTATGTACTTGATGATTAACTCAGCATTCCTTGTCTTTCTGACCTCTTCATTCCATCTCCAAAATGGCAGTGCCTCTTGTGAACTACTCTGTAGGGGAGCTAATTAATTCTCTGAAAATGGAAAATAGTTTGAAGTTTCACAATACAGTAGAAGCACTCAAGAACATTAAGATATGCAATAAAGCCATTATTATTACTTGTCTGACACATAAATGGTGAGTAATCCCTTTTAAATGTGTTTGTTTTGAATACACTAGATAAATTTGCAGGAAGTAATATACTGCTGACTCTCTCCTACTGAAGAACACATTGGTGGACAGAATAAGATATGACCTCTTCAAGCTCTATTATTTCTTCATTTCTATGCTGCTATTATATGATATTGTATTATATTATATTATATTATATTATATTATATTATATTATATTATATTATATTATATTATATTATATTATACTTACCAGGAAGGTATAACTTCAGCCTCTGTCTTACCAGGTGGCATGGATACCTGCTGGCTTCTAGAAGGATGCTGTCTATGTACTTCTTATCACACAGTTAGCTGCCTGCACAAGCTAATAGATTCCTGTCTGACTGGATTCTATGGAAATTTTGATGAGGAAAATTGGGAGAGTCAGACAAGCACATGGTAGCTGAAGTTGCAAGATGTAAACCTTTGTTGCCATGAGAAGATGTGTTGTCGGCCGCGAGCCCTAAGCCATCACACTGGGATGATGACAGAGATCATGGCTTCCCCAAAGATCTGCAGCCCTAGTTCCAGCTCTGTTGAGACTTTTCTATGCTTCTGCTTTCTCACAGCATTTTATTCATCTTTGTGTTTTAGTAAATTCATCTTTCTGCTTAAAGTAGTTCAAATTTGGTTTCTGGCACTTGAAATCAAGAGAATTCCCACTACTGCAATGTTGAAGAAAGATTTGAGAAATACCTCACAGAAACTGTCTGATCAAAGGTTAGAGAAAATTGTGTACAGGGCCAGGAAGATAGTTCAGTGGTTAAGTGCTTGTCTCATACACAAAAGTGCTTATCAGACTTCCAATTCCCAAATTCCACAAAAAAATCCTGGGTAGATATTGTAGTCCACCTACAATTCCAGTCCCAGAAGGCAGAACCTGCGAACTGGCAAGCTCCAGGTTTAAGTGGAGATTTAGCCTCAAAAGAATAGGGTAGAACAGTGAAATCAAGGATGAGTCTTGACAACAGCCTCAGGTTTCTACACATGCTGTTGCACCCACACATACATGATCCCACACATACACAAAACCAAACATATACATATTCATGAAAAACGGAATTAAAAAAAGGTAAGAACTAGATAGATGTAATGTAGGAATAACGTGTTAATTTGTTGTATGCTTTCTTACTTCCATTAGAAATATGAAAAACTGCTTTTTGTTGCCTGACTTTGTAAACCAACTGCTGCACTAGATACATCAAAACTTCATTTGATTTATTACTAGTCCCCAGAGTATAAATAGAACCAAATATGATTGAGAAGACTTATCCTCATAGATTAGTTTGTTCAAGGGTACCAAGGTTCCTTTTGTTGTGATCAGGATTTGAATGCAGGGTCAACTGATTTTAAAACATGTCTACTGTATAAAATCTCACTAACACACCTCACTATAGGGCAGAAATCTGTTCTCCATCATCAGATGAAAGGGGGGTAAATTTAGACCAGTAATTTGCTTGATACAAGATTTGGGTCTCAATCTCAGGGACTTAATGAATCCAGAGTTAGTCCTCCCTTTACAAAAAGAGGGAACTAAGTTATACCCCCTTAACGGAAAATGAGAACTAAGTTATTGCTCACTTGCAGAGTCTACCTAAAAGGTCCCATTGTCAGGAAAGAAACTTACTCTCCAGCATCCTGTTTCCCTACAGCTGTTGGGATACCATAAAAGGCCCTGGTATTCTCAACCACAGGGCTTAAACTGTCAGTGTCTACCAGGTGCCTGGCCCATAAAGAGATCCTGATGAGGAAATGCTGGGTAGATGCCCATACTACCTCCCTAATGTACTGCTCTGAGCCTGTTTTCCACCACCTCCCAGCATCCTTAGTGTGACTTAATCCTTAGTATCCACAAAACCAACAGTTCCAAATTGGACCCTGACTGATTATCTCCCTTTCCATACCTGGGCTTCCCTTCATCTCTAACAGAACTTGCCAAACAAGTGGATTTTACTTCAGGGATTACCTGGGTGTCACAGTTACCCTTCTTTTGACACAACCAGTTTAGGGGAGAAAAAGTATTTATTTGCATATAGTTCCAGGGAGAATATAATCTATTTTGATAAGAATTGCATAGCAGAAGGCATGACTAAAAGTAGATATAGGAGGCAAATTCAGGTCACCCCAGTTACTAAGATGCAGAGTGAGCAAGAAACAATGGAGAGGAAACGGCCAGGTTAGCAAATCTTTCTCATGGCCCACTCCCTGTAACAATTTCCTCCAGCAAGGTATTACCTCTTAAAAGTGCCGCAACCTTCCTACACATTAACACCAACCAAGGTTTCAAACGCATGAGCCTGGTGGGTGAAAATAGGGAACTACATTTAAACTATGACATTAGGCATCTTATTGACCTACTAATTATTGGTCAATAAAGGAGAATAACAAATTCCCTAATGGTTTATTTAAAAAAAAAAACACTGATTTCTATGCATTACTACTCTATATTGAGGAAATGGCTAGCTTATAAAACAGAGTACCCTGTGTTCTGTACTGGGATCACGTTAATGGGAGGTCAATTCAAGTCATAGATCAAAATCATGTTATACAATAGGCTTCAAAAGCAGCAGAATAGATATTTTAATCTCCGTCAAAATTAGGCCCACATGACTCACAATAATGAAAAAGCAGAAACAACACAAATTATGTTATATCCACAAGATGGAGCTTTTCAAGCCATAAAATGAACTGAAGTTAATTCTCTATTGCACCTTAACTAGCCGAGAGATTTATTAATTCATATTTTTAATCTATGGATGAATTTTGCTCTTTGACATTATCACGCATGTATACAAAACCTTCCATTTACTCTCCCCTCTGTTCTCTTCTAATTTTCTCCTTCACTCTTCCCCTTTCTAAGCTTCCTTCCATATTCAAATCCTTTTTTTTGTTTGTGTTTTGTTTTGTTTTGTGAATATTAGTTTCAATCAAGGTCCACTGTGTGATTCTGAGGTTGGAATCTTGTCTTGGAGTTGCCGGGTTCCTCTGTGAAAACACTATGATATGTTATGTATCCGTCCTTCTGAATGTGTAGATGGACTATTGTTATCATGAGTCTCATCAGTCGCAGTGCATCATAAGCAAATGGAGGTGTGTGAGTTATCATACTTATTATGGATTTGTGATTTCCACTGTTATATTACTTTTGGATGATAGGCTCTCATAATCCTTGGCTTCATCTTCTGGTTCTTATATTCTTTCCACTCCTTCTTCTGCAGAGGTCTCCAACCTTTGATGATAACTCTATCTACCTTTATTAAATCTCGGCATCTTGTGTGACCACACTGGTATGCGTGTCCTCTGCCTAAGGCTGAGGGTGTTTATCTATTCTTTCTGTTCCCTCATCTGTTACTATTCCTGGTCCTTGAGTGGAGAGGATGTCTTGCTTAAGGTTGAGAGCTCCAGAGTCTTTTATTCCCTGTCACTGTTCTTTATTGCTGAGAGAAGCTTCTGGGATAGAAGTTGCAAGCTGCACATGTCTGCAGGTCAATGCACCACATATAAGAAAAAAACATGTGGCATTTACCCTTCTGGTCCTGAATTACCTCACTCAATATAATTACTTTTAAATTCGATCCATCTTTTTGTAAATTTCATGAATTCATCTTTTTTTACTTTACTTATTTTGCATCGTGTGTGTGTGTGTGTGTGTGTGTGTGTGTGTATTAATAGAGATCATTGTGTGTCCCTGTGGAGGACCAAGAGTAACTTCGTAAATCATCCTGGCTTGTTTCTACCTCATTTTTGCTTCACTCTGGGATTTCCTAGGCTCCTCCCACCAGGGCTGGAAGTTCAGGCTGCTGCCTGTCGTTTTCACATGGGACCTGGGATCTGAACTCAATTATCTCTCCAGCCCAGATTTCATTTTTCTTAAGAGCTGAATAGTATTTAATTGTAAATATGTAACATTTCTTCATTATCCATTCCTCAGTTGATGGACATCTAAGATGATTAAATTTTCTTGATACTGTGAATAGAGCTGCAATGAACATAGATATGCATGTATTTCTATGCTGAGATACATAGTCCTTTGGGAATATGCCCAGTAGTGGCATAGCTGAGTCATATGGTAGTTCTATTTCTAGTTTTTTGAGGAACCACCACAATGAGTTCCTAATGTGTTGCACAAGTTGACACTCCCACCAACTATGAATAAGGGTTCTTCTTCCCCGTATCCTCACCAACTTTTGTTTAATTTTTATTTTTTGGATTGTTTTCTCAATTATAGTCATCTGACTTGGATCAGGTAATTTTGGGATGTGCGGTGTATTGGTTGTGCTGCTAAAACAGTACAAACAAACTGAGCTGAGTTATGATGCCCTCTCTGATGAGATATATCTCCTATGATGAGATATGATTAGAACTCATCTCAATTAAAAATTAGAGTATATTAAGTGTTAAATTTAGCTGTAAACATACTATATCAGCCATTTTTTTAAAAAAAACTGTCATTATGTTTATAGGTTGTAGAAACACAGCACTCAGCTGAGAAGCTTTCTTCTATAATGGAAGGTGTTTATTATAGAAAGTCTCAACTAGTCAAAGTTTAGAAAAGAAGTGGCTGTGGGCTGCTCAGTCCAAAACAAAAGATCTAAGCCACAGCTCTTACCCTGAGACTCAGAGAACATCATGGAAGAAGGAATAGTAAGATTATCAGGGTCTGAAGTGGGATATGAGGTCCGACATTATCTTTTGTACATAGCAGGTCTAGTGCATTCATGAATTCTCTGCAATTAGATAAATTTCCACAAGGCATGCATTGGAATTGTCCTATCAACATCTCCCATGGAAGGAGAAAGATTTCAAGAGGCTGCACACTTCCCTGAGAGACTGTTGGGGATTAATGCTGATGTGGGGGCAAAGGGTAGAAGATGCTCCTCAGTGGTATTCCCAATAATATATGATTCATCTGCCAACAAGCAGTCAGGCACATATCATCAAAACCGCCCCTGATGAAACTCAGTGGACCACACATGTGAAAAGGCAAGAAAATAAGAGGAAGACTGGCAAGGAAAAAGAAGAGTTGTACATGGAATAGGAGGAGGGATGGACTGGGGATTAAAGTGTGAAAATATCATAAATTCATCATATGCATGTATGGAAGAATAAAATTGGAATTTGAAAAATACATAAAATACTTTAACTTAAAACTATTAGCCCATATTATTTTAAACAAAACTCAAAATGGTGTCATATGCCACCGCACAGATGAATTGCAAAGGAAACTGCCTCTTATATTGTATGACTCCATCCTATGTAACAAGCAGAAGAGGGAGTTCTCTAGAGACACAAGTAGGTAGGTGGTTACTTGGTGCTAGCCTGGTGCATGGGGGCTCCTTACAGGCAATAAAACTGCTCTAAAATTAGCTAGAGTATGACTATGCTCTCTGCACATACAAGAAATGCCACTAAATGTCTGTGGCTTGAGAATCATAGCTCAGTAAGGCTGGGGTAGTCTCTGTGTTTCATGGAAACACGATATTACTATTAATGAGATGGAGGAAAGATGCTTGGGCACTCAGTGCTACTTCATGTTTTTAACTAAATAGGGATGCAGGAACACAGACCAGGGGCTCTCCTGTGCCATCCTGCTTCTTCTCTGGTATCTTTATCCTCTATATTTCCTTGCTGCTTTTCAGAGGTGAGAGTTCTCCAGACAAAACCTTGGTAGAGTTAGCCAAAATTAGTATTCCTGTTACTACCATCTAGTAGACAAAAGGAGGCAGTTCGGGCTGAAGGCCAGGAGTTCAGAAGGAAAAACATGGCCATGTGACCTTCCTTGGCAACTACTTAGTCTCATTTCTGTATTTCTTAGGAGCTGTTTTCATGCACACTGGGTGTTGTGGAAGTGCCACTTGCTCTTCCCACAAGTGCAAAGCCCTCCTCCTCCCTCTGCCACGCTTGAAAGAAGCTGGTATAATATTTCTGTTAGTTGGTCTGGAGTCGGTTCAGTATTTAATTATGGGGTTGATTTCCTTTTGTACTTATGTTTTCTCCACCCACTGAGGGTGTTCAGGAATCTGACGGAGGAGTCTTCCTGGCCATCCCCATTCTACTGTAAGAAGTCAAGTATGAGAGGAAGCCCTTGTTTGGTGAGGCCTTTTCTGTTGTTAAAATGAGAGAGCTGGCTGATTCTCTACAAAGCTCCACGTTCTGTGTTGTCCTGTGCCTACAATCAACTGCTAGGAACTTCCCAAATATCCATATATAGCACATGCGCTGCCGGCTAATGCTGCCTCTCATCAGTGCGCAGATTCTTGCTGGTGCATCTGCCCTGGGAGCAGTTCTGTGTTCTGAGATCAGCTTCCTCCAGGAGCTAAGAGGAATGTGTAAGCAGAGGAATGTGAAGAATAGTGATTGTGAATGCCCCCCAGCGTGGGTCTGAAGGTATGCTCTGTGGAGATACCTCACAGGCACGAAAGTCACACAGAGGCTGGTGCCAGCTCTTGGACGGTAAGCATCACATAAGTGCATTTTTACTTGTTGTGCTAATCTTTGCTGAGGTAATTGCCTTTATTCTATTTTTGGTGTGGTTGTTGGCACTACTACATAGCCTACTGACAGTTATTCAATAAAAATAGAGATCATATTCCATGAGAAAAAAAGTGCAGTAATTACACATGGCCAGCATGCTGCTTCTATGAGCCTATTGTCATTTCTCCCTTGGGAATTAACTGGAGGGTGGCACTCTGCAGTTGGTCAGATCCTGTGGATTACACGGAACATATCGTTGCAGTACTCTGCCCCACACTTTGAACCAAGAAACAACTTCAATAAGGAGGGGCTGTTTCAAGACAAAGGCATTGGAGGTGTCTATTTTCTCCCCTTTTCCTCCCCTCACACTACATATTCTCTTTCAGAGTACAGTCATCTTTTCTCCCATGTATACTCCAAAATTGGACCATGATTATCTCCTTAATGGTCCATACAACAAGCATGCAACTATAGCCACCTTTGATGCAGAACTTTACCTGTTCACTGGGATACTATTGCTCCTAACCTCCTAAAAGTTCTTACTCCTTCGGCTCTTTCCTCACTATTTTCCATTCTCTTCACAGCAGTTTCAAGTCTTCAGTGTGGTGGTGACATGCCAATGGACAATGATAAAATTTTAAGGTCATTTCACAGCTGGTAAGCTGAATTACAACGCTGCCTTTTTCATTTGCCCATGCCCATCTCCTTTCTGTGGTCCAGTGAAATGCAGATGCTCACACTGAGTCTCTTCATGTGGGATTTTCTCATACATTGAACTTCTTACCTTTTATGCATCTCTCCTGGTATCATAATGATGACATTTTCTGTAGACTTGTTCAATCTACATACTTCCAACGTTGCAATCATCAGAGTAGCACTGTTATAATGACCTCAAACATAACTACCAACTGAAACTAAGACCATTTGTTGACCTTCCATCTCCTTAGCAGTATCAAATCAGGCAAGCAATGCTTGATAGATGCCCAAAGAAGAAAATGAAAAGAACATTTATGAATCACCTGATATATACCAGGCTGTATAATTGTGGTTTTCATTAAAGCTCTCATATTAGAGGTAAAAAAGAAGGTAAAGTGACCTTACAAACTACATATGGTAGAATAATAAAATCAACGAAAGGATGGGCAGTTCTGTTAATAAAAGTCTCACACATAGAAAAGTCTAGTAGCGAGAAAGCATTTTGGCTTTGTATAGAAACTAATCCAAGGATGAGATTGTTGTTAGAACAGTGAGGAACTACTTAACAGATAAAGAGCCTGGACATGTAGATATTACATATAAATTGGAAATTCAGGTATCATTCCTCATGAGCTATGCAGATATTGAAAGGGATTCTTAAATATACATTATCAACAGGTCATAGCAAGATTATTTCCTGATTCTCTTTTTTAAAATGTTTTAATGGTAGAGAGTTTGGAGACAAGGACAGACAACAGAGTCACAGCAAGATGTGAAGACCATACTGGTACTGAAATCTTATCAGGGAAGATTTTCTTATGGACTCTGAGCAAGGGATACCTCCCTCATGTTTTAGGCTAGATCTACCTGACTGAGCTTCGGATGGACCAAAGGTGTCCGTGGAGGGAAGGAGACTTTAAAGTCATTAGGACTCCAGCTGTGATGGTCAGTTTTGATTGCCAACTCAACAGGAACTAGGATCACTTAGGGACAAATGTCTGGGCAAGTTTGTGAGGGAGTTTCTTAGAGAAGATTAATTGAGGTCCTGTTTCTACAGTGTCAAGAAGATAAAGTAAAATCTTTTCACTTATTTAAGTAAAAGCTTCTCTTCCTGTTAAACCACTTGCTATAACATTTTTTTCAGTATGATATAAATTGTTAGAACAGTGAGGAACTTTGATATGGGAATCTTTGCAAATATCAGAGAGTCCCTAGAATCCAGTCAGTGTAAAATCTTAGGAATCCTTACCATGTTTATTTTGTCTGCTGTGATTCTGTAGGTAACACCAATATACAGGCTGGGGTTCTGGAGGAACCCCAGTAGGAGAAGTAGGAGAAGTAGGAGAAGTTGAGTAATAGTATTCATCTATCTTTGCTTCCTGATTAAAGATGTAGTGTGACCAGATGTCGCATGCTATACCTCCTCTGCCATTAGACTGTACCCTCAAACCGTGAGCCAAAATAAATACTTAAGTTTTTTTCAGGTATTTTGTCATAGCAACAAGAAGACTGACTAGTATACTATCATATTTTTCTAGGTAAGAAATACTATTCTCATAAGACAGTGGAAAAGGAGTTAGCAAATCATGGATAAGGAGGCATAAATATTTTAGAGATCAGGAAAGATTTATGACCTCATCTACACTGGCATTGTTGAAACAGGCTCCATCCATTAAGGAGGACAGCATTCCTCATCTGTTAATATTCCCAAGGTTTTAACTCTGTTCCATTGAAGTAGACATACAGC
The DNA here is from genome assembly GCA_023101885.1 of Typhlomys cinereus. NCBI lineage: Eukaryota > Metazoa > Chordata > Mammalia > Rodentia > Platacanthomyidae > Typhlomys > Typhlomys cinereus. The sequence goes on along the minus strand of JALPQD010000225.1, from coordinate 2,295,792 downwards.
CGTAGTCATTTCTCATCCAATGGCCATTATCTTCCCTATCATTACTTTGATAGAAGCCTTATCCCAAATGTGCTGAAAATCTAGTTTCATCTCTAACCTTATAATGAAGGACAAGCATTATGCATGATTCTAATCAATGAACATGAAAGGATCTTTAATGGGAAGTTCCTAGATAGGTTTTCTGCCTGTAAAATAACTACAGGAAGAACAATGGCCTTCTACAGACACATGCTTTGATCTACACATGTGTACATGCCAGGAATCAGGGCAACCATCCGGAGACCATCAGAGAAAACTCTGAAGACAAAGATCAATAAGGTGAGAATGGAAAACTAGAATGAAAGGAAGATCCTGGGCTCTTAATAGTATCACAAAGCAGTTTAATAACCTTGCGACCACCTGTGACCAAGCTGTTATTATACAAGATAATGCAAAGATGTACTTTACAAACTCTTGCTACTCCAACAATCAGTGGGCCAACTGTCCCAATATCATCTAGAATGTTAGAATTTGTTAAAATTTCAGAATCTTGGGAATTTTTCCATAGTAATTCAGGATGTGAATCTACATTGTAAAGAGTTCCCCAGAATGAGCAGATGTACTTCTAACTGGACAACTTACAACTGTAAGTATTCTAAATCACTTACAATGGATATGTCACTCCTTTTATAAGTAGAATCAGTTGTTCTCTATTTTGATGGTTTGCAATATTATCACAAAATGTATTTTAGCTTATCATACATTGTACAGTATAGGTAGCACAGCTGGAATTACTTATGGCAGGCCAGTTCTTGTGTCATTGGCTGTCCATTTCTCAAATTGGCCTTAGCCTCTAGAATTAAGATCCACAAAAAACCCAGACATTAAAATATTAATTTTAATTAATTATTTTAATAAATTAAATAAAGAAAGAAAATATTTATTGTATTAAAAAGTGAAACTTTGGAACCTCTAGTTATTAGTACAAAGGCTTCTGAAGTACTCTTGAGTACTATCTGCCTGGGGGTATGGCTACATTTTGTTTCTTATTCATCCTAATGTTTTCTTATAGAAAAACACCTTCGTGACAAAGATGCTTGATGACTCCTGGGCCTTTCTTATGGTGGGATACATCACCACTCTTTTCCTAAGGTCTAATCACTTTTTTTCGAATGGGATAATGAAAATCATCTCAGGGTCGTCCCTGTCAACCCACTCTCTAGGGATTGTTCTGTACACATAAGTGTTTAATTGAAAGTAATCAATGCTGCAAATCAATTCAGGGGTTGGCATCAGGCATCATTGCTAATAAGACAGAAAGGAAATTTCTGGCCTCCCAGAATTCAGAAAGAGTCCTAAAGTGTCTGGTCTGTTTCATCTGACTCTGACTTACTTCAAAAATTCCAGCAGGGCTGAACTTAGAGAAGTTAGAATGTGAGAGTATATACAGAAATTTAATTTAACTTTTTCATTTAATTAAAAGCACCTTTAGATTTAAAGCAAAAGTCCTGTGTATGCTATAGACTATCCAAATAGAGAGAAGACACACAAATACAAAACACACACACACACACATACTTGCATATATTGTACACCTTATGATATGTATATGGGAATTAGACTTTCTACTTCATCCATGTAAATCCTCATAGTATGTCATGTATCCAATATCCCAAGGTCCAGACACTGTAGGTGATAAAGCCCATATCTGAGAGAAGAACCTGAGGTTTCTATTCCATTCTCATCAGAGGTGTCAAGGCCACCATATCAATTTCAGTACATTCGAATAAGGACCAGCCTCTGACTCTTAAGAGCTCTCAGCTTCACATTAGGAGTAAGTAATTAAAATGCTGGGATTTGTGATAAGCCACTTCAGAAGCTTCCTGAGAATTATGTGCAATAGTCTAGAAAAATTGTTAGCCAATTCATCTGTCTGCTGTGACAGTTTGAGCTGTTTGTGTGGATATCTCTAGTTGGGCAGAAGAACAGACTAGCAGGAGGAGGTTGAGACACTGCAGAACATCCCAAAGTGCACAAAGCAATACTCAGAAGGGCAGTGCCAAAACAGAGACTTGCAGAGCAAGAAGTCAGTTTCCTGTGTAAAGGCTTACAAACACACACTCAGAGAAGACTGGGAAAAGAGGTAATAGTTGCATACACTATTTCCTTATAAATAAATCAAGAACCATAGTGATAGTTGATCTTAAAGTTTCCTGTGACTTTTCCTTTCCACTCACACTTCACGTTGATGCCAGTGCCTTTTCCCAGCTCCAACTTTAAATTACACCCCCCACTGCTGTTTCACCTCCACTTAGTTCTGACCATCCATAACTATCTTTAGGTCTGATCATTGCATTAGCATCTTTTTTTTTTTTTGAGACAGGTTCATGTGTATTTCAGGCTGTCTTCAAACTTACTACATTGCAAAAAATGACCCTGAACCTCCTGCATCCAACCCACCTGAATGCTGAGACTGACTGGTGCGTACCACCATACTTGGTGTGTGTAGTACTGTGCTTTGTGCATATTAGGGGAGCACAGTAGCTACTGAATTATACATCCCAGGCTTCTATTTTTCACCTCTGCTCATTCAATCTACTTTCTACTCAGCAGTCACTGTGACCTCCATATGATCCTGCCATCCCCTAACTTAGTGGGACTAATGTCACATTCCAGTGCATGAAGGAAAAGTTGGGTGCAGGTTTTGAGTCCTCACAATAAATGGATTGCTACAGGAACTTAGTATCCAGGGAGAAAAGAAGCTAATTATCCTACAACTGAGAAAGTATGCAAATTGTCCGATCCAAACTACTCAACACCTGAGGCAGGGTGTGGAACACCTTTCCCACTCTACTGTGTCATCCTACTACCACTATGCTTATGGGATTCCAGTAATTGACTTGAGTTCCTAGAACCTGCCAATCATGTTCCAAGCTCCAGAACATGGAGCTAGTTGATCTACACTTGAAAAACTCTTCACTCAGCATCCCTGTCCTGCTTCTTTGCCTCATTCAACCTTGAATTTACATCTTATTTGAGAAACCTTATTACCTCACAAACCTGAGCTAAGTAAGAATCTCTTCACAGAGGAGAAGCAATGGTATGATCTGCTGCTGGTCTCTCCTCATCTCATCGGTGAAAAACTGATAGCATCATGGAGTCTTTGTGTTTTTTAGAACGGAATTGACAAAGGGACTGAAGGTTGTCTGCTGTTCTTCATTTAGGTCATTTTCACTCTTTTTTGCCTAATCTCACCCCACTGCTTTTCTCATTGCTCATCTTTTCTCCCCAGCCAGGTTCCCTCCTAGTTTTACATCTTTCTGCGTGTGTGACCTCTGAGTTGCCTTTCAGTGGCATGTGCTTGGGCACTTGCTGGTACTTTCTAGTACTAGGAAAACCAGTCAGCAAGAAGGAGGCTTCCAGATCAGTTCCAGCTTGACATTTGTGTTTGTTTCTTCATTTCATGTGATCAGTGCCCAGGATGTGTTCAGCAACAGGCTCTTACTGTCAGTTTCTAGAGGGCCATCAACGACAATGGCAAAAGTTTATGTTATGTTATTTTTTTTGGGGGGAGGCTTTGAGAAATCTTTGAACAATAGCTCATTAAAAGATATCTGTTATTTTTAGTTAATTTTCTTTAATTGCCGCTGTCTTCTGGTAGGGACGTCTCAGGACAGTTTCCATTATGCTTCTTCTCTCTCTGTGTGTTCCCTTGTGTAGGGTACATCTTACATGCTCTTTTAAAAATGTTTTTAATACAGTTATAATATAGAAAGTTTTCATCTGATGGTATTTTGCAGCCTTAGACCTGCTTGATATTTCCTCTGATCTTATTAAGGGACATGAAATTTCATGAACTACTATGCTGACAATATTAAATGTTGACATTCAATAGGGGAGATAGAAGATTCCTCCCATTTCTTTGATGGTAGTTTTGAGTCTCACAGCGCTGAATATACCTGGAGTCTGGTTTTCAAGATAGGAGACAAATTTCTCTTCTCAGGATAAGTTTGAGTTTGGATAGTTCACAGTCCTTTCATCAGCAATAACAAAGATGTTTTCACCAAATCACAAGTTTCCTGTGCTTTGATTTTTTTCCCCATCCATCCTCTAGTCTTCATGGCTTCCTGCCTTTGACGCAGAAAAAGGATGAAAGAACCACGTCTAAAGGAGGAAGCCCACACACTATGATGTAATCCGTGGAATCTGCGGGCTCCATGCCTTTTGGATTAGCTTCCATAGACGTAGCGTCCACAATGGAAAATTGTGTGTGTTTCATTAGGTGCTGATATCAGGAAAAGGGGAATGTAGACAGCTGATAAGTAAAAGAAGGAATCTAAACATGAATGGAATCTTTATTAAAAAGGAAAGCCCTGGAATATGAGATGGGGCACAGATTTAGTTATCTTACAGGGAAGGGGCCACTCTTGGCTTTTGACTACTAGATAGGGTAGGATGGAGGAGATGCTCTCTTGATGAGCTGCAAATTCCCATGGCAGACAATTCCTCAAGAACTAGAGACCTTAGCGATCCACACTCAAACCAGCAGCCTTGAGGAGATGTGACCAGACCCTTTAGCATGATTTGGATGAAACAGCAGTAGCATTTTGCACGGTTATTGCTGTCCTCAAAGATTTATGAATTGGGGTAGTAATGATGGCTCAGGGATTAAACCTCTGCTTCTTATTTCTAGACCTGAGTTCAGATCCTAGATTCCAGGCAAAAAGGCTGATCAGAAATGGTGGCACCCTGCATTTCTGGAAGGCAGAGCCTAGGAAACCCTGTAGCTAAGTCAGGAAATGGTGACAGCCTATACTACACTTTCAGCCCTGGAAGGCAGAGATTAAGAACCCCAGAACAAAGCCAGAAAGATGTAAAGCAATCCAAGATGACTCCCAAAATCACCCTTGGGCCTCCACAGGCATACACAGTACCCTTTGACTGACACATACACATGCATCATGCGTGCGTGCGCGCACACACACACACACACACACACACACACACACACACACTAATAAAAAAGACTTAATATAACAGGTAGAATCTATTTTCCTTTTAATGCCCCAACCATTCCCTTAAGGTATTGCTGTTTTTGGAAATGTTATTCACAGCGGCCTTGAGAATCAGTCATTCTGTGCTTTTCTCTCGGAGACATCTGCTAATTCAGGGCAACGTCCACATAGTATTTACAATGCCAAGGAGAATCTTTTTCTCCTTGAAATGCTGCAAGCACTTTACAAAGAACTATCTGAAAAAGTCTCAGGGAATAGTGGAAGAGCTTAAGAAACGATGGCAAAACATCTGATTTGAACATTAAAGGAGTCCATTTGATTAGCAATGTTGAATAATAATTAAATGTAGTCATTTCAGCAAGCCCTTCAGAAATCTTATTTGCATTTATATTCTCTTCATTTATCTTATTTATGTCTCTGAAGAAATGTGATGCAACCAGAATTTTTCAACCACAGTATATTAAGATTTTAAGTCAGAAAATATATAAGCATGTTGTGCATTGTAGTATACAATCCCAGGCTTCTAGGTCCAGGCATGTCAGTGGCCTGTCTGAGTAATAAAATTATCCTGGCTAAGAAGCTAACAGTCTCTAGTGACAGCAGGACCTTCAGCAGTCATGTGTCTCAATCAAATACCAAGTACAGTCTATTCTCGGCCTTGTCCTTTTTGTCAGTTGTGATATGATAGTGGTGCCTGCCACATAGGATTGTTCTAACCCTTTGAATAGATAGCACTGACATAGTTAGAAGTAGACGCTGGCCAGTTTATGTTTTCTCTTTCCTTCTGTGCTGAAAAACTCTTAAAAGTGGTTCATATTCTTACAATTGCAAAGTGATTGCAAAGGACAAATTTTTACAGAGTAGAACAAAATGTACAGTCTGACTTCAGAGAAGGTCAGGTGTGTTCATAGTGGAATGGCTATAGACACAGAGTCTGACTTGAAAGAGCCAATATTGATAATAGAAACCTAATTCCTACTTATGGGAAAGCACATATTTCCTGGATGCATGATTATGTGCCAAACTGTTTAAATAATGTTAAGGATTATGTACTGGGCAGAAGCTGTTGTCCCTAACATACAGTGGAGAAGCGATGAAGCAAGAGAAAAAGTGACAGGAAATGGTAGATTTGAACATTGCACTGAAGTATTCTTAGGAAAAGAATTATATGGATTTTTAGAGATGAGAAGGGCATGCAGAGAAGCAACCTACATTGAGTCATCAGCCCGTGCATACAATGCTTCCCTTTCTACATTAAGAAAACCCCAGAGTCAAATTTGCCTGTCTTCCCTTACATGTCATGCATAGATAGAATCAAGACACTGAGAAATGTGAGAATTTATGAAGACCCAAGAAACTTATTTTAATCTCCATTTAGAGTATCTTGCTGAGGTTTTTGAAATGACAAATACTGTATTTGTTTAAAAACATTTGCCTTCTTGCTTGTTGAGTACTGGTGCAGATAACTGAGCTATATCATCTTCCAGAAAATTTCTTGAGACATGATCTGGATTTTGAACTTTAAATGAACAGTTCATGACCTGGAAGTGAAGCGTCTGCCTGGACCAGATGGAATATATAGTTGGCTTTGTGCACCATAGGTCCCATGTCCAGAATTCTCTGTGTGCCATTATGATTCAATAACATCTGTATGTAAATAAACCAACATGGCTATAGTCTAAGAATATTTAATTTACAAAGAAAATAAGAAATGTTTGGTCCATGACCAAATTGGTCATATTTCTACGTCTATGTGCTTTGCTAACAATTCTTTCTATTTTTAGCTGAGCACTTTGCCTCCAATTAGATGATATTATTTCCAAGTTGGTGATGTTTCTTTTTTGGCACTGTTTTACAAATGGCCTTGTTTACATAGAAGCCATCATTCTATTAGATATGTTAATTGATCCTTTATTAAAAAATCCAGCAAAAAATTTTAGCTAGGTATACAAATTACAAATAATTATGAATTATCATTAAAGGATATATTTCCAGAAGATAGTACCAGCAAAAGTATTTAAGGCGCTGAAGCTACTCAGTGACAGATCTGTGTGTAGATCTGAGCTTCTTAGGTCCTCTGCATCTTATCCCTCCTCCAATCTTTTATCCCCTGGAGTTTGAACAAACTATGCTTTAGAGAGTCTGTATCTATAAATTTAAAACAAAAATGTTCTGATGTCCATGTCATTTTAAGTAATTGGAGGGCTTCATATTTGATTGTGGTTTGAAGAAAGAACCAATAATTTTTTTAAAAGCAAGGTCTCATGACTGTTTCTTAGTCTTATTCTCCTTGACCTTTACACTTTAGAATTACCCCTTCCTTCCAGAAAGTTCCTTCCCTCAAGATTCCCTCCTTTATTTCAAATAATTCAATCACTTTCTTTCAATCTCCTTCTGGCTTTTCCAGGTCAGTGCTGTATTCCAGACCCTGACTCCGCTGCTCTTCCCTCGAGTTCTCTCCAAAAGCTTATCATTACTGTGGCCTTGCTGCCATGGACCTGCTGAAGACTGCAAAATCTACTATCTCTTCTCTTGAACCCACACTGGCTTTGCTGTCATGTGACATAAATGCTCCAACATTATGCAAAATTGTGTAAGAAAACAGCAGAACTCAAGGAAGGAGTAGAACTAGAGAAAGAGCAATCAGAAGCCCCATTGGTATCTGTGATGGGTTAAACATTATACATTCAACATCTCTGATTAAATCCCTAATCCTGGGGAAGATGGGATTAGGAGGTGAGGGTATTGGGAGATTATATCACATGGATAGAAAGTTTAAGAATGGAGAAGGGACTCTAGAAGGCTATGTCTGTGAGGGACTCACCAAAACTCACCAAACACTGACCTGCAGGTAGTTTGACCTTTCAGAAGGTAAATTCTTATTTACAAGCCACAATTTTATGTTATAGCAGCCTAAACAGATTAGGTTAGAACACATACAATAAGGAGAAAAGTAATGAAAGAAATGTCACAATTTTACACCTATTAATGCAGTTAATTATTTCACAAAATCTACTTTACCTTAAAAGCTACTGAACTGTTGGAAGAAATGTGCATTGGAGCAGCTGTGTTCTCTGGGTTACTGTGATGTTTTTCTGTGCATTCGTCAGCAAGATGAAGTGGCAGCTGTGCATGGTATGACTCTTGGCACCTGATGAGAGTAGTTCTGCTGATCTTTGACTATGCTGGTATGAGAGCTGTATTTCTTATACGCCTGCTTCAGATGGGTCGCTTCCTGCATTATCCCTGTTTCCTCTGGTTGAAATCACCCAAGAACAGATGCAAAATTATTCATAGATTCAAGTGACTTCTTAATGTGTTAATGTCCTATAAGGTCAGGTTTTCATGGCTGGTTTCATAGAATTGGTTCCTTCCACTCTGTCAATATCAACATATGAAACCATAATATACTTGTCAGTTTTCTCTGCAAAGTCTCAGATTCATCCTCTCTACTCCATCATGGGAGCCACACTAGTTTCCACTGACTGGCTTCTGGCAGGGTTCCCACAAAAGGTACCTACTTATTTTCCCCTTTTTAAAAAAAATCTCTATTTCTATCTGTTACATCTGATCTGCTATAAAACAAAATAATTGTCTCCAGGAACAAGTTTTTCAAGAGCAAGTCTTGGAGTTAAGTCTTCATCCTGACCCCTATCATGCTTTCTAATGAAATTCAGAAGTGATAAAAATGGAATGGAAGCTAAGATTTGTGACAGAGCTATGGATCATGCTATGAAGATTAAACACACGGAGTACTTAGCACAGTGACAAGAGAACACACTTAGTAAGTACACACCATGACCAATATTGCCGTGCATATCATCATTCCTTGAGAGCTTCTCCAAGCTCAACAACTGGAATTACTCTTTAATTCAATGTAAGTAACACTTAGTGCCTTCTCCATCTAAAGTAGCATCAAGAGAGACACTCAGCTGAATCCAACTTTCAGTCCAAGAGGCATTGTGTATTAATATTTCTACTTTAATTCTAATTGCTATACAGTTATGAGTGAAGTAGAAGAAATGGCTGCAACACACGAAATAAACTCTCATGGATAATGAGGAAGGTCTTTGGAGACATTGGATCTTACTGCTCCCAAGGAGAGAAGGCAGCATGAATTACTTATGATCTAGGTTGGAGTCCAGGTCTTCTATTCATTCTGAATCCATCCATTTTTTCTTATCACCACCATTATGGCTGTAGCCTAGGGCACCCCATGACACCCCATTGTTGCTCACTGCAAGGGTCATTTCTGGCCAAAGTAGAAATCATGCCATGTTAGCATACATAAAACTCCCTCCATGATTTCCAATTCTCTTAGAACAAAATATAAACCCCACTTCCACCTGCAGACCTGCAACATGTTGGCTTCATTAGGATGCTTTAATCACACCCCTCATTCAGCCACCATGGTTGAAATGAGAAGGACGAGTTAGTCACCATGTCTAGGCCTCTGCCCTTGTTGGTCCTCTGCCCAGAAGGCTTCCCTTTCCTTTGGATGGATGCCTTCAGCAAGTGGAGCATGGAGCTTCTCCAAAGAAAACCTCCCAGCATCCCATTTCACAGTAGCCCCTAATCGCTCTCTTAGTGCCGCTCTGGTTATGCATTCATTTTGATGCCAGTGGAACGCGAGCTCTGTGTGTCGGGGTCACTGCTGAGTCTGTGGTGTGTGAGATGATGGAGGTGCTCGGCACCTCTGAGAAGCGCTGACCTGAGGACCATGGAGGAAGGAGCAGGCGGTGGAAATGGGGGGAAGGACCTAAATGACAGAAAGAAAAGGTCAGGCTTTTGGGAATGGTGGGAATTCGGGGAGTTGAGGCATTGTCTCTTTCTTCTCAGCTACCTCTCCACTTACCTAAACTCTGCCCATTTCTTAAGGTTCAGCGCAGTCCCTAACTCATGATGGTGATGAGCTCTCTCCATCATCTACGGAAGTCCTCTCTGTCCTTCTTCTCTGCACCTGGAATATGAGCTTTGTACCTTGTGTTACACTAGTAATATGATGTTAGAGATTTTTCCATCTGTTTACACATACTTTTTCAAGTAAAGGATTTTATGTATGTCTTTGCCCAATGATTTTTTTATATGTGTCTTTGAATAGCCTCCATCTGTGTGTGTGTTTGTGTGTGTGTGTGTGTGTGATTATTTGGTTATTTCAAATTCACATCTCATTAAATCCTGTTCAACAAGTTCCTGAGTGTGAAGCGGGTGCCACATTCTGTGGCATATGATGATGAGAACAGAGAAGCTGCCCACAGTCAAGCAGTGCATGATCAATCTGCCACAGTAACATCACAGTGATATTTAAAGATATATTGATCCTGGTGAGACTAAGACAGAGACATCAGCTGATTCCTGATAAGTGACAGAAGCCATTGACAGGAAACTCACCTGGATTGAGGCTAGAGAATGTGCCTCATTGCCTGGGGGCAAAGTATTTGATGCGGAGTGTAAGGGGGACCAGGACTAAGGTTAGGAATGATCTGATGGCTGTTATGACTGGGTTATCAGCCAGAGTCACTACAGCATGAAGAGAAAAGGTGGAAAAACTGTGGCAAGGAATAAGAATCGGTTTGAAAAATATTTCTGGTATATTAAGAATACTTGCAGAGAAAATGGCATGACCAGTTCTTTCCAAGATGTTGCCTTATGGGTGCCTGGGAAGATGGGGCAGATCCTGTGGCCTACGCTGAGATAATGAGTGTCAGGTGGCTGTTAACACAGGGATACCCCTATGGGCTGTGTACTCACTCTGGGGTAACGAATGCCAGGTTGATGTTGGCCCTGGCCCGAATCTATGAGTGCTCACCCACAGTTAAATAATGAGTGAAGGGGGTGGTAGACTGAGCTGACACATGAGTGCACACACACCCTGGGATAAACAGTGTCAGGTGGTGTTGGTCTGGGACTGACAAGTTGGTACCCTGTAAGTACGGAACAGCCAACACAGCTGACATCTATGTATTGTTCCCCCGTGATTTGTGCTAAGATGAAGGAAGCATAACTTAACTTGAATGGGCTTATTCCCTAGCAATATGAGCTCTGTGTTTTCTTTGGTGGGATTCAGCATTAGTCAGATCTGACTAGGTGTCAGGTGGCAATACCTAAATTAGCAGGACTCTGGGATGCACTTGGCACATGAATACAACTAGCAAGCAACATGTGGGACTCTTGCTGGATGACATCTGGGTCATCGTAGGGTCAGGAACATCAGGTAAGTGCTCAGGGGATGGGAAAGGAACAGCCTCACACAGTTTTGCAAGTACAGAGAGAGGGAATAAAGTGTATATCCTTTTCCAGAATGATGAGTGCCTAAGATGACAATGAAATTTATTAACCTTTTTTTAATAGAGGAATATCAGTGTCTTAACTATTAGTAGCCAGACTATGAAATGGATCGGGAGGAGGAAGGCCAGGCTAGTCATCTTGCACCATGCAGAGATAACACTTGGAACCTGTGGCCGTGCACAAGCAGGGATGTGGCAGGCAGGGATTGGTGCCTCTACAAAGCCTCTCAGAGGCTTCTGGGGGCCCCAACTCGGTCCCAACCAGAACCTTTAGTAACAGCACCCTCTCCTGGCTGCCTCCTCTTTCTATGGCCCCCCTCAGGATGTTGCCTTCTGCTGTTACCTCTCAAGCCAGCTTCTTGCACAGTCAGCCTGCACTAAAAGACGGACTATGATTATAGGATCTGTTAGGAAACAGTGTCCCATGAAGGCTGAAAGCATTAGGAACCAGACTGGCTACTTTACATCCATCCTGGGAGTGGTGACCAGCACCTTCTACCTACCCTGAGCACACACCTCTGTACCAGTGCCGAGAGCAGATCCCTTGGCCAAACGTGCCATGTGAGCTGTTCACTTTCTAAGCTCCTTGCCAGTTCCCCTTGTGATTGCCTTCCAGTCAAAATATCAGGGTGCGAGGTGGGGGTGGGGGGCTGGCTGGCATGATAACACATGTCCTTTGTAGGATGCTAATGACTAAGTCAATGATGTGGTGATGTGCTTGTTCAAACACTTATACATACCAGCTCATTAAATTCTTGCATGTGTACAAATCAGGGTGCTAGTGTGAGCCACTGACAATGGAAAGTTCAAACCTTAAGAGGTCTGCTTGTGGCTTCACAGCCATACAGCCAATAGGTGAAGGAGTCAAGGCAGACAGCCTGCTCCTAGGATTGACACTATTTTTTCAAATAAAGAACTAAGTCTCAAAATGGTTAATTAACTATTCCTAAAGGCTCCACAAGCTATGAGTAGCAAGACTTGAGGACAGACTCAGACTGTGTGCTGGTAGGGCAGCTTCCTTGGTCAAACCACAGACATTCTCTGGGAGGCTGCAGGTAAATGCAACTTCCTCCCAGTTCTCTAGAACAATGAGTTCCAGCAGGTCTCTTGGTGTGGCACCATTGATTCAGGGAGGCCCTAGCCCCAGCTCCCAGGAGGTCTGGTTATAGACAAGCCCAGACAAGTACGGACATGCCCTGGACATGTCCCAATAGAGGAACCATACAGGCGGAAGGATGAACAACCAATGGGAAGGAGGGTTGAACAACCAATGGCAAGGAGGGATGAACAACCAATGGGAAGAAGGGATGAACTACCAATGGGAAGGAGGGATGAACCACCAATGGGAAGGAGGGATGAACCACCAATGGGAAGGAGGAGATGCCTGCTGCTTCTATCTAGCCTGACTCCTGGAGTCTGGGTAGTGACCCCGTGCCTCCTACCCCCTACCCCTCACCCCCCAGCCACCACTCCCCCACCCCCCACCCTCCACCCCACCACTCCCCCCCTCCGCCCAGCGGGGATTCGGCAACATCTTGGAGCACCAACCAGAGCACTAACAAAGGATCCTATCCACTTTGTTCAAAGTGCCCAATGCAATACTAGACTCTAGAATACAAAGAAAGTAATCAAACAGAATTGCTTTTCACACATTCTAGTGTAAACAAGAAAAGTGAACAACTTGCTTTGATAGTCAGTGGTGAGACTTCAGGGCTCTTCGAGGAAAAGAAGAGGAGGGATTGTGTAATGGCTTCAGTGAGCAGGAAACATTTGGATAAAAGCATGAAAAGATGAGTGACTCAGCATGGATTAGAGACTTCAACATGCGACCAGAAACTAAAAAACCAGCAAGACAGCATCCCAAAGACAAAGCAAGACACAGCTGCAGGGAGGAACTTTTGGATAGATCGTTAATAGCATAGCAACAGGAGAGAAAATGAACAGGTCTAGTCACACACGTGACAGGAATAAAGAGATGAAAGATCAGCATGTACAACAGGAGGAAACAGCTGCAAACCACCTATGAGATGAAACCCAAAATGGGTACCAGGTAAGGAGCTTGTGCAGAGCAATCCCCACAATTAACAATAACTGATAAAAGATGAGCAAAGGACCAAACACAAATTTTTCAAAGTAGATTGAGGGAACAACAAATGCATGAAAAGATGTTAAACCTCAGGAACTTTCAAGGAAATGCAAATCAGAGCTGTAATGGTGGTGACCCCACTCCTATTAGCATGGCTACATCAAAATCCAGTAGCAAGCACTGGAGAGAACACTGAAGGAACAGAAATCGGTGCGGCCATTATGGAAAGCAGTGTGGATGCTTTTAGAAATGTAAAAGGAGAACTACCGTGGAATTCAACAATCTCTCCTGTGGACATACACCGAAAGGAAAGGAAATCAATAGGTCTGGTAGAAATCCACACACCCATGTACACTGAATAAGTATTCTCTACAGTCAGGACATGTAAATGGCTTAAATGTCATCAGCACATTCATAGATAAAATCCACATACTCCACCGCCACCGCCACCACCACCACCACTACTACTATCAGCACACACACACACACACACATACACACACCACTACTATACATGTGTACATGCAAACCAAACACACACATACACGCACAGAAGTGCATGCCCACAAATGCACACACAGCACATCACATGCATACCAGTCATACACACATACATTGCATACTCTCTCTCTCATACACACACACACTGCACAAGTACTCTCTCACACACACATCCATACATACCACACATTCATGCACACACATACCACATAGTCATGTTTCTCACACACAAAATGTCATGTGTTTGATCCTTAGCTGCTGCCAGTATTTGGGAAGGTCGTGGCAGCTTTAGGACATGGATCCTTGCTGGAAGAAGGCAGTCATAGATTGGTTAGCCCAACCCTGTTTGAGTGAGTGAGCTACTCTTGAGCTTATAGCAGCTCTGAGGCTCCATTGATGCCTGCAGTGACTTAGGCGTCCTCTAGCTTCTGTCAGTCAGCCATGACTTTTCTGCCAAGAAGGACTATATCTCCCTTTGGGGACCATAAGCTGAGTGAGTCTCCCTTTCTCCCATTAAGGTGCTTGACATTGGGTATTGTCTCACACCAACAAAAAGAGTAACCAGTACACACATACACTGCACATATACTCAATCATTTTCAAACATACAGACCATGTACTGTCTCTCTCTTTTTCTCACAAACACATACGCACATCACATACTCATACCACATACACAAATCATACATATATAATATTAGACACACACTCTCTGTCTCACATACATATTGTCTTACACACACACACACACACACATACTGAACTATTATCCAGCTCAGTATGATATCAGAGGACATTATGCTAAGTAAAATAAGCCAGACACAAAAACACAAGCACTAATAAGCAAAATGTTCTTCCTTATGTGACGAATCTACAAAGATTGCATGTTTATAACAATAGAGTAGCACAGTGATTATGAATTGCTGAGAGGTGGAGAGCAGGGGGCTGTGTGTTTTGCCTGTAAGTCCTGGAGATCTAGGGCATAGTAATGTACTCTCAGCTCTACATTCATCCCAGAAGCAGGTCTTAAGTATTCTTACCATCAAATACAACAACAGGTGGTGATGGACAGGCTAGGATGGATGCATACATCCAAGGATCATGGTAAATACATGAGATGTGCTTGTTTGATAGTCATACCTCCATGGAGTTGGGGAAAAGATGTGAGGAAGCAAGAGAGAAGAATGTAAAGGAATACCTCAAAGTTCATGGCCTGCTTCAGAAGCCCAACCTCAGTGCACCCACTGGGAACCTCAGGCTGTGCGCATTTGGAGTCAGCAACATGTTCCCCAGTCTTGTAAAGAGAAAGATGATTGTATCTGGCCCAGCTCCGTGAGTGCTGCTACAAACTGCTTAGGATTTAGCAAATTCTCCTGTCTGGAGCCCTCATTTGAGAAACCTGGGAGAGTAGCCCAAAACATTTGCATGAAATTGGCAGCTTTGGAAGCTCTTCTATCAAGCCAGCTACCATCACAGAGTCTCAAGTTCCAATTAGGGTTGCAATTATGAGGAAACCTTCACACACAGGATAAGCATGGGGCTGGCCGCCACCCCTCCCCCACTGCTATCTGCATAGAGAATTTTCCCTTTTCAGCTTAATTTGTGAAAGCTGGCCTCATCCTGGTGCTTTAGAACCATGACAGGTCAGCACACACCTCCGCATCACAGACACGACAGGAAGTCAACTACAACCCAGCAGCATCTTTAATGACACAGAGGCACTGGGAGGTCAGCGGCTACTCCATGTGATGAAACCGTACTCTGGTTGGCCATGGTGTATACCTGAATCCCCAGAAGAGCAGGTACTGTTTATGTCTGCCTGGCTCTACACAGAGGACATTTTAGATGGAGTGCAAAAATCTGGGCAGTGATAGAACTGACAAGCAGCACAGCTGTGGTTAGTCACTGTGCCTGTTGTGGTCATGCTCCTTCCAGCAAAGCTCTCATGAGAGCGAATGCGCCTCACCCGCCAGGAGGTGCATCCTTGGGGCTCAGAACCCAGACTCGGGGTGAGGAGCAGAGCTCAGTACCAGGACTCTAATCCCATGCATGTCTATCCAGAGACCACATTGCAGGAAATAGCCAAATGTTTTCTGAGCAACAGAAAATAAATGTCTTCAACTCTCAGGAGATTTTCCTGTGAATAAACCATACTTAAAGGAGGAAAGACAAGGTCGTGGACGTCTCTACAGGCCAGGTATCTCATGAAGATGGGACGACTATGCTTGACTGCTGGTAAGCTAAAAATCTCTCTGTGAGAAATCACTTGAACATACAAATGGGCTAGAATGCAGGCTGATTTCTAGGCCATCTGATACCTACATTTTTACCCACTCCATGCTGTCTTAACTATGCTGCTTATGTGAGTTTATATATTTTTATAGATAGATGGATAAATAGATAGATAGATAGATGATAGATAGATGATAGATAGATGATAGATAGATAGACATTTGCATGTGTACATGTATTAGAGGTTACTGTGTGACTTCAGGAATAATCCTGGATTGCTTCTACCTCCTTTTTGCTTCATTCTGGCATTTCCCAGGGCCAGAAGTGCAGGCCACCACTGATTCTGCCTGGTGCTTTTATGTGGGACCTGGGATTCATTCAGTTATCCATTTTATTCTTTGGCCCTGGGTTTGTACATGCAATTGGAAGAAAGTTGGTTGCTCCCATAAAATTCATACCACTATTGCTCCAATGGTCACATATTGCCAGGATAGTTGTTATAGTAGTTAGTGGAATTCACAGTTGGCAAAGACGGCTTGCTTCTCTCCCCATTGCCTTCTGGTATTGGGAAAGCTAGCCAGCAGGGAGGAAGCTTCTTATATTATTATTTTTGTTTGCAAATGAAACACAAAATACGAACACTGTTCATATTAACAGAGTATCATTTAATGTTTGATATAAGTACAGGTTGGTTGTTTTACCCAGGGTAAATACATTCATCTTCTCAAGCATTTGCATTTCCTTGTGAAATAAACTTTAAAATATTTTCTTCTACCTTTTTGAAATGTACTGGGCATGTAGTCAGTATGCCTTGTGGCACCCAGGTCTTCTAACTTCTAGATGTAACTCATACAGACTGATCTACGTCTCCCTATGACTCTTCCCGTGGTTCCCCCTCTCCCAATGGCTCCCCAATCCCTCTCCTCTGCCTCTAAGATCCACCATCTGTTCTCAACATTTATGAGATCAACATGATGTGTTTCACCCCCTATGCATGTCCATAGGACTGCTTGAAGTGAGATAGTGGCATTGCCAGAGAGAATTAGGAGAGGAGAAAGAGGGAGAATCCAAGATAGAAGTCACAGTTGTCTATAAACTGATCTTGGAAATCACATGTCATAGTTTTTTCCATGTGTTGTGGTCAAAGAAACCAGCCCTAGGGTCATGTGAGAAAGAAAGCATAGAGGTGTGACTATGAGAGTCAGAGGTTACAGTGGGTCACTGGGAAGGCTGGCTGTAGTCATTGTCTAAAGTTTTATGAGGTTATTTGAAAGGAACTTCGCTGTTCCAGGTCTCCATGACTTACCTGTCTGCATTCAGAACATAGAAGGAAGATTTCCGTTTAGTTCCTTCTTAATACAGAGCTCTGGAAAAAGAGAAAAAGGATTATAGAACATTAATTCTGCATATACCCTTCACAGTGTCTTCAATAACTTCAGTTAGATGGTATCAGGTCAAGATGCAGTCAGTACTCCAAACACTTCTGATAAGTGGGGGGATAGTTGGGAGGTAGTTTCTGCACTCCTTGGACACCCACCCACTCACCAGAAGAGTCAATGTTATTTTCCTCCAAACACACGAGACGTTATCTACCTTGGAATACAAAACCCTGTGGGGAAAGAAAGAGAGAACTGAACCATAAATGTTGGAGGTATTCCATAGCACCAACAAATAATAAACTCCTGTAGCTCCTTGCAAAGATCTCTCACCACAATTGCACTCCTCTCTTTTAAAAATAGCAGCTGGAGCCAAGAGCATTTCTAAGACAGTAGTGTCATCTGCATTTTTAAAGATGAGTAAGCCACCCAGCTGAAGCCTGTGGGGGCTGAAGCACTAGAGAGAAGCTTGGAGCAGCCAAAGCGCAGGGGCAAGTATTGCCAGGTGTTCCACAAGAAGGCTGTTTCTTCATTCCTCCAACAAGCACATAGTGAAGCTTAAATAACATGCCCATAACAGCTGGGGGAGCTATACAAATAGAGTTGCAGCCTTACCTTGCAGAAATGTGGCAGTGTAGACTGCTTCTCATAGATCATGTAGACTAATATCCATCCATGCATCACATGATGAATAGAAAGTCTACAATGGGGGTAGGAGGCATTAGGCCTGATCTCAATCAGGTTGAAATGAGGAGAAAGAAGGCCAAATGTTTGGTTGGGCAGGAGGTGACAAATGAATCCTGTGTCCACGCAATCCTTAAACTTCCTTCTCTCCCCTTCCTCTTCACTTTTCTCACATAGGCATGAGAGGTTCAGTGTCTGTACCCACCAGAGAAACTGAGGCTGAATTGTGTACACTACAGTTATGCAAGAAACTGCTCCTCAAAGCAGGCAGTCATGAATCTTACTGTGGCAAAGGAAGTAAAACGAATTGTAAGAGAACCATGTTTCCATGGTGGGGCTATGTGGGCTGTACATGATTATTCCATGCTACTCATCCGTAAGTCAGCCTCATATATAAGATGATGAAGAAATAATGAGTGCAGTGGAATCTCTCTCTCTCTCTTTCTCTCTGTTATTAGATTAGAGGGGCAGGGTTTCAAACATGGACTTAAAGACTCTAAGGCAGGTGCTTCTGACTCGTGATGTGGATTTCTGTGCTAGAAGGTGTTTTGCAGACCAAGAGAAAACAGGGAGAATTTCCCCAGAACAGAGTATTTGAGCTACGTATTAAATACAAAAAGTGACATTAGATGTTAAAAATGTAAGCATGCTATTGGAGAAGAAGAAATACTAATAGTTATGAGGGCACAAGAGTCTGGAACCTCAGAGGGACATGTGGAATCCCCAAGACAAAGCATGTAGGAATGAGGGAAGACACACATGGACATGGACAAGTTCAAGGAAGGTCACACACCCCAGGAAAACAGCATCATAGCCCCACCAGAGTGTGCCCGAAGTGGACGGTTTTTACATCAGTGTCTGATGACAGCGTCACAGAGCCCAGCTGTTGGGACACTAGAGATCACAGGTGTCTGGCTACCGGTGCCGCATCTGCTGAGGGGAATAAGCATCAGGGAAACACTTGAAAGGAGACAGACGTGACAGGGCACCAAGCACGAAAGGCACCCAGCCAGGAAGGAAGGAGGCAGTTTTTACTTTGGTGGTAATGATACAGTCAGGATACAACTATTCCACAGACCACCAATGTTTAGCTAGATGGTGGTTCATGAAGAAACCAAATCTAGGCTTTGTTATTAATGAGATTTTCCCATACTGTCCTAGGCTAGAAATCATTCCCAAAAAAACTGGTATGTATGTTTTAGACATAATATGAATCAAAACCAACCAAGTTCTAACTTTATAGAGGCCTCTATAGATTGAGAGATACTAAAGTTACACAGCATATGGGAGAAAACAATCATCAGCTTTGGAGCCCCTACTCCAAGCCCCTACTCCAAACATGACTTACTTTCTCTGAGTGCCAGTGCCTTTAATTATAAAACAGGAATAAGAATGCATTCCATATTTTATAAACAAGGCTAGATTTCCCAGGATGCCTATGTAGAAAGGAGTTAATGCAAGTGAAACTCTCTGGTTTCCAATGCAGGGGGGTCTTTGCATGGCAGAAGAGACAACAAAGTCATTTTTAATAGGAGGGATGTGATCTGCTTCTACCGGCCCACTGTCCAAGGCATCAACACCATGCTCACAGGCACTGGTTTATGTTTTGTGATATGAAGTCCCCAGGAGCACAGCATTTGCTTTCTCTCAGGACAGGAATACTGGGCAACCAGGAATTACCACATCACTGTCTGAAGGCAGAACGGAGAAGCCTGGGTACCCTGGGCTCCTGCTTCAGTAAGATCTCCATTGAGGGCCAGTGGCACGTCATGTCACATTCTGGAAAACAGGAAGATGGAAAGTACATACGAGAGAATGACAGCCTTCCAGGAATCATGAAGAAGCTATTGAACTGTAATTGAACTGTGTCTACTGTAATTGAAAAGTAGGCATTTCTCTTTCCCTCCTCTCTGTGTGCTAATGCCTTTATAGTGGGTGACAGTTGACTTTGCCTTGTTGACAAACGAAACTTTCCTACTTGTTGACTCAGTAATGACCTCTATCTATTAAAAGACTGAGAGGATGTTTCTAATTAGGCTTAAAATACCACTCCAAGATGGGAGGTGAATGGTTATTGCAGTTGTGAACGCTCAGAACCCTTGCTGTCAATGTGAGTCCGCATACTTACCCTTCAATCTTCAGAAGGGAGTAGGTTTAGCGCCATAGTCTTCTGTGTGAGAAAATGAAAGTCATTGATACAGGATATATAACATTTAAAATCTTCTAGTATTTTTCTAGCCCATAAACATTTTTTCCCATAGAACTTGGTTTATTTATTCAAACTAAAGATTACCAATACACAGAAAGAATATAGAGGTCCATTTCACCATTCCTTGCCAGTCAGAAAAGTTGCATGTAAGACAATGCTGCTAATGACAAGTGCTCTCTGGAATTTTCTGAGAGCATTTACACGCTGCACATACCAGGTTCCCCCTCCAAAGCCTGTGACATCAGAGTTTTAAATGAATCCCCTCTACCTTGTCTGAATATGCGCAACAGTCTGCCTTAGAAGATTTCCACTTCTCTCTCCTACTGAGACTTTGTTTCTAAGTCAGATTTGAGCAGTATTTGACTCCATATTAGCAAGTTTGAAGTGTAAAACAAACCCAGATATGCTGTCTCTTTGGTATCCTTTACAAGGGCCAATGTGAAGTGAAAGTTTGCTGTCTTTTCCAGTTAGAGCAGACTTTAATTGAAAGAAATGACATTTCTATCATGAGGAGTGGAGTGGGGACAAAGGTCCTCTCCATACCATTTTTGTAGAAATTAAGAATTTCCCCTCTTCTCCAGCGTGAACCAGCAGCATCCAAAGACAGCCAGTGATATGGGTAATAAGAAACAAGCTGACTCAAAGATTCTGAGCCAAACACTACGGCCTGTTGACTCACTAGATTCTGAGCCCCCCATGTGGCTTCTGAACTGCAACTGCTGGCTTGAACAGCCACTTGCTTCTGTCCTCAGAGTGACCTGCCAGGCTGTCCCACACTCAAGAGCGCAAGGGAAATACCTCAGCTGCTGTCTGCCCCCTAGAGCCATTAACTTAATGAGCCAGCGAGTGATGATGGAGTGTCTACATATGCTTAGCATGTGCCGGGCACATTCAACAGTGAGCAGGATCTAAATTCTGACTCCAGAAGCCATCTGCTTTGTGCCCCTGAAAATGTTATGAAAAAAAAAAAAAACAAAAACAACCTGTGAGATGAAAGATGAGAGATCTCTGGGAGTGTGGACTTTGGCCCAAATCGGAAGTATACACAGCAAAGAAGAAGGCAAAGAGGGAGGACAGGGGAAGAAGAAAGTTGGGTCACAGTGCAGATATAGCAGGAGGGGTCAGGAAATCTAACGCTTGATTCGGAAGTCACTGTCCAAGGGGGTTGCTACAGAATAACGCAGCCCAGTACACAGAACAGCAAAGACACTGGAGGATAGGGGAGGAATGAGTGGAGGGAAAGGCTGGAGATGCAACACAGGAAGCTGCGGGTACACATGGGGAATTGTACCATGGAATCACCCTTTAAAAAGAAAAAAAAGGATGGACACGAGTCTTCAGGAATGAAGATCAAAGAAGGAGCTAATCCAATATAAGATTTACAGGTAAACAAGTATATGGAGTGTATGGACTGTTATTGGGAAAAAGCCCAAAAGCTTGCTTTTAGACACAATGAGTTTGAGGCTGTACATCTAAATGAAAATCCCCAGCTGGTAGTTGAAGATAAGGAACTGTGGAGTCTGAATAAGGGAAGTAATCTGAGTTTTCCATTAAGAAATACGTACCAGGAGTGTGATCAGAAGTGACGGGAACAGTGCATTCACTAAGACTTTGAACTTAGGTGCTGTGTACAGTCTGAGGATGGCCCCTAAAGAAGAAATTATCAATGATTGCTGTGTATGAGAGCTGTGTGTTTCTGCGGTGATTTTAGCAAGGAAGTAAAGACTAGCATGCATAGTTCTAGTGAGATTCAAATCTCAGACTTCTTTCCAAAGCACTTTCATTTTGGGCTGCCATTTCAAAGTCCTTCTACCAGAATGAATACCTTTTGCAATTTTTCCTACATTGGCCAATTAGCTTTAACAGGAAGCTCTGCTAGGGGCAAACTATAGACTAAAAAGGAGACACATCTACCCTTTGAAACTGTGACCTTTTATTTTCATATTTTATTCATTCATTTTTAGTAGATAAGCTTAAACTCTTTGCTGTTCAGACTATTACTGATTCATCGAAATCATTGTAAAAACTTCCCAATATTAAGCATGATACATTTTATTTATATTTACTTAGCTAACTATCATTTATTTCTCCAATAACCATTTAGCTCTTTCTTCTTATTTTTTGAGACTACAAAATACAGTGTAACTCAAGGTATGAAGCAGAGAATGTGTATGTCTTGGGATTTGGCAGGAAACTAAACAGTCACTCACATGCCTTAATGGGTTATGTCTAACTCATTTGTAAAATGGTCCTAATTGAAGCTGGCTTGTGCATCTAATAGGCATTGCAAAAAGATGAAACAGCATTAAAGAACTTTCTGAACCATTAACTCATTGCTGTCAGAGTCGCATGCACCTATTCCTCTATTAGTAAAAGGGCAAGACTTCCAGAGAGGAAATAGAGATCCTATGCCCAGGAAAGCCAAATACTGTCTTAGTTTAGTTTGAAGAGCCCCAAAAGCAATGGGTGGTGTTCACATTGTTCATTTGGGATGTACTGGGAAGGTATGGAGAAGAAAGACAGGATGAAGGAAGAGAAGAGGGGGAAAGAGAGGTGAGACACGGAGGAAACACAAATCCAGAAAGTGATGAGAGACTAGGAAAGGGAAGAAAGATGAGAAAGGGAAGATAGACAAGGAGAGGGCAGAAAGAG
Source organism: Typhlomys cinereus (assembly GCA_023101885.1). Classification (NCBI taxonomy): domain Eukaryota; kingdom Metazoa; phylum Chordata; class Mammalia; order Rodentia; family Platacanthomyidae; genus Typhlomys; species Typhlomys cinereus. Next base: position 2,272,771 of record JALPQD010000225.1, on the reverse strand, counting down.
AAAAGAGAAGGGAGAAAAAATATGGAGAAGTAAGAAAGACCAGAAAGGGGAAGAGAGACAGGAAGGACATGAACAGGGTAAAAAATGGAGAGATACAAGGAGGGGGCAGAGAGACAAAGGGAAAGAGTAGGAATAGAATAGGGAGGGAAAGGAGAAAAGAATAAAGGAAGAAATATGGGAAGAGGGAAGGAAGAGATGGAGAAAGGATAGACGGTCAGGGAGGAGACAGATGTACAGAAAGAGAGAGACAAGAAGAAAGACAGGGGAAGAACGACAGAGAGAGGCAGAGACACAATGGGTGTCATGAGTTAGCTGCTGACCACTGTGGGCTCGGGAGTCAAGCGGCCAGGGTCCTCTGAAGGACTGTCCACTGTGGGCAGGAACCCAGGTGCCAACGCCCATTCAGGAAGGGTACTCTTGAAACCCATAAGCTATCCTTAAGTTATCCCAGGGATTTCAGGTCACTCATACCGCCTCTGGCTAGAGCACCTTCAGACAGAAAGCAGGAAGCCAGGTCCTCTAGGGAAAGTCTATGTGACCTCCAGGGAAGGCCAAGGGTAGGGGGGGGGATCTGTTTGAAGCCATGAAGACTTGAGCTTAAATCCCAGTCCTTCTCTCCCTATGGCATATTGTCAGTATATGCCTTAGCTTTCCAAGCTTCAACTTCCCCAGCTATGAACTGGGAGGACTAGCTTCTTTACAAAGTTCATCTTGTGCCTTCTCTTAGCGGTATAAGGAACACAGAAGTTAACCTTTCAAAAATTTAAATGCCCTGGGGAAAAAAAAAACAACCTCATGCTATAAAGTTAACTGGAGCACCATTAGTCCAAACTTTGTGAAGTGTGTATCAGTTACATGTAATTGGACCCAAACATGCTAATTCATTTGAAAGACATTAGAGGTGGTGATAATAGATTACTTTTACTTTCTTACCTACATTTTTCCTGATTCCCCGTTTTTTAACAAAGAATGCATATCAGTTTATAATCAGAAAGAGGTGAACTTACAGAAATATTTTTAGCATACTGATAAAGATAACAGATAATTATACTGAAAGTTCTTCTTTTTTTAAACATTTTTTATTATTATTTCCACTCATACAAACTTAGTAGGTACACTGGTTCTCTCCCTCCGTCCTCCTTCTTCCCCCACCCCCCTGGTCCCCCTCCTCTCACCCCTCTCTCCCCATCCCCCAGTGTCTCCTCCTCCCCAGACATGGTCTTCATGAATGATCTATGAAAAAAGCATTTTACTAATAAAGTAATTGAAATGAAAAGAATTTAACATTTACTTTTCTTTAATTCTCATACCAGTCTTACCAGGTAGACATTGGTCTCATCCAGAGATATGCAGGAAACTTTCACTATTAAGATAACTGAGTCTCATGAAAGAGATGCTTCCATGTCTTACAACAATAACCCAGAATGGTTTTGCTTCCTCCAAATGAATCATTCACAATTAAGTTTAATCCCCTTTTTATAAATTCAATCCCTTAAAAAATAAGCAATTTCAGAGAGTTAATGTAGTTTTAGTAATTGTGACTTCTTGGATGGACGAACGGTTAAAATTGACTGTGGTCTTTTTAGCTTGTAATCAAAGTTCATGTGGTGATCATCAAATGGACCTGGGGAATTCAGTGCGGCCTGCAAGGGGGAGTTCTGTGGATCTCTGAACTGCAGTAATCTTTTGTGACAGCAAAGAAAAACTGGAGACAGTTATTTCAGTCTGCAAAGACTTAGTATCCCAAAGAAGGCTGCTTCAGACACCACTGTTGGGGCTGGAGAGGTGGCTCAGGGATTAAGCCTCTGCCTTGCAGGCGGAAGGTCCTGAGTTAGGATTCTAGACCCCACGAATAGACTGCCGGGCGGAACCAGGGGCGGCCTGCGCTTCTGGTCCTGGAAGGTGGAGTCTGTGAATCCCAGGGCAGAGTAAACAAGGAGGAGGTGGAGGCGGTCTATGGTGGTTCCCGAATTCGTCCGTGGTTTTACACACACACACACACACACACACACACATGCGCACGCGCACGCACGCATGCACGCACAACTGAATTAAAAAAAAAAAAGACACCACTGTTATAAGCCAAATGTAAAGAATGCAGAACTTGTTCCCATGAGCACGAGGGTAATTCCAGGTGACGGAGTGGCCTGGCCTCCTTTTCTCTTGCTGCTACTAAAGCCAAGACTCTCTCTTTTGTTATTGTTCAATTACTAAATTCACTTAAAGAATTAGGAGCTTAATTAAACTAGTTTCAACAGTCATAGTCTGTCAAGTTTGCAATCTCCTGCTAGAAAAGATCTCTTCTCTTAGGACTTTCATAGTAAGAAAACTACAAAGAAAAGCCCTGAGACTGGCAGCAAGGACAGGGTAGAGGAGCAAAGGCGGCCAGGCGCCTGTGGTCAACTGAATGGCTGCACAGACTGTTTTATTTTCAGCTTGCTTTAAAATGACAAAGGGCCTCAATTTCTTTTTGTCAGATGTGCAGGAATTGGAAATAAGAATGTCTGTTTATTTCACAGCACCCCTGATTAAATTTCTTATAGTTAGAACAGATCCTGTGAGGGAAGGAGACTAGCTTGGTTCCTGAGGTTTTGATCTGAACTGCCAAAGAAGCTTGCAGCCTTTCAAACAAACACTGTCTCCAACTTGATGAGACTACTGTGTGCCTGAAACACAAAAGACCTCGTGTTCCAGATAGAAAACAAATGCCTATTTCTGGGGCCTGTGGACGCTGGGTCTCCTACCCAGTAAACCTATATTAGCAGATGTGACTGTTTATGGTGCTAGGAAAACCCACAGTTAAGAAATATTCCATTTTGGCTTTAATACTATTCACAGCTCTGTTTTGGGACACTTCCTATGATTCGGCTTTTTCTAATTCATGTTCTCTTGTTATTATTGTGAGTTCTATGTGGTTATAGACAAAAGTGAGATATTAAAACCTGAAGAACTATTTGCAGGTGATAGCGAGAGACCCACTCAATATTTGGGAAGAGAAGTGAAAGTACTTGTCCACAGGAATGAAAAGATAGACCCCACTAGAGGCAAGAGATAGTCCCACCAGGTGTGGTGATAGATTGACTGTCCCATTTTCTCCCACGTACACAAGGAATAGTTTTAGTTCCTTTTAAAAGTCAGCTTGGCCCAGGCATAGTAGGATATGCTTGTCACAAGGGTCATGAGTTCAAGGCTATTCTGGGCAACAAAATCCTATTTCAAAATCAACAAGAAAACAGACAAAAGTACATAAAAAGGTAATTTGCATAACAAGGTGCCAGTTTGATGGAATTCATTTCCACAGGATCTCTCAATCCAGGAACAGCCAAAATTTCACGCATTGACAGGGTTAGACTCACGCCTGGCAAAGGAGTTTGGGGACCTCCCTAGAATATGGGTTAGCAGCACAAAACGATTTGATTTTTTATCAGTGGCAGCAGGTGAAATAAAAACACAATTCTCACCTCAGAGGACATAAGTCATTTATTCAGTAAACAAATATGAGCGAACCATGTCCTCGAGACAGATTCAAGTCATCTCAAAATCCGTGTTCCTATGTGATAACAACTTCATAACGTATTTATAGCAAAAGAACGAGGAAAATCAGAAATCAAGACACTTTTCAAATACATTGGCAAACACCAGGTGGGTTTCAGTGAAACTGAGGTACAGGTCTGAGATGCTGTCTGATGATATGTGTGGCCTTTGGATTGTGTGTTAATATCTGAACTTTTCACCATATTATGACAATGTTATCCATCAGATATGTAAGAGGGCAAGTATAGCTATCATGAAACCTTCGTTCTGGCTGCAGCATTCTAACTATCCATCTTTACTAAATTCTAATCAATCAATCAATCAATCAATCAATCAATCAGACTTTTAAGAATTATTAGGGAACGTTATATAGCACAGCAGGTACAAACTGTCCCTTGGTTTCAGGAGACACATACAGATGTCTAGAGCACTGCCTTAGTGTAAGATGCTAGTTGAGTTTCTCACATACTGTGTTGTCCAGACTACTCTGAAAAAGCTTGAAATATTTATGTACCAGTGAATTGAGCAACCTTGTTTTTGTTGTTATTTTTCTTTATTTTTTTTTTATTCAACTGTGTGTATGTGCGCGCACGTGTGTGTGTGTGTGTGTGTGTGTGTGTGTGTGTGTGTGTGTGTGTCTGTGTATATGTAGAACCACGGACGAATTCGCGAACCACCATGGACGCCTCCACCTCCTTCTGCCCCGGGATTCACAGGCTCCGCCCTACCAGGACCAGAAGCGCAGGCCGCCCCCGCTTCCGCCTGGCGTCTATACGTGGGATCTGGGATCCGAACTCGGGACCTTCCGCCTGCAAGGCGGAGGCTTAACCCCTGAGCCACCTCTCCAGCCCCTGTTGTTATTTTTCTTACTGTTCTAGCTTGAACAGTTTATCCAGGAAAATGCCAACAGTGTGGTTTGGGAGAGGCTAGTGGCCCTTAAGTACTATAGCCAGGAGTCTTTAGATATACCCATTGGTAGGTTATTCGAAGAGGATTCCTGGGGCATTGGAGGGATGAAGATCCAGTGTAAACAAACTAGGGCTTATCCCATTGGGAGACTATGGGGAGGGCATAAAGGAAGGTACCCATCAAGAGGGGTAAGGCCCATTCCTCTAAGCTGTGGTTCTCAGCGCACTCTCCCTGGCATGCCTCATAGGGCACAACTCTTAGATAGAAGCCCTCAGCCATGGTATGTTAGATGCTGGTATAGAAAGTCCTTGGTGACTATGGGTGCAGGAAGAACAGATAAACCCAGAGGTCCATGTGTGGTGACCCAGTGTCATCAGATGTGCTCAAGAGGCTGTGCCCCCACATTATTAGGACTGCTTGCCTAGACTTCCTTTCACTAACTGATAGTTGGGCATATCATGATTGATGTGGAGGTGGGCATAAAGGAAAAGATCATTGAAACTATGATCCTGGGAAATACCACAATTTTTTTAAAAAGAAGAAAAGGGAGATTTATTAGCTTATGGTTCCATATGGGAGATTATGACCCTAGACTACCTAGGAACTCAAGAAAGATAAAAACATACAGTGGAAACCTTTGGGTCTAAAGCTGGATAAATGAAAGGAAATGCCATTATCAGCAGGGTGGCCTGAAGAAAGGTAACTTGATATACCACAACGGCCTGAACCCCACAATAATAGACAAGTCAGAGTGAACTCTCGGGTCCATAGAAGCATATAGGCAGGTGGGTGGGAGAGCATGAGAGGGATTGATAAGGCAATGGAGAGGATGGGAGGGAGGGGGGATGGAGATAAGCAGGAATGAATGCTCAATATATTTGTAAAAGTAGGGAAAAAAGTTCCTGCACAATCCAAAAATCCAAAGCCTGAAGTCTTCATCAAAATCCAAAGACAAAATACATATTTCTAACATATAATGCACAGAATAAATATTCCCATTCCAAAAGGTAGGAATGAGAGCATATCCAGGAAAAATCAAACACTACAACAAGACTGCAAACCACCACATAAACACCAAATGCTGGAGCTCCAAGTTCAGCAGATGAAACTCCTGTTCAAATCAAATAATCTCAGTTCTAAAGGGCTTTGGTTCCACCTCTCCAGTACAGTTACTAACAAAACACAGCACTTTCTTGGGCTGGATTCTCCCATCCATTCTCTTTCCTTGGCAGATATTCCATGTTGTTTTTGACAAACCAGTCTTTAATTCCACATCACAAAATGCCCATCTTAGGCCTTTTTGCAGAATTTTTAATCCTGTTACACATTTCCTGAACCCAGTCACTCTCTGAAACCTCCGGGGTGGGATCCACACCTCCTCACTCTTTCATCTTCAATACCTCTAAAACCAGTACCATGTGAACAAGTCGTCAGTTTCTGTTATATCTTTAGGTTGGAGATTGTCCCCACTGAATCACAATTAGATCAGCTTCTCTGTTCTGACACCAGGAAAATCCTTCCTGGAAAACTTTCTTTACTTCGGCAAATATTCCCTTAAAACCTTGAGCTTCTGCTCCTCCCTTCCAAAAGAAGTCTTAGGATGGGAGTCTAAGGATAGGAGTCTTCTTTGAGGATCTTGCCCTCAGGGTACAGCCTCTTCTATTGTCACAATAAAGAACAGGTTTTATAGTTCAGTAATGGAGCTGATCTTTTTAACAATAGCCACCTGCTACTGTCTGCATTTTTCCTGGTTCAGCTCTTTAAGTTTGATATCATATTTTTCCTCATCGAACCTCACTGTTCCTGTTTTTTACTTCTTTCTCATAATTCCTTGCTCTAAACAAGAGCACTAAAAAGTAGCCATGACACACTGTCAAGACTAAATTGCCTTTAGATTTCCTCCACCAAGCACTTGAATTTAACTTCAGGCAATCTTTCAGGATGGGTCAAAATTTAATTAAACAACTCTGCCAATGCATTATTCTATTTGCCCTTCATCCAGTTCCAAACACCATCACAAGTTGGGCTTACACTTTCTGCATCTTTCTCAGCATTATTCTCTTCAAAGCTCTTCAGGTTCCATTTCCAAGACACAAAGGTTTCTCAGCACAAAGTCCCAAAGTTCTCTATATTACTCCTAACAAAGGTACACAAGCCACAAGCCACATCATAGCAATGGCTGTAGTTCTCTCCTTCTGGGTACTAGCTTCTCTTAGTTTTGCAACACTTAGCTTTCTGGTACGAAATACTCTTACTTGCATAGCAACACCTCATTTCTTCGGTACTAATTTCTGTACCGTTTACTCTTTCTGTTGCTGTGAGACAACCACTGAGATGCAAGCAACTTAAAGGGAGAAAAGGAGATGTATTTGGCTTTCTGTTTCAGAGGGCAGATATTATCTTTTATAGTGGGAAAGGCTGGCTGGCTGGCATAAGCTGGAGGAGGCTTAAATCATGACAATCATGGAGACAGAGAGAGCAAACTGCCAACTGCAAGAGTCACAACAATTTTTTCGAAACCCCTTTTCTCAATGTTTTGGCAAATATCATAGCTATATATGATGTTAGGGAAGGCTGGTAACTTGAGCTCAGGACTTCTGATACTGAACCAACAGTTCTGCATGAAGATAAACCCATATCCCATGGGATTTATCCATTCTTCCTGTTCCCACAGGCAATAAAGACTTCCTATACCAGCATCCATTACTCAAGCTGAGGGCAGTTGTCAAAGAGCTATGACTATGGAGTTAGGCCCAGTTGTCTTCCAAGATACTTCCAGAGGAGCCATCAGTCATCAGCGGGAAGTCTGAACCAGCAATAGAAAGATGACCACTGAAGAGGTCTGTCTGTTCTTTGACGTAGAAAAGTTGTGAAAATCAGATCTGCTGCCCAAGAAATCTTAATTTTGGAATGAAGACAAATAGAAACAATGAGAGGACCAGGATAGCTTTCACGTGGTGAAACCTTGAAGAAGAGTTCAAGTGCCATGCTGTGGTTGAAGTTTTTGAATCTTACTTTGTAAACCAAAACCAAGATCACAGAACACTGGCAAGACTGCAAGATAGTGTAGAAATGTCCCAGTTTCTGCTTTCTTTCAGGACCTAGTTTGTCCTCTAAATGTCTGTCCTGTGGAAAGTTGACCCCTCCTCAGGCAGAAATGGATACTTGTAAGATCAGCCCAGTCAGTTAACTTTATTTGGTGATAGGTTAGTTAATAATGATCAAATCATTTCCTTGGAGACAGAGATTTGTTAAATGATGTACTTGTGACTTAAGATAGATTTAAGATAGACATTGGGGCTGAAGAGGTGGCTCAGGGGTTAAGCCTCCGCCTTGCAGGGGTAAGGTCCTGAGTTCGGATCCTAGACCCCACGTATAGACACCGGGCAGAAGCGGGGCGGCCTGCGTTTCTGGTCCTGGTAGGGCGGAGCCTATGAATCCCGGGGCAGAGTAAACAAGGAGGAGGTGGAGCGGTCCATGGTGGTTCCCGAATTCGTCCGTGGTTCTATACACGCACATACACACACGCACACATGCACAAATACATATAAAAAAAAGATAGACATAAAGACAATGAAGACATAATGGGCTACTCTCCTTTTTGCAAATAAGTCATCACTGGGGCTGGAGAAATGGCTCCAGGAATTAAAACTCTGCCTCAAAAGCAGGGCACAATGAGTTTGCATCCCAAGTAAAAATGCCACTCTGAAATGGCAGTAGCCTGAACTTCTGACTCTAGAAGGCAGAGCCCTGGAAATCCCAGAGCAAAGTAAAAAGAAGGAAGAAACAATTCAGGGTGATCCCAAAGTCACTCTCAGGTCTTCACAGACACACATACACACACACACACACACACACACACACACACACCCCAACATGCACACATGCATGCACACAGACACACAAAATGATCATTAGCAACGATTTCTGTCAGCCACAATGAAGGCTGGGTTTGCTGCAGCCAGTTTTCCATACACAAGGGTGCTTGAAGTTAGAATGTAAAGGAAAAAAATACCCAGAAGGGCAGGCTCTTTGTGTCATACTGCTCAAGACATCCCTAACAGAGGAATATCTGGTTATCTGAGATAATAAACCTCTCTTATTATGTCTATTTAGTGGATTTTTCTTCCTCCTATGATTTCAAACCCTAGCTGTCTTTAATCCTCACAGAATCAAACACTGAGATAAGATTCACATTCAAAACAGCTGTGATCACAAGTATTATCATTGCTGTGATAAACTTGAACATGTGACTTTCAAGCTTTTGGAACTGTTTTCATGGGAGGATTATAAGATAATTTGGGCCTTTGAGCTAGAAAAGCCTTTGAGTACTTGAAGCATAGCTTAATGGGCTATTCTGATGGAAAGCTAGTAGAGGTCTGTCTCATAAGGTTTCTGATAGGGAACAAGGATTGTGTGGAAAGATGGGCTAGGGACCATCCAAGTAGTATTTTTGGCCAAGAGTCTGGCTTCTTTCTGTTCATGTCCTGAGAATATAATGAAATTGAATTTGAGAATAATGAATTAGTTGGTAGTGGATGTTTCAAGGCAGGACAGTATTCAGTCTAGTGCTAAAAGAGTAACCATGGTTGCTACAATCAGCATCACTAAAAGGATACCTAATCTGCTGGACTGGCTCAGCAGGCAAAGTGTCATGAGGTCTAAACCTCACCCCCTGGAGATTCCATTTTGTGAGTACGTTTATTTATAGGAAGGCGGTCTAAGCTACTCCTTGAACATTACCACCTAGGAAAGGTTTTTCTCCAAGGTCAGCAGCACATGGACATTGATTCAGTCAAAATCCATCCGGAGCTGGATAAAGAGTCTGGTATCACCATCCAGATGGTGTTGATTTTGTAGGCATGGAAGGTGCAAGATTGAGGTAGTCATGGAAAGACATTGTGGACTGGTACTGCTATGGTAGGGTAGGAATCCTTGCAAAGGAAGGTGAAGCCTAAAGTTGTAGTAGAGACATTGGAGATGCCAGGAACATGTGATATGTGCCAAAGAAGGGTGTAGCCATGAGTTACTGCTAAAATTGTGTGTGCCATGGGCAGCAGAGCTAGAGAGATGGAACTGTACAAACTTTTACCACCAACTTGATAACATTATAAATCTTATATGTTGAATATCAAGAAGTAGGATTTGATATTGTTCTACAGAAAGAAAGGGAACACACACATGCACAGAGAGAGAGAGAGACAGAGACAGAGACAGAATGACAGAGAATGTGTACATGTATTTCATGATTCATAGCTGTAGGACAAAGGATAGCTTTCCTTCCACCATGTGGGCTTTTGGGAATCAAACTCAGGTTACCACATTTATAAGCATGTAGCTAATCCACTGTGATATCTCACTGGCCCTTGTTCTTGGTTTTATAGGTGATCACAGTTAAGAAACTTTTGGACTTTTAAAGTACTAAAATTGTCAACTCTGGAAACTTTCAAAGTTGGACTTTGGAAATTTTAAAGTTCAACTGAATGCATTTTATACTGCAAAATGAACATGACACCTCAGGGACAAGAAAAGAACAGTTATATGGTTTGATGTCAGGTAGGAGGCAGGTCTTCGGCACACCTCAGAGTGAATCTGTAGATTAATGTAAGCCTCTGGGCATGCTTGTGAGTTTTCCATTATACACAAGGGTGCCCAAATTAATTGATGGGGGAAGACCTAGACTAAAAATGGATGGGATAATTCCAAAGACTTATATGGCCTGGGACCATATAAAAATAAAGGCAGCAAATTAGTAAGCATGCATGCATTAATTCATTGATTCACTGCTTTCTGCTTCTAATGTAGATGTGATATGACCTCTTGCTTAAAATTCTTTCATCTCCCTGAAACTTTCCAACAATGATGAATTATAACCAAGAATTATGTCCCATTTAAGTCTATTGCCCCCTAAGTTCTTTGGATTGGATATTTTGTTGCAGCAACATGTAATGAAACTAAAACAACATTGTGTTAAGTGAACTATGTCAGGCACAGAAAGACAAGCAATGCAAATTACATTTAATGTAGAATCTAAAAATGTCTAATTCACCAAAAACAGAGAATAAAATGTTGCTTTCAAAAGTTTCTGGTAAAATGAGTTCGAGGGTGAAAAGAATTCTTAAGAACTATTTTTGCATGTAAGATACTCCATACAAGTTAGGGCTGAAGCAATCATAATTGGACTTTACATGCCCTGCGCAATGTCCAACACACTATTGACCTCACAAAGTCTAGCATCTGCTAAAGGCACCAAGATCCTTGGAGGCAAGGGATTGGCAGCCACAGCAGTGTTTGTATACCTAAGGGGAACACGGGAAAGGGTTCAGGGAAAGGCCACTGGGTCTTGTACGTCATCGGAGATGTACAAGAAAGGACTCTCTGGGAATTGGGGCGGGAGGCACTGGGGGATGGGGAGGGAGGGGGTGGGGAGGGGGAGCAGGGGGTACAGGGGGGAGGAAGAAGGAGGGAGGGAACTGGTGTACCTATTAAGTTTGTATGAGCTGAAATAATAATAAAAATGTATTAATAATAAAAAAGAACTATTTTTGCATTTAGGTAAAAGCCTAAAATAGAAGAAAATTGTTGGAGGCAAGTTACCTAGCCAAATGCACATGGAAACATCACTTTATCAAAATCCAGTAGATTTGTCTCAAAACTGACACCACACACTGAGCTAATGTCACCAATGAGAGGTTAAGTCACTGCAACATGTTCAGTTCTGAGTGTTATTTTGACAAGACCATTCCATTAGACTGTCACCTGATCTAAGAAACGGAAAAGAGTGTGTGTACTGTTCAGTGTGCTCTATTCCCTGTCAATTCTGCACAGGTAGCAACCTGATGTCTTTTATTTGGATGAAGGTAAGGCCCACCATCAGCAGGCACACATGATTCTCAAGCTCACTAGCACTGTCAGATCCAAGACTCTGGAAATTCTAAAGCTAATTTCCTGGAACAGTTTTTCCTCTTTGAATACAGAGTTAATGATGAGACCATAAAAGAAATAGATTTGTCTAGTCTCTTTCTTAAGAAATAAACCAGTTTTTTCAGTTTCCACTCACAGAAATAGTACTATAATTCAGCGTAAGCAACCTATATTTTTCTGGCCAGTGCATTTATTTGCTTTGAGTGACATGCATAGAACACACCCATTAATGTGGAATGCTTAGTTTTGGGAGGCTGAGTGCAGCTTGATACAGTCAATAAATACTTGTTACATGGACAGTTAACAGTTGCCTGTCTCCCTATATATCCTATATGCAATGTTCATCATAATGCATATCTTATACACCAATGCACACATACATATGGAAAGAGAGAGACAGAGAGAGAGATATATTAAAACTCAAATTTGGGATTACCTTATGGAAGAAAAATGTGTGGTATTTGTCTTTCTGAATCTGGGTTATTTTTGCTTAGTATAAGAATTTCCAGTTCCATCTATTTTCTCCACTGTTGATATGGACCTTATTTTATTCATCCATTCCTTTTTTTATGGACATCTTGATGGACATTCTTGATGGTTCAATTTACTGCTATCATGAACAGCGTGGCAAATTTAACTACCACATATAGAAATAAGAGGACTACTTTCAATGGATTTCATATCAGGTCACCAGGCTTGTGCAAGGAGACATTGCACCTCCTTGCCTTAATTTGCTCCTCTCTAATACCTCATACAGTGAAATTTTTCTAATATCTCTGTTGCAGTTCACTTGTATGGTTGCTGATAAACGACCTCAAATGGCTTAAGGGAACAAGGGGTTTATTTCCTTATGACAGCCGGGTTATAGTTCTCAGTCCAGCTTGACAGGAGAGCATGCACCACACCATCTCTATGTAATGGCTGAGAGAGGGATGATCCTTACTTGCCAGACCAGCATGTCTGGCCAAGTGTACAAAAGGGTGCCAACTTTCTCAACCAGCTCTCTGTATTTTATTCATCTGTTCAGGGCCTAGTCCCACCCACTATAGGCTGGGCCTTGCCCATCAGCTAGACAATCTCCTGCAGGTTTTCTCTGGACTTAACTCAACCACTAATTCTCTACAAATGTGCCCAGAGCTCAAAACCCTCAACAGTCAAGTTGACACCTGTGTCTAACTATGACAATCTCAAATGATGAGAACCTTTCTAATATATCATGTTGTGATGGCTAGATCCAGGCGTCAACTTCACAGTTACAAACTATTTGGGCACAGCTGTGAGGAATCAATGTTAGGAGCAGGCCCCACAGCAAGCTTGCAGATGCTTGTTTAATTGATATGGAAGACCCAACCCATAGTGGGTGGTGTGTTCCAGTGATGGACCATATAGAAGGAAGTGCACAGAGGAGGGACTTGCTCTTCCTTTATCCTATGTCAACTTGCTGTTGAGTCCATTGCCTTAACATGGTTGCCTTTGCTGTTGCCGCTGCTCCTGCCTCCATCCTTGACTTATTTCAGAGCTCCGGGCCTTTTCACCTTGACACTTTTCTCACTGCCATTGAAGCATGGTCACTTAGGCCTTGTTGCTGTTCTTTGCCAGTGTTGGAGTCCAACATGGTCAGTCTGGCTGCAGTCTCTTCAACTCTCCAGCATGATAGGAACCGAAGAATATATATATGTATATAATTCTATTGATTCTGTTCTTCTCTAGAGAACCCTAATACATGTATAGTGTTCACCTTTCTAAGAGCTCATCTGATTACCATATTTTTAAAAACTTATTTATTTGTGTGTGTATGTGTGAGAGAGAGAGAGAAAGAAAGAGAGAGAGAGAGTGAAAGAGAGAGAGAGAGAACATTGCATGTCCCATCTACCAAAGGTCACTTTGGGAATCATCCTGGATTGCTTCTCATTCCTTTTTGCTTCCCTCTGGGATTTCCCAGGCTCTGACCACTAGGGTCAGAAGTGCAGGCTGCTGTCATTTCTGACTGGTGGTTTTATGTGGGACCAGGGATCTGAACTCAGAACCTTTCATTTGTAAAGCAGAGTCTTAATCCCTGAATCATCTCTACAGCCCCATGAGCATCTTTTTAATATCTCATATGATGAGCACCTTTTCATGGCTTATTTCTTGTCTCTGTAGATTTTCAGTTTTTTTTCCTAGTTTCAGGTTGATTTTTAAAATTTTCTTTTTTCTATCATTTTAAAAATGTTGTGTACATGAATATAGTGACTTTATAATGTTTTCAATCTTTAGTTCGAAATCCCATCCCTCCTTCTTTTCCTCTTACAACCCTTCATCTACCTATCAGACCCTCCTATTTCCAAATCTTTTCCCTCGTGAAGCCCTCTGTGCTTCATCTAGTCTGTGATGACTTATGCCTGACCTGAGCCTTGCTCCAGCAAGCATTTTAGATCTGTGGATAAACCATTGAGGAAAGCATCCTCCTTTACTTCCCTATCAGCATTAGTACTCATTAGTCACTTAGAGAGGTATGGAGCTTCTTGAGCTCTTTCTCATGTTTTGGTGAGATGTTTATAAGACAGTTCCCATGCATTTCTTGTATAACTATATATATCTGTCATGAAATCTTGCAAATCACAACTATGTTATGTCTAGGAGATAATGTATGAACCATCATCTTTCCTCTTCAGGGCCTTATAATCCTACTACTCTTGATGTTTCCTGGGCCTTGGTCTGGAGTTGGATGAGCCTTACATGTTTAGGGACACTTACTCTCTGCATTTTGAGTTGTGCTTTTTCAGTATTAAATACCTTCTGTTGTAGAAGAAGGCTTGCTGAGTGCTATTCCAATCTATCAGAATAATGGTAAGCATTTACAGAGCAGTCTGGTGCACTGTCTTCCTAGCTAAAGATTCATAGTCTATTATTCCCCTATGACCTATTTCCTTCACTTTTTGTAGGTGCTTGTTCTAGTTAATAGTAACAGGAAACAGGGCAAATAAAAAAATGTCCTGAGTTGGTTCACTTGGAGCCCAATTAAAATTATACTAAAAGTAACAGGAATGTGACTCTCCCTGGTGAGTTATTGGTCAAAGAGGTCTCAATGGGCCCCAAACAGTATAGTATTTTGCCATTGTCCTTTGTTGCCCTCCAAAAAACCAACAATAAAACCCTGTCACTGAAGATGCAACAATATGGATCATAGACATTGGCAAAATTACACAAGCTTGAACTGGTTTGAGAGCTTCCTACTCTCTGGATAGCTTACACAGTACCAAGGAATACTGTAGAAGTTAGTAGGAGAGACAAATAATCAAGATTTCATCAACCTATGAGATCTGAAAATTACAATAAAAGTTACTATGGCAGCAGGTAAAAACTGTGGTAGTGACATGATTATCAAGGAAACAGCCTTCTGATTGGATTTAAGACCTGCTTGTCAGAATGGAAAACATTTCTATTATTTTCTTTTGATTTTTTTAATACACTCTCATAGAAGACTTCTCATGGAAGAAGGGAGAGAATGAATGTAAGAGCCACAAGGACATAGATTGTGTAGTGAATATTTTTGACTTCCAGGCAGAACATAGTAATTGAATGCTTGAACTCACAGTAGTTGTGATTACCTGCTTAAGAGTGAGTCTGTAAACACACTGTCATGTCAAGGGGGTGAGCTCTTGGATTCCATCTCTCCCTCCACCCTAAGGATTTATATGCTATTTAATGGTTGCTACGGGAGAGAGAGAGACATATTTCTTCTTTTATGGTATAGCCAATGATAAGATGTTCATAGTTCGGTCAACAGCCCTTCATCCTAATGTAGCTTATTATCCCATAAAAAATAAAAATATTAAAAAAGACAGCAAAACATAGTGTGACTCTCTGGGAAGAAAATGATCTGTGGGTGGGAGGCTCAGAGAGAATAAAGCAGGGTGAGCTTAAATATATGTATGTGAATACATGAATGAAAATGTCATAATGAAACCAAATATATGTTACTAATATATAATAAAAATTATATGATGTACACATTGCAAAATATATTTAACTATATGAATATATCTTTTAACTTTTTAAGATTAGCTTTCAAACAAATAATTCTTAACTTCAGCAAACTCAAGTTCATAATTTATTCTTTCATTTTTTTTTTAGAAACCTCCATACTGATTGCCATAGTGGCTGTACTAGTCTGCATTCCCACCAGCAACGTGTGAGGGTTCTCCCCACATCCTCTCCAGCATGTGTTACTGCTTGTCTTTCGGATTTTTGCCTTTCTGACTAGTGAGATAATATCTCAAAAGAAACTGAAATGTCCAACAAATTCCTTTAAAAATGTTCCACCTAGCCATTAGGAAAATGCAAATCAAAACTACCCTGGGGAAAATTTCTTTTAAGTTTCCACAGCCCACTGCTGGGCATATTCCCCCCAAATGCTTTATCGAACTATAGAAACTCACACATCCATGTTCATTGCAGCACTATTCACAATAACAAAGTCGTGGAATCAACCTAGATGTCCGACAGTTGACCAACGGATAATGAAAATGTGGCACATAAACATGATGGAATACTACATAGCCATAAAAAACTGAATTAATGAAATTTTCTGCTAAATGCATGGAATTGGAAGAAATCATACTGAGCGAAGTATCCCAAGCACAGAAAAAAAGATGTTGCATGTTCTCCCTTAAAAGTAGAACCTAATTCCAAGTCCTTATGAAGACATAGTCATGGGAAAATCTTTCTGTTACCCTTTAAACCATGAAGGATTTGAAATAGGAAAGTAGGGCAAAGAAGACCCAAAGAGAATGAAGACAAAAAAACAAAGTTCAACTGAGAAATAAGGCCACTGTAAAGAAAGAACCATAATTAGTGAGATATTTAATCCAATTCACAGTCAGTATCATTCTTGATCTCTGTTACTTGGAGGGGTTTCAAACACTGAAGTGTGTTTCCTGTCATGGGAGGGGGGGAATTAGTGACTAGTAGACATCCAGATGATGTCCTGGAAATTGACCCCACCCACAACTGTACCCTCCATACTCCTGATCCTCCCTCTCCTTCAAGCTTTGCCTTATATAATTGCCTCTCCTTAACAGTTTCTGTATTGTTGGATAGGAGAGGATCTTAAAGCCCAGATATGATGCAACCTTGTGCCATGCAAGAAGAGCAAAATGTACAACAACAATCACCCTGAACATAGAACAGTCGCAACTTTACAGTGTTCACCTGGAACCAGACCAACCAAATCTTTTTGCATCCAGAGGCTGCGGGAACTTTGCAGAAGAGGGGGCAATAAAAGACTGTAACAGCCTAAAGATGGAGAGTTCTGTTGCGAGATGGGTCACTTCACTCAAAATGGGGCAGCTACAGCCAGGACCTCATAGAAATGAGACTTGAACTCATCAGATCTGCACAATGGTGAATATGTCAACATACCCCCATGGACTGGCACAGATTTCAAGAGAAATAGTTTCAGACAGTAGGACTGTCATAGTTGCGCACAGGTGTAAACCTGATGGTTGTGGGTTTGAGCTCTGGACACATTTGTGGAGAATTAGTAGTTGAGTTGAGCCCAGAGTGAACCTGAAGGAGATTGTCTAGCTGATAGAGAAGGCCCAGCCCATGGTAGGTGGGATTAAGCCCTGGAATAAATCACGGAGATTTTGGTTGAGAGAGTTGCTGGTTGGGCAAGTAAGGATCATCCTCCTCTCAGCCATTATATAGAAATGGTGTAGTCAGTTCCCTTGGCCTGGTATTGGTGCATGCTTTTCTGTCAAGCTAGACTAAGAACTGTAACCAGAAACCATTAAGAGAGAATAAACCCCTTGTTCCCTTAAGCCATTTGATGGTCATTTATTATCAATCTTGCAGGCGGACTGCTACAAGGATCCTTAAGGGAAAGGGCTTAGACAGTGGTAGGGGAATGCCCTATCAGGGGCTGTCCAAGGAAAGATCTTTCTGTCTGCCACAGAGGTGTGAACCCCCATGAGAACAGATGATATAGAGAGAACCCCCAGGAACCCAAAGGACAGAAAACTAGGAGGGAGTAGACAGGGCCCACAGAGGGATGGGAGGTAGGAAGGGAGAGGGAAATAAGGAAAGCAAAGAGCATGAATATAAAAATGTAAATTTAATAAATTTAATTTAGAAATAAATAATTTATTCTTTCATGGATGTAGTATGTAAGAAATAAGATACTTTCCCAATATTTTCTTTATTTTTTATTATTTTATTTTTTTATTATTTTATTTTATTTTATTTTATTTTTCCACTCATACAAATTTAATAGGTACTCCGGTCCCCTTCCTCCCTCCACCCCTCCTCAGATCCCCTTGCTCCTTCCCCTTTTCCCCTTCCTTTCACCCCCCTCCCTCCCTTCTTCACAGTGCCCCCCTTTTTCTCCCCCAATCTCTGGAGCATCCTTTAGTGTGAATGTCAAACTTCCCTCTGTGTCCTCCACTCTAATGAGGTATAAGGACTCAGTATCATTGCCTAGAGCCCTTTCTTGTGCTCCCCTTTAGTATGGGAACACTATTGTGACTGTTAATCCCTTGCCTCTAAGTATCCTAGTGCCTGTGATCCATGCTAGACTTGTCATTGTGCAGGTCATGCAAAGTTCTATTATGATTACTTAGGCCCTAACTTGTGTGGAATATCTTGCTTATCGTGCTCCTCCCCATCTTTAGGCTCTTACAATCTTACTGCCCCCTGTTCTGCAAATTTCCCTGAGTTTTAGGATGGGGAGAGATTAGGCTGGCCTGGTTCCAGGTGATTAATGTAGGGTCTCTGATTCTGATGTTCTGAATTTTGGTTTTTTTTTTTTTTTTTTTTTTCAGTTTTGCTGTTCCTGCACTGCCCTTAGCTCCATCCTGATAGGTATTGGACATCAACTCCTAGGCAGAGATAAAAGGCTGCTAATATAGTCTTATCATAAGAGTAGATTCAAATAAGAATGGAATAAGAGTAGGAGACCACGGTGGGGGGGGGAGGTCAGTCTCCCATTTGCAGGATGGTTACTGTCTATCTGCCAATCTCTATGCCCTCCCTGACTGGTGAGATCAAACACCCTCAGTTGCAAGTGACCAGGAAGGAAAGTGACTGAGCTTAACCACTTCCCTCCTGTTTATAATCTTTGCAATTACTTAGGCATTACACAGATTTATCTTTGAATATGTCTCTAAATGGTTTAGTACTAGCATTCACCTATTAGGGAGTACATACGGCACTTAATTTTCGGTATCTGGGATACTTCACTCAATATAATTTTTTCTAATTCCATCCATTTCCTGGCAAATTTCATTAATTCATCTTTTTTGATGGCTGAGTAGTATTCCATTATATGAATGTACCACATTTTCCTTATCCACTCATCAACTGTTGGGCATTTGGGTTGATTCCATGACTTTGCTATTGTAAACAGTGATGCTATGAACATGGTCGTGCTTGTGCCATTGAGGTAAATTTTTGCTTTATGGGAGATTATTCCCAAAAGTGGAATAGCAGGGTCATATGGCATTTCAATCTTTAAGTTTTTTAAAAATCGCCAGACTGATCGCCAGAGTGATTGTATGAGACTGCATTCCCACCAGCAATGTAGGAGAGTTCCCCTCTCTTCACATCCTCTCCAGCATTTGGTATTGTTTGTATTGTGGGTTTCGGCCGTCCTGACTGGGATGAGATGATATCTCAGGGAAGTTTTGATTTGCATTTCCCTGATGGCTAAGGATGTGGAGCATTTTTTAAGATATTTGTTAGATATTTCAATTTCATCCCTGATAAAGTTTCTTTTGAGTTCCAGGGCCCATTTTTTAATTGGGCCATTTTTTTTTCCTTGGTGTTTAGTTTTCTAAGTTCTTTGTGCACTCTGGATAATAGAGCTCTATCAGATATGTGGTTAGTGAAGATTTTCTCCCATTCTGTGGGTTGCCTTTGAACTCGTGTTACAATCTCTTCATCTGAACAGAAGCTCTTTAATCTCACAAGATCCCATCTGGTGAGTATTGGTTGTAGTGACTGTGCTATTGGATTTCTGTTTAGGAACTGCTGGCTTAGTCCAATCAACTTGAGGGAGTTTCCTACCTTTTCAACTAGGGTTTTTATAGTCTCTGGCCTTATATTGAGGTCCTTGATCCATCTGGAATTAATTCTTGTACATGGTAACAAGTACGGGTCCAGTTTTTTTTTTTTTTTTTTTTTTTTATTAAAAATTTAATTATACATTTTAAAATTTTTTACCAGTTCCCTCCCTCCCCCCTCCCCTTCCCCCAGTGTCTCCCCCCCAATTCCCAGAGAGTCCTTTATTGTGTGCGCCTAACTCTCCACTGGGTCCTCCTCTCTGATGACATATAAGGACCCAGTGGCATTTCCATAAGCCCTTTCTCTTGTTCCCCTTAATCATAAGATTACTACTATGGCTGTCAATCCCTTGCCTCCAGGGGTCTCGGTGCCCTTAACAGATGCTAGACTTTATGAGGGCAACAGTGCGCTGGACATTGCGCAGGGCATGCAAAGTTCCATTATGATTGCTTTGGCCCCAACTATTGTTGAGAATCTTGCAAATCGTTGCTCTTCCCATCCTTTTGCTCTTACAATCTTACCGCCCCCTCTTCCGCAAATGTCCCTGAGCTCCAGGATGGGGAGAGATTAGGCTGTCCTAGTTCTATGTGATTGATATAGAGTCTCTGAAGTTCTGGATTGTGGTTTGTTGATTTTCTTTTGCAGTTTTTCTGCTCCTGCAATTCCCTTCACTCCATTCTGCTGGGCACTGTATGTCACCCCCTGGCCAGAGACAAAAAGCTGTTAAACTGGAGTCTTGTTGTAATAGCACATTCAAGGGTAGATGTAATAAGAGTAGGAAACCTCACTGAGGGCGGGGTCCATTACCCATTTGCACAATGATTACTTTTTATCTGCTAGACTATATGCCCTCCCCTTCTGGTGAGATCAGGAAAGAACGTCTGTGAACTTAACCAGGTTTCTCATTACTTACTTGCAGACCTTGATGGAGGCCTATTTTCTCTGCTGTAACATGGTCTCCTCTCTCCTTGTTTCTGGTGTGGCCCTCCTAACCCATCTCTCTTGTTCATAATCCTTGCAATTACTGTGTTACATAGGTTTACTTTTGAGTGTCCCAATGTGGGCTGGGCGAGTTTGGTACTAGGAGCCACCTATTAGGGAGTACATACGGCGCTTAATTTTCTGGGTTTGGGATACTTCACTTAATATAATTCTTTCTAATGACATCCATTTCCCAGCAAATTCCAGTAATTCATCATTTTTGATGGCTGAGTAGTACTCCATTGTATAGATGTACCACAGTTTCCTTATCCACTCGTCAACTGTTGGACATTTAGGTTGATTCCATGACTTTGCTATTGTAAACAGTGCTGCTATGAACATGGTCGAGCTTGTGCTATCGAGGCGAACCTCTGCTGCTTGGGGGGTTATTCCCAAAAGTGGGATAGCAGGGTCATACGGCATTTCAATCTTTAATTTCTTTAAGAATCTCCAGACGGCTCGCCAGAGTGGCTGTATGAGCCTGCATTCCCACCAACAATGTAGGAGAGTTCCCCTCTCCCCACATCCTCTCCAGCATTTGTCGTTGTTTGTACTGTGGATTTTTGCCATCCTGACCGGGGTGAGATGATATCTCAGGGAAGTTTTGATTTGCATTTCCCTGATGGCGAAGGAAGTGGAGCATTTTTAAGATAATTGTTAGACATTTTAATTTCATCCCTGGTAAAGTTTCTTTGAAGTTCCAGGGCCCATTTTTTAATTGGGCCAGTGTTTTCCTTGGAGTTTAATTTTCTAAGTTCTTTGTGCACTCTGGACAGTAGAGCTCTGTCAGATATGTGGTTAGTGAAGATTTTCTCCCATTCTGTGGGTTGCCTTTGAGCTCGTGCGACAATCTCTTTATCTGAACAGAAGCTCTTTAATTTCACAAGATCCCAACTGTTGAGAGTTGGTAGCAGTGACTGTGCCATTGGATGTCTGTTTAGGAAGTGTTGGCCTAGCCCAATCAGCTCGAGGGAGTTCCCTATCCTTTCAACTATGGCTTTTAAAGTCTCTGGCCTGATATCAAGGTCCTTGATCCATTTGGAATTAAGTCTTGTACATGGTGACAAGTACGGGTCCAGCTTTAATCTTCTGCATGTGGAGATCCAGTTTTGCCAACACCATTTGTTGAAGATGCTGTTCTTTTTCCATTGGATTCTTTGGGCCCCTTTGTCAAAGACCAAGTGGCTGTAACTTTGTGGGCTTATATCTGGGTCTTCAATCCTTATCCATTGATCTGTGTGTCTATTTTGGAGCCAGTACCAGGCTGTCTTTATAACTATGGATTTGTAGTATAGACTTAGATTTGGTATGGTAATACCTCCAGCCGTGTTTTTGTTACTCAGGATTGTTTTTGCTATCCTGGGTCTTTTGTGCCTCCATATGAACTTTGAGATTGTTTGGTCAACTTCTTTGAAGAATTGCTTTGGGATTTTGATTGGTATAGCATTGAATCTGTATATTGCCTTTGGTAGGATGGTCATTTTTACAATGTTGATTCTGCCAATCCAGGAACAAGGGAGGTCTTTCCACCTTCTGGTGTCTTCTGCAATTTCTTTCTTTAGGGTTTTAAAGTTTTCATTGTAAAGGTCTTTTACCTCCTTAGTTAGGTTTATACCAAGGTATTTCATTTTTTTAGGGGTTATAGTAAATGGCATGGTTTCTCTCAAGGCTTTTTCACTTCTTTCATTCTGGGCATATAGGAAGGCCTCTGATTTTTGCACATTTATTTTGTATCCTGCCACCCTGCTGAACTTCTCAATTAGTTCCAGGAGCTTCCTGGTGGAGTTTTTGGGATCACTCAGGTATAAGATCATGTCATCTGCAAATAGAGATAGCTTGACTTCTTCCTTGCCAATTTGAATCCCTCTTATGTCCCTTTCTTGTCTTATGGCTTCGGCTAAGACTTCAAGTACAATATTGAATAGAAGTGGTGAGAGTGGACAGCCTTGTCTTGTTCCTGATCGAAGTGGGAATGCTTCCAATTGTTCCCCATTGAGCATAATCCTTGCTGTGGGCTTGTTGTATACAGCTTTTATTATATTGATAAAAGTTCCTTCCATTCCTACTGTCTCTAGCGTTTTGATCATAAAAGGCTGTTGGATCTTGTCAAAAGCTTTTTCTGCATCTATCGAGAGTATCATGTGGTCTTGGACTTTGGACTGGTTTACATGATGAATTACATTTATTGATTTGCGTATGTTGAACCAACCTTGTGTGCCGGGGATGAAGCCTACTTGGTCCCCATGAATGATCTTTTTAATATGTTTTTGAATCCGATTTGCTAAGACTTTGTTGAGAATCTTTGCATCTGTGTTCATCAGGGAGATCGGCCTATAGTTTTCTTTTTTAAGTGAATCTTTATTAGGTTTTGGGATTAAAACGATATTAGCTTCATAGAAGGAATTTGGTAGTGTTCCTTCCTTTGCTATTTGGTGGAACAGTTTAAGGAGTATTGGTGTTATTAACTCCTTAAATGTCTTGTAGAACTCTGTGCTGAATCCATCTGGTCCAGGACATTTTTTGGTGGGAAGATTCGAGATTACTTCCTCAATTTCCTTATATGTTATAGGACTATTTAAGTAATTCACAACTTCCTGATTCAATTTAGGTAAGTTGTGTTTACTTAGAAATTCATCCATCTCTTTTGTGTTGTCAAACTTCACAGAGTATAAGTTTTTGAAATATGATGTTATAATTCTCTGGATTTCTTGGGTATCCGTAGTGATAACTCCATGTTCATTTCTAATTTTGTTAATTTGGGTTTTCTCTCTCTTGCTTTTGGTTAGTTTAGCTAGGGGTGTATCAATCTTGTTGATTTTTTCAAAGAACCAGCTTTTCGATTTGTTGATTTTTTCTATCGTTTTCTTAGTCTCGATTTCAGATATTTCTCCCCTTATTTTGCTAATCTCTTCTCTTCTACTGCCTTTGGGATCAGATTGCTCTAGTTTCTCTAAAGCTTTAAGCTGCATTGTTAAGTTGTTTATTTCTGATGTTTCCATTTTTTTGATGTGGGCATTAAGAGCTATGAACTTACCTCTTAGAACAGCTTTCATTGTGTCCCAGAGATTTTGGTAAGTTGTATTTTCGTTATCATTCACTTTCAGGAAATCTTGAATTTCCTTTTTAATTTCTTCCTGAATCCAGTTCTCATTCAGCATCATAGTGTTAAGTTTCCAGGAGTTAGTGTATTTTCTCTTGTTTGATGTGTTGTGGATGTCCAGCTTTAGGCCGTGGTGGTCTGATAGGGCACAGGTTAGAATTTCAACTTTCTTGTACATGTGTAGATTCATTTTGTGGCCCAATATGTGATCTATTTTGGAGAAAGTTCCGTGTGCTGCTGAGAAAAATGTGTATTCTTTGGTGCGTGGGTGAAAAGTTCGATAGAGATCTGTGAGGTCCATTTCTTTCAGGGTTTGATTAAGTTCCAAAGTGTCTCTGTTAAGCTTTTGACCTGTTGATCTATCCCATGTAGAGAGGGCGGTGTTGAAGTCCCCAAGAATTATCGTTTGGGGGTTGATTTCTTGCTTTAGACGCTGTAGGGTTTTCTTAATGAATGTGGAGGGGCCCGTATTGGGTGCATATATGTTCAGTATTGTGAAGTCTTCCTGGTGAATTGTACCTCTGACTAAAATGTAGTATCCATCCGTGTCTCTTATAATTTTTTTTGGTTTGAAATCCACTTTGTCTGATAGCATAATGGCTACCCCTGCCTGTTTTCTGCTTCCATTTGCTTGTAGAATTGTTGACCAGCCTTTTATTTTTAGAGCGTGCCTATCTTTTGTGGTGAGATGGGTTTCCTGCAGGCAGCAGATTGATGGATTGTGATTTTTAATCCAAGTTTGTAATCTGTGTCTCTTGATCGGTGAATTAAGTCCATTAACATTTAGTGTTATAATGGAGAAACTATTGTTAATTCCAGACATTTATTATGTTTAGTAGCTTTTATAAGTATATTGCTTCGCTTTTAATGGTGTTATATTTGCCTTCTGTTCTCCTGGATATGCCTGTTTTTTTCCTCACGCTTGAGTATCATTTCTAGCAGTTTTTGAAGGCCTGGTTTGGTGGCCATGTATCCCTTAAAGTTGTCTTTGTGCTGGAAAATTTTTCTTTCTCCCTCGATCATGACTGATAGTTTTGCAGGGTAAATCAGCCTGGGTTGACATTTTTGCTCATTCAATACTTGAAGTATGTCTCTCCAAGCTCTTCTTGCTTTTACTGTTTCGACTGAGAAGTCATTTGTTATTTTAATAGGTTTGCCTTTAAAAGTGACTTGTTTTTTCTCCCTTGAAGCTCTCAGCACCAGTTCTTTATCTTGAATGTGGAGTGTTTTAACTATTATTTGCCGCGGTGTGCTTCTAGTTTGGTCGTATCTGTTTGGGGTGCGGAATGCCTCTTGTATATGAATGGGCCTCTCTTTCTTTAGATGAGGAAAGTTTTCCTTGATGATCGTTTGAAAAATTTCCTCAGGGGTGGTATTTTGAGATTCTTGCTCCGGTATTCCATGAATACGCATGTTAGGCTTCTTCAGGGTGTCCCATATCTCTTGGATATTTCTCTCAAGTATCTTTTTGGCTTTAACAACCTCTTCCATTGAGCTGGCTAGTACTCCCACTTTATCTTCAAGGTCTGAAATTCTGTTTTCTGCTTCATTAGTTCTGTTGATAAGACTCTCTGTGGCGTTCTGGGTTGAAGATAACTTGTCTTTTAGCTCAGTTTTAAACTCTGCTTGAGTTTGTTTTAACTGTTCTATGCCGCTTTTTGTTTCTTGCACTGTTTTTCTCAACTCCTCCAGATGTCTGTTGTGTTCCTCTTCAAAGCGATTGATTCGATTATGTAATTCCTCCCGGATTTCCTCTTTCATAGTATTGAACATGGTAATGATCATATTTTGAAAGTCGTTATCCTGGGTCAGGCTTTCTTGGCCTTTTTCCGCGGGTTTGTTCTTTTTGGAGTCTAACATTATGGGATTAATTTCTTCAGTGGGAGATTTGTTTACTTGAGTGTTGCTTCTCATGGATTTGCACTTTGACTTTGGCATTGTCATTTTAACTCTTAAGATCTCTCAATTTCACTAAACTGAATTATTTGGCCTGGGGTACTGGTGGGCGGGGCCTGAACGGGGACTTACTTAGGGAGCGGGGTGAGGCCCGGGTGGACCGCGTGCGTGTCCCGACTGGCGGAGCGGGGTGGGGCGAAAAGGGAGGATGGGCGCAGGGGGAGGTGCTCCTCGTTCCCTGGGCCCCCGCGCGGCTCCGGCTGGATGGCGGGAGTCGGAGCCGGGTCCCCGTGGGCTGACCTGGGGTCCTAGAGCACGCGTTGAGGCCCGGCTGGATCTCGCCTACGCGTCCCGACCGGCGGAGCGGGGGTGGGGCGAAAGAGGGAGGCTGCGCGCGTCGGCGTGGAGCTATTTAACCCGAGGGCAGCTGGGGCGGGGCCCGGGCGCAGGGGGAGGTGCTCCTCGTTCCCTGGGCCCCCGCGCGGCTCCGGCTGGATGGCGGGAGTCGGAGCCGGGTCCCCGTGGGCTGACCTGGGGTCCTAGAGCGCGCGTTGAGGCCCGGCTGGATCTCGCCTACGCGTCCCGACCGGCGGAGCGGGGGGTGGGGCGAAAGAGGGAGGCTGCGCGCGTGGGCGTGGAGCTATTTAACCCGAGGGCAGCTGGGGCGGGGCCCGGGCGCAGGGGGAGGTGCTCCTCGTTCCCTGGGCCCCCGCGCGGCTCCGGCTGGATGGCGGGAGTCGGAGCCGGGTCCCCGTGGGCTGACCTGGGGTCCTAGAGCGCGCGTTGAGGCCCGGCTGGATCTCGCCTACGCGTCCGGACCGGCGGAGCGGGGGGTGGGGCGAAAGAGGGAGGCTGCGCGCGGCGGCGTGGAGCTATTTAACCCGAGGGCAGCTGGGGCGGGGCCCGGGCGCAGGGGGAGGTGCTCCTCGTTCCCTGGGCCCCCGCGCGGCTCCGGCTGGATGGCGGGAGTCGGAGCCGGGTCCCCGTGGGCTGACCTGGGGTCCTAGAGCGCGCGTTGAGGCCCGGCTGGATCTCGCCTACGCGTCCCGACCGGCGGAGCGGGGGGTGGGGCGAAAGAGGGAGGCTGCGCGCGTGGGCGTGGAGCTATTTAACCCGAGGGCAGCTGGGGCGGGGCCCGGGCGCAGGGGGAGGTGCTCCTCGTTCCCTGGGCCCCCGCGCGGCTCCGGCTGGATGGCGGGAGTCGGAGCCGGGTCCCCGTGGGCTGACCTGGGGTCCTAGAGCGCGCGTTGAGGCCCGGCTGGATCTCGCCTACGCGTCCGGACCGGCGGAGCGGGGGGTGGGGCGAAAGAGGGAGGCTGCGCGCGGCGGCGTGGAGCTATTTAACCCGAGGGCAGCTGGGGCGGGGCCCGGGCGCAGGGGGAGGTGCTCCTCGTTCCCTGGGCCCCCGCGCGGCTCCGGCTGGATGGCGGGAGTCGGAGCCGGGTCCCCGTGGGCTGACCTGGGGTCCTAGAGCGCGCGTTGAGGCCCGGCTGGATCTCGCCTACGCGTCCCGACCGGCGGAGCGGGGGTGGGGCGAAAGAGGGAGGCTGCGCGCGTCGGCGTGGAGCTATTTAACCCGAGGGCAGCTGGGGCGGGGCCCGGCGGGGGAGGTGCTCCTCGTTCCCTGGGCCCCCGCGCGGCTCCGGCTGGATGGCGGGAGTCGGAGCCGGGTCCCCGTGGGCTGACCTGGGGTCCTAGAGCGCGCGTTGAGGCCCGGCTGGATCTCGCCTACGCGTCCCGACCGGCGGAGGGGGTCCAGTTTTAATCTTCTGCATGTGGAGATCCAGTTTTGCCAGCACCATTTGTTGAAGATGCTGTTCTTTTTCCATTGGATTTTTGGGCCCCTTTGTCAAAGATCAAATGGCTGTAATTGTGTGGGCTTATATCTGGGTCTTCAACCCTTATCCATTGATCTGTGTGTCTATTTTGGAGCCAGTACCAGGCTGTTTTTATAACTATGAATTTGTAGTATAGATTAAGGGTTTGGTATGGTGATACCTCCAGCAGTATTTTTGTTACTCAAGATGGTTTTTGCTATTGTGTGTCTTTTGTGCCTCCATATGAATTTTGAGATTGTTTGGCCAATTTCTTTAAATAATTGCTTTGGGATTTTGATTGGTATAGCATTGAATCTTTATATTGCTTTTGGTAGGATGGTCATTTTTATGATATTGATTCTACTAATCAACTTTTCCCAATATTTTCTTATCATAAGGCTTGCAGGTATTTTTTTAATTTTGTTTGTTTATTTAGGAAAAGAGACAGAGAGAGAGAGAGAGAGACAGAGAGACAGAGAGACAGAGACAGAGAGATGCATGTGCCATATGGGCTTCCACTAATTGAACTCAGGTCATCAAGTTTGTGAGCAAGTGCTTTGCCCATTGAATTATCTCACTGTCCCTAAGGTATTGTTTTTCATTAACCTATGATTTACTTGAGTTATCTTGTGTGTGTAAGTTTATTTGTTTTCCATGGAAATCAAATAATTCAAGCATTTGTTGAAGAAATCTCTTCATTGAGTGTCCATTTTTTTCTGTCTTTTCCAATCATTGTTTGGTCATCTTCAATGTTCTACTTCTTTACTTTTCACAGTGTATTACTGATCTACTTACTTGTAGTGCACCCACACAGATTATTCCTTTTCTATGCTGGCTTTACTAATGTAGCTATCACATTTCCATGTGAATATTCAAGTTTTTTAATTTCTGTAAAATAAATATCAGAGCTTTTTACATAGCATATTAAATCTTCAGTTAAATTTGAGTATTGTCAGTTTATGAGTCTTTTGACCAAGGAAAAATCTGTATCTCACAATATAACCCTACCTCTTTGTTTTTTTTCTTCAATAGTGTTTGATAATTTCAGTGTATAGATCTTCTGTGTCTTTCATCAGATGTATCCCCGCCTACTTCAGAGTTTGCTGTTGCTGTATATAGTATTTCTCCCTTTGACTTACTTATTACTGGTATAGGTAAAAATTTCTTATGTCTTTATTATGAAAACATACTTAACTTATATATTGGCTCTGATAACAAATTTATATTTCTAGAGAATTCTTCACAACGTTTAAAATAACTTTTCATCTTCTCTTTCAATGTAGATGTTTGCAAACCCTTTCTTATCCTGAGATAATTTTGAGAATTTGAGTAAACTTGCGAAGACTATATCCAATGCTCCTTTTCATCCTCCTCTTACTGTTACTAACAGTTCCTGTTTTGTTTGGACATGACCAGGTCCCTCTTGGAGTCAGGCGAGTCTCCAGTGTGTTGGAGTTGCAGGTGTGTATCACTGGGACTCTGAATGAGTGGAGGCATCTCATACCCATGACATACTGATCAAAAATAGGATATTAATATTGATATTCTATTGATCAGTTAGAGACTTAATTAGGATTTATGTTTAACAAAATTTGACTTTTTCTCCTTTTATTAAAGCATTTTTCTTATCCCAACATGTGACTAAGGATTTCTTATTGTGTCCTTTTGCACACATGTCATTCAAATCTGATCCCATTCATTAATATTTTATTAAATGTTTCTTGTTTATGTCTTTGGACATAAACAAGTTAGTTTAAAATTTATTGAAATTAATCTTCTTATATTATTTCTCAAGGTTTGGCTTCTGACAGCAAAGTGGAAAGTAGTCTCGGTTTCTTTTTAAAAATTTGTATTAGTTACTTCCTTAAATACTTGATGAGATTCATCAATGAACCATTTGGAATGGAGTTCATGGTGTGTAAAAATGTTAGTCATAAAATAAATTAATTTAATAGATACAGAGTTCATACTTTCTTTTTCCATTATAATTTTAAATATATTTTGTCTTAAGAAAATGTTCTTTCAGAGACTCTATATCAACCACTTAGAACAAGGCCAGACTAATCTCTCCCTATCCTGAAGCTCAGGGAAATTTGCGGAAGAGGGGGTGGTAAGATTGTAAGAGCACAAGGATGGGAGGAGCAATGGCTTGCAAGATACTCCACACAAGTTAGGGCCGAAGCAATCAGAATTGGACTTTGCATGCCCTGCATAATGTCCAACACACTATTGACCTCACAAAGTCCAGAATCTGCTAAAAACACCAAGATCCTTGGAGGCAAGGGATTGACAGCCACAGTAGTGTTCCTATGCTTAAGGGGAGCACAGGAAAGGGTTCAGGGAAATGCCACTGGGTCCTTGCACCTCATCGGAGAGGAGGGCCCAGAGGAGAGTCTGGCATGCATATTAATGGACTCTATGGGGATTGGGAGGGGGAGGCACTGGGGGATGGGGAGGGAGAGGTGAGGTGAGGGGGAGCAGGAGGTTCGGGGGGAGGAGAAGGGAGGGGGGAAGTGGTGTACCTATTAAGTTTGTATGAGGAGAAATAATAATAAAAAATGTTAAAAAAAACAAAAAAAAGAAAATGTTCTACTTCATTAAGCTGTTATCTTCAATAGTATGAAGTCATGAGTAACTTCTGTTATGAATACTAATAACCTGTATATAAATGCATTTACACAGAACCTTCTTTAATTCATGAGATTTGTGTATGAACTCCTTGGAGTTTTATTAACTTAGTTAATGAAACAGCTTCAGTCTGTATTCTTTACTGTTTGCTTGTTTCATTTTTGTTCCTTTCTGTCCTTGTGCTGCGCCTCAAACATCCTCAAATGTTGTTATAAGAAAACGTGTATTAACAAACATTACAGCTTCTTAAGGAATAAGTAAGGTCTTTTATCATTACAAATTGTTTCTATCTGGGACTTTTTGAGTCTCATTTTTTGATTACTGTCTTTATTAAAGAATTTTTATTTATTGTTACCGTGTATGTCTTGATGTGATGTATGTGTGTGGCCACACATGTCACAGCACATATGCAGAGTTCAAAGGACAACTTTGTGGAGTCGGTTCTCTCTTTCTACCTTTTAAGAAGGTTCCAGGAACTGATCTCAGATCATTAGGGTTTTCAGCAAGCACTTTTACCTACTGAACCATCTCATGATGGCCCTAAAATCTTGCTTTTAAGGCTTATCAATTTACATTCTTACCAGGGAGAAGTATCTCAACTGGCATCCTTGAATGTGAATTCTGAAGGCTCAGTGTGCACTTTCCCTGTTCAGTCAATGCTTAATAGGTTCCGATGTGTCTAATAATTGCTTTTACCTAAAAGTTATTCTTTCTCTACTAAAGATTTGTGCTTTTGAAGGCTTTGCCCTACATATTCATAACTGAATCTTCACCGAAGTAGGCCCTCTGTACTGTCCTCTGCTCCTGTGGAGCTCTGCTGGGCAAATTCTGTCCCTTTCAAACTTCTCAACTTGTTTTCCATCTCCAAACTCGCAGAGAGCACCATGCACATCTTTTTATCTCTCTGTGTGGCGATCTGATGCCCTCACACAGGAAGACAGGACTCTGTTCTCTGTCCCTTCTCCAATGAACTGCTTTCTTTTGCTTTGAGTGGTTATTTCACTTGTTTTCCTATTTTTCCACCGCCTTGCGGGACCTCTCTTAACAAAGTGTTGACTAGGTAGCAACATGATTTCATTTCCTCTTGGTTCTGCAGATCTGGGGCCTCCAGTATTGTACATAGAATTGGTTTCTCTGATTCATAACTGCCTCTGCCTCTCCATAATGACACCAGACACACTGGAATAGGGTTTGCTCTAATGGCCTCATTTAAATGTAATTATTTCCTTAAAGACTGCCACATTCTGTGATGTTGGAAGTTAGGTAGCTGCATGTGAATTTCTCTGGAAGGATACCCAATTCATCCCCAGTACATTGTCTGGTGATCAGCTGTTCTGTTTTGCCAGCAGCCCCAATTTTAAATCCTTGCTATTTCTCAATCATTTCAAGAATAATTTGATACTTTTAAATCATTTTATCCTCCCCAAATCCCTGCAGAGAGAAAGTATGAGTACTCTTTTAGGTCTAAAGACACCAACACATTTAAGTAAACTGAGGAACTGTAATTGTCTATCAGAACAGCTTGGACTTGAACTCAGTACCACCGAGCCCTGGCTCTTGACGCCACTGGTTATTTTCCTCTGAGCACAAATAAAACATAAAGAGCAGATAAAGTCTTGAGATTATATTCTTAATGGAATGGAATTGTGGGTAGATTTTGATGAAATACCAGCTTGGAAGCTGTAGTGGACAGAGCTGTTAGTAGGTCACAGATTTTCCCATGTAGGAAAACAGAAATTCTAAAGCATGCCCTGTCACTCACAGGACACTAACCACCTTCTTATTCAACTTCTGCTTATAAAATGTTCCTTGTCAAGTTGTTAAAACAAGTAAAATTAGGGACCATTATACAATGAAATGCCAATAGCCCAGCACTCCAGTGCACCCTTAGTAAAATGTGCTTCATGTATAAACGATGTTGCGTGAGGATAGTTAGGCAAATATCACCCTGGTAGTTTTGAGACATTAGAATTCCTTCATCAGTCAGATAAAAGGGTTCATCTGGCATTAATATAAGTAGCTAGAATTTTATTAACTTTTTTTTCTGTGGAACCATTTCACAAAGAGAAACCAATGCTCATTGCAAATATATCATGACAGAGATGTTTCTTATCTTGAATAATGAATTAGCTTATCACTTGACTTGGAGGCTTTGAAGTCATCTTCCAGCAGGATTCTTCTGGGAATAAATAATCAAGGCATAAGGCAGAAACAAACCCAGACAGATCCACTGTTTTCCTAAGAGTTCTGATATCCCCACACCAGCCCAGGGCAATTCAGGGCAGTGTCTACTCAGATAAAACCTTGTGTCTGGGTTTCTGGCTATCAAAATGTCATAAGCATTAAGGGCTGTGTCTGATTGGAACTGCTCTTTAAAGAGCAGTCCTGATTTTAAATACAAGTATTATTTTTTCTCAAGTAATTTTTTAAACCTGTGATTGAAACCTTGAAATTTTATTCATGAAGTTACAAAGAGATCAAAGAAAAAAAAACATTAAATCCATTGGGTCTCAGGATATTGAGAGTTCTTTGCCTAGTTTCTTTCAAACAAAACCATATTCAACATGTTTGTAATTTGAAAGCGCAGATTTCATAGGTGTACAACAGAAACAAGAGCTCAAGGCAGTTAGCTCAGGAGGTAAATGGTAGAAGCGAGAATGAAGAAGTGAGGAGAGAAAAGCAGACATCTTTGTATGTGGTATCCCTTTGTCCCCAAGGTCATTATTCAGGATATCAAGCCTGCAGATAGGACCAAGCTTGTGTCATTCATGTGTTTACCTACACACACACACCTCTATAACGTTTAGCTTATACATTAGGCACAGGAAGAAGTCAACAGTAATAGCTAGCAAAAAAGAACAGAAGTGAGCCGGGCTAGATATTGTATGGATATGTTCTCTCTCTCTCTCTCTCTCTCTCATTTCTTTTCCATATTCACCTTTGTTGTGATGGTATGAAATGATAGAATTCCAAAGTAATAAGGAGAAATAAGGTGACTGACTCAGGCAGAGTGACACAATATTGGCCAACTGTATAAAGGTGACTTGAGCCCAAGAACAGAAAATAGGGCAGTTGATCTGGTAATGGAGATAGCTACTAAGTAGTTGATGGACAGATGAGATGTGCAGTGAGATACACAGGCAAAATAGTGACTGCTGTTCCAGACAGGAAGGTGAGTGATTTCGTTGCACTGCTAAGAGCATTAAGTTAAAACATATTAATTTTTCTACCTAACACTTTGAATCACTATTGAGCAGATGGTAGAGTAATTGAATCTTCCAGGACTGAAACTTTTGATAAAAAGAGACAGTATGATTAGCATTTTAGATATCAGGTCACCTTTCTGCCAGAACTCTTATGGAGTCTCGTCATGATTTGTGCCTCAAAGACACATGTGTGGGAGCTTGGTTCCCCCATGTGAGAGGGAAGAAACAGTAGAACGTTGAAGATCAGGACTCAGGGAAGGTCATGTGATCCACGTGAATGGATTAACCCTGGGGGATTAGTTCCTTCCAGAATAAATGCTTGTTAAAGAGGACACCTGGCCCTCTTGCTTCCTGTTTGAGCTACCTGCCCTTTATGCGTGTGTAAACTCTTTTCCACCTCTCTGTCACCATTACAGGCAGCCAAGGATCTGAGATTATTGCTGGGGTGGCTTCAAAAACATCTACCATGCTTTTGACCTAATGGCTCATCTTAAAAATGTGGGAATCTGGGCAGGCAAGATGTTTCACAGGTAAAGACACTTGCCACATGTATGATCCCTAGAACACATATAAAAGTGGGAGGAGAGAATCACCTCAAAAAGTTGTCCTTGTATTCAACATGCATCTGTGGCATAGATGCAACACACACACACACACACACACACACACACACACACACACAAGCAATGATAAATTTAGCAACCCCTGTTTAAGTGCAAACGTTTCTTTACACTGAGACACAGGACACCTCTGAGAAGAGGCGTTCGATGAGATTCTTAAGAAAAATGAGGATGAAATCGAATCCTTCTCTAAACATAATACCACCTGGACATGGAATCAATGGCCACAGAGATAGTTGCAGCATTAATCTCTGTACAGTGTCAGAGGTACAAATATAAACACAGGCACAAATCACAGCTGAAGACTCCTTTAGTGGCTTTGCTCCCATATTGTATGGCCTGGTGAGCAAGCCGCTTCCAACCACCCGCTGGGCTGGCAGCCCTGGGCAGTGGGAAGCAGCGTGACACCACTAATCCCCAACTATCAAGCATAGTGACTTCAAGTTTTAATGGCTTTAA
This sequence comes from Typhlomys cinereus, assembly GCA_023101885.1. NCBI lineage: Eukaryota > Metazoa > Chordata > Mammalia > Rodentia > Platacanthomyidae > Typhlomys > Typhlomys cinereus. Next base: position 2,238,654 of record JALPQD010000225.1, on the reverse strand, counting down.
TACACAAAAGACTGTGTTTGACTAGACAGTTCAGTTTACTAAATTTTTCCACCTGTATGTAGCTGCAGAGCCAGCGCTATAGTTAATGCAGTGACCATGCCCATCTCTGCAAAGATTTTCTCATTTCTCTTTTTGATTCATGTCCCCAAACTCCTTCCCAGGTAACATCAGATCTGCTTTCAGCTGCTGCAAATGAGTTTGCATTCTACATAATTAGATATGAACAGATGAGTGATAGTATACACTATTGCTTTGTCTAGCTTTTTATTCTTAGTTCAATTAGCCTGAAACTAATTCTTTTTGTTGTATGTGTCTACACTACTTAGATGCATGTATCAACTAGACAATTGAATATTGAGCCTTCAGTCACACCTATGAAGAATTAGTTAAGACAAGTCTTTAAGTGAGCCTCTATAAAATTATCTAATTGATGTGGGAAGGTCTAGCATGTTGCAAGACTACTTCCCAGGCAAATAGATAAGGTAGAGAGAGCTGATCAGAACTTGGTATTCAGTAAGCAAGAAATCTCTTTCTCTCTCTCTCTCTCTCTCTCTCTTCCAGTGGAAGGTTGTGGCAAGTTTTCTTGGTTGCTGATGTGGATATAAATTCTCCTGACATAGTGATGATTACAATCAGAAAATGTAATCCAAAAATTAAGCCTTTGTTCTACTCAGTTGTTTGCCCATATGTTCCTATCAGCAATAGAAGATTGATTGGAATAGTATCAGTAGTTTATCTTTTCAATCCAGCTGGCTGTTTCCATGGTATTGATTCACTATAATATATCCATTCACCTACTATACTTTTCACTAGTATATGGTTTCTGACACTTACTAAGGAAATTCTGTGCATACATAAAGCCCTTGTGTTGGGTTTTGCATGTAGCTCAGTTGACAAGTACTGCATAACTGTGGAAATGGTGGTCCATGTTTGTAACCCCAGCACTTGAGACCCAAATATAATAGAATCAGAAGTTCAAAGTTACCGTCAACTACATACAGAGTTCAAAACTAGACTGGACCATTTGAGAACCTTTCTCCCAAAAGTAAACAAAAAAGGCTTTCTGAGGTTCTATGCTTTGAGCTGCTGTCCAAGAGATGACTGGCTATGAGCAGCCTGATCTGCATGTTTAGTTTTTCAGAAGGAGCTAAAGCATTGCCAGTGTATCTGTCATCTGCATTCCTGCCAGGGCAGCAGGAGAACTCTGGGCTTCCCTCTGAGCTGGACACTGAGAAGGACTCAGGCTTCACGTGACTAGGAACAGAAGGGCCTCCTTGGATCTTAATTTCCATTCCTTGAGACTAAGAATATCAAGTGTGTCCTTTAATTTGCATATCTTGTTTGGTGAAGTGTCTCTTGTCACACCTTTTGACTTTTAAGAACTCTTTATGTATCTTTATTCTGATTAAAAAAAACCCTTTATAAGTATATGATTTTGATTTCCAGCTGTGGCTTGTCTTTTCATTCTCTGTTTTTAAATTTGCTGAAGTTCAATGTTTTGCTAATAGAGTATAAGTATCAACCTGACAATTGAAGGCTGAACTCTGGGCACATTTGCGAAGAATTAGTAGCTAAGGTAAGCCCTGAGCAAGTCTGCATGAAGGTTTTCTAATTAATGTGGGAAGGCCCAGTTATGGTGGGTGAGACTACTCCTTCATCAATCCTTGTGAATATGGTGTGGCCAGATCCCTTAACTCCTGGTGTTGATATGAACTCTACTGACAAGTTGGAGTAATGGAGAATCATAGACAAGAATAAAGCTCCTTATTCCTCTAAGATATTCAGTCATGAATTTATCAATAGCATGCAGAACAAAATCCAATAAGTGTATTCATTATTTTATTTTATGAATCATTCATGGTATAATGCAGGTCACAAATATTTTCTTGTCTTTTTTTTAAATCCAGAAGTATATAGAAACAGAAGTGAGCCTGTGATCTGACCTGTAATTCCAGCTGCTTGACACAATAGGATCCCAAGTTCAAAGACTTCCTGGAGTACTGAATGAGTTCAATTCCATCCTTGGTAATTTATCAAGATCCTGCCTCAGAAAGAGAAAAATGGGGCTGGAGAGGTGGCTCAGGGGTTAAGCCTCCGCCTTGCAGGCGGAAGGTCCCGAGTTCGGATCCCAGATCCCACGTATAGACGCCAGACGGAAGCGGGGGCAGCCTGCGCTTCTGGTCCTGGTAGGGCGGAGCCTGTGAATCCCAGGGCAGAAGGTGGTGGAGGCGTCCATGGTGGTTCACAAATTCGTCCGTGGTTCTACACACACAGACACACACACACACACAGACACACGCGCGCGCACATACACACAGTTGAATAAATAATAATAAAAAAAATTAAAAAAAAAAAAAAAAAAAGAAAGAGAAAAATGACTGAGGAGATAGCTCAGCACTACAGTGCTTGCCTAGTGTGAAGCCCAGGTTCAATTCCCAGCACCGTAACAAAAGTCCAAAACAAGTGTCATTTCAGATTTTATGTATAGGCATGTGATCAACTTTGAGGTGTTTCTTTCTTTTTAATATGGCATGAGTCATACATCAGCCCTCCTTGGCATATGCATTGTCAATGGTTCAATTGATGCAACAGCAGTAAAGAAAACAGGTAATTGCAATTGTGGAGTAATGGACTTTGTTCTCTGTGAAAGACAGAACCTACAGCATTATCTGGCATTCTCAAGTGCTCTTCCAGATGCTTTGGATAATTCATTCTCTCAACCCAACAAGAGGAAAAAGGCACAGCTGGTGCTTCTGCTGCACTGGTGCTGGGGCAGGCATTCCATTCCAGCGCAGCTGTGCTCCTCTTGCTTTCTCTCCTCAGCAAACTGCAGTTTTCCTCATGGTCTTATCTAATCTAAAAGAGTCCTTGCAAATGGCACCAGGTGGCTCTCATCCAGAGGCTGGGTGGCTCCTCAATCAAAGTGGATCAGGAATCAAGAGGAAATTGTTCTTCTCTTATGTCAGTGGACAAATTCTGAGAGGCATTGAAATAGTCATGTCTTGGTGCCCAGAGTACAACCTTAAGAACATACCCTCATGTGGGCCATGTCTTCGTGCCCAGAGTACAACCTTAGGAACATACTCTCATGTGGGCCCCTTCCTTCTTCCCTTCTTCTCTCCAGTCCTTTGTGGATGTGTTCTGTGATTATGTTCCAAGTAAAACACCTGCACCATCCAAACTGGCTCTCAGGCTCTGCTCTCTGGGGAACACTCTCGAGCTAAAACGCTGGCTATTTTTAATTGATTGATTGATTGATTGTTGAATTAATGTGTCTCTGTATATCAAAGAGCTGTGTGTGTCCTTTGGAGGTCCAAGGGTAACTTTGGGAATCGTCTTGTATGTTCTACCTCCGTTTTGCTTTGCTCAGGGTTTCCTAGACTCTTTCTTTCAGGGTTGGAAGCACAGACCATGGCCATTTTCACCTGGCATTTTTACGTGGAATCAAGGATCAGAGTGCAAGTGTTCCCACTTGCAAGGCAATGGCTTAACCCCTGAACTATGTCTCCAGGCCCAACAATGACTATTTTTATCCTCATGTTAGAAACAGCTAACTGTCAGCAAGATAAAAAGACAGTTTTTGTAAAGGAGAAAGCTTATGTGAGAGATGGGAATTTGAGCATAGATCTGATTGCTCCAGAGTCTCTGTTTCTTTATGAATAGCAACTCCCTGCTCATTTCTCAACACCCCACCAGGGACCAGGTGGGACTTGGAGCCAGAATACATGACTGGGTCTTGCTGACTGAGCAGATTTCGTCAATCACTTAATATTTCTGTGCCTCAGTTTTGTCGTGCAAAATGGTCATAGATTATACCGTTATCAAAAAAGAAATGAATGAGTCAATATTTATAAGGCACTTAGAACAAGCCTTTGCACATAAGTGTGGCACATGTTACTATTACTCATGTTGTGACTGTTACTGGTTGGCATCATAATACTATACTCAGATTATAATCTGCCACATGGAATCTGCATGTGGTAATTGGGTGATATTCCCAGTGTGGAAGGAGAGTGATTAAAAACTGTGGCAATCAGTATGACGATTTCTAAAAAAGGTAAGGATTGAAATGCCATATGATCCTCCTATACCACTACTGGGAATAATCTCCCATAATGAAGCAATTCACTACAGTGACACAAGCACAACCATGTTCATTGCAGCACTATTTATAATAGCAAAGTCATGGAATCAACTCAAATGCCCAACAGTTGTTGAATGGATAATGAAAATGTGGTACATTTATACAATGGAATACTACTCAGCCATCAAAAAAGACGAATTAATGAAATTTGCCAGGAAATGGATGGTATTAGAAAAAGTTATATTGAGTGAAGTATCCCAGACACAGAAAGTTAGTCACTATATATACTCCCTAATAAGTGGATCCTACTTCCAAACCCACTTAATGTCATGTTCAAAGGAGATGACCTTTGATACCAATTGGGATGCAACCAACGGCAGTGCAGGAACAGCAAAACTGAAAGCAATGAACAAACCATAATTTAGAACACCAAGGACCCTACATTATTCACATGAAACCAGATCAGCCCAAATCCCTCCCAGGATTGGACTTTTCCTGACCTGAACAATGGCTGATATGTCAGTGACCCTTCCCCCAAAGTCTAGCATGGATAACAAGGGAGAAGGCTTCAGGAAGTGGGATCTTTAGAGGCAAGGGATTAAACTCATAATTGAGTTCCCATGCTAACTGGGAGCACAAGAAGGGGCCCTGGGCTATGGAACTGAGTTCTGAACTTTCACTAAGGTGTAGGATTCAGGGAGGTTTTGTGCCCACATAAATGGATGCTTCAGGTGATGGGAGGGAGGAAGGGGGAGGCACTGGAAGAGAGGGAGGGAGGGGGGAGAAAGGAAGGGGAGAAGGGGGAGAGTGCAATGGGGGACAATGGGGGGAATGGGGGTACTTATTGAGCTTGTATGATTAGGAAAAAAATAAAATGTGGGAGAAAAAAACTGAAGAGAATGTTTACTGCAGCACAATCACAGAGTGAAGGATTCACACGTTATATAATCTTCCATAAGAGATCATGTAATGTGAGTAGATAACCCCAGGCAGGTTTGTCACATGAGACCATGCATGCATTCCAGAAGCCCTGTAAAACACAGTCAAGAAAAAGAAAGGGGCATAAAAGGGATTCAGATCAGGCAAGGAAAAAGTCAAGCTAACCCTATTTGCAGATGACATGATCCTATATCTGAGTGATCCCAAAAACTCCACCTGGAAGCTCCTGGAACTAATTGAGAAGTTAGCAGGGTGGCAGGATACAAAATAAATGTACAAAAATCAGTGGCATTCCTATATGCCCAGAATGAAAGAAGTGAAAAAACCCTGAAACAATCCCATTTACTATAGCCCCTAAAAAAATGAAATACCTTGGTATAAACCTAACCAAGGAGGTAAAAGACCTTTACAATGAAAACTTTAAAACCCTAAAGAAAGAAATTGCAGAAGACACCAGAAGGTGGAAAGACCTGCCATGTTCCTGGATTGGCAGAATCAACATCGTAAAAATGACCATCCTACCAAAGGCAATATACAAATTCAATGCTATACCAATTAAAATCCCAAAGCAATTCTTCAAAGAAGTAGACCAAACAATCTCAAAATTCATATGGAGGCACAGAAGACCCAGGATAGTAAAGACAATCCTGAGTAACAAAAACACTGCTGGAGGTATCACCGTACCAAACCCTAGTCTATACTACAAATACATAGTTATAAAAACAGCTTGGTACTGGCTTCAAAATAGGCACACAGATCAATGGATAAGAGTTGAAGACCCAGATATAAGCTCAAAAATTACAGCCATTTGGTCTTTGACAAAGGGGCCCAAAGAATCCAATGGAAAAAGAACAGCATCTTCAACAAATGGTGCTGGCAAAACTGGATCTCCACATGCAGAAGATTAAAACTGGACCCATACTTGTCACCATGTACAAGACTTAATTCCAAATGAATCAAGGACCTCGATATAAGGCCAGACACTATAAAAACCATAGTTGAAAGGGTAGGGAACTCCCTCGAGCTGATTGGGCTAGGCCAACAGTTCCTAAATAGACATCCAATGGCACAGTCACTGCTACCAACTCTCAACAGTTGGGATCTTGTGAAATTAAAGAGCTCCTGTTCAGATAAAGAGATTGTAACACAAACTCAAAAGCAACCCACAGAATGGGAGAAAAATCTTCACTAACCACATATCTGATAGAGCTCTACTATCCAGAGTGCATAAAGAACTTAGAAAACTAAACACCAAGGAAACTAATGGCCCAATTAAAAAATGGTCCCTGAAACTTAAAAGAAACTTTTCCACTGATGAAATTAAAATGTCTAACAAATATCTTAAAAAATGCTCCACTTCCTTAGCCATCAGGGAAATGCAAATCAAAACTTCCCTGAAATATCATCTCACCCAGGTCAGGATGGCAAAAATCCACAACACAAACAACAAAAAATGGTGGTGGGAATGCAGGCTCATACGGCCACTCTGGTGAGCCCTCTGGAGATTCTTAAAGAAATTAAAGATTGAAATGCCATATGACCCTGCTATTCCACTTCTGGGAAAAACCCCACATACAACAAAAATTCACCTCAATAGTACAAGCACGACCATGTTCATAGCAGCACTGTTTACAATAGCAAAGTCATGGAATCAACCCAAATGTCCAACAGTTGATGAGTGGATAAGGAAAATGTGGTACATCTATAAAATGGAGTACTACTCAGCCATCAAAAATGATGAATTACTGGAATTTGCTGGGAAATGGATGTCATTAGAAACAATTATATTAAGTGAAGTATCCCAAACCCAGAAAATTAAGCCCATATGTGCTCCCTAATAGGTGGCTCCTAGTACTGAACCCACCCAGCCCACCTAGAGACACTCAAAGATAAATCTCTATAATACCTACAGTAATTGCAAGGATTATGAACAGGAGGGATGGGGTTGGAGGGCCACACCAGAAACAAGGAGAGAGGGGACCATGTTACAGCAGAGAAAATAGGCCTTCATCAAGGACTGCAGGTAAGTAATGAGACATCTGGTTAAGTTCACAGACTTTCATTCCTGATCATTTACAACTGTGGGGGTATGATCTCACCAGAAGGGGAGGGCATATAGTCTGGCAGATAAGAAGTAACCATTTTGCAAATGGGTGATTGACCCCTCCCTCACTGTGGTTTCCTACTTTTATTACATCTATCTTTGAATGTGCTGTTATAACAAGACTCTAGTTTAACAGCTTTTTGTCTCTGGCCAGGGGGTGACATACAATGCCCATCAGGATGGAGTAAAGGGCATTGCAGGAGCAGCAAAACTGCAAAAGAAAATCAACAAACCATGATCCAGAACTTCAGAGACTCTATATCAACCACATAGAACTAGGCCAGACTAATCTCTCCCCATCCTGAAGCTCAGGGAAATTTGCGGAAGAAGGGGCAGTAAGATTGTAAGAGCAAAAGGATGGGAGGAGCAATGATATGCAAGATACTGCATACAAGTTAGGGCTGAAGCAATCATAATTGGACTTTGCATGCTCTGTGCAATGTCCAACACACTATTGACCCTACAAAGTCTAGCATTTGCTAAAGGCACCAAGATCCTTGGAGGCAAGGGATTGACAGCCACAGTAGTGGCTTATGCTTAAGGGGAACACAGGAAAGGGTTCAGGGAAATGCCACTGGGTCCTTGCACCTCATCGGAGAGGAGGGCCCAGAGGAGAGTCTGGCATGCACATTAAAGGATTCTCCGGGGATTGGGGGGGGAGGCACTGGGGGATAGGGAGGGATGGGTGAGGGGAGGAGGAGCAGTGGGGTCGGGGGGGGGGGAGGGGGGAGGGAGGGAACCAGTGTACCTACTAAGTTTGTATGAGCGGAAATAATGATAAAAAATGTTAAAAAAAAAACACATTCAAGAAGACAGAACCACACACCCCTCATTTCTGGTAAGTCATTCTCCACCACACTGTTTGCCTTCTCTCTAGCATGTGTTCCCTTATTCCTATCTGAGAGTCCCTTCTCATTTGTTTCTTTGTCCATTTACTTTCTATCCACCAGTGTAAGAAGTTCAATGAAAGTGGGTGCCTTAATTTTGAATGCTTTGTCTTCATCTAAGACCAGAGGATGGAATAGAGTGGCTGCTTCATACTAAAAGAGTATATTTCAGTGTCTTTGGATATAGAGTGGCTCTGGTTGAGCTTTACCAAAATTTCCATTCATCTCACATATACTTTTAAAAAATTTTTTTTATTATTTATTCAATCGTGCATGTGTGTGTGTGCGCGCGCGCGCGCAAAGCGCGCGCGTGTGTGTGTGTGTGTATGTACAACCACGGGCGAATTCAGGAACCAACGTGGGCCACCTCCACCTCCTCCTTGTTTACTCTGTTCTAGGATTCACAGGCTCCGCCCTACCAGGACCAGAAATGCAGGCTGCTCCTGCTTCGGAACTCAGGACTTTCTGCCTGCAAGGCAGAGGCTTAACCCCTGAGCCTCCTCTCCAGCCCCTCATCTCACATATACTTTTTTCCTTCAGAGCTACCTTGATAGTTAATAATAAAACAAGATCCCAAGACTATAGAGACCATATATCAGCCTGAACATTGATAGCTAAAAATGGCATAGTTAACTATGCTGAAAACAGATGGGTTAACAGGAAGAAACAATATGAGGCAAGAGTGAAGAACAATTTTGTTGGGGTTTGAGATGCCCAGCTGGCTGACCTCATGATGAGAATGCTTCCCCTTCTTGGGGAACTTGACTCTTGAGGGTTTGAGCTCTGGGCACAGTTGTAGAGAGTTGATGGTTGAGTTAAGCCCAGAGCAAACCTGAAGGAGGTTGTCTAGCTGCTGGGGAAGACCCAGCCCATTGTGGGTGGGACTAGGCCCTGGATAAATCACAGAGAGCTGGTTGAGAGAGTTGGCATCCTTCTGTTCACTTGGCCAGACATGCTGGTCTGGCAAGTAAGGATTGTCCATCTCTCAGCCGTTATGGTGGCCAGTTCCCTCAGCCCTGGTGTTGGTGTGTACTCTCTGTCCAGTTGGACTATGAACTGTAACCAGACTATCGTAAGAAAGTAAACTCCTTGTTCCCTTAAGCTGTGTGATGGTCATTTATCAGCAACCATGCAGGCAAACAGCAACACCCTGTCAGTCACATGCTACACTTGTGTTACAGTGCTGGATCCTGTCGATGGAGCAGAGATTGGGGTGTGAAAACCACACTGAGGAACTTCAGGCTATCAAAAGAGGCATTCTACAAAAGTAGAGTTCAGAATTGGATGTTAATAAAAACACCTCTTATGACATGACACATTTCCACAGGTTTCATTAGAAAGCAGATTATTAGTCAGATAGATATTAGTGTCAAAATGGACCAAAGGAAAGAAGGAATGCACTGGCATATCTCAACCCAAGGATGCATCTGACTTCAGGCACAGATTAATTCAGGACTCTAAATAGATGATCTCATAGGACACACTCATGATTCCTTAGGACTGATCTCTACTCTTCATCTGCCACCTATTCTCAGGTAGATTCATCCTTCGAGTGCTCAGTAGTCTTTCTGACCATCCATCCCACTTTAAATAGAACTCTTGCCTAGAGTTCCGCTGAAGTCTTAGATTTGAGGATCTTCTATCTGATGTGGGCTATAAGCCCAGTTACTAAGGTTAGTGTGAGATGATTCTGATTGACAAGAGAAGAGCTCATCTTTAGATAAAATCCATTTAGATAACTGACTGGAGTAAGAATGAGGACTGAGGACCAGATGGTGAAAAGCAGACATCCAGCAGGTAAAGTCAGCGTCTACACAGTCACCTGTCTGCCTGACTCACAGAAATTACTTCAGAATATTCTTAACTGTTTACCTCTGTTAATTTCATGGCTATGATCTGTACCTACAAACCACATCATCTTCTAGAACTTCTTCATGATTGCTACACTATCCACACCTGTTTTTCTATGGCTAGGCTGACCAATGATTGGTACCTGTATTACCTGAACCACCACCAGTGAATTAGCTACATGTATCTCCTTGAATATATGCATCTTAATGTGTGGGGAGCTCCTTAACGTTAGTTCAATGATCACAGGAATCAAACACAGCTCAGCCCTCCTTAGTAGAGCCTACGAGGATAGAAAAACTGTAAATGTATCCTAGAACTCAAATTCTTTGAATAAGGGCTTTAAAACAGGCATTCAGATTATCCATAAGCTTACAAACAAAACAGAATTACAGCATTATTTTACTCTAAGGGAGACCTGGGAGTTTCCTTTGTTACATTCATAGGTAACAATCCACAGTTGTATTAGAAGTACATGTAAACTTGCTAAATAAAAACATTCATTTTCACATCACTTTCAAAGTTTTACGAACATCTATTTACACTTGTCACCATACTGAAATTATAGTAATTATCAGGCAGTCTCTGATCTTATTCTCTAGTCTGTTAATAAGCAAAATAATATTCAGTCATAATTTTCTCCTGCTGCCCTATCAGTCATGATTTTTAAGTATTGTGTTGACCAGATTTTATTATAATCCCTTTATTTTGTAATACTATATCATTTATTCTATGATTTTGAAATAATTGTTATTTTATGATTTTAAAAAGCTTCTCCTAATTATCTCAGAGACACAAAGGAACCCCTAAAAGTTAAGCCTTAACATTCATCTTTTTTTTCTATTTGATTTCCTGGTACAAAATTTCATTAGTTCGTTATGAAGATAGATCTTTGCCTGTTTGTTTTTAAGGGATGAAGAAAGAGAGAGAAGTCTAGTGGTAACCTTGCCTTTCGAGAATATCAGCTTAGGTGAACATTGGTTGGCCTGACCTTTGCCATCAGGTGAGAGCTCATTACTTATGATCAGCAAAAACTTTGAATAAACTTACTGTTTGGTGGTTATGTGTTCCTTTAACTAACTTTTTAACTAACACTTTAATCATTTTGGGGGAAGACCTCTTAAGTAAGTTTAAGAGTTCAGCCTCACTACAGAGGAGAACTCAGAGGGAGGTTTGGCTTTCACACACAAGGATATGCCAGGGAATGGAAGGGAGAAAGGGGGAGGTACCAGGAGAAACAGAGGGAGGGAGGGGGTGAAAGGAAGGGGGAAAGGGAGAAGAGTGCAAGAGGGGATGATTGGGGAGAGGAGGAGGGAGAGGACAGGATACTTAATGAGCTTGTATGATTAGGGAAAAAATTAAGGGTTCAGGAAAGTGGCTCTGTTGGTGCAAGTCTCCCATGCAGCCAGAGTTTAATCCTCAGCAGCCATATGGTGGGAGAACCAACTCCTGCAAGTTATTGGAAAGATGTCTCTTCACACATGTGTTCTCTGTCCCCCTTCTCTTGCCCTCTCTTGTAAATCAGTAAAATATTTGTTAAAAATAAAATAACTTTAAAATAAAATGCCATATGTGGTTAAGAAAGCATCTGGGGTTCAATTACTGCACAAAAGGAGCTGCCAGCTTTTAACTGTCTGTTGCTGTGGCAGGTGATGCTGCTGTCACGGTACACATGAATTCATGCTTCCAGCCTCCTGCGAGCATTCTGGAAGGAAAGGGTATTAGGCAAGCCACGGAAGCAGTGGAAGACCTCCAGGCTTATACCTTAGGATTTTTTGTTTGTGAGAAACAGAAATGGTAGATAAATTCATGCAAGATGGTTATGTTAGCTTGTGTTTCTTTCTTGTTAGCTTCCCAAACTGGAAGATTATTATAGAATGGTTTCAAGCCCAAGCTTATCCAAAAATCAAGAATAAAAAGATACATCCTTTGTGTGTCCATCACAGGTTCCTCTTCTCTGCACAAAACATGACATGAACATTCTGATTGGCCTGGGCTGGGTAATGTGTTCCTCCCTGGACCTGCAAATACATAGCGAAATGGAGCAGGATAATCAGATTAGACCAGTTAAGCTCATTGCCCAGAGAAGGCAGTGAAATACGTACCTCTAAAGCCACAGGACTTGAGAAATGCAAAACCTGTGCAAAAAGGGTGAAAAAAGAGGTGATGGAGAAGGATAAGAGAAACATCCCCTTGCATGGAAGGTGTGTTCTTACAGAAAGGGCATTCTGAACATTTGGGCTTTCCTTTCCTGTTCCACAGAGTTTTTATTTTCTTGGATGAATCTGAGAAGGAGAGATAGAAGCTGTGTTCATGGGTTGAGAAAAGAGACTGGATCAGAGAGGCTACAGGGGCATCTGGAACTTCCAGAGCAATTGTTCCCACAGATTTGTGAAGAATAGGATAAGAGGTGTTTATTAATTCAATTTTAGCCCATTTTTTCTGAAATTTGAAGAGATCATCCCAAAGTCAACTCAGTTGTAAAGAAATCTATTGTCAAACTTAACACAGATACACAAAATTTGTTATCCAAGTCAACTTTAAGTCTGATCACTGTATGCTCAGTACATTGTATACATAGTCTGAATTCTAGCAGGGTGTCTGTCCATGACACAGTCTGTTAGACCAAATTCTTGGACCTTATCCTCAATAACTTCATCCAATTTTGTAGTCCTTGCATAGTGGTAAATATGTTCTGCCCCTTAGAAATATGTCACCGTTCCCCAGTTCGTCCTGATACCTCAATGACCACAGTAGCAGGTGGGCTAAGCTATGGACTCAGGTTGTCCTTTTAATCCTGAAAATCCACTGCATGTCATTCATAATAGCTCATATTTTCCTGCTCAAAATCTAAATAATAATGATATCCAATCTTTATTGTGATCAGCAAGGCCCTCTCCTTCCTGTCCTGCTAAAAACCTATGCTATACTTCGGACATATAAAGATTCTGTTTCACAAACACCTTTCTCATTTCTGGTCCTTGAAATTGCTCACTCTGCAATACCAACTGAGATGTTCCCCCATCTCTTGCCACCAAAATTACCATCAATATCAGGCTTTCTGAGGAACCTTATCAGTAACCATAGGTGGGATAAATGCCATAATTTCTAACAGCATTAAGATAGGCCACCTCCTGGCTCAGGGGTTAAGCTTCTGACTTGCAGGCAGAAGGTCCTGAGTTCAGATCCTAGACCCCACGTATAGACGCCTGGCAGAAGCAGGTGTGGCCTGCGTTTCTGGTCCTGGTAGGGCGGAGCCTGTGAATCCCTGGGCAGAGTAAACAAGGTGGAGGTGGTTCATGGTGGTTCCTGAATTCATCCGTGGTTCTACACACACACACACACACACACACACACACACACACACACACACACACGCATACACGCACAATTGAATAAATAATAAATTTTTAAAATTAAAAAAAAAGGTTTAAAAAAAAAGATAGGCCACCTCCCATCTCCCTTATATGGAAACTTGCTTAGCTTCACATTTATTAACACATACTTTCTCTCAGTGTACAAAGAATGGGCCGCACCTTCTCTGAATTTAAGTTCTTATATTCTTACCACCCCTTCTTCTGTGATACTTCATGAACTACATCCACTTAAGCTATGCTTGTTTGCAGGAGGCCTATCAACATTTGGCCTATCAACATTGCCCCTTGAAAGAAGACAGGGCTCAAAAAGGCCCCACACTCTCTCTAGAGTTAACAAAGGTTAATGCTAGATGAGGGAGATGAGAAGCCACTCTTCCCAATGGTATGCTGGTATACTGTCCTTACTCTAGCAAGTGCCCCATGTCAATGCAGGTGGGACTTAGTAAGCCCCTCACAGAAGGATGTGGAAGTGAGAAGGAGACTGATGGAGAAGAAGGTTTGTACTGTAAGAAAATAGGACCTAGGTAATAAAGCTGGGGAGAAGTATGGAGAGGGGAATTACACAAATACTTGTATAAAGCCCTAAAGGAATAAAAGTAAAATTTTTAAAGATGCTAAGGGGGAGAAAAGAAAGGTCTATAGAATTGCAGTCCTGTGTGAAAGGTTGTGTAGGTTAAGGTGACGGCACCTTAGGAGTGCAAATCTCTTGCAACACATTCACAGCACAGTGCTCAGCGAGGGGCGCAGAGTCACAGTGCTCAGCGAGGGTAGAAAGAGGAGCCTATGCCTAGAGAGGGACGAGTTCAGTCTGAAGCAGGAGGGCATTTCAGAGAAGGTTCTCCCACCGAAGATAGTGTGTTTCAATAATGTCTGAAGTTCCTATCCGTTGGTTCTTGAGAAAGCTGACTGTGAGCCTTCGTGCAAGTGTACGTTACACTAATTGTTTCAAGTTGAGATGTCTTTATATTTCATATTTAAGGAATAATTTATATTCGTCATAAGAAGAAATCCAGTGAGCTATCAGGCTGAAGGTGTGGATCCTGTTTTACTTCCTGTGTCAGCCCGTCCTGTGGTGTACCTCATCAGGGCTATAAAGACAGACTTGAGAGACTGAACTGGGCAACATATAGTAACAGGCACTAGATAATAGGCAAAGGAAAACTTTAAGGAGGGTCCGATCCCAAAAGCACTTCCTTCTGTCTAGCAGCATAGAGGGAGGCCATAATGCTTCTGGGCCCATTTGTTCTATAGCTCTAACTACAGAAAAATTTGTTTGTGGAGCTTCGAGCTTCCCATGTTCTTTTCAATGTTCTTTCCAAAGGCTTATTTTCTAGGTTCAGAGCAAGGCTTGAGCTTTTTGTTCCAACATGATCTCCTGCAAAAATCCCAGCAGAGCCAGAACCATGAAGTTGTCCTAAATCAGCACACTTGGGATATTGGCTGGCCGTCATCATCTGACCTGTTTCCATGGACGCCATTGCCAGCCTGTAACTTCCACTAACGACTCATCTTGCTGGACAGACTTGTGCACAGGAAGCCCAGAATCAATGGCACATCCAAACCAACTTGCTCTCCAAGGATCACAGGGGACTGAGACAATTTAGCACAGCTTGGATTTGTAACTCCAGCTATTGTCATCACTACAACCGAGAGAAAGAGTAAACAAAAGTCACACACACATTGTTGTGTGAAACTTTTCCTGGCGAGATGCCACGGAAACATCTATTCTCCCTGGAAAAGGTTTTAAAGACAGACTAAAGTAACAATTAACTCCCAAATCTTACTTGATGAATCTATGAGTTCACTGGGGTTACTTACAAGAATGTGAGTGAGATTTGTCTTCAGGAGCATAGGTGGCTCTGGAAACATCGCAGTGGAAAATCTCATTCCCAGCATGGATGACAGCTTCCCCATCCCTAAGTGAGGGTCTGGAGACCTTCCCTGACCACTTCGTTTCTAAGGGAATGCTAACATTGACAGGTCTGATCTTGATGTTTTGCCAGTAGCTATAGCTGGACAGACAAAGACGTCGGATGTTTTGCTCATGAGCAGCATGTGGTCTGTCTTAAACATGTGGCTATGACATGAAAATTCCAACTCCAGGCAAGATGTCTCAAATTTAACTGAAATAGCTGAATTCATACACAGTCTCTCTCCATACAAGTACACTCACATATAATTTCAAACAATATCTTAAGTAAGCCATGCGAAGATTCTTCATGCTCTATATTTAGCAATATAACTGCTCTTATAAATAGACTGGAATGTCTTCCATTGAAATCAACCACGATTTGATTTTTCAGTTACTAGGAAAGCATATTTTGGTTAAAAATAAAGCTTTCTATGACCAAGCCTGACTCATTTTAAACATTTTAAATTAAATAATCACATAGGTAAATTTTACAAATACAGCCCTAAAAAATAGGCTAAGAATGTGGTGAAATGTGTGACTGACACACCACCATGCATCCATGCAGACCCTAAGAATGTCCCTAGAGGGGGAACCCTTCTGCTATGGCTTTGGGTGGTGGCTGTGAGTCACTTAGTGCAAGTGTACTGTGGGGGGTGGGAGAGAGGGGTGTCAGCGGCAAAGGCTGTGCACATGGCGAAGAGACATGGAAAATCTCTGTCACTTTTGCTCTGTTTTGTAGTAAACCTCAAGCCATCCTAAAAATAAACTCGACAAAAAATAGGAACCAGAAAGTCACACTCCATCCTCACATAAAGTGTGGAACTAATGTGACCGCTTCGTGAGGGTGCTCTGAGTGACAGATCACTGCCTTGCTGACCAGTGTTCACATGAGTTGGCATGGTGGCCTTGCAGTGTGCCTTTGCCTCTGTCATGTCACAGCAGAAGGAGCAGGAGGTCACGAGGAGGCATGGATAATTTAATAGTGTCTATTTTTAAGGCTGTTTACAGCTATCTATCTTGTGAAGGACAACATCCTCCCCTTGAACCGTGGCTATTCAGAGACATGACAAAACCTGGGCCATTTCTAGGAAACAGCCAGCAGTCGTGGAGGGAGCATGGGAACATAGTTTGTAATCTTTTTTTAGCTAAGACTTCCTTAGGAACTTAAGGACTTCATGTGCACACTCTGACCCCACAGACATTAATGGAAAATGTTGACTGTTTTCAGAGTCAGTGGTGGGGTGACTGGAAATATATTCTTATAGAAACCTGAGTTCCCTTGGCTACGTGACCATGTGGAGGAATTAGCTCTGTCTAAATATACAGCTGTGCCCACAGAGGCAGGACATCCCTATTAAATGTGTCCCCTTTGAGGAAATTTGGTGACTTTGGTCCATTTGCCAGTGCTGAGGATCTGGTAACTATGAAGTAGAATATGGCATTTCAGAATCTCCAGTGTCACAAATCACCCTCCCAAAGTCAGTTCCTAGAACACTTTGTATTCTAACCAGAGGTTGGCCAATAGGCTGCATCTCAGGCATGTTCATATACGTGTGGCTTCCATTTGCTTTCATGCTAAAATATAGAACCGAATAGTTATGATCAAAAACACAAGACACACTAAATCTAAAACTTTAAAGAAAGAGGAAAAACACCTTTTAATCTCTTATAACAATAAATGAAAAGGAAATGTCTCAATGTATTGACAAATAACATGCAAGCATACTGTCTTATTCAAAGAAAATTGTAGGCAAATTAGATATCACAGACTTTATTTGAGCAAAGAATGATTGACAAGTTGGGCAGCACTCAGCCAATGAGAGGTTCAGAGAGGTCTGGACTATGATTAATCTACAGATAGATGCTAAAATATAGCACTGTGATAGCCTTATGTATTATGTCTATTAGCCATTGTGATAATTACTGTTAATTATTAATTGACACACAGGAAATAGGACTCGTGATTCACCTGAATGGGATTCTCTAGAATAAGTTTGGCCTTTGGTAATACCTGTGAAGGATTTGCTTGATTGCTATAACTGATGTGAGCAGAGCTTTTTTAATTGTGGTGTGACTGCTTCATGGGCTTGAGGTTCTACACTATATAAAATAGTAAAAAAAGCCGAGTATTAGCAAGTCAGCCAACATGCATGCATTCATTCCCTCTCTGCCTTTGTGGATATGATGTGAGAGGCTGATTCAGATTCCCATTGCTGCAAGATGGGCTGCAATCTGGAATCATGAGCCTGCAAATGACTTTCTCTCTTAGCTTGGCTTCTTGTCAGGTGTTTATCATAATAGTTGCCATCTTAAGCTGACCAGTTGGTTGCCTGTGATTGGCTTAAATCAAGGTGATAATCATGACATTAAGTTACCTTTTCAGTTTGTTTATACATGATTAGATTGTGGTTTGTGATGTGGACTTCATGCCCGTGGTCTGTAATTAATTTACCAGTGTGGAAATAGCATGTATAGTGGTTACTCTTTGCTATTGCTGTGAGAGAGCACCCAAAGTCAAGCAACTTACGGGAGAAAGGGAGATTTATTCAGCTTACAGTTCCAGAGGCAAGATACACAGCAGAGGCTGCATGGTTGAAGCTGGCAGGCTAAGTCACAGCAGACCTCCGCATGGCTGGAGTATCTCTCTCTCTTATATTCTGTGGTCCCTTTTATATGATCCATTACTGGGAGGTTCCTATGAGATCTGTGGAAGTTCCAATGGGATCTAGGGCTGGTACAATCTCTTCAGGTGGTCTCAGCTGATCTTAGAATTAACTTTCACACCATGGGAGCCCAAAGAAGTAGTAGTGAGGATAGAAAGTGGTAGCCTGCACAGTAGGGCCATGAGACTTCAGTACTTTATGTGTAAGTATTGATACTACCTACTCTTTTGCACTAAGAACAGGTCTCATAAATAAATGCATGAGACAGGAAAACCCCATCATCCTTGGCAGTCATTACCCTTTCTCTTCTTTCTTAAAAACCTGCACGAAGAACATCCATCCTTGTCTGTGCAGCTCTTCTCAGTTCCAATTTCTGTCAAGAAATAATTCTTGCCAATGCTGTCAGCATGTTCTATGTGGCTGAACTAAGCTAATGCCTTCTCTGTCTTCTCAGCTGTTTCCTAGTAGCCAGCATTGAGCTCTTGAATTCTACTCCTTCTTTAATCTGCCGAATTTCCCAATGCTCAAAATTCTGTACTTGTCTTCATCAATCCTGATTCCTATGCACTTGCCTTCAAAATGCATTTCCAACCTTCTCACTACTCCCCAAGTCCATAACCAGGTTCTTCACTCACTCAAGCTTCATGTCTTGCCTGCTCTGGGTTTCAAGAATTCTCTCAGAACTCACGACTGTGACCCCACATTTTCGATCTGTTGCTTAAAATCTCAGTTGTGAAAAGGATCTGAGCTGTCAAAACAAGGATTTAGAGAGGTACAAAGTATATGCCTAATGAGAATGAGGTGCAATTGCCCAAAGAATGAGACAAAATATCCAATCCAGAAAATGCCAAAGTCTTACAAGAGTGGATAGCATGCCTGGTGTGAGAGCCTGGTCTGTCAGTGGAGCAATAGTATTAATCCACTTGACCAGGGAGGATGTTTAATGCATCATGACTAATCCTTGCCATGCTCTTCTGACCTTTGTAGTACTAGAAAGAGAAGCTTTAGAATTAGGCAGATTGGAACATGTCATTTAATCACTTAGAGAATGTGATTGTTTCTGATGTCGAACAGGATTGACACATGATATACTCTCTGTAAATGACTGCAGATATATTTTTCAACAAATTCTTGGGGCTGGAGAGGTGGCTCAGGAGTTAAGCCTCTGCCTTGCAGGCGGAAGGTCCTGAGTTCGGATCCTAGACCCCATGTATAGACTCCGGGTGGAAGTGGGGCGGCCTTCGTTTCTGGTCCTGGTAGGGCGGAGCCTGTGAATCCCGGGGCAGAGTAAACAAGGAGGAGGTGGAGGCGTCCATGGTGGTTCCCGAATTCGTCCGTGGTTCTACACACACACACACACACACACACACACACACACACACACACGAACACATGCATATATGCACAATTGAATAAATAATAAAAAAATTAAAAACAAACAAACAAACAAAAAATTCTTATCCATGAAGCCAGACACTTGTCTCATGTGACATGCCCCCCCCATCTATGACAGTGTTCCTAGCACATAGTAGATGTTTTCATGCCCAGAATGACATGAATGCTTGAGAGATCTTGACCTCGAGGCCAAATTTCCATCCACAGTTTTTATACGTGTGTGTGTGTGTGTGTGTGTGTGTGTGTGTGTGTGAGACATTTCAGTCTTCTTTAAAATCTCCTCTTGTTTAATAGGAAATGGATATGCTATGGTTCATGTAAGGTACAATCTAGTTAACTCCTGGTTATTGTTTCTTGGATCATCACTGGGACATGAATAGTCCACAATTATGCTTTTCATAAAATGACACAATGTGATTCTTCCCATGCCAGTCATTTCTTCTTGCATAACATTTTCCATAATCTTAATTATTATTAATTAGTAACAGTGACTCATGGAGGCATGGCCTCCCTCAGATCAATCTTTTGTTGACTCCCTATAATATCACTAATCAGCTAGTGCATTAGTTTAATGTTACTCAAAACTATGCCAGATGTTGTTTGCAAGCCAAATGAAGCCCAGGTGAATAGACCTTTTTCCCAATTCAGGGAGTGTCAATTGGGATGTAACATTCTCTCACCCCAGTATGCTCTAGGTACTGAAGTTGCTGTTAGCCATGGGACCACCTGAACAGCACTCTTCAGCAATGCGGAGTGACCCAACTTTTCTGTCTATCATAGTCTGAATGTGACTTAGCCCCACAGTCTCATGTGTTTCACTTTGTAGCTGGTGCTAATGTTTGGGAAGGTTGTGGAACTTTTAAGAGATAGAACCTTGCTGGTGGAATGCATGTCCCAAAGGGGGAAACCTTGACTCTTGGTAACATACCCAGCCTGTCTTCCTCTGCTACACTTGCTTATTGCCTCCTGATGCTAGCTTCAATAACCTGAACCAGCCTCCTGCTTCTGCCTGTACCACACCCTCTATAACGAAAAATTAGATAAATGCTCTTCTCTCCCCTGACTTGAGTCTACACAGCAAAAAGAAAAGTAACTGCCACACCCACCCACACAGACATTATAAATTCTTCATAGCTGATTATGCTGGACCCTCTGCCCACAGTATTCTTCTCGGCCCTTTTCTGATGGAAAACCTGTATTCATCTCCAGCTCCAAATTTAATGCTGTCTTCCCAGTGCTTGCTTTGTCCAAAAAAATTAGTCCATCCCATTTGGCTTTTTTCCTTCTCCCTTCACCTTTACATAGTCGAATCACCCATGTGATTGTGTTACTATTTGTGTCTTATGATTCTATCTTCCCAAAGGTTTTTACCTTGCTGAGGTGAGAGACTGTTATTTCTATAGCCTTGTGTCCATACTTGGAGAGTTTTAGAGGAAGATTTTTTTAAATATGTATTTGCTTTTGATTAAACTATGATTCCTATTTCTTCCTTAGGTTGAATACTAATTGCATTGCAGATTCATTCTAAAAGAGCTCAATTTTCCATTAAAAATGTTGTACACCAGATGGCCCAGGAAGAGATACTGGTAGTTTTGGCAACAGCCTTGCATGACAAGTATCTCAAGGAGCATTATCACAGCCTAACAATCACAGCCCCTTTAAAACCATCGTCATCTGCAGAGACCCAGCAGGCCACAGTCATTAGCAACAACACTGCACTGAAAGGCTCTCCAAACAGGAAGGATGCTGTCTGTGGGTAATGAAGGAAAGTTGGACCAGTGAGGCTGTTCACCTCAGTTTCAATACAGGTCAAAGCCAATCAAGTCTTGTAGATCGGCTTGAGATTCACAGGGAGCTTTAAAAAAAAAAGCTGTAATGTCTCAGGGGTTGTACAAATGTCTGGTAGCTACTTCTGCTTCCTTGAACTAGTCCTTGAAGGGGCTCAGTGTGCTATAATAAAGAAGGATCTTTTCTGAGTTTCATTTGTTTGGTTACAATTTCTCATTAAGAATTAGCATTTCCAGACAGAAGTAGGAATGCTTATAGGTAGCTGGGGTATAATCATGCATATTAGTCTTACAGAATCATTTACCCCTCCTTACAAAGGATGAGCCATGATACACCGTAAGCCTTGAAAAAGAACACTTGCCAAAGACTCATGGAGAACAATGTCCAGCAAGGATCCTTCACAACTGGAAGTGTGACATAGTGATAATTAAGCTTGTTTCTTCTTCATCCAAGATTCTGTATCCTAAGGGACTAACGAATTTTGTTCTATTACCTATCCAAAACTAGAGTTATTGGCATGAACAAAGGGCAAAAGTCTGCAGGCAATTATCCTTCTTAGTCAACAGAGAGTGGAGGTAAGTTCAGTATGAGAGTGAACCATTCTTTAATAAACTAAATAGTGACTTAAATGGTTTCAGGGAGTTTGATGGAGATATGCCATCCAAGTTCTCCAGACAAAGAAGATTGTGTGGTAACTATATAACAGGGAGCATGACATCAAAATTTCTGAAGATGGAGGCAAATCGAGATTGAGATCTTTTTTCATGGATATGTCTTTGGGGTTTTTCTTATGTTTCTCATGGCATATGTACATCTGTGGTTTATGCATTTGGTTCTTCCTGTTCCATGTGTGCATGTGTGTGTGTCCATGTGCCCATGTGCAACAGAGTATGGTATTGTCTTCTTGAAACCAAATCATTCACTAAACCTAGTTCAGTGAGAGAACCTCTGTCAAAAAAAAAGAGAAATAACAATTGAGGAAGATACCTGACATGGACCTTTTATCTTCCCATGTAACACAAATGTACACACACACACACACACACACACACACACACACACACGTGCACACAAAATGGGGAATTGTACTTTACTTGTCTGAGATTAGCCTATCCTCATGAATAATTTAATTTTATGCCTTAGGTATATTTCTATATCCTTACTCAACATGTAGACTTATGGTTAATTACATTATGCCCTGGATTATAATTCAATACTAATTAATTAATTGATTAATTAATTTGCTCAAAACTGTACAGAGTTGGCCTTTGGGAGATTTTCTAATCTACTCTTGTGTCTCTTAACAAACCCCCCTTCATTTAGCATTCACTCATCCTTGCTGCTGTTGGACTTATTAACTTTGAGTGTTTTTTAAATTTGACAGCGCTAAAAGATTCTCAAGTCCATGCTGGCTACTTCCTGCTTCGACCCTAGTAACCAAGGTCTGGGATCTAGGTGTGCTCCATGTACTAAGGTCTTACAGCTGACAGAAGTGAAATACATATGTGTGAGTAACATGTGTATTCAAGCTTATCTATGAAGAGTTCTGCATGTGGGCATCTGTGCTGAGCTCACTAAGTGCACACTGATATGTCAGCTCTAAACCACTTTCACATTGGTCATTTAGCTTCCTTCTCTTGATTATCTATAAACTCTTCCCTCTGACAGTGAGAAACCTCATTCCTCCCAGTCATCCATGAATTTATTTAGATTAATTCCAGCACATATATAAAACTCTCATTTTGCTTTTTTAAAAAAATTATGCTATGTAGTTGTATTATTTTTATTTATGGACTACAGCACAGCATTTTGATTCATGACTCACTGTGTACAGACAAGACTAATCTGTACCTTGACCATGCGGTAAAAACATTGCTTTCTCTGGTTATGCTGAAATACAGACCAGTCATGGTTTGACTATAAGTCCCCCACACAAACACCAGGCTCATGTATCTGAACCTTTT
Source organism: Typhlomys cinereus (assembly GCA_023101885.1). NCBI lineage: Eukaryota > Metazoa > Chordata > Mammalia > Rodentia > Platacanthomyidae > Typhlomys > Typhlomys cinereus. The sequence continues at coordinate 2,215,693 of JALPQD010000225.1, read as the reverse complement.
GCTGATATTACTGTTGGGAAGGTTGTGGCAACTTTACGAGACGGAGCTTTGCTGAAGGAAAGAACATCACCTGGGGCAGTCCTTTCTCTGTGCTTGTTCTTCCTCTCTCTGCCTTCCTGGCGACGATGGTAACCTGAACTGTCCTCTTGCTTCTGCCTCCAGCTCTGCTTTCCGCTATGTGATTTCTAGCCCATCTGGAATTGTGAGTCATATAAATCTTTTTCCTTTAAGTTGCTTAAGTCTGAATATAGTCTCACAGCAAAAGAGGCAGATACAACACAATAATAATATTGCTTATTACTATTGCATTACTTGCAATAGAATACCAAATATCACTTTTCCTCTCAGAATATAATTTTTTCCTTTCCCAATATTCCTAAAATTTTAACTCATGTGCCCATGGACACACCTTTGCCAGTGAGAACACCATGTTCCTGTACAGTTCCTTTGGCCTCAAATGGTCTTTGCTTTTTATAGTGTACTTTGTTTAGTACCCTTCCCCCTCACACTCTCTAGTAGAGTCTCACCATCCTTCTTGTTGTTGTGTGGTACTGGGGATTAAACCTATGCAAATGCCATGCCATTGAGCTCTGTTCCAGGCCTCTTTACTTTTTATATAGATACAGAGTCACAGACTACTTCAAACTCATCTTTTAACGCAAACATGTTCTGAATTTATAACCTTTCCTATCAACCTCCTGTGTACTTGAGATTACAGGTCTCAACAACCAGGACCAATGTGTCACATATTATTAATTCGGATTGGATTTCTTTGAAAGATTTTTCAGTCCCTCTTTGGATAGACCAACCACTTAAGTCATAATTGTAAATTCCATATATATCCCTCACTCTATGGATACTGATAACCGGAGTGTTGTCAATCTCTCATTGTACTATGATAAAAAAAAAAAAAACTAGCTTTATCTACCTAAAACTTTCTCTGGACTTTGACCTTTCAGTATCTATCCAGAATCACTAAAACTTATGCATTTCCTACATCTGAGCATTTGTCTTTTCCAGAATGATGTGCAATGTCAGAAACATAATGCACGGTTTGTTCATCCTAGCTTTTTTCATGTAACACTGTGCATTTAACATCACTTGTCTGTGCGACTTGAGAGATATTGTTTCTTTTTTCAAATGTACAGAAGTTTAATTATTTTTATCTATGTATTTATGCATTTATTTGAGAAAGTTTGAGATAGGGAAGAGAGAGAGAGAGAATAGCATGATACTCATTGGCATAATTATCCAAAGGACAACTTTTAGAGGTTGATTCTTTCTTTCCACCATATAAGCCTCCCTATTGGTCCTTGAATTTTTTTTTAATCAGTAAGTAGCTTTCCCCTAAAAGAAAACATTACTGTTTGCCAACTCATATGTTGAAGGCCATCTTGGCTCCTTCCAGTGCGAAGTGATTACAAAGCTAAAAGCTATTATAAACATTGCATTCGGATTTTGTATATGTGAGTTTGTAAATCAACCACTAGTGTCATTAATGATTGTCTTAACATTCTCATCAGCAATGAATGAAAGCAAGTTTCTGTTCCCCATATTCTTACAGAAATTGGAGTTGTCACTTTTTCTTTAATTTTAGACTAATGTGCAGTTGCAAAAATTATGCAAAAAATGTAAAAAAATATGTTTTTGTGTGGTAGATTAATCTGATTTTTTAAGTTCTTTAGGGGCCTAGTTCCTTGCTTTAGTAAAGTAACCTTTCGTTCCTCAATGAAAGGCTTCAGGACTATTCAGTGGAGCTTTGATCCATGCTCAAAAGCACTGACAAGCAAAATCCCTTTTGTGACCCAGACCCACTAAACACTGACTTTTATAACATGCTATCCAAGAAGCTGTGTACAGTAAGTTAAATGAAAGATTCTTCTAGAATCATAATATCACAGATTCATAACAGTGAAAAACACCCTGCAGTTGACAGATAAGGAAGCTGCCTCCCAGACATAGATTTGAGTGCTGGGAGTGGTAGAGTGTGTATAAAACTGGTTAATCCTCTTTGGTGACTCTTTTTCAAGGAAGGTGACAGCTTCTCAGAGCTGCAATTACATAGAAAGAAGAAAACAAACGAAAGCTCATTGTCCATTGCATAGCAGAATAAAAATAATGTAAGATCAATGTGAAGTCAAGAAGCAAACCACTGGGAAAATTACACCTGCATTTACAAACTCAATAAGGGTGACTCAAAAAGGCAATTGAGCAAGGCAGCCATTGGTAGCTCTCTGTTGGGTCTTCACACATCTGCCCACGTTCATGGAAAGCACCTGGTCTCTATTTGGCCTTAGAAAATGCTAAAAAAATAGTCAGGAATCTCTTGTTTACCAATATAGTCTTGCAGCTTAAGACTCAGGCCTTACAATAGCATTTGATTAAATGCTATTGTAAGGCCAACTAACAAAGGATCTACAGCCTGAGACAGGCACTGAAGCCAACTTTCTAATGTGGCATGCCAAGGACAGGCAGTTCCCAGATCTTGCATAGCAAGGCAGGAAAATGTCCTTTTGATTCCCATTGGGAGGCAATTAGGTGAGGTGGATTTCATTCTCACAAGTTAGATTAGTGCCTCTATAAAAAGGGCAGAGGCAATTCTTGTCTCTTCCTCCTGTATATGGGCATAACCTCAGGACCCCCTCTAGGAGGACCAAACCCTCACAGGATCTGCAGGTTTCATGGTTTCGGACTCCCCAGCCTCTGGAACGAGAGTTATAAACACCTGCTTGTTTATAAATGCCTGGTCTAAGGCATTTTGTTTTAGCAGCACGAAAAGCTGTGTCAGAAGCAAAGCCCTAGCTTTGGCCACTCAAAGTATGTCCCACAACATACCACTGGGAGCTTGCTAGAAAAGTAGAATCTTGGGCTTTGCCCCAAGTTAATGACATGTGCAAGTGAATTTGCAGTGCTTGATGTGAACCTTGCTGATAAAGAAGGCAGTCCTGTGAAATGGGTGTGCTCTAAGAAAAAGATGACTAGATACATAGTGAAACCCTTTCTCAAAAACTCAAACTAATGATAGTGGATGTGAAGATCACAAAGCTACACTGGACCCCATAAAATAATTTTTATTTATCACGAATTGTAATGAAAGGGTATATGGAAAGAATTCCTTTCACCACTCAAAAAGCCTGAACATTTTAAAGCAAAGGTTTGCTGTGGCTCAGCCAAGAGAAGGTGATTCTTGCTCAGAGTCTTCTTTAATTGATGTGTGTGCACATCCATTCAGTGTTCATGGTGATAATTTCAAAAGGACATTTTCATCAAATATAGCTTTTGCTTTGATCATCGTCACCCCATCTCATTCTTTTTTCCTCCTTCCCTGCTCCTTCTAGTGTCCTTCTTCACCCCAGTCTTTTTTCTATCTATACACATGATTTTGGTATCTTCTAAAGTCTAGAGTCCACTTATGAGAGAAAATGTCTTTCTGAATCTGGCTTATTTCACCTAACGCTATTCGAAGTCTTTAGAGACAGATGTGATTGCTTGCCTGCTCTCAAGGGCTTTCAGAAAGGGTGTATCCTGGTGGGTTTTGTCCAGGGTTTTGTGACCTCCTGAACTGTGTGTGCCCTGTGACCTTCTGTCCTCTACCCACTATCAGCACTGTTGCAGGATGTCTGCTGAGTTTTCCCAGGCTACTGCCTGTTTACTGTGGAAGCTTTCCAGCTAAGTTGTCATCCTTGCTCTTGTCAGTTGCCCACCAAACTGTTTTCATTTACCAAGTCACCTTGTGTGTGTGTGGTGCATGTGTGTGTTGTGGTTTGTAGAGCATACATATACACTCACATGTGCATGTGGGTACATTTTTCCCTTGGGAAAATGTCTCTCGCTGAACCAGGGCCTTGTAGCTTGCCAGTGCTGGCTAGTCAGGAGACTTCCAGGATCTCTGCCTGTTTCTGCCAAAAAAAACCCCTAGGGTATAGGCAAATGTCATCATAACTTGATTTTACATGGGAGAAGGCATTTGGAGTCAGGTCGTCATGCTTACACTTCAAGTGCTCTCACCTACTGAGCTATCTCCCCAACTCTGCTTATTATGATATTTTTAGGATGCAGTTCTATGCTTCAAAGGAAGAGAGAACTGAACTTAAAGTCCAGTTCCTTTCCAAGCTAACTTGAGATTCATGGACTGGATAAACACAGGTTTATGCACCTGCTGAAACCCTGCATGGAGTGCCAGCTTCTAGCAGGGGAAATCCTACACAATGGCACTTTGGAAGGATTCAGTTCCTCCTTTGAACTGTCACTGACATCCTTGAAGCTCTATTTTAAAGTCAGAACCTGGTCCTGGAATGCAACACCTGGCCCGGCCATAGAGCCCACCTTCCTGAAAAGAGTTGCTTTTGAGTATACATAAAGAAGTAATATAAAATTACTGAACTTACAAACAAATTAAGTGGGAAGAATGAATAGTCAAGCGTATAAGAGGTAATATAAGTATTAAACACACATCTGTAACCACATGTTAAAAGGAGGGAGCTTCACTAGTCAGCACAAACAAAACGATTAAATGAAAGTGAAATGCTTTCCAAAGGGAACAGGAAGTCAAGCCAGGATCAACACCCCTGTTTAATGGAACCCTGGAAGAGCAATCAGTTCCTCCTGTGAGAAGTTGCCTGCTTTCCACAGAGCGCTTTCAGAGCTGATGGAACACCAGGAGGCCATGCTGTCTGGAATGACAGCAGCCAAGGAAAGCATGTGTTATTAGCGACTGGTACAGGCTGCAGTATGGTGTGTTCAAGCTTTCTCTACATCCTGCCCCCTGTGCTTGAGCTTCCTTATACTAGTCATGATGGCTATTGCAGTCAGCCTGCATGGTTGCTGATAAATGACCATCAAATGGCTTAAGGGAACAAGAGGTTGATTTTCTTATAATAGTCCAATTACAGTTCATAGTCCAGCTTGACAGGAGAGTGTGCACCAACACCAGGGCTGAGGGAATTGGCTATACTATGTCTATGTAACGGCTGAGAGAGGGACGATTCTTACTTGCCAGACCAGCATGTCTAGCAAAGTATACACAAGGATGCCAACTCTCTCAACAAGCTCTCTGTATTTTATTCCAGGGCCTAATCTCCCCAACCTGGGCCTTCCCATAAGCCAGACATTTCCTGCAGGTTTTCTCTGGGCTTACCCAACCACTAATTTTCCACAAATGTGCCCAGAGCACAAACCCTTAATTATCAAGTTGACACCTATGTCTAACTATGACAATGGCACAGGTATGACTGCAGTCCACACTTGATTGGAGAAGGTTCTCGACACTCCCTTTCAGTGGAGTGTCCTAGCCCAGGTCAAGGGACTGGGACCCAAGAGAAGCAACACTAGTTCTTGGTCTTTATATGCCTGAAGAAGCAGGCCTGCCTTAAAATCCTGTAGCCATGACTGCTGCATCAGGGGTGACTATAGAAGAGGAAAGCTCATCTCAAGGTGGAGAGAGTGTGCCTTTTTACCTCTATACTCATGTGAACTTTGCTCTCGGAGAGCAAGGCCATGGATTATGAGCCTGGCCTCAAAAGGAGGTGAGCACAGTGGCAAAGGTGAATATCCCTTTGGCCACCCATCCTGTGACACCCACATATGACTGGGAGCCAGCGAGGCAGTGCCCAGAATGAATATTAGTGATCTTTCAGGACTCATCGAAAGCCTCTTGGAGGATGGCCTGAGCCATCTGGTTTCTCTCTCTGCATTTCCTGACCAGTCCCATTGTATTATTCTGATCATCTGCATTTTCTATGAGACTAACAGGATTTTTGGAATAAAAGAGAAGAAACAGAGTAAAGTGTGCTTGAGAACCAAGCTAGCATTCCGTGAGCAATGCCCATCTCAACCCATTCAAAGCTTCAAAACTTCCCCTGCCCACCTCTCTAGGATGTAAAGCAGTTCTGAATTCTAGTGCAGAATCTCAGGAAGCACTTGATGTTCTGAATATAGATGAGCAAAGTACTGCTGTCTGTCTCTGGGAACCGAAGTCTGCATCACTGAAGCAGATCCTTTCCTCCTATGATATTGGCAATGACGGTGTTTGCTCTGCTGAATCAGCATTAGAATCTAGGAGTCAGATAAACTTGATAGCCCAAATCCTACAGGTAAGCTTGTTGTGTATATTGAAGCATTGACTTATGGACAACATAGCCACTTATTTTTCCACTGCCATAGGCTAGTGAAATGTGCACATTCTTTCTAAATATAGGGGCTCTTGCATATGTCTTCTATTTCTTCTCTATAGGGGTATTCTCTTTGTCACCATTGAACTTGGGTCTATTAAGAATGGAATTTACATCCTAATTTTGCCACATACTAACTGTAATATTAAACAAGTAGCCTAACTTACTTTGCCTTCAGTTTCCTCTTGTATCACATAACGTCTTGCAGATCAAAGATAGCTGCCAGGCCCACTCACCCATCCTTTGCTTGTCATTTTTCACATCATCTTGAACCTGCCATCCTGATTTGTCCTATAAAGGAGAATTTAATTGTAGAGATGTTGGATCAGATTCTACCTAGACCTTACGAGGCCACACTATCAGTACCAGTGGGACCACACCTGGAAGGTGACTGCATGGAGGGAACTATCACAGTCCAGCCACAAGATGAAGGCTGTCTCTGCCTCATCCGCTCCAGTGATCTCCAGGCAGCAGCATTTATTTGCCTGAGTTTCAATGTTGTCCAAGACGAACTTTCATTCTCTGAATTCAACCGCAAATCCTGGTCCACAGAATCACAAGCATGAAAACTACCGCTATTTCCCCAATTATTGAAGACTTTTCAAAATCAAATGAAACAATAAAACCAAGGCTCTTCTAACTTTGTAAGTAGTTTAAGTAGTAGTAAGTAAGAATTGCTATGGCCAGTATTTTTATGCATGTATGCATGCGTGCATGAGTGCATGCATACGTGTGTGTATGCGTGTGTGTGTGTGTGTGCGTGCTTTGTGTGTATCAGAAGACACTTGAATGTGTGTGCCTATGGAGGCCCAAGGGTAGCACTGAGAATCAACCTGAATCCTTCTATCTCCTTATTGCTTTGCTCTAGGGTTTCCCAGGGCTTCTGCCATTTCCACCTGGCATTTTTACATGGGATCTCGAGCTTGAGGGGAAAAGGCTTTAACCCCTGAGTAATCTCCCCAGCTCTAAACATGAAACACTTGGACTCTGCACAGCATTGCACACCAGGAAAGAACCGAATAATGATGATAATAGTGATGGTTTATAGTTAAGTGCTCGGCATTATTTGGACACTTCACAAAGCCCCTGGTTATGTATGGACTAATGAGCCCTTTTACTGACACGGGGATCATTGTCACCACACCTCACATGATCAAGAGAGGACTATGTTATAATTCTCCAGAAGCCAAAACTCCTTCCAGTGCAGAGCGTCTACTGCTTTTTAAATTGCTTCTTTTCAGGTAGAGAAGCATTTAAAAGTAGCAGTGAACAGCGAGGACATCCATCAACAGGAAGAGACTCTTCCAGGCCTCTGACTTCCTGTTTTCATGAAGAAATCCACGATCTGATCTCTTTTGTTCACCTGGATCTTAACACATCCTGAGCTTCATCTATGGCTGTTATGGGTTCGAGGGTCATCTAAAGATTTACCATAGACTAAAAGTTAAAATTAAAAACTGAGAGGTTTTATGAGAGAGAGAGAGAGAGAGAGAGAGAGAGCGAGGGAGAGAGAGAGACTGGTACCAGGGCTTACACACAGGGACAGGTGATGTGTGTGCAGTCCCAAATTATCGAATTATGTATCCTCACAGTTTTTATATACAAGGGATAAAAGAAGATGCAAGCCCCATGGGAAACAATTTAGCCAGAAATGTTTTACAGTCTTAGCATGCCAGCTTCTTGCAGGACTTCTGGCCGAATGGCATTCCGGAGGGGAATTCTGGAGAACAGTAGGAGAGTGGGCATTTATTGCCTGCCCCCATTTTCTCAGGCTTAAGAATTCTTTTTTAAGATTTTGCCTTTTATATTTCTCCCCTACAATGACTGTTGCATTGTAGATATAAGAAATAAGCCACTGAGGGCAGGCAAGCGTTTGAATATAGATCTCCAGCGCAGGGATAGGAAGTTGTATTTTGTGGGAGCTCACCAAGATCAGTTGAGCCATCTGTTAAATTCGTATCAATGAGGCTATTTTTATGGCCTCTCTGGGTCATCTGAAGGAGACAGGAATGTTAAAGTGAGAAAATTAGCTATTCTCAAGTGCACATGATCAAGGAGAACCCCTGGGAGGCTTGGGTGCCTCTTTCCTCCTGCATAAGCTTCATTCTGTCTGAACAGGCTGGATTCTCATGCCCTGCCTTCCTTTGCCTTAGTGATCAAACTAATGTTTGTTAGATTTAATGATTGACATTAGTATTGGCAACATTCTGATCTGAAAACAGTCTTGGCCTTGCCATCAGTATTTAAAAGTTCCATGTGTAACAGAACAAGGAGGACATCTCTTCCTGACGCTGTCTCCCTTGCATCTGAATTGTGTTGCCCTGAATTCGCAACACTAGTCTTCCACTCTGTTTTTACTTCTTCTTAGTAAAAGCAGTGATCCGTTTATAAAACCCCCACAGGGAAATGTTGAGATTTCTTTTCAAACTGCCCTGTGCTCAGAAAACATTCAGGCACAGACGGAAAACATGCCGCTTTCATCCTTTGCACTCATTAGGAAAACCATCTTAAACTCCTGTTCTTTTTCACAGCATTTACAGAGGTAAATTTATTTTCTGTGCTTCTTAGTCTGAAATAACTCATCCTCTTTAAACATCTGTCGATATTCAAATTCATGTTGGGAGAATAAAAATTTAAAAGTAGGCAGTTTAACTGATCTAAAATGGTATTCATCTTCTCTAGCAGAGCCTACTCTAAGACTGCTTTATTTGCCTTCTTTAATCAGTGTAACACCACAGAGAGACACAAGGCCCAGTGTCCAAGTGGCCATTCGGAAAGAAGCAGGAAGGTGCTAGGTGCTAGTTTAGGTAGGAGAAAATTTTTCTAGCTGAGCTTAGGAGGCCTAGGTCACTGATTTAGAAAAACAAAAAAAGGATGGGCAGCTGCCCCTCTACAAGCCAGCTGTTAATTAGTGCCCAATGAAGACACATCAAAATAAGCACTTTGGATAATTGCTTTCAGGCCTTTTTTAAGTGCTTCCCTTGGAAGCTGATTTAAATCAGGGTAATGCTGGGTGCTACTGGGCAAATGACCTTGAAACAAACAGAAATATCTTCTGACAAGATATATTTTGAAGCTTCTGTTCCTTTTGAATTCCTCACTGGCTCCTTCTGGAGTAAATACATTGGTGGAGTCTAAATGTTTGCTTATGTGCTTTTGCCACTGAGTTTTCATAACCATGAAAATGAGAACATGTATTTTCTCTTCCAAGTCACTGTGCAATATGATTTGAGATGGCCAGTTATGTTCGTTATTGTTCTCATTGCTTTGATAAAATACCTGACAAAAGCAACCTACGGAAGGGTTTCCTTGCATAAGGATGCCTGTGTCATGAGAAGCAGGCACAGTGCACATGTCTCTTGCTTGACAGCAGTGGGGAGAAAGAAGGTCCCACTAGGTTCACAATTAGGGCACTTAAAAGAATCTTTCTCTCTCTCTCTCTCTCTTTCTTTGTCTTCTATCTTCTATCCCCTTCTCTTATTCCCCTTTCTCCCCTCTTTTCTCTCTCCTCTCTTCTTTCTCTCTCCCTTGTTTCTTTGTCTCCCTCCTTTCTCCTTTTTCTTCTATCTCTCCCTTCTCTCTCTCTCCTTTTGGTCTCCTCTCTCTCTTTGTCTCTCTTTTCTTTCTCTTTTTCACTTTGTCTTCTTCCTTTTTTCTCTCCCTCCTTTCCTTTTTATTCAGCCCAGGAGCCCAGTCCTTGGGACAGTGCCACTCATACTTAGGGCCGACCATTTCACCTCAATTAAACCGCTCTGGACAAGTCTTCAGTGAATATGAGCAGCATACAAGATACATTTATATATAGTAGAACTCATTATTTCTCATGCTAATTGAATAAAATGAAGGGGAAAATTACATTGAGATTCTATTTCACTCTGGTCAGAATTGCTATCATCAAGAAAACAAATGCACGTATATAAGAAAAGAGGAACCTTTATATACCACTTGGTTGAAATGTAAATTGGTGTAGTCATGACAGAAGTCAGTAAGAAAGCTCTTCAAAAAGCAAATAAACACATAATAAACAAATAAATAAATGGAAACCATATAATAGCTCTACCATGCCTGGGAAATTACTCAAAGAATGCAGAGACTTTCACATTCATGTTGATTGCAGCACAATACCCAAGACACAGAACCAGTTTATGTGTCCATCTATAGATGAAAAAATAAAGAAAAAGTGCATAAACATATTGGGGTTTTGTTCAGCCATGTAGAAATGTGAAATTATGTCATTTGTAGGAAAAGTAGAGTAGAAGATAATTATCTTAAGCCAAATGAGCCAGACACAGAAAGATCGTTTAGAGTGAAATATTATATGTTCTTATATGTTGTCATGTGACATTTTTTCCAGGAAAGGCACTACACACATATCTATTCACCCCAAATAGGAAATCAGCAACAACCAAACTAATGATTATGTCAAAGTCCAACATGTGAGCCAATAAGTTTATTGGGGTTCTTTATAGAAGTTTGGGTAAGGGTTTCTTACAGGAGGAGGACTCATTCAAAGACAACTGCAGCTCAAAAAAGTCCCACACAGCCAGGGAGAGACTCACAGAAAATACTATACTGGATCTCTCTGCATGACATGTCAGAGAGACAGACTCTTCTAGACTGCTGGGCTGTCCTGAAGACTCTCCTGTCTCCCAAATCTTGTTAGTTTCTAAGACTAATGAGCTGTTTACTTTCTGATCTTTTTTCCCAGGGTCGAATGTTTCAAAATGCTACACAATACCCTTTTTTGCTTAGGCTAGGGAACCAGTGTGAGATAGCATCATGTTAGATTCAAAGGAAAAATGCCATACAACTAAGGAAAATAGAGGAGTGTAGAGAAGACTAATATGGTTAGGAAGGAGGGGAAAAAGTGGGTAGTGGATGACTATGAGCAAAAAATATGGTGTACATGTAAGGCGAAATGAATGGCATGCTAACAAAAATGCTAACAAAAATTTGAAAACCATGACAGTGGCTGGCTCTGCTAGCCCCACCACCATGTCATATATTAGGGCCAGAAATAAGTTCGAAACACTGGACACTGCTTGCTCTGGAGGACCTGAGGGGCCAAGGGCAGTCCCTCTGCCCCAAGACTGCCCCCCCCTAGCTCTGTGGTCAAGGAGTAAGTCTTTTTCTGCTTCTACTGTAGTTTCCATCCCCGAAGTGATGAGTCACTGAAGGTCCCACTGCCCTCCCCACAGATCTTTGGAAGCATAAAATTGCCCTTATCTAGTTGCATCATCCATTCTCTTATTTCCATGATGGCACTAATCACTCTGGGCTTTTCTCTTCCTGATCCCAGATTTAACTGGAAAAGTAGGACTAGAAGGAGCACATAGAAATTGTGTGTGTGTGTGTGTGTGCGTGTATGTGTGTGTGTGTGTGTGTGTGTGTGTGTGTGTGTGTGTGTGTGTGTGTTTTGAATATTATTTCCCCTTATCTATTTTTCTTTCTCTGTTGCAAGAAGTTTTTGCCCAACTTTTAGCATTCATCAAGAGGTTAATGTGCAGATATTCTGTGTGTGATTAGGGAATTTACAACCAAAGACCTGAGGGGAACAAGGAGGTTTTATTCTTTCTTATGATTCTGGTTGCAGTTGTAGTCCAGCTTGATAGGAGAGTTCATTTGTCCATACCACCTGAAAGAGGTAGTTGAGAGGAGGGAAATCCTCACTTTACAGACAGAATGCCAAAGTATGCTGAAGAATATAAACTTAGTGAGCCAGCTTTCCCCATCTTAGCCACTGCTCTAGAAATGGGTTGGGTCTTCCAACATCAATCAATCTCCTGAAGGTTTGTTGAAGGCTTGAATCAACTACTAATTCTTTACAGATATGCCCAGGGATTAGTTTCAATTATCAACTTGATACCTATATATCTAACACAACAAAACTTCTTCAGAGTAAGACCTGAAATAATATCATAACATCATATTCTTGGCAAGTTGACACTTCCAAGATGGCATCTCAGATTTCCTCTTACCAGTTTAACACCACCCACATACGTATTCCTAAACCATACTTAATCTCCAAATAATGACAATAAATATAGTTAATTCACTGCCTTGTGTCTTATAAATATCCTGAAAATAATGTAAACGCATAGAAACAAAATCACTTTCTCATTCATATTGTGAACCTGACAGGCTAATTAGTGGAATTGACTATTGATTCATCTGTGTCAGATGATAAAGCATTAAAAAAAGGAAAGAAATATTATATATATATATGTAAACTAAATATATTACCTCTATATTTATTTCTATCTGCATATATATACATAAATGTGGGATGGTTATGTACATGAATACTTTCACACACAAATACATACATACATACACACATAAGCCACACATGCATAATTATGCTGTCAATAAGCTACCATGGATGGATCAAAAGAAGCAGAAATTTTACTTCTGACAGTTTTAGAGTCTAGAAGATAAAAAATGGTAAGATTCTGGTGAAGGTTCTATTCTGGGCTTCAGACTACTAATTTATTATTAAATCCACATGTGGCCTAGAGAGAGCTAGCTATCTCCTTTGGCCCTTGCAATAAGGGCAGTGATTTTGCTCATGTCGTTCCACTCTCATGACCTAATCGCCTCCTCAAGACTCCACTTTCTCTTGCCATATTTTTATTAGAACTTCAACATGTGAATTCTGAGTGGATATAATCCCTCAGTACATTACATATGTACAAACATATCAAATATCAAAATGAGAAAATGAAACGTGCACCTAAATACTACTGTCTTCCTCTTTACGACTGCTGACATTGCATGACTAGTGTTGATTGTTAACTTCTGGCATCCATTGCTCATTGTGTCTTTGCTTTTTTAAGGGTGTTAATTTATTACAGTCATTTGTTTTGCTTTGTTTTTGCTATTGGGTATAAATTCTGAGCCGCTAGCAGTCTGACCTGAATAAAGCTGTTGTAGTTAGAAATATCCTGAATGTTATCCTGTGTTACAAACATAGTCTTCCTTACTTCCACTGTGGATTGGTAATACGCTTTCCTGTTGGTAGTGAGGAACAATGATCCCACGTGGTTCACTAACCCCTTTTCTTTACCTGCTGGTTGAATGGAGATGTAATCCCAAAGCCACTAAACAGCAATCTTAACTTTCAGTTAAATAACATCACTGTACACCCTGACAGATGCATCCCTGTACCAACACTAAGACAGTAAAACCCAAGGTTTTAGGAATAAAAGAAACATTTTTCCAGTGAATTACTAGGGGACATTGGGAATGAATCTGCTCTATTTTCACCACTGGTTCTTGGACCTCCGAATTCTATGAAAGAAACCACCTTACATGTCAGACTTTAATTTATAGCCTAAGATCTCTCAAGCTTACTGTTATTGTCACCTAGTTAAACTTTAATTAAATCTTCAAAACTCACGCAGGTTTTTCTAACAAGCTCCCTGTTCTGGGATGATGGAGAGGCAACTAGGCGCCCATGAGCCCTGTAATCATTGTCCCATCTTTGTCTACCACTCAATGTGAAGTTGCTTCATCCAAGGCATTGCTGTGTGAAATCACACCATGATTCACACGCTATTACACAAGTCCACTGAGGACTTGAAAGAGGCTGCAAATTCAAACCTAGAATCCTGAGTGAGAAAAAAAAACACTGCTTCTTCCCAAGTGGGAAACGTCCAATGTAAGCAACCTGCTTCTGGAGAGCTGCCCAGTAATGGCACTATATTAACTACTCTTATACATTGTTGGTGGGAATGCAGACTTCTACAACCACTCTGGAGATTAATATGGAAGTTTCTTTAAAAAAAGTTAAAAATTGAAATGCCTTATGATCCTGGTATGCCACTACTGGGAATATTCCCACAAAATGTTTCATCTTACTACAGTGTCACGTGCACATCCATGTTCATTGCAGTGCTATTTGCAATAGCAAAGTCATGGAATCAACTTGAGTGCCCAACAGTTGACAATTGGATAATGAAAGTGTATACTAATCAGCCATCAAAAAATGAATTAATGAAACTTGCTGGTAAATGGATGGAATTGGAAGAAGCTATACTTAATGAAGTATCCCAAGCACAGGAAAGTCAGACTTGGCGTGTTCTCCCTTATAAGTGGAACTTAGTTCCAAATCCTCATAATGATATAGTCAAGGGATATTGTAGCAGAAAAGGACTATAACTGTGATGGTAGGGGAAAGAAGACCCCAAGAGAATGAAGACAAAGGAATGCAGCTTAATAGATAAATAAAATCATTATCAAGAAAAGCCCATAAGTAGTGAGACACCTGATCCTGTCCACTATCAGTTTCCTTCCTGTTCTCTGGTGTTTAGACTGGTTTGAAGTGCTGGGCGTATGTCCCCTGTCATGAGGGGAGGTGTTGGGCCTGCCCAGAAATAACGGTTTGGGAGGGAGTGAGCAGGGCATGGCTTAGCACATGGGACCAAAGATGGCACTGGGAGCTAGTGTGCTGGGCGTAACCCTGTGTATATTACAGAAAGCCCTAATTGGCTTATAGGAGCCGACATAGACATATGTTTAGTCTGACCTATGTAGCCTGCGTGCTGTGCTGACCATTAAGGAAATCGCGCACTGAAGTTGTTGTCTGTATAAACTGTTTCATTGGAATAAATTGAGTCTTGCCTCGACAAGCTCCCTGCTGTGTCCGGAGTCCCCTGGATTTGGGTGAGGGGGTAGAGGACCTGCAGCATGATCGCCTTTCTCTGCCTTGACGGCCTGGAGTCGTCACAGTGTGTGTGTGTATGCGTGTGGGAAAGCCAGCCCATGCATGGAGGGGCAGCGGTGGTTAGTAGGTTGGTTGCCGGGAGGCTGACCCCACTCACTACTGAGTCCTATTCCTGTTCTTCCCTCTCCTTTAAGCGTTTTCTTATATAAAGACCCTTTTTAACAGTTTTTAACTGTTTAACTCTTTGGCTAGGAGAGGATCTCAGAGTCCAGACACGATGTAGCCTTACACAGTGCAAGAATAGCAAAATAGACAACAGCAGTGAACCAGAATGTAGAATACTAGTGACACTATAAAGTTTACCCGGAACCAGGCCAGCCATATATCTCCCCATCCTAAGGCTCAGGAAACCTTGTGAAAGAAAGTCCATAAGACTATAAGAGCTTAAAGATGGGAAGGTCCACTGCTGGAGAAGACACTCCACTCAAGACTGGACTGCTGCCATAGACTAGCAAGTATCTCAGAAGAAATCATTTCAAGCAACAGGATTGTTAGAGGCAAGGAGTTAGACAGGTGTAGGAGAGTACCCATATCAGTGGTCGGCCCAAGGAAGGGTCTCTTGGTCTGCCACAGAGGCCTTAACCCCCACTAGAGCAGAGGATCCAGAGGGAATCTCAAGACTCATATAAGCTGATGGAAAGGAGGGTGGGAGAGGTCAGGTTGAATCCACTAAGTGAGGGGAGGAAAGGGGGAAGGGGGAGAGAAGAAGGGAGGGGAAGGGAAGGGGGAAGGGGAAAGAGGATGGCTCACTCATTGGGCTTGTATAACTAAGAAAAATTTTAAAAAGAAAGAAAAAGAAAAGAAAAGAAAAGGTCCAGGTTACTAGGGCCATATGCAATCTTCATTTCTACCACCCTAAGTCCCATTATCTCCATCGGGTGTAGGGATTCTATGCCAAATTGTTGCCCACTTCAATTTATGCACTACAGAGAAGAATCGATACAGCTATATACTCACAGGCATGTTCAACCCTTGGCCCATAGGTTGTATCCAGCAGAGGATAGATAGCTGTGTATGTGGCTATGTAGCTCAACACAAAATCATAAACTTACTTAATCTATTATGAGATTTTTGTGACATTTTTGCAATTTGATTGCATAGTTCTTTGTAAATAATGTCATCTTACCATGTGAGAGGGTTAGACATGCCTGAAAAGATGCCTCAGATTTATTTCTTCCAATATTGTGGATCTTTAGGATGGATGAGTAGGTCTTCCTTGATAGTCCTTTGTTGACATTCAATCTACTTTAAGCCATCAAATATTTTCCTATAAAGTACATTCAGATAGTTCTGGCACTGAGACTTGATTTGATACAAATGAGCATTAGGTCCATCTTTTAGTTAATCACCCTTTCCCTGACAAACTCTTCCTAGTACTATGAGCTGAACTATTCAGTGCGGAATATTTGCTTAGTGGCCCCAAATCAACACATTCCTCTTTATCCAGTTTCATACTTTTCCACCATAATCTCATGTATATTCCTACAAATATACCCATATATATATTTGTAATTAGTAATAAAAACTCACGGTTTCTTTGTGGTGTACAGGAAGGAAACCTGTCACACCTCATTCTTTGGTTGCTGTTCGAGTTGAGCTTGGTTCTCAACCTGAAAACAAAGAGAATCACGAGACTACTGCTCTAAGGGGTGCCCTTAAAGAAACATTACTATAGATATTTTAGATAATGGAAGTCAACTCCTCAGACAGAATGAAAAGCTAATTTGATGGCAGAGTAGAATCTCAGAAGTCAAGGTCAAATATTCTAACTCCAGTGCTTTAGAATTCCAGTCTCTCAGTCAACACCTTTACTTTTACAATAGAGACTGTAGCTGCATTGCTGAGATTTCTGAACACCAAATCCACTTGATTCCCTGCAGACTCAATCTGTGCTAGGAACAGCATTAATGTTGAGGGTCCTAGAGTGAACAAAGTCATGGGGCCAATGATTAAACAGGAAAGAATCACTGTGAATTCTGACACCGTCCACTTGGTATCAGCACAGGATTCTGTCTGTTTTGAAATGAGTCCAAACCTCTAACCCAAGGTTTTCCATCTAAATCCTTCTTTGGATTATCTGCTTCTGGCATGGACAACACTTTCCAGAGAGCAGCTCTGTTCTCCACTGTCCTCTCAAACACTGATGTTCTTTCTCAGGGTCATTCCCATAGTGACTCGGGATCCTGATTTTCCACTTCTTTGCTCTAATCACCAGTCTTCCTACAGACTTCCCAGATATGTTAATTCTTTCATGCATCCTTGAATCTCTGCTGTATACACTTAGGATATTCTTCGCTAAACTGCTACATTGCTACATTAATTAGAACTCTTTTGGAAACTATACACAGACCTACAACCTAACATATCTTGTGGTGGCAGCTGACCAAGTTAAAATATAGAAAAGAAAGGGTTGTTTTTAGGCTCAGAAAAATGAAAAATAGACTCATAAATAACCTTGTAGCTCTCTTGACTTGCAACTATACCCTCCTGCTTGTGAGCTTTACCTTCTACTTGCTTGTTCTCTTAGCAGAAATATTTCCTCTGGGAAATTCAGAGTTACTGTTCATACAGCTCACTGAGTAGAGGAGAAAGAAGTCTTCTATTTGTATAATACAATTAGAAAAAGATCTCAGGAAATCCTCTGATCTCGCTAAGCTTTTATGCTGTACATTTCTCTTTGGGCCATGGGGCAAGATTCTAATATTCGTTAAATCAGTCATGTGATTAGCCCTATGGCAAAGACTGCATTGGAAGGATAAGATGTACCATAAGATGTTGTAGCTGGGAAAGGGTTCCTAATCAACTCAGCTGCTATACAACTTAGCATCCACTTGTTTTTGTAAATGATTGTTCCACACATCATGTTCTCTTTACTTCCATGGAATTACAGTTATTTGAAAAAGCATTGATCCAAGTCAACTATTTCAAGTTATTGGAGAGAGATCCTGGGAAGTTAGAAATAAATAATCCACATGCCTGGATTTTGAAAAACTGGTCATTGACGTGGAGGCACTTTCACTTCCGTGACTCTCTTGAATGTGTTTAGACATTGTCTTAGCTTCCTTCTAGGCCCTGATTTCCATTTCAGCCAGGTGCTTTAACCTGGCACTGAACAGCCTTTTCTTTTCTTTTTATTTATTTGTTTCTTTTTAAACTTTATTTATTTATTTATTCATTTATTTATTCATTCATTTATTTATTTGTGTGTGTGTGTGTGTGTGTGTGTGTGTGTGTGTGGTCTATGTGTGTATATCAGAGGGCACTGTGTGTATCTGTGGGGGCCCAAGGGTGACTTCATGAATCATCCTGGATTTCTTCTACCTCCTTTTTGCTTCACTCTGAGATTTCCCAGGCTCTGATCACCACCATTACTGCCTGGCATTTTTATGTGAGACTTAGGATGTGAACTCAGGACCTTCTGCTTGCGAGACAGAGTCTTAAACCCTGAGCTATCAATCCAGCCCTGAACAGCTTTTTTAAAAACTAACTCATGTTGTTTGAGAACTAAAAGGGCTGGGAATGCACTTCAGTAGAAAATACTTACCTAGTATTCCTAAAACACCAGGTTCAATACTTATTATACACATGTACACACACACACACACACACACACACACACACACACACACACACATACACACACACATTATAAAAAGCTAAAAAAGTATGAAATGGGACAGGAGTGAGGATGGGTTTGGGCAGTAATTCATCATATTGATGTATGAAAGTGCCAATAAAAATGAAGAATAGAATAGAAGAAAAGGGAAATAAATAGAAGAAAGAGCTACTGAAATTTTTATGGAAGGTTTGGATCAAGTTTAAAGGACATTTCTCTTTTTTTAATTTAGGAAAATGACATAGTTAGATAGATACACCTTGACAATTAAAGGTTCAAATTGTGGGCACATGTGTAAAGCCTTAGTGGTTGAATTAAGTCCTGAGGAATCCTACAGGAGACTATTTAATTGATGGAGAAGGCACAGCTCGTGGTGGGTAGAACTTGTCCCAGGGCAGGAGAATAAGATGGAGGGAATTACTCAAAGAAGTTGGAATTCATCTGTATAGTTGGCCAGATATTCTGGTCTGGCAAATGCACAGTGGTCCTGTGGATATGGTGTGGCCAGTGCCTTGATTCCTGGTTATGGCATGAGTTCTTCTGCCAAGTTGGACAAGGAACTGTAACAAAGAAGCCAAAATAAGCCCCCTTGTTCCCTTAAGCCATTCAGTTGTGAGTTTATCAGCATCATGCACAGCAACCGTGACAGAAAACTAATGCTGTTTACACCTAAAGATGATTTGCCATATTTTACATGGGATAAGAAATTTGCTTTGTATCAGGGAAAGGAACATAACACTTGGTATAGAATATCAGTTTCTTTCATAAATACTCTGAATTCACTTGACCGACTGCAGATATTTTATGAACGAATTTTCATCTGGCTAAATGGGAAATGGCTTCTTCCCTTTATAGTCTTGGATGTATTTGTAGAAGCAAAACCCTCTGTGCCTGTGTGTAGTCAGAACAACATGTGGAAGACCAGGACTTTAGGAAAGGGTTCAACATGAAGGAAGTCCAGGACAGACACAAAATAGCCTCCTCATTTAGACCATGTTTGTTGTCATCCTGTTTAGAGACGATGAGAAAGTTTTAGGGAAAATGGTGCTGGTTTCTCTTGGCTACTTGTAGTAAGTATAAAAGAGAGGGGGAGAAGATGATGAACACATGAGAAGACAAGGAAGAAAGAAAGAAAGAAAGAAAGAAAGAAAGAAAGAAAGAAAGAAAGAAAAGAAGAAAGAAAGAAGAAAGAAAGAAAGAAAGAAGGAAAGAAGGAAGGAAGGAAGGAAGGAAGGAAGGAAGGAAGGAAGGAAGGAAGGAAGGAAGGAAGGAAGGAAGGAAGGAAGGAAGGGGAGAAAGAGAGAGAGAGAGAGAGAGAGAGAGAGAGAGAGCGAGAGAGAGAGCGCGAGAGAGCTGCTGGAACCAAGAAAAAGAGATAGAGAAAAGGTTCTTCCAAGCTGCTTCCCAGTTTCCAGACAGGAAGGAAAGGTGCCTCATGGAGAGAGCACCTGGCCTTTACATAGCCTTAGCCATGAGGATGATATCTATATAAATATGCTGTACCCCTCCCCTCTCCTCTGCTCCCCATCTCCTTCTATTATTTGCTTTCTCTTCAGGCACAGCTAGCTTCTTTCAGAAACCCACACAGGAAGGCTGCCATCAGCCTTTTCCAGACATTGCAATTAGTCAGTTAGTGACTACGTTCTTTCAAGACATTGTGGTCTGTGGACCAAAGGAAGTTGAAAAGAAATGCAAGTTGCTGGCAGATAGTAGAGTCGAGTTACTAATGATCTGCCATGTTTCCAGGTAATTTTCAGTTTTCAGCCTAATATTTTGAAACACTTTTCAAGCTACTCAAATGCCTTTTCAAGCCTGTAGGGGAGAACTGTCATGAGCATATGTGCATATATAGATCTCTAAATAACAGTCTGCAGCATGTATTTAACAGAAAGCATGATGTATCTCCATTGATTTCAGACCGAATATATGTGACATCTTTTAGAGACCCCCATGCCTTCTAAAATCACAAATCACCACATAGTTTATGTTTGGGGACTTCCGTGTAACTCATTTACAACTCTGATGGAATTCACAGGAACCATGATTTCACAAAGGAACTTATTTAAATTCTTGTTTACATAAATTGGCCATCCTGATGGTAACCCATCCACAGCTAGTTAGCTTCACACAGCAGTTGTCAGTACTGACCTCAGTACTGATCTGACTTGATATTAGTTCCCATAAACTTTGGCCAGGAGGTCACCTCTTAGTTAGGCAGTTTTAGAGCAGCCATGCTGGGATAGTCTCTGAAGGTCTTGGTAGGCCATCCCCTACGGCTGGAATTACCCTGAAGGAACATACCCTTCTCCAACTTCTACCAACCCTCTATTCATGAAAAGATTTGGCAATTAGTTCCCCTTTACAGATAAGCCCTAGCAGGAGGTGGACACAAGATCAACTGGGTTGGGCCCCAATATGAACAGACCAATGACATGCAGCGGGCCAAAAGCTCCATATTAGGTTTACAGAAACTGGAGCTAACCAATGAGGAAAAGCCATTTTGTCTGGGCTTGCCTAAGTGTACAAATGTACCTGACCCTGGCAGCCATCTTTGGCACCTGCCCCTCTGGAGTCCATGAGTTCTCCAGGGCACCTTTGGCCCTCATGGTACTTCATGTCTGGAGTCCGTGAGTTCCGTTTTTTCTCCCCTCTGCCTTAATCCTCTATGCGTGTCTGGTTTCAATCTTCAACTCCTCAACACAAGAACCTGAATACATATAGACACCAGAGTGACCCTGCAACATTAGGAGCAACTTGGAATTTACTACTTCTCAGTATCCTGATTTAATAAACTTAGACTTTCTTTTTAGGGAATTAACTATATTTTGTTAATTCTAAAAAGCATCTAAAACAGTATATGTAAGTTGTATGCTAACAATCCTGATGTGTTTTTTTCCTTTGTAAACTTATTTTTTCATTGTACATATTTATGAGACATGGTATGAGAACTCTAGACATGTACACAATGTATATAGGGACCAAATCAGGTTAAGTAGCATTTCTGTCTCCCAAATATTGATCACGTTGATATGGGGTCCCTCTCCTGGTTCATATGTTTGGGAACTGAAGATTGAAACCAGAACATGTGTAGAGGATTAAGGCAGAATTTATTAGAGGAGAGAAAGAACAGAACTCATGGACGTTAATCCGTGAGGGACAAGAGAGCCCTGGAGAATTCATGGACTCCAGGCATGGAACCCATGAAGAACAAGGATCTGGAAAAGAACTCACAGACTCCAGACTTGGAGTGCCAGTAAGGGCAAGGGCACCAAAAATGGCTGTCAGGTCAGGATTATTTATAGGTTTAAGCAGACTTGGAGAAAAATGGCTTTTCCTCATTGTTTAGCTCCAGTTTCTATAAATTCTGTTGGAGCTTTTGTGTTCTACATCTCATTAGTCTGTCCATATTAGGATCTAACCCACTTGATCTTGTGCCTGACCTCACAGTAGGGCTTAGCTACTGTAGAGAACAAATCTTCACATACTTTCATGAACAGAGAATTCAGGAAGTTGAAGAAGGGTGTGTTCTTTCAGGGTAATCCCAACCCCAGGGAATGACCTTGGAAGACCTTCAGAGACAGTCCCAGCATGGCTGCTTTAAACTTCCTAAATGGTCTGTGTAGGACTCTTTGTACTCCTGTCTCAGAGTTCCTGCAGTTCTGTCAACCTTTCTGCTGGTCTCTCCTCTCTAAGGTTAAGAGACAGAAGGAAATGATGGTCCTTTGTCTCCCCATCAGAGAACCAAGGAACAAATTCAAGAGTTCCTGACAGTAACAAATATTTGTCATTTAAAAATTCTAGACATTACAACTGTGCTAAAGTCTCTTCACTAGACACTATGGGGTCTTAGAGTAAATCTTTGATATGAAAAGTGACTTTTAAATAAAAGGAATACTTAACTTAGGCATTAGTCTTGCCTCAGCCTAATGTGACAAAGCCTTTCACTCTGTTCTTGAAAAGAAAGGGGTCAGACTAGGAGTTCTGACTCAAAAGTGAGTATCTGGCATAGACCTGGTGAGCTATCTCTAATTGCAGCAGGATGACCCTATTTGTCGCTCTTATGATGAAGAGAGACATCACAGATGTATGCTTCAGCAAGGGGTATCGGTACATGCTAATGACCATCTGCACTTTCTCCAGAAGGATGGAGATATTTCTTACTCAGTCAGAGAAAGCCTGAAAGATGGCACAAATATTAACTAGAGAGATTATTCCTTTCTGTGGAATTTCAGCCAGCATTTCATCAGACAATGGGCCCACATTTATCTGGGACATAATTCCACAAGTTTTGAGGGTAGTCCTAACAGAAGTAGATTTCTTTAGGCAGTGAAAATAGAAAGGGAGGCTGGAGGAAATTAAGCAAAGGCACAAACCTATGTGAAAGTCAGCAGGTATATTGAGAAGGCTGACCTGAAGCTTTCACTGACTTTAACATGTAGGCAGCTTATCAAGGTGTCCACCACAAAGCCCTCCAGTGGAACCTTCAAACCTGAACCCATTAGGGACCACCATCCAAAAGCCAAAGAGGAAACCAATAGAAAGTTTCCATTTTCGATCACCCAAAAGTTCCTAACAGTAGCACTCAGGGTCCAGAGCTTTGGAGTAAGACTTGTAGCAGCCTTACCTCTCCTCTTTAGGCTCTTTCAATCTTACTATATCCTCTTCTGCAAGGCTCCCTAAGCCTTAGGATGGGGAGAGATTTATTTGGCCCGATTTCATGTGAGCAATGTAAGGTCATCAATACTCTGTATTCTGATTAGCTGTTGTGTATTTTACTGCTTTTCTACTGCACTAGGCTGTGTCCTGTCTTGGTGTTGAGATACTCTACTTCTGTTGTATAAGAAGGCTTCTAAGTTGAATGCCTAGTGCTCTTCCAATCTATGGGTAAAATAACAGGCATTTACAGAGCAGTTTGGTGTACTGTCTTCCTGCCTGTAGGTTCATAGTCTGTTTTTCTCACATGATCTGTTTATTTTCCTTTTATATGTTCTTGTCTAGTTAACAGTAACAGGGATGTATTCCATTCTCACAAGCAGGCCTTAAGTACAATCAGAAAGCTGTTGGTGGTCTCTTTGATACCCATGGCACTATTACACTGGTGATCACCTGTTGCCAGGCTGATTTTTATTGCAACTTGTAGATCTCACAGGTTGATGAAGCCTTTGATTATTTTTCTCAGTATTCCTTGGTACTGTGTAAGCTATCCAGCAAAGAGTAAGCTCTTAAATCAGTTTCAGTTGGTATATTTTGCCCATATCCTGTGATCTTTATATGTTACATCTTCAGTAATAAGATATTACTGTCAGATTTTTGGAGGCCAATCAAGAGCAATGGCATAAGCCTATAATATTTGAGGGCTCTTTGAGATCTTTCTGACCAACAATTTATCAGAAGATGTCTTCACTTTCTTGTCACTTCTAGTATCGTTTTAATTGTTACTGGGTTCTAAGTGAACCAGTTCAGGTCTTTTTTTTTTTTTTTTTTTTTTTGGTTTTACCATTTTCCTCACTCTGTGCTCCTCTGCATAGGGACTGTCCATTCTTGTCCCCCCCCCTTTTTTTTCACATTAGTCAATACATTTTTTTTTTTGCCTCTGACTCCAAAAGCATAGACAACAAAATCAAAGATAAAGTTGGGAGTAGAGAAAACTAAAAGACTCTTGCATGCAAATGAGAAAATCAATGACATAAAAAGCAGACTGCAAATGAGGAGACAATGTTCACAACCATATGTGTAATAAGGCACCAGTATTTGAAGTACATAAGGCAGCTCAACAACAAAGTCAAATTCCTTATTAATGGGATGTAACTGATTACATAGCTCTGTAATATAGTTTGAAATCTGGTATGGTGATACCTCCAATAGTCTTTTTGTTTTGGCTAATTGTGGCATTTTGTTCTTCCATATGATTTTGGAGATTGTTTTTTCCAGTTCTGTGAAAAATTGTATTGGGATTTTAATTGGAATTGCATTGAATCTATATACTGCTCTGGATAGGATGGTCTTTTTCATAATATTGATCTTTCCAATCCTTAAGCAAGGAAGGTCTTTCTACTTTCTAGTATCTTCTTTAATTTCTTTCAGCAGTGTTTTGTAATTTCCATTGTCTTTTATTTCCTTGGTTAAATTTATTCCATGTATTTTATTTTCTTTGTAGCTGTGATGAATGGGATCGATTCTCTCATTTATTTCTCAGCTTGTTTGTCTCTGGTTGTAACTGTTACTCTTTACTATTGCTGTGAGAGAGCACCCAAACTCAAGAACTTAAGGGAGAAAGAGAGATTTATTCAGCTTACGGTTCCAGAGGGCAGGCACAGTTTCTCACGGCAGAGGCAGCATGGCTGGCTGGCCAAAGCTGGAGGAAGCTACGTCACTGCAGACATCTTGGAGGCTGAGAGCTGCAGACTGCTTGCTGCAAAAGCCGACTTTTCCTGGAGGTAGGGTGGGACTAATCCACCTCAAGGCCCACCTCTTGTGACTGCCTTCCTCCAGCGAGGCTCTACCTCTCAAGATGCCATGACCTTTCCAAACATGAGACTGTGGGGGACACATTTCAAACCATGACACTGGTATATAGGAAGGCTACTGATTTTTTAATGTTTACTGAAATTGTTTATTAATTCGAGTAGTTTCTTGGTGGAGTCATGTGGATTGCTCCAGTATAGAATCATATCATCTGCAAATAAGGATACTTACCTATCCATATCCCTTTTATTTCCTTCTCTTTTCTTATTGCTCTAGCTAGGACTTCAAGCACAGTATTGAATAGAAGTGGTGACAGTAGGCAGCCTTATGTTATTTCAGATCTAAGTTGGAATGCTTTAAGTTTTTCCCTTTTTAATAGGATGGTGTTTGCTTTAGGCTTGTCATATATAGCCTTTATCAAGTTGAGATAAGTCCCCTCCATTCCTGTTTCCTCCAAAACTATTATCATGAAGGGATGTTGGATTTTTCTGCATTGGTTGAGAGAGGATCACATGATTTTGTTTTTTGAGTCTGTTAATATGATGAATCAGATTTATTGATTTATGCATGTTAAACCACCCTTACATTTCTAGAATGAACCCGACTTGATCATGATGTATGATCCTTTGGCTATCTTTTTGGATTCAGTTTGCTAGCATTTTATTGAGGATTTTTGCATCTGTGTTTATTAGTGAGATTGATCTTTAATTCTCTTACTTTGACATGTCTTTGTTTGGCTTTGGAATAAGAGTTATATTGACTTTATAGAAAGAGTTTGAAAGTATTCCTTCTTTCTCTATTTTAGGAATAATTTGAGGAGTAATAGTGTTAGTTCTCCTCTGAAGGCCTGGTAGAATTCTGCACTAAATCGATCTGGTTCTGGGCATTTTTTTAGTTGGGAGATCAATAATTACTGTTTTGATTTCATTTTCTGTTATTGGTATGTTTAATGTATCTATTCATCTTGAGTCAGTTTTGGTAGATCATATATGTTTAGGAATTCATCCATTTCTTTTAGATTGTCCAATTTAAGAGAACATAAATTTTTTAAAGTATGTCTTTATGATTCTTTGGATATCTTCAGTATCTGTTGTAATTTTGCCCTTTTCATTTCTGATTTTGTGGATTTGAGTTTTCTCTGTTCTTCTTTTATCTTTTCAAAAAAAACAGCTCTTTGTTTCATTGATTTTTTTTTTTTGTATTGTCTTTTTCAGTTCCAATTCAATATTTCTGCTTGGATCTTGGATATTTCTTCCCATGTGCTACTTCTGGATTAGTTTGCTCCTTTTTTTCTAAGGCTTTTATATTAAGCTATTACTTAGTATCTTTCCTTTCTTGTTATGGCATTCAGTGCTTTAAACTTTCCTTTTACCCACAGCCCAGGCAGGCCCAGCAGCTCAGAAAACAACTCATCTGCTCAAAACCCTTATTCCTTTTTTTTAAAAAAATGTTTTTGACATATTAATAATATAAGAAATTCGTATGGGTTTACATCCCACAATCTTGTTTTTTTTTTTAGTAAGTCCCCAGCCCCTCCTCTATCCCATCCTCTCATGCCTCCCTAGTTTTTTCCTCCCATTATTCCCTGCAGGGTTCTGTGATCTAAGTGCTTACCTCCCAATCCTGATTGGTAACAGAGTGGAATCAGCAAGAATTGAATCAGGCTGGGTCAAGAGTGGATCTTGAAAAACCAAATCAAGTTTATCTTATATACCATGAAATAGGGAGGTGATGTCTGTACGGTGCGCAGGGTGTCAATAGTGGCAGACAATAACAGGTGGGATTAGCATCAACAATACAACCATGCCAATCCTTGGACATATTAATATGTCCTAATGGCCCCTCTCACTGTGGAGAAAGAACAGGCTGCTGATAAGTCAATAAATAAAATGGTGATACAATTACAATGAAAAAAAACTCTGTGTCCATCCTTTAGACATGCTAATTAATGTCTAGATGGCTTCCAAAGAACAGAAAGAAATATGTAAAAAAGAACTTCTGCCCTTGACCCAATTCAAGATGGAACAAAATCCATCCTTGCCTCCTGCAGGAAAGTCAGCCTACAACTATGCTGGCATAAGCTAGCATATGAGGCGGCACACTACAACTGAGACTATGAGGAATGCCCTTGGCATCTGCCTTCAAGAAATGGAGATCCTGAACTTGAGTGTTACCTGTAATTCCCTCCCTCACTCTATGTGCAATGGTCTCCTATACCAGAGGAGATTTCACCCTAAAAAAACTTTCATTTTGAAGTATCCTTTCATAAATGACTACATGTTGATGTGTATTATCTGCATGTGATTAGATACTTATGTATTTATATCATTTACATGATACCAAATTAGTTTATAAGCCTGAATATTACAATTGCCAAATTAATCCTCTATCTTTATTTCTTTTAAAGATGAAGTTTACTGCCCTTCTCTAAAAGATGTTATTCGAGGTGTTTCTAAATATGATAAAACAAAAGGGAATCATCAATTAGAGGGAAGAAAATATGAAGGTCATATATATGAAATATATTGTTAAAAAGAATGCTTTTGGAATATAAGGTAAGTCTTGTTCCAAAAATGGAAATAGTTGGGAACAAACTTAGAAAGTTAAAGTATGTTGTAAAATGATTGTGATAGTTAAAAGATTGCATGTTGTAAAAGAAAAATTTCAATTAAACTCCAGAAAATGGACATAGCCTGGTTCTCTATTTATGAATATAGGATTTTTAACTAATGTCAAGCTTGCCTGAAGGTTAATGCTGCAAATATAGTGCTTGTTTCCCTCAGCATTACTTTCATCTCACTAGGCCAGACAATGCAATGGTTTACTTTGATTACAGGTCATATGGAAATGGTACATCAGATAAAGAGGACACAGTAAATATATATCAGATCTGAATTATTATGATTTAATATGATCCAGGAGTTTCTTTTTTAATGTTTCTGCCAGCTAGCTATTTCTCTCTTTTGAAAAATGCTCTCCTACCTATGACTCTACCTCATCGACATGAGACACTAGGAATGAGCCTTCCCAGCTGCATAGGACACTATGACTATACATGCCTTCCAGCTGCACAAAACTGTGATGTTTGGCCAACAATGAACTCAGTTTAAGTTTCTGAAAAGAAGATGCTGCACCTGCAAGACTGACTGACCCAATTATTAGAGTTTGAGTGAAATGGAGAGACCTGGAATGCTGCAATCCCAGAAGTAGATTATCTTGGGCCTATCTTAGCCCTCTTAATTGCCATTCATTGTCTTCCTCTGTATATGAGCCAACATCCTAATAACTATTAGTTATATTCTTTGGAATATATAAGCAATCCTGATTTCCACCAACTAAAAAGATAAGAATGTCATGACCTAAACTAAACCACATAGTTAACAAGCTCAATGTAGCTTCTTCCATTCTACCTTCCTGAGTATATTGGTTTAATGTCATTTGTTGGACCCTAGTTATAATACTTTCAGTCCTTATATTTGGACACAGGTGGGAGGTACCCTACCAAATGATACTGAATACGATTTCAGCTATAGAAATGCAGGAATCAAAACCTGGATCCACACACCCATGTGAAAGTGACAGATTCGACTAGAGAACATAGGCTAAGGAGAGGAACTCCCTCCACCTGAAACCATCTAGGATAATGCCAGGCCAGACTGAGGGTCAAAAAACACTCCAGCCCTGCTCTAGTACTCATAGATCCACGCCCCACAATAAAAGACCAAGAAAATCAGGATCGTCTCAACTGGTTGCATGATAAAGTTTCTGTCCTGTGCTCATAGCCCTTGCTCTTGTTGCAGGACCTACGGCCACAGCTCCGTTTGGGTGGACGCTTCTGTTCTCTTTTATTTGGCGTATGTAAGCGATACAGGCAGCATTCACTGCCCAGATGGCTCATCTGCTGATCCTGCTGGGTGCTGCCCCTGCTGTTCCATCTCCCCAAACTGAGAAGACTGGCCCTTGCTTGAGAGCAGGACTGATTTAGCACACTAGAGGTTTATGAACCCTTGAAACTACTACAAATTGCCCTGAGATCAAAGAGTGCACCATCTCCTTCAGTTGGTGCATTGAAAGTCAGAACTGCATATCAGCTTTGGGAAAAGTCGGGAGCTTATGTCTCAGGGATAGAGCCTACTCTCATGTACAAAAGGACTGCTGTGGGCATGTCCTAAAAACAACAGGAGATAACTGTGCACACAAGGGATACACACACTTAAATTTTGGACATGAATAGATTTTGTCAGCCCAGGAGGTCCACTGCTAGACAAAAAATAACTAAATAAAATAAAAGAAATAATTATTCAGAAGACAAAAACTAAATGGTCAAACTTCCTGGGAGAGGTATATAATGCTCAGTTGACTTTTCTCAAACCCACCACTTAGGGAATCAGGAAAAATAAAGTTAGGCCTGTACATATGTCCATTGGCCAAATGCATTACTATAAAGCTGTCCATAAAAGAGGTAAACTTTACTCTGGAAAAATCTCTGGACTTCAGGATAGCACACCTGGACAACAGGATAACAAAATCCAAGGCAAACACCCTCAGAAGATGCCACGTGACTCAGCTTCTCTGACAAGCATGCTGACTGATTAACGCCATCCATGAGCTCCTTATTCAGGCTGACCCGCCACTCTAAAAAGGGAGTACTGAATATGTTTGAGAACAAATCCAATTGCTCATATGGAGATAGCAGTCACTAATGTAACCTTAACAAATAATACAGAGGAAAACTATCTGGACCCATTGTCCCTTGATAGGGGGTGCACAGTGTTTAATTGCGGAGCTTGGGTGCATAAACATAAATAGAACAACCGTCCTAAAAGGCCATATTTTGCCTGCCCCAATGGCATCCACACATGAAATCCAGATAAGTTGTATAAATTTTTTTTTCCAACTCCTGACTTAAATGTTTTACCAGGAAAAGTGCTACTTCTTAAATCTCTATAATTCAGGCAAAAGGAAACTGGTTTGTCCTACCAGTTATATTGGGGGTTGTTTTTTGGAGCATGCATATTGAACTGTCTGGTCAAGTTCATCAAAACTCACATACAGATTATATGAATGCTTTGGTTAGATTCAGGTGTCAGCTTGACAATTGCATGCTGTTTGGGGAACAACTATGAAGTCGGTTGGTGGTTGATCAGGACTCTCAATAAGCCTGCAGGTGCTTGTTTAATTGATATGGAAAACCCAGCTTATAGAGGGTGGTGCTTTCCAGCGGTGGGCCAGACAAAAAGAAGTGGAAGGAGGAAGGACTTTGATGGTCCCTTATCTTGTGACTTGCTGGTGGGTTTACTCTTCCAGCATTTTTACCTTCTTTGTTGCTGCTTCTGTCACCGCCTTGGTCCTCAGAGCTCAGCGCTTTCCACCTTGCCACTGTTCCTGCTGCCTTTGCAGTATGGTCTGTGGGCCTTGCTGCTTTGCACTGACTTAGCACACTAGAGGTTTTGGCCCTCCAGAAAGATAGAGGCTTGAGATTTTCTCAGGATTCTCTGATTGGTTCGACCTTCTTCAGATCAAGAACAAAGCAGCTATGGTTGGCTACTTTGAAGGACTCTGCTTTTATTGTGAGTTGATTCAATAAAAATGTTTATGCATTCCATCGATTCTGTTCTCTCAGAGAACCCTGACTAATACCATGAACACAGATGCTGAGGAAGGATAATAATTCCCGCCCAGATAACTCGGCCTCAGTTATGAATATCATAAGGGAGGTTATGATCTGGGGGGAGAAGTTTGATGCAGAGAAAGGGTTAAAAACTGCTGCCAGCCAAAAGTGGTTGAGGGAGAAGGTCAGTTCTCTGTCTCTATCAATCTTCAGAGAGAGCAATCTCAATATCAAGGATGCATCTGGGAAGCACAGTGAGCGCCCTGACTTCACTGACCTCTGTTGTAATAAACTGTTATCACACCTGCAACCCTTCCCATCCTGCTTTGAGGGTCTTCTATAAAACAAGTTGTAACGAAGGGAACGGGGTCATACTCAAGGAAGTCTTTCTGGAGTCTGTCCTGTATGCATGTATAAACATATGTTATGTGTCTTTTGTTCCTTTACCCAATAAAATTCTCCTTATTCTCTACACTCAGTTTCTTCATTTGGAATGAAGGGAATTTCCATAACGCTTCTTGTTGTCTTGAGGCTGTTAGAATTCCCAGCCACCTCCATCCATCATTAGCCTCTTCCTCATCTCTGTGCAACCTATGTGTTGTAAAATTCTTATTCCGTGCCCTTTAGTCTCATTTCTGCTTGTCCCAATTGACAAGGCCCTGAGTCCAGCTCCTCTCCTCCCTGTCGTCTCTCCATTGTGGTCACTGCAAGGAGTTCAGAAGACAAGATTAAGAAAAATTAGAACAACAGGAATCACAGCATAGCCTAGCTCACACTGATGTACCTTTAGCTAGAAAATGTCCCCATTTCCCCAGTATTCATTATGAACTACTTACAGTCAGCTAATTGGACATCAAACAAAACAATGGGCTAGTTAGTGCTCTTGAAGAGTCCAATGATATATGACACTCATGATGATGATAAAGCCATCCTTGCAAATGAATTCTCTTTTGTGTTTTTTAAATGCATAGTAAAGTCATCCAACAGACAAAAATGAATTCTTGGTGTACTTGATTAAAGATGAATACAAATTGCTTCTCTCAGCCCTGACTGAAGGGCGGTTTATTCTCTCAGCCTTTGACCTGGCACAGGAGATAGGCAGTGGTATTTTGGGGGTCTGTTCTTTAAGTAGCAGTTGTGCATTTCTCAACATTGCAATCCTTGGCATTCTGCTGGAGAGGTAGACGTGTGGCCACACCCCTTACTGGTCACCTTTTCTGCCTGAGGGCCCAGCTGCTGGGCCTGGGCACACACACCTCACAGAGCAGGAGGAAACCATCTTTGCACAGCATTGTTCCGGTGTCTATTCCACACAATCCTGAGCACCAACAATGGCAGCTGCTCATCCTGTGCAGTGAAAGATTACCAAGGTATCTCAAGGGATGCAGCGTCACCGCCAGAGGTTTAGAAACTCTTCCTTATCCTTATCCATGCATTCCCTTAAATCTCAAAAGCTTCACTCTTTTTGGGGTTCCCAGACTCTATGTCATATCTGCCAATTCCAAGGAAAGTTTCACAACAGTTTTCTTTGTTTTGAATATATAAAATACCTATCAGACTGAAATATCACACTTTTCCAAAAGGCACCACTGTCAAATTCTAACATTATGTATTCCATTTAAAAATTGCTTTAAATTTGAACTTAGCAAAGCAAGAGAAGGGAAAGCTGAAAGACAAAGAAATGAATTTTTAAGCTGAAAATATGATGAAATGTTGTGCTATGCAACACAAGAAATTACTGTCTAGAGGGACTGAGTAAATTGGGTGATTTTCATAATTGTTGTTACTCTAATGGAAGGAACCTCAACTTCAGAGTACTTCAAAAATCACAAAGGGCACAGGAAACCCTGGGCCTGACTTGTGAGGCACAGTGGTCCAAGTGACTCTGATAATGGCTTCTGTGTCTGCTGTCCCAGAGCCAAAGTATGGAAAATCATTGGGTGCTCTGCTTATTTTGAACAGGAGTTTCAGTGAGCCATGACAGAAATAGCTCGTTAGTCATTTGACTTTTTCTTACTGAATCAAACATCAACTCATTTTAATTGGAAATTCATAGAAAATTGTTTGCTACATAATGTAACCCAAGAATCCAGGTAGATTCTCCTACAAATTATTGTTTGTCTTATTGACTTCTCCCTTTATTTTTTAGTTAATATGATAAAGTGTTCTCCCTCCTGTCATTCCCTCCCTCCCTCCCTTCCCCCTCCCTCCTTTCTTTCTTTCTTTCTTTCTTTCTTTCTTTCTTTCTTTCTTTCTTTCTTTCTTTCTTTCTTTCTTTCTTTCTTTCTTTCTTTCTTTCTTTCTCTTTTGAAATGCTGGCAATTAAAACCAGCATAAATATTATATAAATACCCTGCTTTTGAATGATACCCCAGCCTAGTGTCAAGGTTAGTTTTCCTAATTCGTTTTTGTTCAATTGACAAGAGCAATTCATGCCTGTCTTTCTTAACCTGCAGCACTGTATAAAAAATAATTAGTCAGCACAAACTAAGAAACTGGCATGTAGGTGATGCAGGTGTGGAGCTCCAACTGTGCTTAGTTTAGGAACTGCGGTAGCTCTCTCCAGGTTTATGCCATCATTGTTTTGAGGCTAGGGACAGAAATGAAAAAAAAAAAAAAAAGCCAGCAGTGGTTGCCTCACTAAAAGGAAGGTTCAAGTGACCAAAAGGGAGATGTGGTTTTGACTGAGAGAATGGAGGTAAATTATGGTCACAATGGGATGTAATTATTTGATAGTTACTCAATAATTGAATAAGTTTTTAATCCCATAAGTTAACAAATATAAAAGACAATAAAGAAATGATGACAAAAAAGAAGAAAGAAAAGAATAAAGGGAAATAAAACTTGATTCCATATACCTCTATGCACCACAACACTGGTCATTTATTAGCATTGTCAGGCGAAAGGCAAGCTAGCATCTGGAACTCTTGCCTTGTGCCTGCCAGCTTCCTGGGTCTTCAGAGTGTGACTGCTTCTACCCAAGAGGATTTTTTGGTTGCCATGTTTTATGATTGACTGAAGAATAGACAAATGAATAGCTGTCATTTCTCAGAAGATCCTTATAGTTGACAACCAAGGCTTATCTTTGTTCACAATTTAATCTTGACAAGGACTGACACTGCCAATGACTCACTTGGGGCTGCTCAGCTAGAGATGTTCAGGTAGTATTGTGCAAACTGTAGCTCACTCTGAGAGGATAAGGAGCACTGTTGCAAACCACTAAGTTGGAAGCCACAGCCAACACTACATCTCTCAGGCCCACTCTCTTCCAGTTTGGAGATTTCTCAGCAAACTTTAGTTTGTGTGTGTGTGTGTGTGTGTGTGTGTGTGTGTGTGTGTGTGTTGCTAGGAATAATCAAATGGAGGCCTTACACACACAAAAAAATACTCTTTATTTTTTTCAGAGCATGTTCTTAGGTCACAGTTTAGTTGATTATTTAAGAGCAGCATATTAATATCAGACTACCAGCTCTTATGAAAAACCTCTACCATGTATAAGCAGTAAGTGCCATGCAGAAACTGAAAAGCCAGAGTTTGATGATGGTGGTGACATCAGCTAGTATGCTGAGAAACTTGAGAACAGAGTGCTATATAAAGAAAAAAAAGAGTCCTGGTAACATTTCTCTCACTAAGGCAAGCACATAGTTGATACAAATAAGAGGAATATTATATAATAATGAAATCAACTAATCAGGAAGGTGATACATTCCAAGTTCCCAGGCTCACTCCTTATACATGACCTTTCCAGGCTCTACTTCGGTCCCTAAAAGTGGAGAAGGTGAACAGATGGGGTAAGGGATAAACAGAAAATGAGAGAAGTGAAAGCCTTCAGTTTTTTCTAAGAAAAAAACAAGTGTGTAAAGTATCTTGCAATATTTTAGTTCACAAAAGAAATATAATCTTGGGATTTTGTTTTGTTTTGTTTTAGCATCGTGTGTTTGTGTGTGTGTGTGTGTGTGTGTGTGTGTGTGTGTGTGTGTATGTTGCTAGGAATAATCAAATGGAGGCCTTGCACACACAAAAAAAACTCTTTATTTTTTTCAGAGCACGTTCTTAGGTCACAGTTTCCTGCAACTTCTATTTAGGGTTATGTTATTTGAATGGACTGAAAATAGATCTTGGTTCTTACATTTAGAGAGTGGCAGCTAAAATGGAAATTTGGAAATAAAAAGGCCATAAATATTGGCAACTTCTAAGATGAAATCCAGAGCAAAGAAGAAGGTCCTGACATTCTAGGCTCTAACCAAAGAATGTAAATAAACAATGGGGGGAGCAAACATAGATTCATGAAAGTATAAGGTTTATTCATTGTTATGTATTATACACTTAATAAAACAAAAAAGGAGAAATGAGACCTTTGACTGCAAGAGGGTGACAAACATGAGACACACCTGTAGCATCAAACATCATATGAACCCTGAAAATCCCTGATTCATTCAGAGATCCAGTATCCAAAAATGACTGAGATTGAAAAACCATCAAGGGAGAGTTGTGAAATGAACAGGAACTCTGGACACTTCCAGCATGGTCCCCTAGCAGATGGACTTACTCAGATAGGACAGGCAGTGACTGAGACCTCTAGGAGTCACCACTAAGAATCAGCGCATATGTAAACACTCAACTCACTGTGCCACTACAAATACAGCTTGCCAGGATGGCACTGCAGGAGGTTCTGGAATTCTCTACCTCATATGCACTTGATCATTGCTCACAGCAGGAGAGGAAGCAATCGAGTGTTATTTATTCCTAATAAGACATTTATGTAAGCTAAACATGATATTTCACAGCTGCAGAGTGAGGTCTTAGACACTTTCAGCTGCAGTTGATGTAACCTCTAGCACTGGAGTTAAAAGAAGGCCAAAGCTATTGTCAGTGAGACTGTTTTGATAGTTTTGATGACTAGTCAAATTATTAATTTTGTGGAACCTGTTATAAGTTTAGTAGACAATTCCATAAACTAAGCATTTGAGATACTCCAGTATAAATAATAAAACAGTCAACTGAGTCGATAGATCAGCCACACAGAAAACAACAAAGAAATCAAAGAATTGAATAACTATGAGTTAAATTGAACCAAATGGTGACAGAGAATGTACAGAAGACTGTGGATGGTACCTGTGACCACAGAGAAAGATAAAGGAATAACTGTGGAATAACCTGTGACCAGAGAGTACTACATAATGACCACAGAATGCACCTATGCCTATCTCTCAATTGTTTTTGTGTCTTCAATATTAAATCCATTAACTAACACCTGCTAATGAACCAGTAAGGATTCTAAGATACCATCATTGGTTTGGGAAAAAAATTATGATTTTAATATTCTGTAAAGATGAGAAATAGTGAAATACATGAACTTTGGATGATAGAAGCTAGAAATTTAATGTAAAACTTGAAAATTAAATATTTATTATAATGACAAAATTTTAGCATACATCCACATCAGATTCTCAGGATTTCTGTATAAAATACTATGCTCTGAATGGCTTAAAACAATAGCTTTGTAGTTATGGAAGCTACAGTCTAAAATCATGGTGCCACTGTCCATGTTGAATAGCTGGAGAATACATTCCTTGGCTTGTGGAAGCATCATTCCATGTAGGACATCCTACCGGTCTATCTGTATCTTCAGATCTCTCTCTATTTATGAGGATTCCAGTGGTTTCTACTTTAATTCAAAATGAGCCCATTCTAATTTTACTACAGTAGCAAAGACACAGCTTCCAAATTAGGTCACATTCATTCAAAAATCCACAGTGTAAAGACTTGAACATAGTAACTAAGGTATACAATTCAATAAGTGGTAGCATTGTAAACATAATTTTCCACATCAAATTGCAAGGTAAAAGTCTAACATGCAGTATTTGATTAAAGCCTTTGTCATAGTTAAGCACAGGTGTCAACTTGACTCTTGAGGGTTTGAGCTCTGGGCACAGGTGTAGAGAGTTGATGGTTGAGTTAAGCCCAGAGCAAACCTGAAGAAGATTGTCTAGCTGTTGGGGAAGACCCAGCCCATGGTGGGTGGGATTAGGCCCTGGATAAATCACAGAGAGCTGGTTGAGGGAGTGGGCATCCTTCTGTATACTTGGCCAGACATGCTGGTCTGGCAAGTAAGGATTGTCCATCTCTCAGCCGTTATGGTGGCCAGTTCCCTCGGCCCTGGTGTTGGTGCATGCTCTCCCGTCAAGCTGGACTATGAACTGTAACCGGACTATCGTAAGAAAGTAAACTCCTTGTTCCCTTAAGCTGTGTTCTGGTCATTTATCAGCAACCATGCAGGCAGACTGCAACAGAATTTGGTACCCAGGAAGTGGGATGTTGCTGATAAATATGACTATGTGGATTTTGTATCTTTTGAATGGTTTCGCTGGACAAAGTTGAAAATGCTTGAGAATTTTCACTTTGTGGATTTACAAATACCGTTCTTCAGAGTTGAGTGGGCCAGTTGCTGAGAGACATTGTTTGGGCCCAATTTGTGATGAGTGAAACAAGGACTTTGGTAAAACTGAGTATAAGGACCATGGACTGGTTTGCTTGACAGAGGAGAGCTGTGTTGGCAACCTTGGAGGTTTGGATGTGCAAAGGGCAGGCAGCAGAATATCTGCTGCTGTTGGACAAATGAGTATCAGTGAAGGAAAACCTAGTGACTTGCACTGAGACGGTGGAGGATGTGGAAACCACTGTATAGCAAGTTCATGGCTTGGAAGCTCAGATTCCTTCAGGGGGCAAAAGCCCAAGTTAAAGCTGTTTCTTGCCCTTTGCAAGTTTGGTTGCCTAGAAGAGAGGCTTTTCCAGCGTCAGCGTGTTGAAGTTAGTGCAGCTGTGGCTCCAGTGGACTAAGCTGCGTTTCAACCTCGCTTCGGAATCTGGCAGCGTCCCTCAGATGATACTGGTTTTCGTGTACTACTGAAGGGTTCATGGAGAGCAGCAAAAGCTTGGCACCAAGTGGCAGGCGTAGAGTTCCTGCAAGAGATGGTGAAGCTTAAAGCTGCAGAGGAGAACCCAGAGTGGTGTTTGAGATGCCAGAACTGTGGGACTGCTGCTGAGGACAACTGCGAGTGGAGATTCAGCCTGGTTCAAAGAAGTCTGCTTTTATAACTTTGAGCTGCAAACAGGGACTGGGAATGCCTAGAATCTTTGCACCGCCTTGACTATGTTGATGAGCAACAGAAGATGGACATTGAAGTGAAGGAGGCGGTATTTGATTTTCTGGACCTTGATCTTTTTAATGTTTTCTTATTGCTTAAGATCCTTATGTTTTAATGTTTTATCTGTTTTAAAGTACTTAACTTCTTAAGGTTAAAGAACTTTGAACTTTTAAAATGTTGGAACTGAAGTTTTAATGAGAAAACATTTTAAATTTGTCCATGAAATGTATTTGTATTTTTAAGATAACTTTTAACATCTGTGGGGACAAGGAAAGGTTACAGTTTAAAAGTGCTATTGTTTTTGTGTCAAGTTGACAAGGGGTGGAATGTCATAGTTAAGCACAGGTGTCAACTTGACTCTTGAGCTCTGGGCACAGGTGTAGAGAGTTGATGGTTGAGTTAAGCCCAGAGCAAACCTGAAGAAGATTGTCTAGCTGTTGGGGAAGACCCAGCCCATGGTGGGTGGGATTAGGCCCTGGATAAATCACAGAGAGCTGGTTGAGGGAGTGGGCATCCTTCTGTATACTTGGCCAGACATGCTGGTCTGGCAAGTAAGGATTGTCCATCTCTCAGCCGTTATGGTGGCCAGTTCCCTCGGCCCTGGTGTTGGTGTGTGCTCTCCCGTCAAGCTGGACTATGAACTGTAACCGGACTATCGTAAGAAAGTAAACTCCTTGTTCCCTTAAGCTGTGTTCTGGTCATTTATCAGCAACCATGCAGGCAGACTGCAACAGCCTTTATTGTTAATCTTTTAACATTCTTAAGGTTATAGTAATAAAAACAAAGAAAAACAGTATGCAAGTTATTAGTAAATATGTTAAACATTTTCAACCATTCAAATTGAAATAGCTGACCTATATAAAAAATCTAACATTTCTTTATTCTTTTCATTCAAAATATAATAATTTTTCATGATGAAAATTGTTTTAGAGTCAGATGGAAAGCATTTTGTATCAAGCATCTGAAAATGTTGAGGTTCTAGGTATACTCATTGTGAAAACAGTCCCTTCGAGGAGAGCAATCATTCCTACATGTAACCATTAAAACAAGTGGACACAAGGATCTCTAGCAGATGCAGAGTTGAATCTTGAGCTGTGCCCACCTGCAGCCTGCGCTCTAGCTCTGCTAGTTCATGCAGCAGTGACATTCAGTTTGTGGCAGAGGAACAGTAGATGTTGGGAGCAACACCCAAGACTCGCTTGCTGCAGATCTGTAGGATTTGACTGAAGAGGCCACTCACTGCCGAGGGACTTTTCAGGAACTGACATGCTCAATGTATTATTAGTTACTTGTCTCTCTGCTGGGATAAAATACTGTACGAGGCAATTTAAGGAAGGAAAGACTTATTTGGCTTACAGAAGTCCATCATGGTAGGGAGGTCATGGAGACAGGAGGCTGAGGTGGCTGGTCACGTGACTGCAGTCAGGAAGCAGAGTGCTGATGCTTTTGTTCCCCTCATTCTCTCCTTTTTGTCAGTCCAGGATCTCAGCCTATGGAATAGTACCAATTCCAGTTCAGACAAGTCTTTCCACTGCATGTAACCTAATCTATACAATCTCTTACTGACATACCCAGAGGCTCTCTCCTAGGTAATTCAAGATCTTGTCAGGTTGACCATCACAGTTAGCCTTGGGCTATACCTGGCAGTCTCTGGTGTTGATGGACAGAACTCTTCCTTAAGTACCTGGAATCCTTTCTTAGCCTTCCTGGAAAGTTCTTCACACACCATGCATGTCCATACCAGGATGTACAAACAAAGATGAAAGGTCTTTTATTTGAAATTTAGGTGACTGGATATGATAGCTTAGCTGTGGGGTGTAGGATGTGGGATGTGGGATGCAGGAAACATGTGAAATGCAGACATATCAATTAATATTATCATACTTCTCAGCCCACCATTTCCAAGAGATCCACCACCTCCCAGCATGCCAGTGGGGATAAAGGACTGCCACATCCCTTGAGCCTTTGTACTTTAATATGTGTGACAGGCCTTTAAGGTCGATGGAAGGAAATAAACATGTTTTCCTTTTTCAGTATATCCCTCCCTGTTGTTTTGAGCTATGCACTGGAGCCCTGCAAATAGAAAATTTGTGATTTAAAACTGGGCTAAAGGTGACAATTTATCTGAATGAAAATCTGCACTTGCTAAAGCAGTCTGTTCTCTCTCCATTTAGCAGCTATTCCTTGCCAATTGGATTTTTTTCACCTTTTTTAAAATCTGTTTTTAACACTTTGAAAATGAATGTTATTTACTAGTATTTTTTTCTGTTTTAAACCCCTTTTTAGTTTATTTAGGGCACTAACAGTCATCACTGTATGTTATCAATAGAAGTGTAAGAATTGCTTATCTAGAATATGTAAATTCTTTATTTCAGGGAATTTTTTTCTTTTTCCCCCTCTTTTTTCAAACAAAACTTTACTCTTTTAGAGTTTCACAGATGAATACAGTGGACTTATGATATTTTTACACTGTAGTAACCATTTCCATTCCCCCTTTTTTCCTTTACAACCCTTCTTCTAAATTGGCATTCCTTCTATGTTCTGGTCTTTTCATGGTGTGGCCTGCTGAGCTGCATCTGGGGTGACTTTGATGGCATGTGTCTGATCACTTGCTGGATATTCAATAGAGAAAAGGACCCCGCCACACAACACAGCAGCACTAATCCTCAACAGTCTCTCATTAAGTTTGGACCTCTTGAGATCTTTCCCAATTCATAGTAAAATGTGCATAGAAATTCTGAGCAGGTCTTGTGGAAATATACATAGCTACAGTGAATTCGTGGATGCAACAGTCCTGTCATGTCCAGAAGAAACATCTGGCTGCACCCCTGCCCCACTGAGACTCTCAGAATCTTGCTGCTTCTCTTGCCTTGGGGCTAAGCAATCTGCAGTCACTTATTTACTGCACTTTGGCAGTTGTAATTATCTATGATAGGCATCTTCCTTTACAAAATGAAGCTTCTAGGTAGAATGTTGAGTGTTCCTTCCATCTATGGATATAAGAAATGTTTAAAAGGCCTTTCACACCCTAAACCCGCTCCGCCGGTCGGGACGCGCGCGCGCGCGGTCCAGCCGGGCGTCCACGCCGCGCCCTAGCTGGTGAGTACCCCCGCCCGCGCACCGCCCACCAGGACACCCCAGGTCGGCCCACGGGGACCCGGCTCCGCCTCCCACCATCCAGCCGGAGCCGCGTGCGGGACCCAGGGACCAGGAGGACCTCCCCCTGCGCCCGGGCCCCG
The DNA here is from genome assembly GCA_023101885.1 of Typhlomys cinereus. Lineage (NCBI taxonomy): Eukaryota > Metazoa > Chordata > Mammalia > Rodentia > Platacanthomyidae > Typhlomys > Typhlomys cinereus. The sequence continues at coordinate 2,174,719 of JALPQD010000225.1, read as the reverse complement.
CCCCAGCTGCCCTCGGGTTAAATAGCTCCACGCCGTTGCCCCCATCCCCCCTTTCGCACCCTAAACCCGCTCCGCCGGTCGGGACGGGCGCGCGCGTTCCAGCCGGGCGTCCAAGCCGCGCCCTAGCTGGTGAGTACCCCCGCCCGCACACCGCCCACCAGGACCCCCCAGGTCGGCCCACGGGGACCCGGCTCCGCCTCCCAACATCCAGCCGGAGCCGCGCGCGGGACCCAGGGACCAGGAGGACCTCCCCCTGCGCCCGGGCCCCGCCCCAGCTGCCCTCGGGTTAAATAGCTCCAAGCGGTCGGCCCCATCCCCCCTTTGCACCCCGACCCGCTCCACCGGTCGGGACGCGCGCGCGCGGACGACCTAGGTAAGTCTCCCCCCCCCCCCCCCCCCCCCCCCCCCCCCCCCCCCCCCGCCCACCAGGACCACAGGCCAAATAATTCAGTTTAGTGAAATTGAGAGATCTTAAGAGTTAAAATGACAATGCCAAAGTCAAAGTGCAAATCCATGAGAAGCAACAATCAAGTAAACAAATTTCCCACTGAAGAAATTAATCCCACAATGTTAGACTCCAACAAGAACAAACCCACGGAAAAAGGCCAAGAAAGCCCCACCTAGGATAAAGACTTTCAAAATATGATCATTACCATGTTCAATACTATGAAAGAGGAAATCAGGGAGGAATTAAATAATCGAATCAATCGCTTTGAAGAGGAACACAACAGACATCTGGAGGAGTTGAGAAAACAGTGCAAGAAACAAAAAGTGGCATAGAGCAGTTAAAACAAACTCAAGCAGAGTTTAAAACTGAGCTAAAAGACAAGTTATCTTCAACCCAGAACGCCACAGAGAGTCTTACCAACAGAACTAACGAAGCAGAAAACAGAATTTCAGACCTTGAAGATAAAGTGGGAGTACTAACCAGCTCAATGGAAGAGGTTGTTAAAGCCAAAAAGATACTTGAGAGAAATATCCAAGAGATATGGGACACCCTGAAGAAGCCTAACATGCGTATCCATGGAATACCAGAGCAAGAATCTCAAAATACCACCCCTGAGGAAATTTTTCAAACGATCATCAAGGAAAACTTTCCTCATTTAAAAAAAGAGAGGCCCATCCATATACAAGAGGCATTCCGCACCCCAAACAGATACGACCAAAATAGAAGCACGCCGCGGCAAATAATAGTTAAAACACTCCACATTCAAGATAAAGAACTGGTGCTGAGAGCTTCAAGGGAGAAAAAACAAGTCACTTTTAAAGGTAAACCTATTAAAATAACAAATGACTTCTCAGTCGAAACAGTAAAAGCAAGAAGAGCTTGGAGAGACATACTTCAAGTATTGAATGAGCAAAAGTGTCAACCCAGGCTGATTTACCCTGCAAAACTATCAGTCATGATCGAGGGAGAAAGAAAAATTTTCCAGCACAAAGACAACTTTAAGGGATACATGGCCACCAAACCAGGCCTTCAAAAAATGCTAGAAATGATACTCAAGCGTGAAGAAAAAAACAGGCATATCCAGGAGAACAGAAGGCAAGTATAACATCATTAAAAAAGAAGCAATATACTTATAAAAGCTACTAAACATAATAAATGTCTGGAATTAACAATAGTTTCTCCATTATAACACTAAATGTTAATGGAATTAATTCACCGATCAAGAGACACAGATTACAAACATGGATTAAAAATCACAATCCATCAATCTGCTGCCTGCAGGAAACCCATCTCACCACAAAAGATAGGCACGCTCTAAAAATAAAAGGCTGGTCAACAATTCTACAAGCTAATGGAAGCAGAAAACAGGCAGGGGTAGCCATTATGCTATCAGACAAAGTGGATTTCAAACCAAAGAAAATTATAAGAGACACGGATGGATACTACATTTTAGTCACAGGTACAATTCACCAGGAAGACTTCACAATACTGAACATATATGCACCCAATACGGGCCCCTCCACATTCATTAAGAAAACCCTACAGCGTCTAAAGCAAGAAATCAATCCCCAAACGATAATTCTTGGGGACTTCAACACCGCCCTCTCAACATGGGATAGATCAACAGGTCAAAAGCTTAACAGAGACACTATGGAACTTAATCAAACCCTGAAAGAAATGGACCTTACAGATCTCTATCGAACTTTTCACCCACACACCAAAGAATACACATTTTTCTCAGCAGCACACGGAACTTTCTCCAAAATAGATCACATATTGGGCCACAAAATGAATCTACACATATACAAGAAAGTTGAAATTCTAACCTGTGCCCTATCAGACCATCACGGCCTAAAGCTGGACATCCACAACACATCAAACAAGAGAAAATACACTAACTCCTGGAAACTTAACACTATGATGCTGAATGAGATATGGATTCAGGAAGAAATTAAAAAGGAAATTCAAGATTTCCTGAAAGTGAATGATAACGAAAATACAACTTACCAAAATCTCTGGGACACAATGAAAGCTGTTCTAAGAGGTAAGTTCATAGCTCTTAATGCCTACGTCAAAAAAATGGAAACGTCAGAAATAAACAACTTAACAATGCAGCTTAAAGCTTTAGAGAAGCTAGAGCAATCTGATCCCAAAAGTAGTAGAAGAGAGGAGATTAGCAAAATAAGGGGAGAAATATCTGAAATCGAGATTAAGAAAACGATAGAAAAAATCAACCAGTCAAAAAGCTGGTTCTTTGAAAAAATCAATAAGATTGATACACCCCTAGCGAAACTAACCAAAAGCAAGAGAGAGAAAACCCAAATTAACAAAATTAGAAATGAACATGGAGTTATCACTACTGATACCCAAGAAATCCAGAGAATTATAACATCATATTTCAAAAACTTATACTCTGTGAAGTTTGACAACACAAAAGAGATGGATGAATTTCTAAGTAAACACAACTTACCTAAATTGAATCAGGAAGTTGTGAATTATTTAAATAGTCCTATAACATATAAGGAAATTGAGGAAGTAATCTCGAATCTTCCCACCAAAAAATGTCCTGGACCAGATGGATTCAGCACAGAGTTCTACCAGACATTTAAGGAGTTAATAACACCAATACTCCTTAAACTGTTCCATCAAATAGCAAAGGAAGGAACACTACCAAATTCCTTCTATGAAGCTAATATCGTTTTAATCCCAAAACCTAATAAAGATTCGCTTAAAAAAGAAAACTATAGGCCGATCTCCCTGATGAACACAGATGCAAAGATTATCAACAAAGTCTTAGCAAATCGGATTCAAAAACATATTAAAAAGATCATTCATGGGGACCAAGTAGGCTTCATCCCCGGCACACAAGGTTGGTTCAACATACGCAAATCAATAAATGTAATTCATCATATAAACCAGTCCAAAGTCCAAGACCACATGATACTCTCGATAGATGCAGAAAAAGCTTTTGACAAGATCCAACAGCCTTTTATGATCAAAACGCTAGAGACAGTAGGAATGGAAGGAACCTTTATCAATATAATAAAAGCTATATACAACAAGCCCACAGCAAGGATTATGCTCAATGGGGAACAATTGGAAGCATTCCCACTTCGATCAGGAACTAGACAAGGCTGTCCACTCTCACCACTTCTATTCAATATTGTACTTGAAGTCTTAGCTGAAGCCATAAGACAAGAAAGGGACATAAGAGGGATTCAAATCGGCAAGGAAGAAGTCAAGCTATCCCTATTTGCAGATGACATGATCTTATACCTGAGTGATCCCAAAAACTCCACCAGGAAGCTCCTGGAACTAATTGAGAAGTTCAGCAGGGTGGCAGGATACAAAATAAATGTGCAAAAATCAGAGGCCTTCCTATATGCCCAGAATGAAAGAAGTGAAAAAGCCTTGAGAGAAACAATACCATTTATTATAGCCCCTAAAAAAATGAAATACCTTGGTATAAACCTAACTAAGGAGGTAAAAGACCTTTACAATGAAAACTTTAAAACCCTAAAGAAAGAAATAGCCGAAGACACCAGAAGGTGGAAAGACCTCCCTTGTTCCTGGATTGGCAGAATCGACATCGTGAAAATGACCATCCTACCAAAGGCAATATACAGATTCAATGCTATACCAATCAAAATCCCAAAGCAATTCTTCAAAGAAGTTGACCAAACAATCTCAAAGTTCATATGGAGGCACAAAAGACCCAGGATAGCAAAAACAATCCTGAGTAACAAAAACACAGCTGGAGGTATAACCATACCAAACCTTAGTCTATACTACAAATCCATAGTTATAAAAACAGCCTGGTATTGGCTCCAAAATAGACACACAGATCAATGGATAAGGATTGAAGACCCAGATATAAGCCCACAAAGTTACAGCCATTTGGTCTTTGACAAAGGGGCCCAAAGAATCCAATGGAAAAAGAACAGCATCTTCAACAAATGGTGCTGGCAAAACTGGATCTCCACATGCAGAAGATTAAAGCTGGACCCGTACTTGTCACCATGTACAAGACTTAATTCCAAATGGATCAAGGACCTTGATATCAGGCCAGAGACTATAAAAACCATAGTTGAAAGGATAGGGAACTCCCTCGAGCTGATTGGACTAGGCCAACAGTTCCTAAACAGACATCCAATGGCACAGTCACTGCTACCAACTCTTAACAGTTGGGATCTTGTGAAATTAAAGAGCTTCTGTTCAGATAAAGAGATTGTAATGCGAGCTCAAAGGCAACCCACAGAATGGGAGAAAATCTTCACTAACCACATATCTGATAGAGCTCTATTGTCCAGAGTGCACAAAGAACTTAGAAAACTAAACACCAAGGAAACCAATGGCCCAATTAAAAAATGGGCCCTGGAACTTAAAAGAAACTTTACCAGGGATGAAATTAAAATGTCTAACAAATATCTGAAAAAATGCTCCACTTCTTTAGCCATCAGGGAAATGCAAATCAAAACTTCCCTGAGATATCATCTCACCCCAGTCAGGATGGCAAAAATCCACAATACTAACAACGACAAATGCTGGAGAGGATGTGGAGAGAGGGGAACTCTCCTACATTGCTGGTGGGAATGCAGGCTCATACAGCCACTCTGGCGAGCCGTCTGGAGATTCTTAAAGAAATTAAAGATTGAAATGCCATATGACCCTGCTATTCCACTTTTGGGAATAACCCCCCATACAGCAGAGGTTCGCCTCGATAGCACAAGCACGACCATGTTCATAGCAGCACTGTTTACAATAGCAAAGTCATGGAATCAGCCCAAATGTCCAACAGTTGACAAGTGGATAAGGAAACTGTGGTACATCTATACAATGGAGTACTACTCAGCCATCAAAAATGATGAATTACTGGAATTTGCCGGGAAATGGATGTCATTAGAAACAATTGTATTAAGTGAAGTATCCCAGACCCAGAAAATTAAGCGCCGTATGTACTCCCTAATAGGTGGCTCCTAGTACCAAACCCACCCAGCCCATCTAGAGACAGGAATTCCAAGGTTTATGAACAGGAGGGATGGGGTAGGAGGGCCACACCAGAAAGAAGGAGAGAAGGGACCATGTTACAGCAGGGAAAATAGGCCTCCACCAAGGACCCAAATACGTAATGAGACATCTGATTAAGTTCACAGACTCTTGTTCCTGACCATTTACTACTGAGGGGGAGTGATCTCACCAGAAGAGGAGGGCATATAGTCTGGCAGATAAAAAGGGGTAACATACAATGCCCACCAGGATGGAGTGAAGGGCATTGCAGGAGCAGCAAAACTGCAAAAGAAAATCAACAAACCACAATCCAGAACTTCAGAGACTCTATATCAACCACCTAGAACTAGGCCAGCTTAGTCTCTCCCCATCTTGAAGCTCAGGGAAATTTGCAGAAGAGGGGGCGGTAAGAGTGTAAGAGCATAAGGATGGGAGGAGCAATGATATGTAAGATACTCTATACTAGTTAGGGCTGAAGCAATCATAATTGGACTTTGCATGCCCTGCGCATTGTCCAACACACTGTTGACCTCACAAAGTCTAGCACCTGCTAAAGGCACCAAGATCCTTGGAGGCAAAGAATTGGCAGCCACAGCAGTGTTCCTATACCTAAGGGGAACACGGGAAAGGGTTCGGCAAAGGCCACTGGGTCCTTGTACGTCATCGGAGAGGAGGGCCCAGAGGAAAATCAGTCATGCACAAGAAAGGACTCTCTGGGAATTGGGGTGGGAGGCACTGGGGGATGGGGAGGGATAGGGGTGGGGAGGGGGAGCAGGGGGTACGGGGGGAGGAGGAGGGAGGGAGGGAGCTGAAATAAAAAAAAAAAAAGAAATGTTTAAAAGGCAGTTGGATGTAATATCTTCATAGTTAAACATTCATAGCCTTCTTGCCCTTGAGATCTATGTTTTCCCTCTTCATGGATTCTTGTTCTAGTTTACAGTAACAGGAATAGACTATATATAAGGCTTAAGCTTAAGATAACCCATCTGAACAAAGCTAGAAAATAGATGGTCGTGTGCTAGCCAGGTGAAATGCAGCAGCCTGAATTAGGAAGCAGCAACTGTCTCCTTCCTAAGATGGGGAAGGAGAGTATGGCTTGCTTTGTGATCTCAAATCAGATTCAATATTGTTAGGTTTAGAAGGAGGAGGAGGAGGAAGAGGAGGAGGAGGAGGAGGAGGAGGAGGAGGAGGAGGAGGAGGAGGAAGACGAAGAAGAAAAAGAAGAAGAAGCAAGAAGAAGGAAAGGGGTCAGCAGTAGACACAGACTTTTGCATTTCTGCTGAAGCATTTAATTGTGGTGATCCCATTTGCTGAGCTGGAAAAAGTGTTGGTTCATATACATTGTTTTTTTTTAAGAATTTCTGTCTTCCATCCTATATTATATATAGAAATCATTTTTGTTTGAAAAAATAAAGTTAACATAAATACTCTATATAGGGAAACACAGGCAGAGGAAGATAGGGCAAAGCAAAAAAATGCCTTATGATGCTCCAACCAGAGGCCATAGGCAACCATGTATATAACACTTCCTAATAAGTTGTTGGTCTCAAAGGTCCTAAACAGTGTTAGGCTTTTGCCAGCTCTTGGTTACCTTCCAGAAGCTGACAGTAAGACCCTATTGCTGAAGATACAACACACACTGATCACAGGATAGGAACAAAAAATACAGCTGTAACTCATCTGAAAGCAATAAGATTGTAACATGACAGTATTGTGGTATGCATGATCCCATGACAAATACGTATATTTTCACAAGAATTGCACAGAAACCATGCAATTATCATCTCACCATGAAAATTAAAAGATCTCAAAAATCTCCCCACCTCCCTGAGAGACTTGTGAGGACTGATAGGAATACTGATAGGAAAGAAAAGGAAGATGTTTTCTTCAATCACATGCCCCATGATCTATAGGACACTTGCTAGAGCACTTTAGGCGCATATCTTCAAAGACAAACTAGATGAAATACAGTGAAACACAAGTGAAAAGTTGAAAGAGGAGAGAGTCTGATAAAGGAGATTAAGGGTTTTGAGGGAGATGGGATTAGGGATTAAGGAGTGAAAATATCATAGATTCACTATGTTCATGTATACAACACTAAAATTTTTAAAAATCAAAATTAAAAGCTTTATATGTAGGCTATGTAGGATATAGGTATTATCAGTGCTAAACAACAAAGGCAAGGAATATCAAGGCAAGAATAGGTAAAGATCTTAACATTATTTTTAAAATTCAGACATAGCGAGTAGTTAAGCAGAGGCAGTAAAATAGTAACACTGTTAGAAGAAAGTACAGATAAATATATTCTGACCTAGGTATAAGCAGAGATTTCTTAATAGACAAACATTAATTATTTAGGAAAATTGATAAACAGTGTCATATTAAAATCATAAACTTCTACTTATCACAACACCCTCATGAATATAAAAAGAGAAACACTCAGAATGGAAAAACACTTGCAATATGCATATCAAAGAGAATTGCTTACAGAGTGTCTGAAACCAAATTCCCCTGAGATTTTAGAAGGTTAGCTGTTCTTCTGTAAGAATTAAATAAGGTAAAGTGGTAATTAGTAACATAGGCACACTTATTGAATCCTTAGTTCTCATGCTCTTACACCTTCCCAGTGACACTGCCTTTTGAAATTCCCTCACCCCTTTCACCAATCCAGGCAACCCAGTTCTGAAATACAGCTTTCTGGATCACATCCTAATGTTTCTTTTCTTTTTTGGGTTTCACAGTCCCTGATTTGAAAAATCAAAGTGAGCTTGTGGTGATATTCCCATTAAAGTTTATCCAAGGGCTTAAAACATGCAGAGTAAGGGGTAAAAGGTCACCACAGACTGAAAGCACAGCTAGGAACAGCTCCCACTCAGAAACACAAATCCCCTTTAGCAGTCCCATTACCTTAGATGTTTATGGTCAGTAACCCAATCATTTTCAGAAATGTGTTGAGAAGAAGTCATTTGAAATCATAAAAAAGTTATGCATTTGGATACTTATCACAACACTTCCCATCAGACTAGAAAAAAAAAGAAGGAAGAGGAGTGAATACCTAATGTTTTTTAAAAAATCAATGACTGACTGAGTAAATGTGAAATATGCTATATAGCAAGTAAAATACTTTTAGGATATGCTAAATAGATGGGCAGATATGTATAAAAGAGCTAAATGGCAATGCCCTGTTATAAATTATACTTAGTATGAGCTCAACTATGTGAATAAAAATGCAGGAGAAGAAAGATAAAGTAATCATGGCTGCAGACAAATTATTTTGTTTCTCTCCTTGTAACTTCCGTTTTGGGACAATTTCTAGATTCATTATATGTCCCCTTTCTAAAGGAGAAAGCAGATCTGTGTACAAATCAGTTGTCTTGTATTACAGACATCTTGCTCTCTGTTATGGACTGGCTCACTTCCAAAATACCCTCTCTTTAAAGAGAACAGGGAGAGTAAATGCTGTTCCCCTTTGATTTTGGGATAAGAAAGTAATTTATGTCCAAATCAACTATTTTCTTAAAAACATTCTTCATGACACAAATACACATCATACACATACACACCACATCTTGATTCAAATTCAGGATTACTTGACCACTAATGACATTGACATTGTAAAATATTCCTTTGAAAATTTGGTTAAGTGAATTGTTGTGATTGCCTAATAAACTCTAAAAATGTGTTTAGAGATATAAGTTTTTTAATACATTTTTTATTATTTCCGCTCATACAAACTTAATAGGTAAAACAGTTCCCTCCCTCCCTCCTCCTCCCCCCGAACCCCCTGCTCTCCCTCCCCTCCCTCCCCATCCCCCAGTGCCTCCCCCCCAATTCCCAGAGAGTCCAGGTCTTTAAGTGATGGCAAGGCTGGCTTTTACCAGCTCCTGACTTCTGCTCTTGCTTCACTGACATGTATTAATATTGCTCACCATTGATTTTGAAACAAATCCACATTTTTATGATTAATAATGTCATGCACATCCAATGGCACAGTCATTGCTACCAACTCTCAACAGTTGGGATCTTGTGATATTAAAGAGCTTCTGTTCAGATAAAGAGATTGTAACACAAGCTCAAAGGCAACCCACAGAATGGGAGAAAATCTTCACTAACCATATATCTGATAGAGCTCTATTATCCAGAGCACACAAAGAACTTAGAAAACTAGACACCAAGGAAACTAATGGCCCAATTAAAAAATGGGCCCTGGAACTTAAAAGAAACTTTACCAGGGATGAAATTAAAATGTCTAACAAATATCTTAAAAAATGCTCCACTTCTTTAGCCATCAGGGAAATGCAAATCAAAACTTCCCTGAGATATCATCTCACCCCAGTCAGGATGGCAAAAATCCACAATACAAACAACGACAAATGCTGGAGAGGATGTGGAGAGAGGGGAACTCTCCTACATTGCTGGTGGGAATGCAGACTTATACAGCCATTCTGGCGAGCTGTCTGGAGATTCTTAAAGAAATTAAAGATTGAAATGCCATATGACCCTGCTATTCCACTTTTGGGAATAACCCCCCCTACAGCAAAAACTCATCTCGATAGCAGAAGCATAACCATGTTCATAGCAGCACTGTTTACAATAGCAAAGTCATGGAATCAACCCAAATGTCCAACAGTTGACAAGTGGATAAGGAAACTGTGGTACATCTATGCAATGGAGTATTACTCAGCCATCAAAAATGATGAATTACTGAAATTTGCCAGGAAATGGATGTCATTAGAAACAATTATATTAAGTGAAGTATCCCAAACCCAGAAAATTAAATGCCATATGTACTCCCTAATAGGTGGCTCCTAGTACCAAACCCACCCAGCCCACCTTGAGACACTCAAAGATAAATCTATGTAATACCTACAGTAATTGCAAGGATTATGAACAGGAGGGATGGGGTTGGAGGGCCACACCAGAAACAAGGAGAGAGGGGACCATGTTACAGCAGAGAAAATAGGCCTCTATCAAGGACTGCAAGTAAGTAATGAGACATCTGGTTAAGTTCACAGACTTTCATTCCTGATCATTTACAACTGATGGGGTATATGGTCTCACCAGAAGGGGAGGGCATATAGTCTGGCAGATAAAAAGTAACCATTTTGCAAATGGGTGATTGACCTGTCCCTCACTGTGGTTTCCTACTTTTATTACATCTACCTTTGAATATGCTCTTATAACAAGACTCCAGTTTAACAGCTCTTTATCTCTGGCCAGAGGGTGACATACAATGCCCATCAGGATGGAGTGAAGGGCATTGCAGGAGCAGCAAAACTGCAAAAAAAAAATCAACAAACCACAATCCAGAACTTCAGAGACTCTATATCAACCACATAGAACTAGGCCAGCTTAATCTCTCCCCATCCTGAAGCTCAGGGAAATTTGCGGAAGCGGGGGTAGTAAGATTGTAAGAGCACAAGGATGGGAGGAGCAATGATTTGCAAGATACTACATACAAGTTAGGGCCGAAGCAATCATAATTGGACTTTGCATGCCCTGCGCAATGTCCAACACACTATTAACCTCACAAAGTCTAGCATTTGCTAAAGGCACCAAGATCCTTGGAGGCAAGGGATTGGCAGCCACAGTAGTGTTCCTATGCTTAAGGGGAACACAGGAAAGGGTTCAGGGAAATGCCACTGGGTCCTTGTATGTCATCAGAGAGGAGGGCCCAGAGGAGAGTCTGGCATGCACATTAAAGGAATCTCTGAGGATTGGTGGGAGGGAGTTACTGAGGGATGGGGAGGGAGGGGTGAGTGGAGGGGGAGTAGAGGGTTGGGGGAGGAGGAGGGAAGGAGGGAAGGAGGGAACCGATGTACCTACTAAGTTTGTATGAGCGGAAATAATAATAAAAAATGTTTAAAAAATGTCATGCAATGATTTGCTAATGATTATTCTAGTTCTTAGTAGTCTTTCACTTTTTATAAGTGAGCAAAGTTTTTTTTTTAAGGCTCACCAACTCAAGAGAAAATGAGTTAACATTCTGATATTCAGCACAAGATTTAAATACCAGTCAGGGTCTTACATGGCAAGGAGAATGATCATCTTATTCAATTTGGAGATCACAGAGTGAACATAATTTTCAGCAAAAGTGTAAATGAAGGAAAATAAAAAAGAGTGGCTCATTAAAGAAAAGGTCAGCATGATTTTACACCATGGAATTGAAGCCAAGTTGGAAACAAAATTTTTCTACCTCAGAATGTTTTCCTAAAACTAGTACGCATCATTTTAACAATCATATTTTATCAATAAATTGCCAAATACATATAACCTATGTATGATGCCCTTGCTGTGGAGTCACTGTTTTAAATAACTCCTTATTGTTCTGCAAATGAGGAAGAATTACTTTACTGTTATCAATGATCAAACCTTTGGTCTTTCCAGTAGCTTTTGCTATCAGAAGACTCCAAGTGACTGGCAATGCTTAATGCATTTTGCTAATGAAAGAGTTAGTGATCAGAAAATGACAGAGTGGAGCAATATTTATTGAGCACTCATGAAGTCAGCTGCAACATGCAGCATTACCAACGCTCAGGTATCTGTAGACCAGTTTTAGATAGGTGGAAACGAAGTTCAGTCAAAGCAAAAGACATGGGTAGAACCCACCACAGACATGTTGTTTCATCTCCGAGTCCAGTTGCTTCTGTGCATTGCAAGCCTTCTGAATTGGCAGCTTGCAGCTAGTCCTAATGTCCATCATTGCTTATGGAGTTCCTGTTTTGTTTTTTGTTTTTTAATCCAGTACTGGTCAGAGAATTTACACAGTAAAAAAGTTTTCTGTCTTTAGGCCTGAAGGGAAGCCAAGAAACAGATTCTTTAGTTTAACATGAAGTACTTTCAGAATCATAAATTATTGTACATCTGTGTGTGTACTTCCTGTTGACTTCACACTTCACAAAAATATTCTTTCCTTTTTCAAAATTAGGAGAGAAAATCACAAAAAAGACAGTATGATTTAAATATGACTTACTCATATTTACAAGCAAATTTATGTGAACATAAATTGACTAATTTGAGACCATTAACTGACAATTAGTTGTCACTTATGGGGTTTCAGCATCAGTCTTTTATTTATTATAATTTTTAATGACTAGATATTTCTTTCTCATTAAGGTGCTAAGGAAGGCTAAATCTGAGAATCAAAATCTGTGAAATGGAAGAAGATAACGTGATAATGCAAAGTGGAAAGCCATGTAGCTTTTGCATTTTATTGGAGTTGTTGATCTTCCAAATTACATTTTGGAAAAACAGCAACCACACTTTCATTGCCCATGTATAGTCTGACTCATCACACAAGTCAGCATTATTTTGTGACTGACAGCATCATGATGTTTCAAATCCATCCTGTTTTATAAGCATCTAAAATTGATTTCAAATAAAACCATAGCCATCCCTCCCTCCCTCTCTTCCTTTTCCTCAACAGAGTCTCAGCTGTGCAGACGGCTGCTTTCCTACAACCTCCTGTCTTTGATTCCTGTGTCTTAGGTATGCATCACCATGCCCACCATGAATGAAATGACTTCTAAATCCAAAGTGGGTAATGAATTGATGCCTTGTGGTGGACATACTCTATGCCACTGCATGTTCCTCTTTCCCCTGACATGCATATTCAAGCTCGTTCCTTAATGATATATACTCTAGCCGTTTCCAATGGTAACTCATTAGACTATTAGTATACATTTGAAATCTCTCTCAAATGTCAGAGTATTTGTCTATGGTGACCTGTTTTCCATTTTTCAAATAATTTCAGTTAAGCAAGCAATGGATGGCAAAATTGTTCTTATACCAAAGTGCCATTCAGACAGGAGTTATTCAAAGAGGAGAGGAAGGAAGGAAGTTGATAACCTAGTGTTTCACTGAAATTTGCACATGTGCTGGTGTATGAAAAACTCTGAATGCACTAAGGAGCATTGCCAGGTTTAAAGAACCATTCATGTTTCACGTGATGAAAACCAGAAATCTGGCTTCTGAGTTTTACCTTTGCTGTCATATCTCTTTCCCACCATTAATTTTTGAACAAAAATCACAGAGCCCAAGCCTCACTAAGCAATAATGGCATCAGACTGTGGTTCCTCTGCTCAAGTCTCTGCATACTTAGATCAGTTCACCTCACTGTTCTCGACAGGAGAAAACACCGGTGGGTCAAAGCATATCTAAACTAATGACAACTTCCTTTCTGTACAGATTGGGATACTGAGAGGTGAAGCAGGCTTTTCATAGTCCTTGTCATTTTTGGTTCTGGGGATTAAACTGAGGGCCTGGTGTATGCTAGGCAAGCACCTGCCACTGCGCTTCATCTCCAGACAAGTGGGCTTTGCCATAATGCCTTTGCAAATCCACCTGTTTGTAGTAAGGATGGCTCTGGGTAAGGATGGATGAGTCCTTCCCAGATCACCGCTCCATATCCCAGGTTACTTGAAACTGAAATTGGGGTTCCTTTATCATTCCTTATCATTGTGGAAAAAGATTCTAGAAAGTTCTACAGGATGTCTCTATTATGTTTAGTCAGACAAAACCTGAATGTGAACACGTCCATTGATTTTACTTTACAAAGAAAACAACTTTGGAGGATACAGCTGAATGAAAATACATGGCGGCACGTGCAGCAGTCATCTGCTCTGGTGCAGCAAGGTGGACTTGAGTCCAGAAGGACTGTGAGAAAAAAAGTGACCATAGATAAAATGAGCAGAAATCTTGAAATAAAATTACTAACAATTGCTTTTTAGAAATAAAGTCACAATTGAGACAGCTCCTAAAATGCCATTAGGATCAAAGTAGACAGAAGGCCTTTCGCCCCACCCCCGCTCCGCCGGTCGGGACGCGTAGGCGAGATCCAGCCGGGCCTCAACGCGCGCTCTAGGACCCCAGGTCAGCCCACGGGGACCCGGCTCCGACTCCCGCCATCCAGCCGGAGCCGCGCGGGGGCCAAGGGAACGAGGAGGACCTCCCCCTGCGCCCGGGCCCCGCCCCAGCTGCCCTCGGGTTAAATAGCTCCACGCCGACGCGCGCAGCCTCCCTCTTTCGCCCCACCCCCGCTCCGCCGGTCGGGACGCGTAGGCGAGATCCAGCCGGGCCTCAACGCGCGCTCTAGGACCCCAGGTCAGCCCACGGGGACCCGGCTCCGACTCCCGCCATCCAGCCGGAGCCGCGCGGGGGCCGAGGGAACGAGGAGGACCTCCCCCTGCGCCCGGGCCCCGCCCCAGCTGCCCTCGGGTTAAATAGCTCCACGCAGACGCGCCCATCCTCCCTTTTCGCCCCACCCCGCTCCGCCAGTCGGGACACGCACGCGGTCCACCCGGGCCTCACCCCGCTCCCTAGTTAAGTCCCCGTTCAGGCCCCGCCCACCAGTACCCCAGGCCAAATAATTCAGTTTAGTGAAATTGAGAGATCTTAAGAGTTAAAATGACAATGCCAAAGTCAAAGTGCAAATCCATGAGAAGCAACACTCAAGTAAACAAATCTCCCACTGAAGAAATTAATCCCATAATGTTAGACTCCAAAAAGAACAAACCCGCGGAAAAAGGCCAAGAAAGCCTGACCCAGGATAACGACTTTCAAAATATGATCATTACCATGTTCAATACTATGAAAGAGGAAATCCGGGAGGAATTACATAATCGAATCAATCGCTTTGAAGAGGAACACAACAGACATCTGGAGGAGTTGAGAAAAACAGTGCAAGAAACAAAAAGTGGCATAGAACAGTTAAAACAAACTCAAGCAGAGTTTAAAACTGAGCTAAAAGACAAGTTATCTTCAACCCAGAACGCCACAGAGAGTCTTATCAACAGAACTAATGAAGCAGAGAAACAGAATTTCAGACCTTGAAGATAAAGTGGGAGTACTAGCCAGCTCAATGGAAGAGGTTGTTAAAGCCAAAAAGATACTTGAGAGAAATATCCAAGAGATATGGGACACCCTGAAGAAGCCTAACATGCGTATTCATGGAATACCGGAGCAAGAATCTCAAAATACCACCCCTGAGGAAATTTTTCAAACGATCATCAAGGAAAACTTTCCTCATCTAAAGAAAGAGAGGCCCATTCATATACAAGAGGCATTCCGCACCCCAAATAGATACGACCAAAATAGAAGCACACCGCGGCAAATAATAGTTAAAACACTCCACATTCAAGATAAAGAACTGGTGCTGAGAGCTTCAAGGGAGAAAAAACAAGTCACTTTTAAAGGCAAACCTATTAAAATAACAAATGACTTCTCAGTCGAAACAGTAAAAGCAAGAAGAGCTTGGAGAGACATACTTCAAGTATTGAATGAGCAAAAATGTCAACCCAGGCTGATTTATCCTGCAAAACTATCAGTCATGATCGAGGGAGAAAGAAAAATTTTCCAGCACAAAGACAACTTTAAGGGATACATGGCCACCAAACCAGGCCTTCAAAAACTGCTAGAAATGATACTCAAGCGTGAAGAAAAAAACAGGCATATCCAGGAGAACAGAAGGCAAATATAACACCATTAAAAGTGAAGCAATATACTTATAAAAGCTACTAAACATAATAAATGTCTGGAATTAACAATAGTTTCTCCATTATAACACTAAATGTTAATGGACTTAATTCACCGATCAAGAGACACAGATTACAAACTTGGATTAAAAATCACAATCCATCAATCTGCTGCCTGCAGGAAACCCATCTCACCACAAAAGATAGGCACGCTCTAAAAATAAAAGGCTGGTCAACAATTCTACAAGCAAATGGAAGCAGAAAACAGGCAGGGGTAGCCATTATGCTATCAGACAAAGTGGATTTCAAACCAAAAAAAATTATAAGAGACATGGATGGATACTACATTTTAGTCAGAGGTACAATTCACCAGGAAGACTTCACAATACTGAACATATATGCACCCAATACGGGCCCCTCCACATTCATTAAGAAAACCCTACAGCATCTAAAGCAAGAAATCAACCCCCAAACAATAATTCTTGGGGACTTCAACACCGCCCTCTCTACATGGGATAGATCAACAGGTCAAAAGCTTAACAGAGACACTTTGGAACTTAATCAAACCCTGAAAGAAATGGACCTCACAGATCTCTATCGAACTTTTCACCCACGCACCAAAGAATACACATTTTTCTCAGCAGCACACGGAACTTTCTCCAAAATAGATCACATATTGGGCCACAAAATGAATCTACACATGTACAAGAAAGTTGAAATTCTAACCTGTGCCCTATCAGACCACCACGGCCTAAAGCTGGACATCCACAACACATCAAACAAGAGAAAATACACTAACTCCTGGAAACTTAACACTATGATGCTGAATGAGAACTGGATTCAGGAAGAAATTAAAAAGGAAATTCAAGATTTCCTGAAAGTGAATGATAACGAAAATACAACTTACCAAAATCTCTGGGACACAATGAAAGCTGTTCTAAGGGGTAAGTTCATAGCTCTTAATGCCCACATCAAAAAAATGGAAACATCAGAAATAAACAACTTAACAATGCAGCTTAAAGCTTTAGAGAAACTAGAGCAATCTGATCCCAAAAGCAGTAGAAGAGAAGAGATTAGCAAAATAAGGGGAGAAATATCTGAAATCGAGACTAAGAAAACGATAGAAAAAATCAACAAATCGAAAAGCTGGTTCTTTGAAAAATCAACAAGATTGATACACCCCTAGCTAAACTAACCAAAAGCAAGAGAGAGAAAACCCAAATTAACAAAATTAGAAATGAACATGGAGTTATCACTACGGATACCCAAGAAATCCAGAGAATTATAACATCATATTTCAAAAACTTATACTCTGTGAAGTTTGACAACACAAAAGAGATGGATGAATTTCTAAGTAAACACAACTTACCTAAATTGAATCAGGAAGTTGTGAATTACTTAAATAGTCCTATAACATATAAGGAAATTGAGGAAGTAATCTCGAATCTTCCCACCAAAAAATGTCCTGGACCAGATGGATTCAGCACAGAGTTCTACAAGACATTTAAGGAGTTAATAACACCAATACTCCTTAAACTGTTCCATCAAATAGCAAAGGAAGGAACACTACCAAATTCCTTCTATGAAGCTAATATCGTTTTAATCCCAAAACCTAATAAAGATTCACTTAAAAAAGAAAACTATAGGCCGATCTCCCTGATGAACACAGATGCAAAGATTCTCAACAAAGTCTTAGCAAATCGGATTCAAAAACATATTAAAAAGATCATTCATGGGGACCAAGTAGGCTTCATCCCCGGCACACAAGGTTGGTTCAACATACGCAAATCAATAAATGTAATTCATCATGTAAACCAGTCCAAAGTCCAAGACCACATGATACTCTCGATAGATGCAGAAAAAGCTTTTGACAAGATCCAACAGCCTTTTATGATCAAAACGCTAGAGACAGTAGGAATGGAAGGAACTTTTATCAATATAATAAAAGCTGTATACAACAAGCCCACAGCAAGGATTATGCTCAATGGGGAACAATTGGAAGCATTCCCACTTCGATCAGGAACAAGACAAGGCTGTCCACTCTCACCACTTCTATTCAATATTGTACTTGAAGTCTTAGCCGAAGCCATAAGACAAGAAAGGGACATAAGAGGGATTCAAATTGGCAAGGAAGAAGTCAAGCTATCTCTATTTGCAGATGACATGATCTTATACCTGAGTGATCCCAAAAACTCCACCAGGAAGCTCCTGGAACTAATTGAGAAGTTCAGCAGGGTGGCAGGATACAAAATAAATGTGCAAAAATCAGAGGCCTTCCTATATGCCCAGAATGAAAGAAGTGAAAAAGCCTTGAGAGAAACCATGCCATTTACTATAACCCCTAAAAAAATGAAATACCTTGGTATAAACCTAACTAAGGAGGTAAAAGACCTTTACAATGAAAACTTTAAAACCCTAAAGAAAGAAATTGCAGAAGACACCAGAAGGTGGAAAGACCTCCCTTGTTCCTGGATTGGCAGAATCAACATTGTAAAAATGACCATCCTACCAAAGGCAATATACAGATTCAATGCTATACCAATCAAAATCCCAAAGCAATTCTTCAAAGAAGTTGACCAAACAATCTCAAAGTTCATATGGAGGCACAAAAGACCCAGGATAGCAAAAACAATCCTGAGTAACAAAAACACAGCTGGAGGTATTACCATACCAAACCTAAGTCTATACTACAAATCCATAGTTATAAAGACAGCCTGGTACTGGCTCCAAAATAGACACACAGATCAATGGATAAGGATTGAAGACCCAGATATAAGCCCACAAAGTTACAGCCATTTGGTCTTTGACAAAGGGGCCCAAAGAATCCAATGGAAAAAGAACAGCATCTTCAACAAATGGTGCTGGCAAAACTGGATCTCCACATGCAGAAGATTAAAGCTGGACCCGTACTTGTCACCATGTACAAGACTTAATTCCAAATGGATCAAGGACCTTGATATCAGGCCAGAGACTTTAAAAGCCATAGTTGAAAGGATAGGGAACTCCCTCGAGCTGATTGGGCTAGGCCAACACTTCCTAAACAGACATCCAATGGCACAGTCACTGCTACCAACTCTCAACAGTTGGGATCTTGTGAAATTAAAGAGCTTCTGTTCAGATAAAGAGATTGTCGCACGAGCTCAAAGGCAACCCACAGAATGGGAGAAAATCTTCACTAACCACATATCTGACAGAGCTCTACTGTCCAGAGTGCACAAAGAACTTAGAAAATTAAACTCCAAGGAAAACACTGGCCCAATTAAAAAATGGGCCCTGGAACTTCAAAGAAACTTTACCAGGGATGAAATTAAAATGTCTAACAATTATCTTAAAAAATGCTCCACTTCCTTCGCCATCAGGGAAATGCAAATCAAAACTTCCCTGAGATATCATCTCACCCCGGTCAGGATGGCAAAAATCCACAGTACAAACAACGACAAATGCTGGAGAGGATGTGGGGAGAGGGGAACTCTCCTACATTGTTGGTGGGAATGCAGGCTCATACAGCCACTCTGGCGAGCCGTCTGGAGATTCTTGAAGAAATTAAAGATTGAAATGCCATATGACCCTGCTATCCCACTTTTGGGAATAACCCCCCAAGCAGCAGAGGTTCGCCTCGATAGCACAAGCTCGACCATGTTCATAGCAGCACTGTTTACAATAGCAAAGTCATGGAATCAACCTAAATGTCCAACAGTTGACGAGTGGATAAGGAAACTGTGGTACATCTATACAATGGAGTACTACTCAGCCATCAAAAATGATGAATTACTGGAATTTGCTGGGAAATGGATGTCATTAGAAAGAATTATATTAAGTGAAGTATCCCAAACCCAGAAAATTAAGCGCCGTATGTACTCCCTAATAGGTGGCTCCTAGTACCAAACTCGCCCAGCCCACATTGGGACACTCAAAAGTAAACCTATGTAACACAGTAATTGCAAGGATTATGAACAAGAGAGATGGGTTAGGAGGGCCACACCAGAAACAAGGAGAGAGGAGACCATGTTACAGCAGAGAAAATAGGCCTCCATCAAGGTCTGCAAGTAAGTAATGAGAAACCTGGTTAAGTTCACAGACGTTCTTTCCTGATCTCACCAGAAGGGGAGGGCATATAGTCTAGCAGATAAAAAGTAATCATTTTGCAAATGGGTAATGGACCCCGCCCTCAGTGAGGTTTCCTACTCTTATTACATCTACCCTTGAATGTGCTATTACAACAAGACTCCAGTTTAACAGCTTTTTGTCTCTGGCCAGGGGGTGACATACAGTGCCCAGCAGAATGGAGTGAAGGGAATTGCAGGAGCAGAAAAACTGCAAAAGAAAATCAACAAACCACAATCCAGAACTTCAGAGACTCTATATCAATCACATAGAACTAGGACAGCCTAATCTCTCCCCATCCTGGAGCTCAGGGACATTTGCGGAAGAGGGGGCGGTAAGATTGTAAGAGCAAAAGGATGGGAGGAGCAACGATTTGCAAGATTCTCAACAATAGTTGGGGCCAAAGCAATCATAATGGAACTTTGCATGCCCTGCGCAATGTCCAGCGCACTGTTGCCCTCATAAAGTCTAGCATCTGTTAAGGGCACCGAGACCCCTGGAGGCAAGGGATTGACAGCCATAGTAGTAATCTTATGATTAAGGGGAACAAGAGAAAGGGCTTATGGAAATGCCACTGGGTCCTTATATGTCATCGGAGAGGAGGACCCAGTGGAGAGTTAGGCGCACACAATAAAGGACTCTCTGGGAATTGGGGGGGAGACACTGGGGGAAGGGGAGGGGGGAGGGAGGGAACTGGTAAAAAATTTTAAAATGTATAATTAAATTTTTAATAAAAAAAAAAAAGTAGACAGAAGGGCCTTTATATTTATAGTTTTTTGTATTTCGTGGGAAAAATCCTAAGTTTGATCTTCATCACTGGAACAGTCAAGCAAACTTTCTTGTTCAGTTTACTCTAAGCTAAGTCAATACTTAACAGGGAACTGTGAGTGCATTAAGATAAGAGCTTTTTCTTTTTTCTATAGCTGTAATATATATATTGTATTAGGCCCAAATTGTGGACTGGATCTTGGGGTAATTAGCAAACAAAGAAATCAAAATTTAAACATGCGTGTGAAAACATGCTGTTCATTTGTGGTCACAGTTAAAGTCTTCCAAGTGCTCCTTTTAAAATGATAGCTAAAACATTGACTGGCAATTGGCTGGCAAATGTAGAGAATGTGGGAGCTGCATTGCCACAGGTGGATCACACAAAAGAGAGCTCCAGCTGGTCTCTGTGTTTCTGTGATGACTTTAATTTCATAACAATGCTTCTTTTCATCATTCTTACTGTCCCAATGTGATACTGCATCTCTTAGCGCTGGACTGTATCTTAAGAAATTGTCTCATCAAATCCTCTGCCCTCCAGAAGAGAACTTTACAACTTTACTTTAGAGAACTTTATTATTGAAAACCTGGTAAGCCAAAGCAACTATTCACAGTCTTGTAGCAAACAAGTTTACTGGTATGGAGAAATCAGTTACCTTCAACTCCTAGATTAGGGAACTGAGTCCCAAGACAAGGTTGCAAAGCACAAATCAGACAATCTTCAAGGGTTACCAACTCCTCTAAGAGAAGCAGATCTTGTCATGTTATCACCAAATGGACAGAAACAAATTATGTGGTGACAGGGAGGAGATTTGTTCCTTGATTTAGATTTTAAAAACAAATATTATGAAATTCACGCCAAACAAAAACCTAAACATCAGAAATTACAATCTAATAATACGAAACTTCTTGAGGTTTCCTCTAAGACAATATGAATAGCAAAACTAATAGACTAAATTAAATCCACTAAAGTGGCAAAATGAGCAAGGAGGTTAACCTGCACCCTCCTTTCTTACACTCACGGTCAGGCTCCTCTGTAGATCCAGTCCAGAGATTTCTGTGACTGTGTAACACACCCATGTGCCTGATGCCCAGCCTGACACAGAGCACATTGTACCAAGTTATTATTGGGAGTCAGTTCTCTTCTTCTACCCTGCAGGCTCCAGGAATCAACTCCAGTTGTCAGGCTTGGTAGCAAGGGCCTTTACCTGCTGAGCTGTCTTGATGGAATTATGAAGATATGATTTGAAATGTCATTTTCTTGTTGAAGATGTTTGCCAACATAGAGAAAAGACTGAGTTATGCTACTAGGGTAGTATACCACACAGGAAAACTGAAAGGGACTGCCAAGCTGAATAACTGGACCTGACATTACATGTAAATAGAAATCTTTAATTTTCATTCAAATATTAAACAAAATAAACCTGTGGGAATCTGTAAGGAAGAATACTCTGCGACAAAATAGACTTTATACTTTGACTGCAGGAAAAAAAACTCAGTGACCAAAGCAAACATATGTTTATAGAAATCAATCTCTTGGCTTAAAGACAGCATCAACTCAAGAGGTATGACTTTGAAAAGAAAATTATATCGCAACCACCTGCTGCTGGTCTCTAATGCCAGTGCTGCCTCTCATTGGCCAAAGTCCAGCCTAAGGTGAAGGCAGGTAAGTAAGGAAGTCATTATGCCATGACTCACACTAAGCAAACTGCCACCGGCACATCCACCTGTGATAAAGTACCCAGAAAACAACTGGCTATAAAAACTGCTGGGAAGAGCGTGCTTTCTACTGGAGGGTGAAGAAACCTCATCCTTACAGGCTCTGTACTGTAGTACTGTAGTGCTTTCTGAAACGAGGCGCTATCAGAAGTCTGATTCGCAAATTCCTTCTCCAATATCTGGTGGGCGAAATTACTCAGGATTTCAAAACAGATTTGTACAGAGTGCAGCTATTGGTGCTTTTCAGGAGGCAAGTGAGGCCTATGTGGTTGGCCTTTTTGAAGATACCAACCCGCATGCTATCCATGCCAAACAGGTAACAATTTTGTCAAAAGATATTCAGCTAGCACGCAGCATACACGGAGAACGTGCTGAAGATTCCACTATGATGGGAAACATTTCATTCTCAAAAAAAAAAAAAAAAAAGAAGAAACATAAGTATATGACTGAGAGTGGAGAACTAGGGGACAGGAATCAAGTATTGGCAGTTTTTCCATTTTCATTCGTGTGTGAATGTAAAGCATTAATGCAAGTCAAATGTTTCAGTTGAACAAGTTTCAGCAGCTCAACTTTATAACAATTATAAATAAATCTGTTAAAATTTTCTGGACAATGCCAGCATTTGGATTTTTTTTTAAAGTAAGTAAATTTCTTATTGACAGCAACTAAATGGTGTTGTAGCATTTTTATCATACAGTAGATTCCATCCATTCACTATACTTTTCTAAGTTGTCTTACAAGCAAGTACATGTTTTTAATACTGTCTGTCTTCTGTGCTGTTCTTGTAAGTTTGCTATTAAAATACATTAAACTAAAAATTATATAATTATAAATAATTAGCTATGCCTTGTTAAATAAACTCTTAAGAAATACTGAAGTAGATATTTTCTTAATATCATTTAAAATCATTAAAATTCAAATCTAAACCCATCATTAAGATTAATTTTGAAAGAAACTTAATAATGAAGAAAATAAAGTGTCACTTTATGATTACTTAACATATGAATGTCTTATAATCAAGTAAGATAAAAAGAAAGCTGTAAATATTTAAAATAAGGTATTAATATTACTAGCTTATGGGGCTGGAGAGGTGGCTCAGGGGTTAAGCCTTTGCCTTGCAGGCGGAAGGTCCTGAGTTCGGATCCTAGACCCCACGTATAGATGCTGGGCAAAAGCAGGGGCGACCTGCGTTTCTGGTCCTGGTAGGGTGGAGCCTGTGAATCCCAGGGCAGAGTAAACAAGGAGGAGGTGGCGGCATCCATGGTGGTTCCCTGAATTCACCCGTGGTTATACACACACACACACACACACACGCATGCACGCACCCACGCATACACGCACAACTGAATAAATAATAAAAAACATATTACTAGCTTATAATTTGATTGTCTATCTGGATAAACCAAGAATAACAATTGAGTACTGGGTGCAAATCTTCACCAAATATTAGAGAAATGCTGACCAAACAGATGAATATACAAATATTTAACACTGATGAAAATATATAACACAGTAAATATAATTCATTATGGCTAACAAGGCAAGCAAGTAATATTCATTTCAGTGACTGACAATAGTCAACCAACTGTGGAAAGATTTTATCTTTCCTTACAATACATAAAATGAACAATATTGGCAGTCAATATTGAATGATTGGATAACTAAGCAGAGCATTATAGGTGAAGCTCAGGGAATTGTAAGTTTTACATTTTCTTCCTATTGGTGTAAAATATATTGGCACATTTTAGGGCAAATATATATCTCCTTTAGCTAAAAATGAAAGTGCTAAAATTTGTAGGAAATGTTCTGAGGAAAATACTTGGGCATACTCACAAGATATATACTTAAGAATATTTTATACCTCATCATTTTTAAAAGAATAACAAACCATTAAATATACCCACCAGTACCCACAAGTAAGAAATGGTTAAATTACATAGTCAAAAAGGAATTAGGTACTGCTGTTAAACATGATGATTCATATCTACAATTATTGATGTGGAAAGACATAATATGAAATGGCTAAAAAATCCCATGTAATGAGCAAATAAAAGCCAAAGTCACAAGTTAGAAAGAAACTTAGAAAGGAAATGATTTTCATAAAGCTGTGCTTTGTATATAAATTCTGGAAGCCTCTAATTCATTATCAGCCTATTTATAACAAGATTGTGGAGTTAAATCCTTATTCATGTGCTTTTCTATGTTGCCTTAAATTTCCACAATGCATGTATTTTAATGTGACAAATGAAGGTTAAACAATGTCTTTTTTTGGATTAGGGAAATTAAGGCGATCTGGCTAACATATTGTTCAGTACAGTGAAAGGCCAACTTCCAGCACCATATGTGTTTACAATTGTTTTGATGGTTCTGAAGCAATGAACCCATTTACTCTACACCCACCTTTCTCTGCTGGGCACCTGCACTGTTAAACTATGAGTGATGGAGACAACAAGAATCTGTCCTGTGGAGGGCCCTGAGCAAACCTCCTTGGAATATTCAGCTCAGAAAGGTTCAGCTGGAAAACATACAGTGCTGTTTCATCACTTAAAATCCAGCCTTTGGGTGGAGAATATAAATTGATGCAATCATTTTAGACATCTGACAGCACCTACTAAATGAAATAGGAATATATTATGATCCTTAGCCACTCTACACCAGAACTTATCTAACAGAAATGAACGCTCATACGTATAGAAAAGCTAATCCAAGAGTTAGGGGGATATTAATTATAATAGTCAAGAACAACAATCCAAACGCCCATCAAAACAAAATAACAATATATTCATATGTGGAATACTGCACTAATTGAAAAGAAAAAAATTCCAAATTATATCAGAGATAATTCTAAGTTTAAGAAACCAGCCAGAAAAACAGCATCATTCCTGATTTTGTATATATCAGTTCAAAGCTTGAAAAAGTAACTGACAGCAAGAAAATTGGAATAATAGCTGTTTTAGGAATGGAGTGACTATCTTTGAAGAAGAAACATGGCTTTTGAGAACATTGTAATACTTTCTGATGTTGGAGTGGAAGTTTTATGGATATGAACATATGTACAACTTTCCTGAGCTCAATGTAATGTTTTCATTTCATTTAAACCTCAATTATGAAGTTCTTTAAAAATCTTATTAAAAATGTAAAGCTGATCTTTCTGGTCACAACAAGCAGAAGCTGCTTGGTGGTGAGGATTGTACACTACTCTTGGTACCTCCTAAGCAATGCAAGACAAAACATCCTCTACATTTAATTACTACAACTGCCCAGCAGTCATTTATAGAAATTGCTCATAAATATTTGAGCACGCACCCTGGGAACATTTCTAAAGAGCTTTAATACTTCTTAGTCAAGGTACATGGGTACAATTTTTCCAAGACCAAGCCATTGATGTTAAACTAATTGAAGATTCTTGTTCATATAAGTCATAGCAACAAGGAAATTTACAGCCTTCTTGTGCTCTCTCTTGTTCTGTATGTCTTCATTTTAGGACCATCATCTTTATCTTGCTATAAACAGTCTTGTGATTTGGAATTCCCCACTCAGCCCTTAATTGGTCCACCATTCTATCTTGGTGCTGGGCTCCTCCACCTGGACCATCAGCCTTCTTTCTGCCTGCAGCTCTGTCCCATGCTTGGTCCATGAGAGACATTGGGGGTGAGAAAGCTAAGCTTATCATGAAAATGTTCTAGTCCATTCTCAAAGTCCAAAGATAGCTTTATAATCACTTCATTCTGCCATTTCTGAACTGAAACATTGTGCTGTCCACAAAACATTCTGGGTAGCAAAAACTAAGTATTGTATTCCAGGTTGCAAAAATGAATATTAAGTTCATTTTTGCATGATTTATTTTGTAATATCTCACTGAGTGTAACCCATGAACTTCTTGCTCTTAAGAATGTGATCAGCACTGATGTGCAATTGGTGGTTTGGATTCTTCAATTCAATAATCTCTTTTGGGTTTATTCATACACAATTGGAGCCTTTGTTTGGGTTTCTGAATCCTTGAAAGAGACTTTTACTCAGATTATGCCTCTCCTGGTAAGATGGCTTTTCGCTGTTCTGTCTCCCTTCCACTGCCCTCTTTCCAGGTGGCTTTTGGGTGTTTGGGAGTGAGCTGGTAGTTGCTTCACTAGTGGGACTTGATGGTTGCAAAGATGGTTCTGTGATCACCGGGTGTGTTTTCTGTTTCCTCCCTGTATGTGATGACTAGTGTTAATTATCAACTAGACAAGATCTACAATTTCCATAGAGACAAATCTTTAGGAACACTTGTGGGGAATTATCTTAGCTGGGTTAATTGAGGTGGGAAGACTTCCACTTTGGGTGGCACCATTTCCCTGGGTTGAGTTCCTGAACTATATAAATGGAGGAAACAAACAACACAAGCATTCAGCACTTTTGCTTTCCAATTGTAGATGCAACATGATGGTGTTCAAGCTCCTACCTCCTTTATTTGCTTATTATGACCAACTATGACTTGAAATGTAAGACAGGATAAATCTTTTGTTCTCTAAGTTGTTTTTGTTTGAGTATTTTTATTCTTGGACAGTTCTGTATTTTTATATAATTACTTTTTATTCCCCCCCCCAATATTACCCTCTCACATCCCCATCCCTTTTACCACTGAAAATCTTCTCAACAAGTTTTTCTCCACTTTTATGTCTTCTTTTTGTGTTTAACCCACTGAGCTTAATAAAGATTGTCATGTTTATTACCACGTGTCTGGGCACTTGCTTCAGCATAGATGACAGATTAGTAGAAACAACAATGAAGAAAGTGGGTCTCTTCCCAGTCAGCATTAATCATCAAGATTCACACAGAGACAGATAGGATCATATAAGCTCTCCTCCATCCATGACATAATGTTGGTTGCTCTAATCTTGTGTAGGTCTTGAGTGGGTAACAGATGCAGTGATGTAATCAGCTTACTATAGCAAGACAATTTAACAGTACTCCCTTTCATCTTTTTGGCTCTTGCATTCTTTGTATCTAGATGGTCTGTTTAGGATCAAGAACTCCACAGTCATTTATTCTCTATGTTGACCATAGAGAATGTATTAACCAACATACATTGTATAAAAAAAAAAGAAACTTTTCAGATGAAGGATGACAGCTTCAATAATCTATTGATGTAAGTATAGGTATTTTACAAGGTAATTTGTTTCCAGGCCTACTTAGCAAGTGATAGTTAGGGATTCTCCCCCTAGGGCCTATAACCTTTCCATCTGTAGGTTTCCATCCAGGTTTTTAGTACTGGATATGAGTTCCTTCTTAAAGAACAGACCTTCAATCCAGTTGGAAAGTAGATGGTTACCCCCATAGCACCAATAGGGACCTATTGCAAGGCTGGATTTTATTTTAAAGCATATGATCATAGCTGGGTAAAATTGTTTCTACTTATAAAGCTTTTTTCCCCCAGAAGTTTTAATATTGCCTTCAAGTACTATGAAATCTACCTGACAAGGAGGAAACTTCCAGATCATTTCCAGATTATATTCTCGTCCTGTGACTGATGTATGCAATGCCTTCAGCAATAAGGCTTCACCATCAGGTTCTGGTGAGAAATCAAGAAAATGGCTCAGCAGGCAGAAGGAGGCTGGCAGGCAGCAGGAGCCTCTGTTGGATGCACGGCCTATTTCTTTCCTCTGTACCTGTAGCTGCACAGCTGCAGGGTTGATATTCCCAGTCAATTAAGGTTCCTGGATAAACCCTGATGGTCTCAGGCTCTCCTTTGCTCCAGTTGGTGTCCCATGTGCCTTTGACCACAATCCAGCCTTGAACTTAAGGTTTTTTAATGCCCTGGTGGGCCCTACACAGTCACTCTTGACTTTACTCAGCCTCCTAAGTGTCCATTTTAGGTATTTATGGAGATTTTTACAATCCAAACTCAGGGTCATGGGACAGCAGCCCTTCACTTTGATGTGCATCAGGGAGATCCAAGGTGTGATCACAACATAGGTTCATGGACTCCACACACAAAATTCAAAATTCAGTTTTTGACTTCCTAGGTTTATAGTGTGGCCCAAGAATTTTCATTCTTAGAATTTCCTCAGATGAATTTGATGCTGATAGTGATACTGTCATCAACTCTCAGCACACACAGGTCAAAGGAGAATAGACATAGCTTAGGCAAAATGAAAATTGGGTGCTTCAGATTTTATCCTGAGATATCTTGATATCATATTGCTTAAGTGAATTTTGTAAAATTAGATTATCATCTCAACAGATGCAGAAAAATGCCTTTGGTAAGGTCCAACATCACTTCATGATAAAAGTCCTGAACAAACTTGAAATACAAAGAATATGCCTCAGCATAATAAAGGCTCATCACACAGTAAGCCCAGTGTCACCACTGTATTAACTGGGGAAAAGTCAAAAAAATTCAAATATGTGGTTAAGATCAGTAATGAACCAAGGGTATCCACTTTCTCTAAACACAATCAGTGCAGAGTTTAAGCCACAGCCTAGTGATTAGAGGAAGAAAAGTGATGCACATTGGTACAGAGGTCAACTTATTCCTGTTTGCAGATGATGTGATCCTAAGTGTAAAAGACCTTAAAGGTTCCAATGGCAGATTCTTACAATAGTTAATCATTTTTAGCAAACTATTAGGATACAAAATTAACATGTAAAAGTCAGTAGCATTCTTCTTATATACATGTGAACATGCCAAGAAAGCAATCACAATAGCGTAAACAATGCCTAAGCATATCCCCACAAAAGGAAATGAAAGATCCCTGTGTTAAAAAATGTTAAAACACTAGGGCTGGAGAGGTGGCTCAGGGATTAAGCCTCCGCCTTGCAGGCGGAAGGTCCCGAGTTCGGATCCCAGATCCCACGTATAGACGCCAGACGGAAGCGGGGGCGGCCTGCGCTTCTGGTCCTGGTAGGGCGGAGCCTGTGAATCCCGGGGCAGAAGGAGGTGGAGGCGTCCATGGTGGTTCGCGAATTCGTCCGTGGTTCTACACACACATGCACACACACACAGACACGCGCGCGCACATACACACAGTTGAATAAATAATAATAATAAAAAAATTTAAATTTATTAAAAAAAATGTTAAAACACTAAAGAAAGAAATTCAAGAGGATGGAAAGTGCTCATGACTCAACAGAATTAATATTGTGAAAAGTGCTGTGTTACCAAAAGCAGTAAACAGATTCAATGCAATTCTTATCAAAATTCCAATTGAATTTTTCACAGAAGTAGACAATTCTCAAATCCACATGGAAGCACAAAAGACCACAATATCCAAAGCAATCTTGAGCAAAAAGAACTATGCTGAAAGAATCACAATATCTGACTTCAAGTTATACTCCAGAGACAGAAACAACAGCGCAGCACTAGCACAAACAGACTTGTAGATCAATGCACTGTAATAAAGAGCTCAGAAGTAAACCCACACAGTTTCAGATACCTGATTTTTGACAAAGATGCCAAAAACATATATTGTAGAAAATATAGCCTCTTCAGCAAATGGTGCTGGGAAAACTAGTATCTATATGTAGAAGAGTGAAACTAGATTACTATTTCTCACCATGTAGAAAAAAATCAATTTAAAATGGATCAAACACCTCAAAAAAAGGTAACAAAGAGAAAATGTTTCAAAATACAGGCACAAGCAAAGACTTTCTGAAAAAGAACCAATAACCCAGGAAATAATGCCACAGCATATTGACAGATGAAATTGCATGAAATTTAAAAGTTTTTGCATAGCAAAGAAGAGACCATCTAGTGAACACAAGAAAATCTTTTCCATCTGTCCTTCTGACAGAGGATTGATACATGGAACATATGAAGAACTCAAAAAGCTAAATGTCAAGAGACCAAGTAAACAAATTAATCAACAGGCTAATGAAATGAAGCACAGTTCTCTGAATAGGAAACACAAATGGCCAATGAACATACAAATGTTCAACATTTTTAGCTATTGGAAAATGCAAAGTAGAGCTACATTGAGATTCTATTTTCACCCAGTCAGAATGGCTATATTAAAAATCAACATATGCTGGCAAAGATACAGGGGAAAATGAGAATTCTTATTCACCATTGGTAATAATGTAAACCTGTTTGGCCACTATAGAAATCAATACAGAATTTCTCAAAAAATTAAAAATATTAACTACACATGACCTAAGCTATATCATTCTAGGCATATTCCTAAATGTATGTTAGCATACTACGGAGATACTTGAATATCCATATTTATTGCTGCACTATTCCACAGTAGCCAAGTACAGAATCAACATAAGTATATATAAACAGACAAATAGATAAGGAAATTCTGCAGATGAGCTTTATTCAGCCATGAAGAAGGACAAGTTTGTCTTTTCAGAGACATGGATGTAACTGAAGACCATCACATTAAGTGAAATAAGTCAAACTCAGAAAGGCAAATATCATCTGCTTTCATACATATTAGAAATACAAATTCATGTAGTTATGATATATATATATATGATATGCAAGTAAAAGCAATACTGGATGTTATAGTTACTCTTTCTGACCACACTCAGGATCAAGCAATTTAAGAGGAGAAAAGGGAGATTTATTTTATTTGGTTGCACAAGGGAAACATAACCCATCACGGTGGAAAAGGCATGACAGCTGCCAGAAACTGGAGGCTGCTCAGGCCCCGTCCGTCATCAAGGAGGCCAAAACAGCAAAGAACAAGTGCTAGAGCTGACTACTAAGTGAAAGTAGGACAGATTTATCAACTTCAAGGCCTACCCTCTATGATGTTCCTTCCTCCAGTAGTATTCTACCTTCTAAAAGTCCCATTATCTTTTTAAACACTAGTGTCAGCTAATTATGCAAACACAAGCCTGTGAGAAACAACTCATGTTCAAACCATGACACTGGATACATACAATGACTAGCAGGAGTGGGTAAACATGAAGAGGAGACGATGGGTGGGTGAACTGCTCAAGGATCATGATACACTAGAATGAAAATGTCTTTGTCACCTATCACCAACAACTCTGCTTTTAAATAACCCTTGTTTCTTGTGTTTCACTTATACAGCAGCAAGTCCTTCTTTGGACGTCTTGTTTTTCCCACCTTCCACTATATATCCTTCAGTCCCTTCCCAGTTATTTGCAAGCAGAATAAATAGATTTGGTTTTCACATGTCTGGTATTTAATAGTCTGTCACACTAGGCAACAAACCAAATAGCCCAATTGCCACGAGAAGACAAGTTGTCTTCTTTACATTCGGTGAAGATCTGGTTTGGGAAATGCGCAAGACATCCAGAATGTTTTCTTTCTCTAAAGAAAGTCTAGCTTAGAAGAGAGAAGAGGAGTGTCTTTCTGAAGGATATACTCACTGGAAAATGTCTCCATATAGATTTCCATAGTGGTTATACAAGATTAACTGTTTCTAAGGCTCAGAATAACTCATTTTATCTCTGTATTCCTGTTGTAAGTTCAGTCCTGTGGTTCTAAGCCCTTCATTCACTGAAAAAGGTTACAGTAGAGTTCTGGTTATGGCCATGGAGTTACCAATACAAAGCATATTAATGTTTAATTGAATGGTCCTTGTTATGGGGAAGGTTCACTGAAGAACTCATTCTATTTCTTTCTAGAGCTACTACTGACAAAAGAGTTTAAATTATAGAACATGTTGCATATTATACATTGGAAAGCAACCCTATCCCTACTGCTAAAATACCATTTCAGTTACTTAATTAAACATTATGAAACAAAACCCTTATAATCATTTTCAAATCATGGAGGCAAAGCAAGTTGGCGAGATGATGAAAAACCTGTATTTGGCAGCACAGGACATTTTTCTGCTGCCAATTTCATGGGCAGGTGCGTGGAATTTGATAAGATTTGAGAGGAAAATGTGTTCCTATGATTCTGAATGTTATCAAAAGCCACTTCCTGCTATTTTAATGTTCTGACTCCAAGTCTATGTGGATGAAGTTCTCTGGTCTGCTTTCTTGGTGGGATCCACCACCATACCTTATCTCCCCTAACTGGGGGAAGACATATGATATACAAACAGGTGGAGCATCTAGACTGCAATTCAGACTCCACACACAACCTTTATATAAATCACTGGGGAGTGATTTATTTTATATGTTGAATTTTGATGAATGTCTTGCTCTTTCTTTGAGCACAGTCAGCTTTCAGCTATGTCAAAAGTGTAATGATTGAGAAATTTCCAAACATACCAGTCAGGAATGCAGCAGAGAGAGTGCACGTTCGCCAAACTTCTGTTTATCTTTGAGTTTGGTCATTAGCATCTGCTTTCATTCTGATGGACATGAAGACACTCCTTGAATTAAAAAAAAACTACCAAATCAACATCTCTGCACACGATTGATCACCTCCATAAAGCATCCAATGTGAGTGCCTCCTCTGTTCCTAGTCCTCACCTGGGTGGACCACACCAATTGAACGGGCCTCTGAAGTTCCTGAGTAAAGGAAAATTTACACTCAAAAAACTCTATGGCTGTATGAGATTTTTGCCTTGCTGCTCTGAGCAGCTCACTAATTAATGTGCTTCATTCCAGAAAAAAAGAAGACTAGCAGGTATAGGCACGGATAGTTCAGTCTGCCACTAATACTGACACAGTCTAGCTTCTAGGATGTATTTGTCCCAAAGATGCTTTATCCTTTTGGGATTGCTCAAAGAGACCATTAGTCAAGGAAATAGAGATATATGGCTTTGGAAGTCTTCAGCAGAAAAAGCTTTCCACCCTTCATTTTCACAGTCATGATTTTTATCAAGTAATATCTTGCCTGGAGATAAGGTCAAGTTAGGTTACTGTTTACAAGATCGTCCAGCAAAGTCTCAAACATTGTATTATGGAGAAGTTGCAGTTTAGTTATATTGGACCATAAATCAGAACATCTCTGTTCACATCAAAGTCTTCGGGAAGGTGGAAAGCAAATTGGGACACAGATCTGGGGAGATTTCCTGAAGGTGTACATGTTGAAGTCCTCACAACCCCATCTAGGAGGAAAACCCCTGGTTTCTCTGTGAGGAATTTGAATCGGCAGAGCTCCCCTAGTGAAAAAGCAGTCACAGCATATTAGCTTGTCATCCTCAGTGGAGAAAAGCCCTGAAAATGAGACTCTCGTGAAGCTTTAGTTATGCCTATAATTATCCAACCTAGTTGAATCTAATTTTAATACCTCTGCATAACATTCCAGGAAAGGAATTACATGTACTAAGCAGCTTTTAATGATGATGAAAAGAGCCAGCGTGTGCTTGGCTCCCAGGGATTCTTTCACTTTTCCTCATCATGGTATGGCCTATTGGCCTTTAAATGATTTCTGATTAATAAGCACTTGTTTCAGGGCACGGAAACTAAAACAAGATAAACACATATTAACAGAGTAGGAACATAGCTAAGGCACATTGTAAGTAATTCCTAAGGCATGGAAATGCCATTCTTAAACCATCGTGGAGGACCAAGGGCCAATTTTATTGAAGTAATTAAGTACTTTCTTTCAAGTCTGTAGCTTTTTGGGTCATTACAAGCAACTGGAACTTGGAGAGGAGGTGTTAATTGAGGCTAAATAACAGAAAGGGGTTGACTCTTTGACTTCTGAATACCAAGCAGCTATAGTGAACACAGGTCCTATTGAGATTTAGGGTGAAGTGAGAAAGGTGCAGCAGGAACCCATAAGTGTCAACATTTCCTTTATGAGAACTGAGAGCAGCAGTGAGAACCATGGGGAATGCTGGGTGCTTGCAACAGGCGGGGCTCCATTCCAGAAAGTTCAAACCACTGACTTCCTAAGTTCAACTTGAGTTCAACCCATGATAGAAAAACACCTTATCGCTGTGTTCCACCACAGCACTACTTCTGGATGCTCCAAGTCAGAGCATCCTTGGAATTACAGGAACTTGGCTTAGCACCATCTTCTATGCCTGGAAGAAGCATCTGTTTGCCCAGCTTTGATCTCTCAGAGCTTGACTGTGAGGCACAGGAAGTAGAGTCTGTATTTCACTAATCACTGTAACTTCACTATGCTGAAACCATAGCTCCTTCTTCTGTTTATATGAAAGGGACTTAAATAAATAACACAAATTGTTTTCTTTTGTCAAAGATTATTGATGGTTACTTTTCAGATGCAGAGTGAGAAATTCTGATTATAAAGCAATATGAAAACTTTCTCAACTTACAAAATGATATTATATGAATTATAACCAGAAATATATAAATTTAAGCCTATGGAAATATTAAAAGTAACCATCTCTGGGCAGGAAAATAGTGGGTTATCTTCACTGACTTTCTACTTTCTAAGTCAAACAGCTACTAAAATACTCATTGACTTGAATATGATCATGCTACTTTTGCTGAAAACCTGAATCACTGTTTAAAAAAAAAGAAAAGAAAAAGAAACCCATACATGGATCTGAGCACAGAATTCCCAAATATCTTGCTTCCCATTCCTCTCTTCCACAAAGACAATGCACCATTTTATGGTAAGATTAAATGCGTGACCATCAGAACTGTTTGTAATCCACATTCTGAATCTTGTTTAATGATCTCCATAGAGAGATGCTTTTGGTGGGAACATGGTCTTTTAGCACACACCCCTGAGGCACACAGATAATTTGGCACCACGAATTGGAGTTGCTCTAAAACCTAGCTTTCAACAACTTGGAGAGCTCAGAATCCTTTAAAATCACTCTTGCCAAGGTTCTAAGTGATCAAAGACTGTGTGCCTCTTCAAGACTGTGTGGCTGTGTGGAAAGCTTTCCTAACTCACTTGAACAAAGTAGGCAGTATCACTTAATGCCAGCACAGCAAATTTTGCAGTAGTTTTTAAATCCGTGGAAAGGGGGAAAATTTCTTTTACATTTACATTGTTAGGTGTTGGCTGCCTGAATTTTAACTACAGGATGAATTCTATGCTTAGTTACTTTGCACATTAGTTCACATGATCATTTAACAGTGGGAGCTATGACATTACAGAGAAAATCTAAGCTGACATATACAGTCTTCTTGCTCCAAAACACTTTCTTATTTGATGAAGCCGGCTGGTTATTCAACACTTGGATTAATGCATCATTCACAAGCTCTCAGGAATTTTAATTTTTGGAATCAGAAAATTTATTATTCTAAATCTACTTCATATGCTTTATTTAATGCTTATATTACTTCATTATGGTCCAGTTTTATGTGTTTGTTTTACTTGTCCATAACTTGAAAATACTCTGCTTTTCAAAGGAGATGAGGAAGTGAAATTGCTTTGAGGTTATGTCTCTTCAACATAAGGGCATGAAAGAGGTATTATTCAGAACAGCTTAAAATAACCTGGCAAGGCAGAAAGGGTGCAGAAGATTATATAAAATATCTTAAAATTCATCCTTATTTCTATTTTATTAATGTGTGCTTATTGTATAGAATATATGGGAAAAAGTGCTTTGTAAACCATTACTTTTTTTTCTATCAACTTGAAATAATCACTATTATCATCTGGTAGAAACACTATATATTTTTGCCTACTTATTAGAGAGGGAGAGAAAAAGAGGGAGAGACGGAAAGAGAAATATGTCACAATTTTGTAGTGTCATAATTTGTTTTCTATTTTAGAACAAATAAAATGTGTATATATTTTGAATAATTCCACATTTATATTGTGAAAAAGTTGCCTATAGCTTGTATTAGTCAGCTTCCTGTTACTGCAGTAAATGCCTAGGACAATCACCTTATAAAGAGAAAATTTCTGGCTCACAGTGTTCAGGATTCTACGTCTTCTTGAAGTCCAGGGTCTGAGGCCTCTGTTGGTGCTGACAGCCAAGGCACATGGTATGTAGTAGAGCTAAACTGACTTACCTAATGTTTGGAAATCGAGGAGAAAAGTGCTGGGGTCCCCTCACCTCTTCGAGCACGTGCCCCCTGTGACCTAAGATCCTGATCCCATCATTCTGGCACTAACCTAATACATGAGCCATCCCAGGGATGCCTCAGCCCTCATGACTGAACCACACTAGCATCAAACCTTTAGCTCATGAACCTTTAGAGGGACATTTAAGACCCAAAATATTGCGATACTTAATTATTCAATAGCATCACAAATAAATAAATCCTTAGCTTTGGACACTCAGAAGATATTAAAGCAAGTGCTATTACAAATATTGTGACAGTACACTTTCTACTAGATTCTTAATCATATTCTTAGATTACTTTCTTAGAATGTAACCTTGCTCAACATATATGCACGTTTTAAATATTTTGTACTTGCTATCAGCTTGTCATCTTGATAAGTGTCATCACTGTCCTTCAGCATCACTGGCAAAAACATAATTATTCCAAACTCTCTGTCATGCTGGATATAATGGTTGTGTCTTCCCAAATCTGTGTGATACACAAAATTTTAAGACTTCAGGATGAAGAAAGAGTTATGATAGGCATGATTAATTAAATTAAGGTAAAGTCATTAGGACTAGTTCTGATCCAATATGCCTTGTGTCCTAGAAAAAAGGATTTGCACAGACACACATAAAGAAAATGTTAGGGGAGAACATACACACATGCTATTCTAAATCATCATCATATATGTATACATGTATTTTTCTGACAATTTTCAATTGGAAAGTACAGATTACCAGGAACACCTACTTGCCTTAAACATGACTATAAATTAAGTCATTTTTAAAAATCCCATGACTTAAAATGACCATCATCAGAGTTTGCAATATAGCTGAGTGATGAGAAAGATAGGAAAAGAAGGAGACGGAGTACTAGAACCACGGACGAATTTGGAACCACCACTAGAGAGAGGGAAGCAATGTGTGTGACTCCAAAAGAACATATGCATCTCTCAGTGACCAGGTTGCTGCCTGTGAAGAGAAATGTGCTCCTTGAGAGAGGCACTTGTGGCTTTGCTAGGAAGATTGGTTCCCTAGTTTTCTCTCAGGGGGGTGGAAATGGCAAACTCTGCTATTTTGGCTTCACTGTTTATTACATACAAGGATATCAATGAAATATTTGGTCAGATACCCTGTAACCACAAAAATTGGCCAGCTCTTAATTCTGACTTCCAAGTGGTTTTTGACAATTTAGGACATTCTGCTGGTAAAGTTATACATGACAACAATTACTCATGCCACAGTCTCCACATTCAGAAGCTGATGACTGGTCTCCTAGTAAATTCGGCCCTTTCTTCTGCTTCCTCAGGCTTGCATGCAAAATTCGAAATCATTTTTTTTAAATTTTTTTATTATTTATTCAATTGTGGGTATATGCATGTGTGTGTGTGTGTGTGTGTGTGTGTGTGTGTGTGTGTGTGTGTGTAGAACCACGGACGAATTTGGAACCACCATGGACCGCCTCCACCTCCTCCTTGTTTACTCTGCCCCGGGATTCACAGGCTCCGCCCTACCAGGACCAGAAGCGCAGGCCGCCCCCGAGGCCGCCCCCGCTTCCGCCCGGCGTCTATACGTGGGGTCTAGGATCCGAACTCAGGACCTTCTGCCTGCAAGGCAGAGGCTTAACCCCTGAGCCACCTCTCCAACCCCCAATTCGAAATCATTTTATTTTGGTATTTGTAGTTCTGGCGCATCAAGAGGCTCATGCATAGACTTCAGACAG
The DNA here is from genome assembly GCA_023101885.1 of Typhlomys cinereus. Lineage (NCBI taxonomy): Eukaryota > Metazoa > Chordata > Mammalia > Rodentia > Platacanthomyidae > Typhlomys > Typhlomys cinereus. Next base: position 2,136,646 of record JALPQD010000225.1, on the reverse strand, counting down.
TGATCTCCACAAATCACATGAAATGTATGCTCTCCATGTGCAGTGAGGTTCCATGATTTGCAAAAATATTCCATGACTTCAATGGCTTCTTTGCCCACTTGTAAAGAAAATAACAGAAAAGGGAAAAACTGTGGCATTCTCTGAACCTCATAATATTTGCAATGATTTTTCCTTTGCGTGATACTCATTATAATGATGTGTCAAAGGATGTGTTTTCAGAATGCTACTCCTTTAAAGCACGCAATATCATAGATGCAAGATGGGACTATGTTATAGAAACATACAGGTCTGGGCCCCACAATGAACATGCCACCCCGCTGACCAAAAGTATTTTCCCTGCATTCATCAAGAATCACATGTCAGTAATAGTTGCTATATATAAATTGAACTTGCATCTGTATTCAAGAAATAAAATAACTTTAAAATTTATTTATTTATTTATTTATTATTGGTGTGTGTGTGTGTGTGTGTGTGTGTGTGTGTGTGTGTGTGTGTGTGTGTATACTGTGGAGAAGGAAGAGTGACTTCAGGAATCATCCTGGATTCCTTCTAACTCCTTTTTGCTTTGCTCTGAGATTTCTCAGGCTCTGTCCAACAGAGTCAAAAGTACAGGCTGCCATCATTTCTACCTAGTATATTTACCTGGGACCTGGAATCCAAACTCAGGATCTTCTGTTTGGAAAGCAAAATATTAACCCATGAGCTATCTCTCCAGACCTAAAATACCTTTTAAAATATTTCTTTAGTAATATTATAAAATATTGAAAATTTATATATGACATTATATATATACATGATTTAAGTTGCTTCAAGAAAAAGCAAAAGAATGCTTGAGATCAACATAATTTGTAGATAATTTGTAGTTTTTTAATTTGTGTAATTGTGTTCAGTTTCTACTGAAATTTTCCTAAATACCAGAGAAACTATCCCATTTCAGAATCCAATTATTTTGATGTTAGAAAATTCTCAGTTATGTATTCATTGAACTTTTTCCTGGTTTCTGCAGGTCAAAAAGAAGACATCAGCACACATGATATGAACTCAAAGCCACCTTTTACTGTCTGGGCCAACATTAGGATTTACATGTTATCAGTGAACAAACACATGTATTTCCATCCTTATGGGTCAAAAGCATAGTTCTTCATGGATTGGTCACTTCACATAGTGATTTGTGATGAGAGCTAAGATTAAATGCAGATTTTGTATGTTTTCTAACCATAGAAAAAGAAATGTCTCATCACAGGGAAGAGATTTTTAGAGTGAGTCTATTGAAACCACAATTCCAGTACTCATCGAGTGACTATCTTCCACGATGCAATCAATTCTGTAAGGATTTGGTGATACGCCATTTTTGAAGTTCTTTCAAGATTAAAATTAGAAGTGTATATAAGTGTCTATAGTACGTGGCCACTACCACAGCTTAGCATGCAAGGATTCTGGCAGCAGACTCTGAATGAGAGAAGTTTTCAACCACATAGGAACTTTTGGGTTTAGAGCTTTGGCAGATACACCAGAACATTGCTATTTTTAATGAAATTTCATCTATAAAATACTAATTGCTATTCCATTTGTGAAGTCTAGACAATGGTAGGCATCCAGTTCTGAGAAGATTTCTTCTTGCCTTTGCTATCTGCTCTCTCCTCACAGTTGCCTCTTGTTTGTTTTGCTGACTTGGTCCAAGCATCTTTGCTCATTTCCTCTTCCCATGAGAGGCTAAGTGAGACAATTTTCTACAAGATATATTTATTATAACATTGTATTTATTGATTTATTATTTAGAATGTCACCTGAGAAATACAAAACTCATTACTACCCTCTGATTTTTTGCCGAGAAGAGAACTATGGCCACCAGAATAGCCAACATTTAAATACATCAAGGTAAGTAAGGTCTTTTAAAATGACAAATAGACTGCTGATTCACTCACCACCTCCTGACACTTGGCCACATTTTATTTTTAGCTTTCTTGGTTCATGCCGTCTTCCTTTGGGATTCTCCCCTTCTTCTTGATCCTTTGGGATTCTCCTCTTCTTCCTCTTTGAGGCACCCTTTTCTTATTCTCTGGTCACTTCTCTGATCCATCTCTCACCCAGCCCTTCATCTGCTGCACTGGTCTCTTCTCTGAGCCACAGACCATGTGCTACAGTGACAGTTCTATGCTGGTGTTCAGTAGACATCATGCCATGTGATGAGAATAAACATCATTTTTTAAATTTCTGGTGGTCAGTTTTTCTGTTTCTTATGGTAATGTGGATGCCAAGGCCCGGGACTTTACCTAAATAAACATGAAGAAAAAATAAACATGAAGAGGTTTCAGGAGAAACTTCCTGTGCTGAGTGAGGGGGAAGCTTTGGCACTGGAAGGGGCTGAGGACAGCTACTCAGGGTTTGGAAAACTTGTTTATAATTTGGCATGTGTGTGTGTGTGAGTGTGTGTGTGTGTGTGTGTGTGTGTGTGTGTGTGTGTGTGTGTCACAGGCGTTAACAAGATACCTGAATGAAGCAATTTTAGAAAGGGAGGATTTATTCTAGGTTACATCAGTCATGGTGGTGGAAGTATGAGAAAGTATTTTTCAACTGATATAGACAGCAGAGAGAGAGAAACAGTGAGTGTGTGTGTGTGTGTGTGAGAGAGAGAGAGAGAGAGAGAGAGAGAGAGAGAGAGAGAGAGAGAGAGAGAGAAACAGGACCAGGTACAACTTTCAAAGGTATTCCTCTTGCAACCCACTTCCTCCACCAATACCCCACTTCTCCAAGTTTCTACCACGTACAAAAATAGTGCCAGTAGCTAAGAACCAGACTAAAACACCTGAGTCCATGGGAGACAGTCATATTCAAATCCCAGCACACCGGCAGGATGAGATGCTCATGTGAGTAGCTATCTTTTCCTTAATTTTGGAAGGTCCTTGCAACTACAGTGTTAGATGTGTCTGTCTCCATTTTTTGTTGCTGTTTTCATTCATCCAACCTTCAGTTGCTCTGTGGTCTGAATGGCTCTTTAGAAATGAATGTACAGCCTTGTCTAGTTCCTGATCGAAGTGGGAATGCTTCCAATTGTTCCCCATTGAGCATAATCCTTGCTGTGGGCTTGTTGTATACAGCTTTTATTATATTGATAAAGGTTCCTTCCATTCCTACTGTCTCTAGCGTTTTGATCATAAAAGGCTGTTGGATCTTGTCAAAAGCTTTTTCTGCATCTATCGAGAGTATCATGTGGTCTTGGACTTTGGACTGGTTTACATGATGAATTACATTTATTGATTTGCGTATGTTGAACCAACCTTGTGTGCCGGGGATGAAGCCTACTTGGTCCCCATGAATGATCTTTTTAATATGTTTTTGAATCCGATTTGCTAAGACTTTGTTGAGAATCTTTGCGTCTGTGTTCATCAGGGAGATCGGCCTATAGTTTTCTTTTTTAAGTGAATCTTTATTAGGTTTTGGGATTAAGACGATATTAGCTTCATAGAAGGAATTTGGTAGTGTTCCTTCCTTTGCTATTTGATGGAACAGTTTAAGGAGTATTGGTGTTATTAACTCCTTAAATGTCTGGTAGAACTCTGTGCTGAATCCATCTGGTCCAGGACATTTTTTGGGAGAGGAGGACCCAATGGAGAGTTAGGCGTACACAATAAAGGACTCTCTGGGAATTGGGGGGGAGGCACTGGGGGAAGGGGAGGGGGAGGAGGGGGGAGGGAGGGAACTGGTAAAAAATTTTAAAATGTATAATTAAATTTTTAATAAAAAAAAGAAATGAATGTAGTTTCACTTCATAAACTATGTTAGGTACAAACAATATTTCTAACTCACTTTTCCCCAAAGCCATTTTCCAGTCTGTTATTCTGACACAATACCTCCACAAAAAGTTCTTTGTTTTCAGAGGAAGCTGCTGAGAGACAGTAAGCATTACGCCTTCCAGACCTTCACAGTCTCAAGCTGAGCAGCCACAAGAAGAGAGGCTCACTCAGAATTCCTCTTTTCTCTGAAAAGAGGGCAATGATTTTCCTTCTGATATCCCCAGACTTTTGTTTTACCAAGTTTTCAAGCCCTGTATTTGAAACATTTTTCATATCAGAGGAAGAAACGCATTCCCTAATTCGCCACACTGCAGGTCATGGATCCTTATTTGTGAACAGATGACCTCTTCGTGAACATCATTGTATTCTCAGCTCCTTTGGCTTCTAACAGTGAGGGTCAAAGATCTTTGGTGTTGTTTTCTAATTTGGCATTGTTAACAATAATAACAATTGCAAGTATGATGAGAGCTGCGGATTGTTGTCTGTCTTGGTAAGGAAGATCATGCTAGAAGTGTTGTTGAAGTTTTTCATATATCTTGTATTAGTTCCTCGTACTTGTACCAGTTACCACTCAAAGTCAAGCTACTTAAGGGAGAAAAGGGAGATTTACTCAGCGTATGGTTCCAAAGAGGAGATACAGTCCTTTATGGCAGGAAAGGCATAGCTGGCTGGCAGAAGCTGGAGATGGCCTAAGTCACATACATCATGAGGTTCAGCGTTGCAAAGGTTGCAATTGCAAGAGCACATTCATCACCTGAAACAGAATGGAGCTAATGTCAAGGTCCGCTCCTTGTGACTGCTTTCCTGCAGCAAGTTTCCACTTCCTAAAGGTGCCATGACCTTCCCAAAACACTAAACAATCGAACACATGACCCTGTGAGGGAAAACTCACATTTCAAACCATAACATATGTTTAATCACATTTTTTAGAAGCAATTTCCCAAACAGTATTCCATCAGGGGGAAAAAATCTGAGCTTTTTCTTATCACAGTGTTGTTTCATTATTTCATTCTACTTTTTTAATACAGAGAAATCTCAATTTAGTGTTATTGTCCTCTGCTTTTTACACATACATTTATGTAATGGCCTTTCTATTCTTTGTAAAATGACAATTCTTAGTAACATTTACTGTGAGATCTTGTAATCTTTTGACAAGGTTGGCTAAGCCCTTAGGATTTAATTCTTTTTATTTTTCACATTTAAGTTATAATCATAAATTAATTGTAGTCTAAATTTCTGTTAAATTTCTGTTAAATGGAACAATGGTTTTCCCATTTCTAATTCTCAAGTCATAATTGGAGATTATACAAGGGAATTCTTTTCTTAATTTTAAAAGAATTTCCATTATTTTTATATTATAGCAATATTATACCCAGGTTAAGAAAAATGTGGGGAGATTTGAGTTAATGTTAGTGGACTTATGATAGTACAATGATATTTGGATCTCTTTAAAAGCACTAAAAAAAGAACAACATAGATATAAAGTTTCTGTATTAAATAACACTAAATAACTGCTACAGGCACAATTATATGTTATATCACAATCACAGTAAAAAGTGAATTATATATGCCAGCCAAAGCCAATCAATTTGAGGGTATTCCCTACTTATTCTTCTAGGAATTTTCAAGATTCTGGTCTAACATTGAGGTCTTTGATCCACTTGGAGTTGGATTTTTTTCAAGAGACAAAAAGAACCAGATTCATTCCTCTTCATGTAGATATACAGTTTTGAAGCACCATTTATTGAAGATGCTACCATTTTCCAATAGGATTTTTGGGAACCTATGTCAAAAGAATCAGTTAAATATCGGTGATTGTGCTTATATTTAGGTCTTTAATTCTAATCCATTGGTCTATATCTCTTTTTTTGGAACCAGTACAATGCTGTCTTAACTACTATAGCTTTATAATATAGTTAAGATATGATATGGTATTATTTTCAATGAAATTTGAGATTGCTTCAGCAATTTCTGTCAAATTTGTATATTGCTTTGGGTAGAATGGTCATTTTAACAATGTTAGTTCTGTTGATCCAGAAACATGGAAGGTGTCTTCTGGAATCTCTTTTTTCTAGAGTTTTAAAGTTTTCATTGTATAGATCATTCACATACTTGGACAGGTTTATTCCAATGTATTTCATTATTTTAGGAGCAATGGTAAATGGTGCTGTTTCTCTCAGGTCTTTCTTGATTTCCTTAGTGCATAGGAAAGTCACTAATTTTGAACATTAATCTTTCATCCTGATCCTCTACTGAACTTACTTAGTTCCAGGAGTTTCCTTGAAGAATCTTTCAGGACTTTGAGGTATAGTATCATTTCATCAGCAAATAGGGATAACTTGATTTCTTCTTTTCCAATTTGTATCCCTTTTATCTCCCTCTCTTGTCCTTTGGCTCTTGCTAAGACTTTTAGCACAATGCTGAATAGAAGTGATGAAATTGGCAGACTTGTCTAATTTCCTGATCTGAGTGTTAATACTTTTATGTTTTTCACCATTTAGAATTTTTGCTATAGAATTTTTGCCATTGCATATGTCCTTATTTATGTTGATAAATGTTCCTACCAACCATATTTTCTCTAGGGCCTTTATAACAAAGGGTGCTTGATTTCATTGAAAGCTTTTTAGCATTACTTGAGAGAATCATGTGATTTTTGTCTTCACATCTGTTTATATGATGGAATATATTTATAAATTTCTGTATATTGAATCCAATCTTATGTTTCTGGAATAAACTCAACCTGGTCATATGGATTTTTTTATATGTTTTCAATCCAGTTTGCTATAATTTTGTTGAGGATCTTTGCATCTGTATTCATCAATTAGATTGATCTATAGTTTTATTTTTTTCTTGTATCTTTAATTGATTTTGGAATCAGTATGATATTGGCCTCATAGAAAGAGTTTGGAAGTATGCTTCCTTTTCTATTTTGTGGAGCAATTTAAGGAGTATTGGTGTTAATTGTTCTTTAAATATCTGGTAGAATTCTGCACTGAATTCATCTGGTCCCAGCTTTTCTTGGGAGGGAGATTCATAATTACTGCTTCAACTTTGTTCCTTGGTGAAGGACTATTTAAAAAATTCATGGTTTAACTTTGGTGTATTGTGTTTATAAATTTGTCCATTTCATTGTGATTTTTAAATTTGATGGTGTACCAAGTCCTCTGTTACTGTCAGACATCACTGAGACTCAATCAACTTAATGGGAGAAAGGGAGATTTATTCAGATTAAAGTTCCAGGGGGAGACATACAGTCCATTATGGCAGAAAAGGCATGGCTAGCTGGCAGAAGTTATAGGAGACCTAAGTAACTTCAGCCATTACATAGGTCAAGGGCTGCTGCTGCAAGCTCAAGAGCAGAATTACTAACCCAAGTGGAGTGGGGCTAACTAACCTCCATGCCTACCCTCATGACTGCTTTCTTCTAACAAGGCTCCACTTTCTAAAAATACCATGACTTTCCCAAATAATTAAAGTTTCATACACATGAGCTTGTGGGGAACAATTCACATTTCAAACCATGACAGGTAGTATATAAATTTTTAATATATGACCTTACAATTCTTTGAATTTCCTTGACATCTATTATGATAGCTCCATTTTCACCTCCAATTTTATTAATTTGTATTTTCTCTGTTTTGGTTTTGGTTAAATTGGCTAAACGTTTGTGAATCTTGTTAAGTTTTTCTTTTTTCTTTTTTTAAAATTTTTTAAATTATTTTAATTCAATTGTGGGTGTGCGCGTGTGTGTATGTGTGTGTGTGTGTGTGTAGAACCACAGGCTGAATTCAGGAACCACCATGGACTGCCTCCACCTCCTCCTTGTTTACTCTGCCTGGGGATTCACAGGCTCTGCCCTACCAGGACCAGAAATGCAGGCCGCCCTGCTTCCCCCCGCGTCTATATGTGGGGTCTAGGATCCGAACTCAAGACCTTCTGCCTGCAAGGCAGAGGCTTAACCCCTGAGCCACCTCTCCAGCCTCTGTGAATCTTGTTAAGTTTTTTCAAAGAACCAGCTTTTTGATTCATTCTTTGTACTGTTTCTTCTCTCAATTTTAATTATTTCTTCTCTAATCCTATTAATCTCTGCATGTCTACTTCTTTTGGTTTTGGTTTGTGCTTGTTTCCCTAAAGCTTTAAGCTTCATGGTTAGGATGTTAACTTTCCTTTTTTTTTTAAATGTAGGCATTGAATGCTATAAGTTTTCTTCTTCACACTGCCTTTATTGTTTCTCAAAGGTTTTGATATGATGTGTTGTTGTTATCATTAAGTTCTAGGAATTTTTGAATTTTAATTTTTACTTCTCTCTAGACCTATTCCTTATGAAGTATTGTTAAGCTTCCAAGAGTCTGTGTACTTTCTATTGTTTGCCTTGCTATGAATGTCCATCTTTATACCCTGGTGGTCAGATAAAGTACAGGAGGTGATTTTAATTTTCTTGTATTTGTGGAAGCTTGCATTGTGGCCTAGAATGTGATCTATGTTGGAGAAAGTTTCATGGGCTAATGAACAGAAAGTATATTCCTTGGCGTTAGGATGGAATGTTGGTAGATGTCTGTCAGGTCCATTTGGTTTATTTTTCCCAGTGTCTCTCTATTCAGTTTTTGGCCCATTGCTCTGTTTATTGGTGAAAGTGGGGTGTTGCAATCCCCTATTATTATTGTGTTTGGGTTGATTTGTTGGTTCTATGCATTATAGTGTTTCTTTAACAAATGTGAGTGAGCCTATGTTTGGAGCATATATGTATGGAATTCTGAGCTCTTCTTGATTTATTTCTCCTTTGACCAGTATGTAGTCTCCTTCTCTAACTCTTACGATTTGTTTTGGTTTGAATGTCTGTTTTGTTAGATATCAGGATAGTTATTCCTGCTTGTTTCCCAGTTGCATTTGTTTGTAGTATCTTTGACTATCCTTTGACAATACTAAGATTGTGCCTATCTTTCAAAGCGAGGTGTATTTCTTAGAGGCAGCATTTCTCAGAGGTTTGTGGCTTTTAATCCATGCTGTTAGCCTGTGTATAGTAATCGGAGAGTTCATCCCAATGATTTTTATAGTTATACGTGAAAAGTTTTTGCTTATTCCTTTCTCTTTTGAACCTAGTGTTTTTTGTTAGTAGTCTCTGTCTGGTAGTTGTACTGACATTATTTTCCCATTTATCCTCTTAAGTGTGTTGATCAATTTCATCATCTTGAGAATTGTTTCTAGTATTTACTGCAGGCTGGTTTGGTAGATAAGAAGGACATTAGTTTATTTTTGTTGGGAATTATTTTACTTTCTCTTTCGAGCATGACTGATAGTTTTCCTGGGGTAGCATTTGTGATCTTTCATGACTTGAAAATGCCTTTCCAAGCTCTTCTGGCTTTCAATATTTCCATTGAGAAATCAGCTGTTATTCTAATGGGCTTGCCTTTAAATGTGTCTTGATTTTTCTCTCTCTTGTAGCTCTCAGGATATTCTCTCTGTCGTGTATCTGAGATGTTAGTATTATTTTGCCTTGTGCTCTTATTTTGGTCATATGTGGGTGGTGTATGACATGCACTTTGTACTTGGATAGGGATCTCTTTTCTTAGATTTAGGAAGCTCTCAATTATGATTGAAATATATAAGTTGGAGTGTTTTCTTGGGTTTCTTGTTCTGGATTCCTTCAATGTATAGATTTTGTTTCTTCATGGTATCCCATAGTTCTTTAATATTCCTTTCATTTTTTAATCTTTTCATCTTCTTTAATTGAACAATCCTGTTTTGTCACTTATCTTCCAGATATAATATTCTATCTTCTGCTTGATCCATTCTGTGTGTGATAGTCTCTGTTGAGTTTTCAATTTCAGTTACCCTAGCTTTGAATTCCAGCTGAATTTCAACTTGGGAGTTCTTTCACTTACTCTAAACTTTTTCCCCCTTTTGTTTTTCATATCAGAAAATATTTTATTATTTTTCTCTACATATATGGTTATACACTTACTTATTTCCTCTCTGAGTTCTTCACATTCCTTTTGACATTCCTCATACTCCTTTTGTGGTATTTATGAGGTTATTCTAAATGGATTTTGTCATAAGAGGATGATGTTTTCTGTAGGAGACATATTTTTCTCATACTTAGTATATTTTGTGGTTTTATGATGTGATTTGGGCATCTTCTTTTAAGTCTTTGATTGCTTTCTTTGGTAGTTGTTTTTGGCTCTCCTGAGTCATACAAGGTTGTATGACTTTGGCTATTGTTGACAAAGGTCCTCTAGATTTAAATGGAATGTCCTGGCTGTATGATATTACTGCCTCTTGGTACTAGGGTCCATTCTGAGGGTTGAGAGAAAGAGAACTGGTTCGAGTAGGCTGTATCTCCCAAGCCTCCACACAGCTCTTACCTTGTATACAGACTTGTCTCTGAGGTCTAGGGCCATAATCAGTCACTTTTAAATTGTTGTGACTACCATTCTTAGCAGAAACAGGTTAGTGGAGGAAAGGCTGATTTTGATTCATGAAATAAGAGGATTTCAGTTTACCATAGCAAGGATGACTTATGCAGAATTCACAGTACCAGTAACATGTGATAAAGATCTTCCCATAATAGCAAGAGAGTGACAAGAACCAGGGCATAATTTTTAAGCCCATGCCTTTCAGTAGTCTGGTTGCCCATGCCCTTCAGTAGTCTGCTTTTACTATTTAGGAACTCTTCCTCCTAAAGTTCCACATCTTCCCAAAATAGAATCCAAAACTTGGGAATGAACATTCAAAACATAAGCCTGTGAGAGACATTTTAAACCCACATCATAATATTCTACCCTCCCCCCCAAAAAAAATCTATGGACACCTTATAATGCAGAATACATTAAATGTGCATCTTCAAGAGTGCTCATAGTCTTACCAATCTCAATAGCTTTCAGATCTATAAGTGTTTGGTCTAACTGAGATGTAAGGGAATCTTATCTGTCAAACCTTGTAAACTCAAAAATAAGTCAAATATTTTGCATATGCAATGGAGCAGAGTAAGCATTACAACTCAAAAAGAAATAAAGAGAATATCAATGAAAGTTTGGATAAAAACAAGACTGAAGCCCAGCAGGACAAGCAATGAATCATACCAGTGCACATTCAGTATCTTAGTCATATGATATCAGAACTCAAGCTTCAGTCTTCATGAGTATTCCAACTCCTGTGATCCTCTCATCTATAGACTACATGGCTTCATAGTCCAGATTCACTCATTACCTGAAGGATTCTTCATTCTATTCCCCACATTATTGGCATCTTCACATCCTGGGATTCTCTACTGCAGCTTAGATTTCTTGTCATGGTTTCATGAATCACCCTTTAAAGACACGTGACTGTCCTGGAGGATATTTGAGCAGATAGCTATTCACCCAAGATAGGGACCTGACCACAGAAGCAAGTAATGAATCCAAAAACATCCAACTTGGTAAGCCAATGAATTTATTTGGGTTATTGGCTGAAAGTAGCATGCATGATTCAAAGGCAGTTTCATCACTGCAGCAGGAATCTGCATGTTTTCCATAACCCTTTACTCCTGCTTCTCAATATGAATCAGATTTCTGTAAGTCATTTCTGCATCACTTTGGCCACAATGCCTCACAGAAAAACTTTGTTTTAAGAGGCTTCAGTTCATCATATGGGAGGGACATGATGGACTTCAGGGTGGTAGGAGGATATAACAAAAGGCCTTACAGAAGGTCTGGACATCACCTTCGAGTCAGTTCCTACTTCCTGAAGATCCTGTAGCCTACCCTAATAAAAACACTTCCTAGGGAATAAGTATTTAAAACACCAGGCTAAGAAAGAAATTTTGTATTTACACCATGACAGATGTATGGATACATAGAAAAATGGTAGATATGATATATGGCAGCTAGAAATATATTAGATAGATAGACCACAGGTAGATAAAAGATGATAAGTGGACCAGAGATAACATATATATTATATATATAGGTAGAAGATAGCTAGATCATAAATAAATTAAAAGATAGATGATAGATTGACAGTTAGAAAAATAGATTATATAAATAGATGTTAGATGGGCAATAAATGACATAATTGACAGATAGATTATAGTAAATGATAGATATATGATTAATACCTTGATACATATGCACAAATAATTCACTTGCAATTTAAAGTTTTTTATTTCATGGATCTGTAACACAAAATGAAATCACATTTTACATGATATTCAAATTAAATTTTTTCTGTTCTACCTTGTCATGATGGCATATACCTAGAATACCAGTATTAGAGAAGATGAGGCAGGACAATCATGAGTTTGAGACCAGCCTGAGCAGTATAAATAGCTTCTGTTTCACAGGTAAAAACAAAACTAAGCAAACAACAAGATTACCATCACTTGAAAACAGCCTAACAATAATACTGCAGGCTTCCTTAACTAGTAATAGTTACCTTGACCCTAGATTTCCATTAATATAGTGAGTCGATTCTTGTGGTTTTGTTTGTCTTTTCCTAGATTTAACCCATCTAACTACAAAGATATTAGTATAGAGCATTAGCCACTCAGTAAACATTTATTTAGCCAAATTTAGTGTCTTGAGATAAGTACTATTTACATTAGAAAACAGTTGATTATTTTAGTCAATGCTGAATGGTTCTACCTCTCCATACTTTTCCATCTGTCTCCCATGTGCCATGTGTCTTTATGTAAGAACTTTTTCACATTATGCCAGTCACTCCTAATTAGATCTTAAACCTTCAAAGGTTTTGGATAACAGTTCACTGATTGATGGAATAACCTTTTATTTTATATACTTTTAATTCTAAGGCTATGGTTTCCTAAGAAATGGTACATTTCCTACAAAGCCTTCCTGATTTTCCCTTCCTAGTCTGCAGTTTCAGGACACCTTTTATCCATTCTGCTTTTTTGTTCTATAGATCTTCATTTTTAACCAAATAATATTATGTCCCACAATCTCTGTCTGCCCTTTAGGGAAAAAAAAAGAAGTGTATTTAATCATCACTGCAACTATTTTCTCATTTTATAGCTGAATTAATTATCCTTTGGGGAAGTTTTTCTCTTTTTTATTTCTACCAAGGATACAATTACTGTCACAGAGCACTTTGGTCAGTTTTCATCTTTCTTTAGAGAACATTTCATTTAGCCAATGCTAAAAACAACTGTGGAAAGCAAAATAAAATTCCAATATTTAAGTGAAACTTTAAGAAACAAGTAACAACTAATTTTGTAATTGTCACTGATGCTGTAGTTGAAGTAATACTATTTGTCATTTATCTTTTTTTTAATTATTTCTGCTCATACAAACTTAACAGGTACACTGGTCCCCTCCCTCTCTCCACCTCCCCCGACCCCCCTATTCCTTCCCTCCTCTTTCCTCTCCCTCCCTATCCTCCAGTGCCTCCCCCCCCCGTACCTCCCCCCCAATCCCTGGAGCATCCTTTAATAAGAATTTTATATACTCTTGACTTTTTAAAAGTGGGATTCTGAAAGTCCTTATATGGAATAATTGCTCAGTCACTTCTATATTATTTCTTGAGCAAACAAGTCGTTCATTTTTTTCTAAATAGAAATTATATCAACTTGTACAAAAGACTGTTTTTCTTTTTCTATTACTTCAACTCAAAAGAAAAAAGTTTGTATTGTGCACAAAAATTGCAGAAAAAATTAGATTTTCAATATTCAGACCAGTGCCCCCTGATTCCTGCTGTCTGTGGAGGAAAATCAGTGGACAAGACCCACTTAGCTATTGCTGTAACTCAAAGCTGCAGGCTGGGTGACCATAAGTAACTAAAGTACCCAAATAAAACAGAGGTGTCCACAGTTCAGATGATAAATGTAAGTCTGAGGAAAAGGAGTTCAAGAAGAAGTGATATCTGACTGCAGATCTGAAAACTCAATATGGATTACAAATAGAGAGGGAAGAGTGTAGAGATGAGGTTCCTCCCAGTGGTATATGAAATAATGGACCACTGAGGTATCCACATACTCAAGTTGGGGACCTGACCTGTTTGACATGGCAGAGGGTCTAAAGATAAGACTGTAATTTGAGAGAATCCTGGGTGTAATCAGAAGGGTCCACATAAGGTGGAAGCAAAGGAGTCAAAAGCAGGGAACAAGTGAGGATGAGAAAAGTGGGATGAATAAGAAAGGGACTGCAGCCAAAGAAGGCGCGTGGTGTCTAACACCTGGAGATGGTCAGGAAATGAATTAGTTCTCACTCACTGCCAAAAATGTAATTGGAAGTATTGAAGTCCCAGATAACATGATAATAAATTTGCATTGTATTAAGCTATTGGATTTCAGTAATTTGTTGCAGGAGCAAGAGAAGACTAATTACAAGGAGAGTAATTAAACAACATATAGATGTCTGGAGAAATTTCTAATGGTCTCTGGAAATTAGGAAAAGGACAAAGGTAGAATAGATGACATTAAGCAGACAGAAGTAAGAAACACCAAGGAAATGAAATGAACAGGGCAGAGTAGATGTGGACAAGACTTGGAAAGACAGAGCAAACACCACACACACATTGTTCACTTCCTGAATGGCAGTGCCCAAGAAGTGAAGGAAACAAGGCAAATATGGGGAAGATGAACATTTTCACACAGGGAATTTTTTTGGATTTCATTAATTTTATTGAAAAACTGAAGTTACCCCTGCCCACTCAAAATGAACACTCGATGTTTCCAAATACCAAATATATCAGCCTTTGGAAAAACTGACAAGTTATCCATACGTCATGGTTTATAAAGGTTAAAGATGAAATATGCTGCAGTTCTTTGGTTTATTTTTTCCAGTGGTCATTTGTCCATTACATAATGTCAATGGTTACAACCTCTGTGGATGGACTGAGTTAGGTACTGCACTAAGGAGCCATCTGCAGCACTGTAACACTCTGGAACTCCTTCCTTCCAGCTGCCCAGGAGGATCCTGAACACCACCTCCAAGGCACCTCTAAGGAATCTTGCAGATATGCACTCTGCCTGTTAAAAACAACATTCTATATGCAGCAATCGGGTTTTATTTAAAAAAAAATCTGTAGTTAAGAACTTACTTTAGCAGGACATAGTGAGTTTTCACAGTGAAAATTCATTAAATTAATTTTCTCAGGTGAGAAATTAAGATAAGGGAGTATTTTATACAAAAGTTTTTTTAATATAATGGATAAGAACATCACCTGTTTTCTGTAAGAAGTATTAAAGATAGGTCATAAATTTGTCGGACTTGTGAGATCTGGGAATGCCCACAAGCTTAAATGCAATTCTTAAGTAGCAATGAAAAGCCCAGCTCTGAATTATCTATTACATATTCTGGGTGCCAAGAAACCATTTACTGCCAAGAATTACCTATTACATATCTGGGTTCCAAGAATCATTACAATATTAGAATATTAACCCTGATGTACCTTAAAAGTGCATTTGTTAATTGTTGGTTTTAATGTAAACATAATTTAAATTTTGACATTTAAGTTAAGTAGTTTACCATTTCAATACCACCTAAATACACTGATCCAACATAGAAAGTTACATCAGTGGTGAAAATGAAGATTCACAGTTTTCTTTCTCAGGCTTATTATTTCACTCACATTTATTTCTTTAGTTTTGATCTGAATTATTCACAGGTGAATTCAAATTTAACCATAGCTCTACTAAGCATAGAAGTAGGCAGCTTTCCCAAGTTCTTAATGGTAATCTCAGATTCCCTAACCTCAATCCACTATAACATTACAGACTCCACAGCTCAGGGTTTCAGAGAAAGGGTTCGTTATTGCAACAATGCTATTTAGGTATACTGCAAAAATCCAACTAGCTGCTAAAAGTGAAATGTTCATTGCCAAGATTCATAACCATAAGTAAATGTGTTAAATGTTAACAGTTAGATTTGATCATAAAAAGATAAATCATTAATATAAATTAAGAAATTTGACTAGGATATGTATAGATCAATAACCAAGTTTACATTTTTACATACATAATTGTTTTCTAATAGCCCACCTGCTTTAGCAATATGTTAACTATATGGTTGGGCCACTCTAATAGTTTGTAGAAACCTACATTATTGTGTAAGTACATCACCCAAGTTCATAATATTTTTGCTCATAAGTTAAAAAATTCAAATGTGTTCATATATGGATTAAACTTTTGGTCCATGTTCTACTAGGGCTTCTGTCATCTTTAATAAGCTACAACAAAATGAGAAACAAGTTGAAAAAGGGGAGTTCAGTACTTTAAAAAACAGGTTTGGAAGATGGTATTTCTTAAGGTAAATTAATGAAATTGTTAGTATATTTAGAGGTTGGGTAACTCTTCTCCGACAGTAGTAGCTCACAGGATCAGTAACATCATACTTTCCTCTACTATTCCAATCCATACTGTTCACTGTGAAGATAATATTTCAGTACTTCAATTACAGAAGAAAATGACCACTCTGAAAACTTTTCTCAACTGCTGAGAATAACTACCACTTAGGAATCGTTGGAAGGTGAGTTATTTTGTAGTAACTGTGATTCGGTTGCTGTGCGGTGCTCCCTGACACAATCCATTTCAACTTCTGCATATTTAGTTTGGAGCACTTGTTTGATGAATATTCAGTTAGACACTTGGATACAGGCTATTGCCTGAAAGTCAAATCTCTGCCATTTACCTTGGAATGTTTCTGAAGATATTCTACTCCTTCAGTTTAAGTCTACACACTTCAGTGCTTGGATCTCCAATGCAATGACTGACAAGGCCAGAACAGAAGGCTTTGCCTTGGAAAATATAATCTTGCAGTGGCATACCTGAAGTTGAGCTTCTAGTCTTCAAAGTTAAGGCTACTTCTCCTTTCAGATGGGCTCTTGAATGAGTGAGTCATACAGTTGTAAAAATTGAAAGACAGAAGTTGACTTTCCAACAAGCCTTTTCTAACACAATCTTCTCCTTTTGCATCAAGTCTGAAACAGTGAACCTGTACTGACTCATTCCAATCAAGTCAGCTGCCAGTGGGATGTTCCTTTCCTCTTCTATGATTTCACAGCCAAGTAAAACCAGCTGAGCCCAGCACACCCAAGATGTTTACATCATACCTTCATTTTAGACAGAAATCTGTCCAGTAAATTCACAGTTAGAGAAAATGTCTCTGCGTTGAAACCAAAGAACTGAGTTAAATCTGAGATCTTTCACTTCAAAGTCCCTGAGTCTCACAGTCATCCTGAGACCATGGTCATGTGTAAACTCAGTGAGTTTCAAGCCGCAGACCTTTGGCTGACATCTTGACTCCTGACCTAACAGGACATTCAGCTGGTGCAACAGTTTCTGAGAATCAGTTGTTAGTACTTCACTCATCTTGACATCTGCTGCCCCCAAGATACTGGACTTAGAGACCTACAGAGCAAGCTGACTCACGGACAAGTGTGCAGATGCCCCGAGGGCACGCGGTCCTGAATCCAGGGCTCTACAGTATCTGCCGAAGTCTCACCGCCCTCCTGCGGGTCCTCTGGGAGCCCCACATAGGAAAGAAACTTGGAGATACCCTTTGTGGTTAGTTTTACTGGTGGATAAGTTCTGGTCTAGAATGCAGACATATCTTGGCAAATGATCCAGTTTAGTAATTCAAATTAGGGCCTCAAAATGATCATCCAAGGACAAAAATATGACCTGAAATAAGAGCCACCTGAGGCTGCACCTTAAGAAACTCCAACACGTATTTTAATAGATGATGAGAACAGGACGAAGACTCAGTGAGAACAAACTTTTCCAAAAGGAAAGGACTCCACAGTAAGGATGCTGCAGACAGAAGAGGTAAGGTGAGGGCTGCACAGATGTGCACCGAGGAAGATGAAATCAGGGTAAGAGAAGATTCCACTGAGGATGGGAATCACAACCAGAGTGATGTTCAGAGAAGGAAGTGTTAGTTTAGAGAAGTTAGGTACATGAAAGTAAAGTTTTTTAAACATAGTTCTGAAGCATCCTGGCTTTTACATACTGACAGAGGATGGGAAAGTGGATAGCAAGGAGTGGCAGAGAAATGGAATAGAGAAACCAAAACTAAAGATTATGAGAAAAAAATACAGAGAACTGATACTTTGTAAACTAATTAAATTTTTAAAAAAAAATTTTAACATTTTTATTACTATGTCCGCTTATACAAACTTAATAGTTACACCGCTTCCCTCCCTCCCTCCTCCTCCCCCCAACCCCCCTGTTCCCCCTCCCCTCACCCCTCCCTCCCCATTTCCCAGTGCCTCCCCCCAATCCCCGGAGAATCCTTTAATATGCATGCCAGACTGTCGTCTGGGCCCTCCTCTCCGATGACATACAAGGACCCAGTGGCATTTCCCTGAACCCTTTCCTGTGTTCCCCTTAAGCATAAGAACACTACTGTGGCTGTCAATCCCTTGCCTCCAAGGATCTTGGTGCCTTTAGCAAATGCTAGACGTTGTGGGGTCAATAGTGTGTTGGACATTGCACAGAGCATGCAAAGTCCAATTTTGATTGCTTCAGCCCTAACTTCTGTGGAGTATCTTGCATATCATTGCTCCTCCCATTCTTGTGCTTTTACAATCTTACCACCCCCTCTTCCGCAAATTTCCCTGAGCTTCAGGATGGGGAGAGATTAGTCAGGCCTAGTTCTAGGTGGTTGATATAGAGTCTCTGACAATCTGGATTATGGTTTGTTGATTTTCTTTTGCAGTTTTGCTGCTCCTGCAATGCCCTTCACTCCATCCTGATGGGTACTAATTAAAAATTTGGCATAATTTTTTTTAAAAAAAAATTGAGCAATGGGAATCCCTGTGTGGATAGATGAGGCTCCTTCCACAGCCATAGGAAATAAGATGGCGGCCCCCGTTCCAGATGTGAGTCACTGGTCAAGAGCCCACCAAAAGACCTCAAACAATACAGGCTGCTGCTATTGCTCTCGGCTGCCTACTGGAGCTAGATATTAAAATCCTATTGCTGAAGATATCACAAGCATGGGTTGCAAAACAAACAAATTTTGGCACCGAACTGGAAACTTTTTCCCTTCATGTTGCACACTAACATACTGGCAAAATTTGCCCACTGATTGAACAGTGGCATCACTATCATTGTGCACCCAATACTTTCTGATTGTACCTAAGGTCTACTCAAAAATATAAATTCATGCCTGAAACCATTACGCTGGTCAGAAGCCTGTGGCTGTGGAGCTATAAGCCCCCGCACACTCGCTACCACTGTTGTCGTAAATGGTTTTGTTGTACACATCAAATTGCCTTCTAAATATTTGTGGGTTTCCCCACAGATTAGTGTTGCCTTTAGCTTGTGGGAGAAACTTCCTTTACAGTAGATGGTAGTTACTGCTGAGACTCATAACTTGTTGAACCGCTGAGAATAAGGGTTCTTTATCTATCTATCTATTTACTTATTTATTTATTTCCTCAATCGTACAACCTCAATAGGTACCCCAGTCCTCTCCCTCCTCCACCCCTCCCTAGCAGTCTTCCCCTCTTTTCCCCTAGCACTCTCCCCTCCTTTTCCCCTTCCTTTCGCCCCACTCCCTCCTCTTCTCCCAGTGCCTCCCTCTTCTCCCTCCCATCACTGGAGCATCCTTTTGTATGAATACCAAACCTCCCTCTGAGTCTTCCATCCTATGAGGGTTCAGGATTCAATGGCATAGCCAGGAGACTCTTCTTAGGCTCCCCATTAGTATGGAACTCTATTATGATTGTTTAATCCCTTGCCTCTAAGGATCCTACTGCCTGGAGCTTTCTCCCTTGTGATCCATGCTAGACTTTGGGGGGGGGTCGTTGACATATCAGTCATTGTGCAGGTCATGCAAAGCCCAATTATGGCTACTGTAGCCCTAACTTGTATGAAGTATCTTGCATATCATTGGTCCTCCCCATCTTTAGGCTCTTAAAATCTTGCCGCTCCCTCTTCCGCAAGGTTTCCTGAGCTTTAAGATGGGGAGATATTTGGCTGGTTTGGTTCCAGGTGGTTAATGTAGGGTCTTTGGTGTTATGAAACCATAGTTTGTTGTTATTTTCAGTTTTGCTTTTCCTGCAATGCTCTTGGCTCCATTCTGATTGGTATTGAAGGTCACCTCCTAACCAAAGGTAAAAGGCTGTTTAAATGAAGATCTTACTATAAGAGGAGATTCGAAGGTAGGTGGAATAGGAGTAAGATACCCACAGTGAGGGGGAGGGGTCAGTGTACCATTTGTACCCAGTGTACCATCTATCTGCCAATCTCTATACCCTCCCTGATTGGTGAGATCAAACTTCCTCAGTTGCAAGTGATCAGAAAGGGAAGTGAGAGTGAGCTTCACCCGATGTCTCCTACTTGACAATGCAATATTTGACAGTGATCTATTTTCTCTACCAAAGCATGATCCCCTCTCTCCTTTTTTCTGGGGGCCCTCCTTCCTCTTCCCTCATATTTATAATCTTTGTCATTACAGTAGGTATTACAAAGATTTATCTTTGAATATTTCATTAAATGAGTTTGGTACTAGGATCCACCTATTAGGGAGTATGTATGGTGTCTAACTTTCTATGTCTAGGATATTTCACTCAATATAATTTTTTCTAATCCATCCATTTCCCAGCAAATTTCATTTAATTCATCTTTTTTGATGGCTGAGTAGTATTCCATTATACAAATGTACCACATTTTCCTTATCCACTCGTCAACTGTTGGGCATTTGGGTTGATTCCATGACTTTGCTATTGTAAATAATGCTGCTATAAACATGGTTGTGTTTGTGTCAGAATTTTTGCTGTTTGGGGGATTATTCCCAGAAACATGTATAGCAGAGTCCTATGGCTTTTCAATCTTTAACTTTTTTAGAAATCAACAAACTGATTGACAGAGTGGTTGCATTCCCACCAGCAATGTAGTAGAGTTCCCTTCTCTCCGCATCCTCTCCAGCATTTGGTGTTATTTGTATTGTGGATTTTTGCCATCCTGACCGGAGTGAGATATCTCAGGAAAGTTTTGATTTACATTTCCCTGATGGCTAAGGATGTGGAGCATTTTTTAAGATATTTGTTAGGCATTTCAATTTCATCCTTGGAAAAGTTTCTTTTGAGTTCCCAGGCCCATTTTTTTAATCGGGCCATTTATCTCAAAAATAAGGGTTCTTGAATACTGAGCCATAAATAGAATTTCTTTATCACTCCTCAGGCTCAGGTAGCATTATGGAAAAGCAAATTGGTCAGAGAGAATGTAAGAGCCAGAAGGTGGAGGGACTGTTGAGGAATGCTGTCTTCTGAGCATGACGTGGCTATTGTAGTTATGAATTCACAGCAACTGTGGCTATCTGCATAAGATCTGACTGACCATCAATATTCTGTCACAGATGATACAAGGGCTCACAAGACCCCACCCCTCCATGAGAATCAATTGACAGCTTCTAGTTGCTGGAGGGCAGGGAACTATTTTCTTCAGAGGTACAGACGCTACTAAGTTGCCAGTGTTTCTGTAAATAACCCATACTTCTGTGAGCAAACCCAATTAAACTCATTGGGTCACAGAAAAAAAATGAAAATAGAAATGGTATTAAATGCGAGGAGATAGAGAATGAGCAGAAGTTTCAGAGGGACAAGAGAGGATATTAAAACTCATTATATATGTGTTATAAAATGGCATAACAGCCATTTTTATGTATAATAAATGGATATCCCTCTGATAGGAGTGGTAATACAGAAACAGAGAATACTGCCTCCAGTTTATTAAGAGTTCCATTAGCTGTGGCTGGTTTACATGAAGAAGTGCCCAAATTATCTCCAAGCGTATGTGAGTTTTTCATTGATTAGTTTCACTTTGCTTTTTACTAATTGATTCTGGAGATTGATCTTATTACTTTGGTACAATATCCTATGACAGTTCTTCTTTCTGGCTCTAAAGCAAATAGTTGGAGTTCCGTTTTGAGATATTTTTGAGCTGTCTCATTTAAGATGTTCTGAAGCAATGTGGCCAATTCAATTCAAAGATCTATGAATGCTACTGACAATTCCAATAGACCATAAGGAGTCTTTGGGCAGAGAATATAATAGCCAATCAATTAACTCATGAATGTAGATTAGGACCTAAGGACACCAAAAAAATTAAAAGATAGCACTTGACAATTGGAAATTCTGACTAACATTTAGGGAAAGAATATCTCACTTTGTACTCTCTGGAGAAGCATGCATTGAACTATAAATAGCTGCTTGTGTTCATGAATGCAGAAGACTTTTCATGTCCAGAAGATAATGTCTTGCCACACTCCTTCATGCTCTTACAGTCTTGAAGTTCATTCTTCTGCAAAATTCCCTGGGTCTTGGGGTGAGTTTGGATGTCATTTTTAGGGCTGAGATGTCTTCTACTTTTTTATGTGGCTTTTGCTAGCTGTGATTTTCTTTAATAAAACACCTTCAACTGCAGAAAGAAGGTGGTTGGTTGAATGCTGAATGTCCCTCCGTTCTAAGGATACAGTAACAAATATCTGAAAGACAGACAGATTGATACAGAGTTTTTATACTTTAACCTTGATGGTTCTCACCTCCCTTTCTATCCTTCATTGGTTCTTGTTCTTGTTTGTAGTACCAGGAATGTGATCCTCCTGAAAAGTGGGTCTTACATCCAATCATAATGCTGTTAGTTGCCCCCTTGACTTTCATGCCACTATTATGATAGCTTACTCTTGGCATGGGTGATTATTATTAAAATTGGCGATTTTCACAGATTAAAGAGATTGTTGATTGTTTTTATCCCCCTAGAAGCCAGCAGAATAATTTCTGGTACCATGAAAGTTGTCCAGCAAGGAGAAAATATCTAGACCAGCTGACATTTGTTGTTATCCATATCCTGTGATGAGTGTGTGTTGTATCATTAATAATAGAGTTTTACTGTCAGTTTCTGGAGGAGAACCAAGAGCAATTGAAAAATCCTATACTGTTTTAGGGTCTTTATAACCTCTCTGATCAATAACATAAAAGAGGTTATCACATACCTGATACTTGGTATACTGCTTAATTGCCTTTGAGTTGTAGTTGGAGTAGGGCATTTTCTTTTTGCCTTCTCTTCCTTTCTCTGTGGTTCTCTGAATAGGGTATGCTTGTCCTCACACTTTTTTAAACACAACTTTTATTTTAACATACAATATTATAGTCAGGTTTCCATCTGATTGTAACTTACAACCTCAGTGTTGTAAGCCCTCCCAGTTCCCTCTCCCCTCCCTTCCTTCCTCTTTAAACATTTCCTCTCTTATTTCCTTTTCCACCTTGCCACCTGTGGTCTTTTTATATCTCCTATTTTAAGGTCTTCACCCTGTTCTTCCTTCCCACCCTGCTTATTAGACTCTTTCAAGTTTTCTGGCTATTACAGGAATTCCAAATTAAGTGTAGCTTTTTACCCATTCTTGATCAAAATCTATTCTTCAAAGCTTAAGGATTTCTTGGCTACAATATTAGTTTTTGTTTCTTTTCTTGTCTATCATATTTCTGAAGGTTAGATTTCAATTCTGTCAGTCAATTCTCTTTGAAATAACACACAAACAATGCTCCTGCCCTTCTGTCCTCCCTCAACACCCTTTCTAGTTTAATGCACATCTCCCTTCCTCTGCTTCCTCAACCCCTTTTTCATTTCCCAGTCTCTTTTCTATTTTCCTAGCTTATACTGACATTCATATCCATTTATATAATACATATAAACACTTAAATTGGCATATGAGAAAGAACATGCAATATGTGATATTTTTTGTTTCATTGAGTGTGAGTCATCTCATTGTGTCACATGGTAGTTTTATTTTTATTTTGTTGAGAAAAATCTATACTGATTTCCATAGTAGTTATTCTAGATTATAGTCCCACCAGAAGTGAAAAAGATTCCCCTTTCTGCACATCCTCATCAGTCTATTTTATTGATAACAGACAGCTATTCTGATCATGATGAAATAGAATCTTAAAATAATTCTGATTGATGGCTAAGAATGCTGCCACTTTTTAAAAATATGCTCTAGCTACTTGTGTTTCTTCTTTTGAGAATGCCTGGTTGTTTTATTATCCTATTTGTTATTGGCAATTTTTTTGTTTAATTTTTGTAGGTTTTTTAATATATCATATATGTATGTGTATATATATACATATATACATATGTGTGTAAATATATTATATATATACACACTCCTTGTCTAAGGCATATCTAGCAGACTTTTCTCTCATTCTGCAGACTGTTTACTATATGGATTGTTTCCTTTGCCCTGCAGAGATTTTTAATTTCATATATCTATATTAATGCTAATTCTTAACCTTTTTTGCTGTACTATCGAGATCCTCTTCAGAAAATTCTTACATGTCTTTAAATTTTGAAATGTATGTACTGTGTTTTCCTCTGATAGTTTCAGCATAACTGGTTTGAACTGCACTAGATAGGTAGACAGACAGACAGACAGACAGACAGACAGACAGACAGACAGGTAGATAGATAGATAGATAGATAGATAGATAGATAGATAGATAGATAGATAGATAGACAGACAGACAGACAGAAAGCTTTTTGCCCATCCACTGACCTTCCAAGAGTAATTCTCATTTTAGTGTAGGGAGCTGCTGTGTTCACAGGACTAACAGAGAACTATATATATTTCCCTAAATATTCTCACCATTGCTGTCTTCCAGAATAGTCCCTTAATAGTGCTTTTAATTTTGTATTAAGCTTGCTTGAGGGTGTTAATTTTATTTTAAATTGGACACACTGAGCTTGATTGGCTTGCTAAAACATTTCTTAGAAAACATTTCTTCATATAACTAAGTCTGTTCTTAACATTTCCCGATCAAAGCATTTCCAGGCAGTGCACAACCGCTGGGCAGATGGTTGTGAGTTTGGGAGGAAACTCTTCTGAAAGTGAGCGCAGCTGCAGGAAGAAGAGAGGCAGCATGAAAGGCAGGTTTCCTTGCTCTTGGAATTGCCTGTGCACCCTCAGCTACAATCTGTTACAGTTTTAAAGCCTATCTTTAGGGCAAAGTAATTATGTTCTAAAATAAGAATTCACAGACTAACTTGGGTAAACCAGCGTATTCATAGGCTCAAGTCAAGAAAGGACCAAAGTACTTCAATGCCAGTATTTCAGTTCCCAGTTGGGGAAAAGAGCTGTTGCTCCACCTAACATGGGAAATTCTTGGCTGACAAGGAAGATTGACAGAGCAAGCAAAAGAACAGATCTTCATTTGAGCATTTTAAAGTAATGCATCTCTCTAAGGCTTTCAAAAAGAGCTGTCTAGATTAAGGGTCTCTATGCAGATGCTAGCAAAGAACATAAAAATATGAAGCAGCCTTGTCCTTGAGGAGGTACGTAGTTAAATGTGCAAGTTAAAATGATAATGGACGTAAAAATCTCTCCCAAGTTTCTTGTGTTCATAAGTCTGTCCAATTTAGACAGCGTGGGGAGATGAATCCCACAGCGACAGCCTACACAGGCTCTGCAGGATGGCAAGCCAAGTGGTCGTCAGTGCTACGTCCTTAAAACACCTGACATAAAAATGCACCGGAAGAAATGTTTTCAAAAATCACAGTAATTTATTAATCAAATGTCCCTCATGCTTGATGTCAAATTCTATTAATTCTGTACATTTAATATTTGACATTGCTTATGTTTAGAAGTGTTCCACAAAAGAGTGTATGTTGGAACTTCCTCCCTGATGGCATGGTGTTGGGAGGCTTAGTCTAGTAGGAGGTGTGAGTTCTGTCTGCTTCTCTCCAGATCCTCCTCTCTTACCCCTCTGTCTTTTATTATAAGACAAAGTGGTGGGAAGGGCCTCACCCTCTTGTTGCACTCTTGGGCCTCCAGACTCAGAAGAGTTAAATTTCGAATAATGAGAAATGAAATTGTTAGCTATCCCATGAGTTGTATGCTATTACAAAAGCACAAAACAGACCTGTTGGTATCATTTTATCAGACTGGGTTTTAAAGACTGGCTATGGGAAACAGTATGTCTCATTAACATTATGCATATTCATAGCATTTTCCAGAACTGAAACTACAGCACAGTAACTCTTCTCCCAAGAAAAGAAACTGCATGAAGCTAGTGGATGAGGAAACTGAGCCTGAGAGTTTAATAAAAGCACATGGTCATGTTGACTTTGGCTACAGGAAGTCACGTGACCTCTATAAGTTGTCATTTCATCATACGAAGGGATATTTTCCTTCTCTTCATATGCAGCCACAACAGGCTTCCATGAGGTAAGACATTTGACCATGTACTGAACTGTGTAAAATATTATGCAAGCAAATCTGGCAGCTTAGATACCTTAGTCCATGGAGAAGATTACATCCAAGTGAAGGCTTCCCCTATGCCAGCTCCAAGCTAATCCCTTAGCAACAGGAGTGTTTCCATCACTTCCTTATTATGTCCCAGCAGGACATTCTTCATGGGTGTTGGCTGTAGTTCTGGACGGTATTTTTTCCCCTGATTATTCTTTCTCCAAGACAGATAAATACCAATTCACTAAATTTCAGGTCTTGTCTTGTGAAGCTAATGTTTTACAATTTTAACTTGTATAGGATGTGTTGTAAATTTTCCTTCAACTATTCTTTTCACTAGTTCTGGTTCATCAATCATTATAAAATTCTAAAAAGCATTTTAAAATGTAGATAGAATATTATTCTTAATAGAATCGCCTCCTTTTTCTCATCACTAGCTCCACAGAATTTCTTAAATAGACCCTTTCTTAGGGTCTCACAACTCATTTTTACTTTTCATTCATACTACTGGGTTCATAAATTTTCCGATAAGAAGGTGAATGGTTCTCTACTTCAGATCCTAAATGGTTTGGGTCAGTTTTCTGTCAAAAAGATTTATGTTCGACTAATGGGTGTATTGAGATATGCCTAGAATCTCAGCACCAGGGATGCTGAGGCAGGAGGATTAAAAATCTGAGGCCATCAAGGGCTAAATAACTACTTTTTAAAACTAAAAAACAAAAATGCATTTTCCTCATACTTCTTGTATTTCAAAAGGCACTCTACTACTGGGTCCATGTCTCTATTACAAATATACTAGATTCATAAAATCATGACCTTATAAATAAACTAAACCTTATAATTAAGATTAAAGATAATGACATTGCTGTGTCCATGAGTTACATATAAGGTTTACAGTCTTTGTGGAAACCAAGGAACAGAGTTTTAAATGAGATTTGCACTGTATTCACTGAATAGGGTTATTTATGACTATTGACGACCAACATTCACTCAGGAGACCACTTGTGGGTTAGAAATCTCCTATTTGGATTAGGAGTCATGGCAATATGGAGAAAACTATAGACATGAGATGACATTTTCATTTTGATGGAATCAAGGACAAGGGAAACAAAGGCAGGATGGAGGCAGGCATAAGACAATGGAGAGACCTGTAGGAAGAGGTGAGAAGAAAGACTTTTGTAATTCCCGCATCGCTCAGGACATGACCACAGCCCCAGGAAAAGGCAAGGCAGAGTTCGTATTGTTACAAAGAAAGAAGCGCGTTCACCTTTAGGTATTTTATTCAGTCCTCTGACAAACTCAGCCAAAATTATAGGGGTGAAAG
The DNA here is from genome assembly GCA_023101885.1 of Typhlomys cinereus. Taxonomy (NCBI): domain Eukaryota; kingdom Metazoa; phylum Chordata; class Mammalia; order Rodentia; family Platacanthomyidae; genus Typhlomys; species Typhlomys cinereus. The sequence goes on along the minus strand of JALPQD010000225.1, from coordinate 2,109,350 downwards.
AGCTCCAAACTTCTCAAAGTCTTTCCTAAGAATGAAAACACAGTAGCTTAAATAGAAATAATGAAGACACCTCCACAAGTGTGGTTTAAACTGCAGGAATGCCGTGGGTGAACTCATCACAAGCAGGGACGGGGGCATCTAGGGACAGACCAAGAGGGAAGCCATCTTCCAGGAAAAGGAAGTCAGGAATGGACTACCAGCCTCCTTATTGAGCTGGATGACTCAGTGAATATAAACAGTGTTTCACTCAGTGTGTGATGAATTTACATATATTTGTACTCAAAAACACTCGAGTGAATATCAAAATAGATTTGTATTAATGCTATGGTGTCACCTAGGAGGCAGGCCTTTGGACATACCTGAGAGAGACAGTTTGACTGTGTGGAAATAATATGGAAACACCCAGTGTAAAATTGGGTGAGAACATCCCTAGCATGGCATCCTGGGTAACAATAAAGAGAGCACCCAAGCTTGCATGCGCTCGTTCACTGCTCCCGACTCTTGTTGAAGATGTGATCTGACCATCTGCATCAAGCTCTACAACTGTGATTCTCAACAAAGTGAACCATCACCTGACATTGTGGGTAAACTAAACCCTTTTCCTCTGTATATTGCTTGAGTTAGGAATTTAGTTGAAACAATGGATAAGACAACTAAAAGAGAATCAAAAAGAAAGACCTAGAATAGGAATTGAGATGCTGGGCTGGCTTAGGTTTCAATAACTTAGAGATTAACAAATTTGGTGTCACACAAGTCTATTTCTTGAACATCTGCTACCTGAGCCTGTTTCAGATTTAGACTTGAGGAAGTAAACAGTGACATACTTGTGTTCCTCAAAACATAAGGCTCACTTCAACAGGATCCAGGCTGCGTTGCTCAGAATCAGATGGTAACAGGTGTCTAAGGGACATGGCACCCTGAGTCCTAATGGATGTGCTTGCTAGATTCAGAGTACCATTTGGAATTCTAGTGGCCAGATGTCCTGGATACAAGGATATGTCCTTCACCTTGAAGATAATCAGAATGGAAAGAAATTCTCTTACCATGAAGTGGGTTCTGCCATCTACCAAAGACAAAAGAAGACTGGTTCAAATTTAAAAAAGTTTAATACATAACTTGGGATGGGTATCATTAACTAGAATCTGGTTCAAGCAAAAGACAGGGTTATCATTGCAGAAAAGGCTGTCAATGAGCAAATCACGTCCTCTTTCAGAGCCTGTTTCCTTGTTAAAAGTCTGTCCAAGCTTGGTGGTACATGTGTCATACACACAGTTGTGAGGGAAAGCAAGATCTCATGTGCACACAAGAGTTGCTTTCAGATTTCACCCAGAATTATGGGTGTTTCTAAGTTTACCCAGAATTGTGTGTGCATGCCTATGTGTCTACTGCAAGCTAGCAAGCTTCTTATTTAAGCCTGTATTAGTCTTCACTTTTTCTTTCCATCCCAAGATATAGGATAAAAAGAAATAATGGTCAGGGGTACGGACATAGATTGAGACAGAGATACACATATCAAATCCTAGACCAATAGTAATCTGAACCTGGGCATTAACACCTCACATGGGCCAAATACTGTGTGACAAATGAATATAATGTTCAAATAGTCTCAAAAAGCTTTTATCTTCACCTTTCCTGTTAAAGGACAATTCAAGCTTTTAATTGCTGGGGAGAGTGGTTAAAAGGATAAGTATCTATTTGTGGTTTAATTTCTCTCTAACATATAATTAGCATGCAAAAGCACACACATTTCACAACTTAATTTTTCTTTAACTTTTAAACTTTCTTTAGCTTAAACATCTCTTTTCATTTAAATAGCTAGTAGATCTATGTAAAACACTTTACCTTATTTTTATCAGTGGCATGTTTATTCATAAGTTTAAAAGACTAAGTTTTTAGGAGGTTTTGTTTAGGATCATTAAGTCACATAAACAAGGGCTGAATAGATTCTTAAACATCTCAAATCATATTTAAGGCTTAATATAGCCTGTTCTTTCTGAAAGTCAAATATCTGAAAGGCAAATAAAAACTGAGTACTTGAGGAAACTAAGATAAATCTAACATGTCAGACTTATAAAAATGGGAATTTGTTGTCATTAGTATAAAACAAACACCGATGTGAATGAAACACAATAATGCAAAAACTCACTGAGAAATGAGGCATTTGTGACTTTATCTTCATTGTTGCCTGAATTTGTGAGAACATCTTATGACCGCACCTCTGGGGAAGAGGTGTGAAGGCAAGCAGGTGCAGTCAGTCTAGCTGAAATGGCAAGCCCCAGAGTCAGCAAGACACCCTGACTCAAAAATAATGTAGAAATTGATCAAGAAAGATGCCTGGGGACTGGAGAGATGGCATGGGGTTAAGTCTCTGTTTAGCAAGTAAAAATACCAGATGGAAATGGTGGCCACTTGTACTTCTGGTCCTGGAAGATGGAGCCTAGGAAACTCCAGAACGAAGCAAAGGAGAGGTAGAACAATCCTTGGTGATTCCTAAAGTTGCCTTTGGGCCTCCACATGCACACATAATGTGTTAGTTACTCTTGTATTGCTGTGAGAGGACACCCAAATTCAAGCAATTTAAGAGCAAATGGGAGATTTATTCAGCTTTATGGTTCCAGATAAGAGATATGGTCTTTCACAGAAGCTGGAGGTAAGCTAAGTTACTGCAAACGTCTTGGAAGATGAGACCTTCAAGACTGCCAGCTGCAAAACCAGACTTCTCTAGGAGGTAAGGTAGGATTCATCCACCTCAAGGCCCACCCCCTGTGACAGCCTTCCTCCATAAAGGCTCCACCTGTCAAAGGTGCCATGACCTTTTAAAACACATGCGACTGTGGGGGACACATGACACATAGTGACCTCTGATTCACACAGACATACATAGACTTACACACAAACATAAATAAATAAATAAATAGATAGATAAATAAATAAATATATAAGCAAGCCCAATCTTGACCTTCGGCCTCTAAGTCAGTCCATTTGCACAGGAAGATGTACACACATGCACACATACACACACATACACAAACACAAAATGTAAGCAAAGACACAGACTAACAAATAATAAATTCAAGGCTCTCTGGGGTAAAGGGAACTTAATACCACAGTCAGCAGAGGTGGACCATAGCTTTAAAATGGGATTCCTATTTCCGGACTTCTGTCCAAGACTCTTAGAATAATGTACAGCAACCTCACCCTGCATTTTTAGCTCACAGGCAATGTAGTGAATGTCATGTTGCTGCACTTATATGAAATTATGAGCTTCCTAAGGACATTATTGGTGCCCTTTTACAAATTTTTGCCTATTCAAGAGAATTCTGTGTATGCAAACACACATACACAGATACATACACATGTGTGCAGAGACAATCCTTGGTGTACACGTGTACACTCACATACACACATACTGTCATGGTTTGAAATGTGAGTTGTTCCCTAGAGGCTGATATATTTGAATCTTTAGCTGCTGCCAGTATTTGGGAAGCACCTTTAGGAGGTAGAACCTTGCTGGAAGAAGGCATTCACAGGGGGAGGGCCTTGAGGTTGGTTGGCCCTGCTCTGCTGGAGTTAGTGAGTCTGCTCTTGAGCTTGCAACAGTTCTCTATCCCCATGAAGTCTGCAGTGACTTAACTTGCCTCTGGCTTCTGTCAGCCAGTCATGCCTTTTATACCATGAAGGACTTTATCTCCCCTCTGGAACTATAAACTGAATAAGTTTCCCTTTTATCCCTTAAGTTGCTTAATTTGGGATATTGTCTCACAACAACAGAGAAGAATAACCAGTACACATATCTATTCACATTTCTACACATGTGTATGCATACATATAAACCTACGTATATGTACACACAGTACACAAACATATGTACATATATACACAAATACATGTATATCAGTTACTCTTTGTGCTGCTGTGAGACACCACTGAGGCTCAAATAACTTAAGAGAGAAAGGGATATTTATTTGATTTATAGCTCCAGAGGGAAGATACAGTCCATATAGCAGGAAATCCATGACAGGCTGGCAGAAGCTGAAAGCAGACTAAGTCACATTCATCAAGGAGGCTGAGAGTTGCAAAAACTGCTAACTTCAAGAGAAGCCCTCCCCTGGATGTGGGGGGGGGGGTGAATAAGCCTCAAATTCCACCCCCTAAGGTTGCCTTTCTCCAACAAGCTCCACCTCTTAAAGGTATCATGACCTCAAACAACTAAAGATTCAAACACATGAGCTTTCAGATGACAACTCACATTTTAAACCATGACATTCCACCCCTGACCCCCACAGATTCATTGCCATCTCATTATGCAAACCATATTCAGTCCAACTTTAAAAGTCCCATAGTTTACATCAGTAGTCCCAACACAATACAGTCCAAAGGTGCAAAATTCAAAGCTTCTTATAAAATCAAAAGACAAATTACTATTTCTAATATACAATGGTATAGAATAAAACATTCATATTCCAAAAGGGAGAAATGGGGGGATATCTGGAAAAGATTATTCCATAATAAAACTGAAAAACAGCAGGACAGACTCCAAATCCTCTAATTCCAGGTCCAACATGTAAACTTCTTACTGAAATCATCTTAGTTCCAAAGGGGTTTGGGTCTACCTCTCCAGTACAGCTACCCACAGAACTCATCATTCTCTTGCACTGTCTCTTCCCCTGATGCACAGCTTTCCTTGGCAGATGTCCCATGTTAGCTTTGGCATCTCTAACATCTTCACTTCTCAATTCATACCAGACTTTAACTCAATAGCGTAAAAATAATCCTTCTTGGGCCTCTGGAATTCAGGTTTTCCAATCCAACCACATACTGTCTGAATTCAGCCATTCTCTATAACCCTGGAGGAGGGACCCATTACCTTCTTCTTCTTGAATATTTGATTATTTTAAAAACAGAACCATGTGGGTGACTTTTATGAGTTCTGCTCTAAGGAGATTGCCCTCCTTAAATCACAACTGATTCAGCGTGTCTATGCTGACACTGGGAAGAATCTCCACGCTGGGCAGAATCTCTCTTGGGCAGTTGTTTCAAAGGAGTAACAGACTTTTTGTTTAGAACTCCTCCCTTTAGTTCATTTCTTGCAAAATGATTTGTATTCTTATGAATGGGAGCCTTCCCGGAGGATCTTGTCCTCCTCAGAGTATAGCCTCTCCTATTACCCAAATTGAGAGCAGGCTTTGATTCACTTGTGGTGCTAATCCCTTTAACAGTCGTTGCCATTTTGCTGTCTGCATTCTCTGTAAACTTGTATTCACATTTTTCTTCAAACTTCACATTTTTTACTTCTTTCTGCCTGTTTTCTTGTTCTTTTTCATTATAACTCTAAACAAGAATGTTAAAATTCTCTGTCAGTACATCGCTCCATTTTCCCCTTGTGCCATTTCAAATAGAGTCTCTGTTTTCCTCTGGACCATCACAAACTGGGCTTCCACTTTCAGCACTCTAACAGCATCAATTACTTCCACACATTCACTAGAATGGCTCTTTTGGCCCCCTCTCGAAGACAAAAAAACTTTGCCAGCACAAAGCTCCAAAGTTCTCCATATTTCTCCCAACTGTTTCCAAAGACACAGGAGTCACATTTTAGCAATGACCATATTTCTTTACTTCTCGGTACCAACTTTTCTCAGCTTCATAAAACATTCTGGCACAGTTCACAGTCTCACAGGAGCACCCCACTTCTCTGGTACCAATTTCTATATCAGTTACTCTTTGTGCTGCTGTTTGACACCCCTGCTGCTGTTTGACACCTCTGAGGCTCAAACAACTTAAAGAAGAAAAGGAGATTTATTCAGTTTATGTTTCCAGAGAGGAAATACAGTCCATTGTAACTGGCTGGCAGAAGCTGGAGGTGGCCTAAGTCATATCCATCAAGGAGACTGAAAACTGCGAAAACTGCCAATTGTAAGAGCAATCCTCTCCTGGATAAGGGTGGGTGGGGTAAATAACCTCAAGGCCTGTGACATCTTTCCTCCAACAAGCTCACCTCTTAAAGGTACATGCCTTTTCCAAACAACTAAAGATTCAAACACATGAGCTTAAAACTCACATTTAAAATCATGAGAACATGCTTATGCATACATACACACAGTGTGTACATGCACGCAGTCCAATACATGCACACCTATACACATACACATGTACATATACTCCCCAGTCTGGATCATAGATGTCTCTCTTGTTCTATGATGGAATCTTCTGTTTATTAATATTGGACTTTCATGTCTTTCTTACTGAGTTATTTATTGACTAAGGAAAAGAAAGAAAGAAAGAAAGAAAGAAAGAAAGAAAGAAAGAAAGAAAGAAAGAAAGAAAGAAAGAAAGAAAGAAAGACAGAACAGAAAGAAAAGAAAGAAAGAACAAGAAATAAGAAAGAAAGAAAGAGGAGAGATGAAGAGAAAAGAGAGAGGGAGGGAGAGGAAAGAAGAGAGAGGGAGAGAGAAAGAGAGAGGGAGAGAGAGGGGGAGGGAGGGAGGGAGGGAGGGAGGGAGGGAGGAAAATAAAGATGAATGGAAGGAGGAAAGGAAGAAAAGAAGGAAGGGGAAGAAAGGAGAGAGAAAAAGAAAGAAGGAGAGACAGTCTTTCTGTGGGGAGAAAAGAGTCAAATATTTCCATTAACTCAAAATCTGGAGATGGATGTGTCACCAGTACACTCTGATCCCTTCTTCACCTGCCCACATTTCCTTCTTGGGGAGCCTTGACACTGACGTAAGATGAGGCAAAGTTAATGTATCTGCTTAGACCCCATTCATCATTTCCCCCAAGGCTGCTTCACTGTACTTTAGTGAGCAAGAAAGCCTTTAAGTAGAAATCAAACATCTCTCATTCTCTTCTTACTTTCTAAATTCTCATTGTTGGAATATCGTTATAAAGAAACCATTAAAAGACCATTCTGAACATGACTTTTCCTTTCTGGACACCAGTGTCTTAATATATCTTGTTCTGCTTTCAAAAGGCTGTGAGGAAGGTAGTATGAACAGCCTGAACCTTTTCCCAGCATGAGTTTAATGAAGCAGATAGTGTCATAAGACGCAAGTGCACATTGCCAATGTAGATCATATCCTTCCTTTAGGAAGTCGGACCAGTGCTAAGTGGGAGATTTAGGAAAAGAGATTGGCCTCCTTAACCCTCTGGAAAATAGCATAGTTTACTGGTTTCTAACTTAAATCTGGGTTCCATTTGCCTTTCCCAGATGTGTTGGACATCTGAAAATTTGCACATTAATCAACTTTTATAACATGAATTTTATATCACCAGAAAATTTTTATCTCTTTATTTTGAAATTCTAATGGTTTTAGCTTCAAGGTTCCACTATGCTCCCTATTCCTTAGTCAATCACCAATGATCTATAAATAATATAAGCACACAATGATAAAATCTCAATTCATAGGAAGACTTTTGCCCTCAAAATCATTTTTCAAGGAAAGCAATCAAATTCCAAGTCCTTTGCTTATGTTTACATAGTGGAGTTTCTCATGAGAGCATATACTCTTATAATTAAAGAGAAACTAAAATGACTTTGATGAGCTATAACTTTGTGATTTATATGGAACCAGGTTCCAGGTTGATTCTTAATAAATAATAGCCTACTTTACTTCCCTTTTTTATATGAATACTTGAATTTAGCTTCCCATATTTCTATTATAATGATGACTGGGAAAGACACCATAAATCAAAATGGCCTCAAAAAATTCCTGCTAGGCTTAAAACAAAAGCAAAAAACCAACCCCAGTTGTGGTACCCCTTGCACTGATCATTCTACATCACCTCATAGAGAACACATGGTAAGTGAAGTCTAGCAAACAATCCCAGACTTCTTGGTTTCCTTTGTTTCAATCACTTATTAATAACAAATCAGCTTTGGGAAAGAAGTGTTTCTAGCCTTGGCGCAAAGCAAGAAAGCAGCAAGCCAGCAGTGATGGCTCTGGCAGTACACTGATTCATGCCGAGACTGGGTACCTAAGTCACCCCACACATATGTACCTTCTTTATCCCAGTGTCTGACTACCCTGCTTCCTTTTATTAAGCTGGACTGGGAAAAATCTGAAAGCAGGCCTGTATTTTTGAGTTTGTCTAGAGGGGGAACGTGAAGAATGAACCATATAATAAGGCACTATGGTTCAGAAGTTATTACAAATAAGTGAGAAGCAAGAAAGGAAAAACCACATTCAACAAAAATGGCCGGCAGAAAAATCAGTTGCCAGATAATGTGGCCTCTAGGCCATCCGTTTTGTGCACATTTTAAAGTGTTACTCTTCTGGATGACAGTTATTTGTGAGGTGTGCCCAGCAATGGATGCGGATATGTCTGTCGGAGACAGAACAGCCCTTTCTTTACAGATCTGACAGGACCCAGGTTCAGTGCTAGACCACCTGGACAAGGTGGTCACTGTGACACAGATACAGACTATTTCAGAGAAAAATGTGCTGGCAGCACTCCCTCACTCACTCCTCACGGCTCACAGCTATGGGGACTGTAGAAATTCCAGAAAAATCAAGCAGGGACAAGTGTTTTATTTTAGTAGAAACTGGAACACATATTTGAGAAAAGTCAAAACAGATGTCTGAAGAGATAACGTGACAGAGTGAGGATTTATTTGATGACTTGGCCACAATCAAGACTGCGTTCAGACAGAGTTCACAAATGTGAGTCTGAATCACCAGCGACAGCACTGGGATTGACTTCCAGACCCTCTGGGCCAGCAACCACCTGAAACTCACCAGCCTAGACTAAATTCCATTGGAGGGTGGAGTCTCTGCCTAAGCATTCAACGAGATGGCAGCTGAAATGCAGAACTCTGCTGAAATACATCCCTACTTGCCAATACGGTCCATCTGTGGGCTAAACTCACACAGACCCTCAGCATGTTTGGATCAGGGACTCACGTAGTCTCAGGGGCTCGCAGGTATAGCTGAGGTTCTGTGGACAGGAGTGAAGAATGGTAGTCGTGGTGCTGGAAGGCCTGGGACTATTTCCTTTCCTCATTTCCGTACTCGCTCATCTTTAGCATCCAATCACCATGAAAAAATGACAAGCTCAGCATTAGTAGATTTTCAATTTTCTTAAGAAACTGGAAGTCTAATGAACATATTTCTAAACTTGACAACTAATTTAATCTTTTCAAAAGTAAATGCCGTTTGAGCTAATGAGCCCTGCTCAGTGGTCCAGACTCAAGCCTTGTGTTAGGTGATAGAGATAAAAAAAAGAAGGATGTGGGGAAGGAGGAGAAACATTATGCTTGAATCCTTCCTGAAGTTGCTTTCAGAATTATGTTTCAATGCATAGAGTAGCTACCCTTTTGCTGTCTTCCTAAATACCTGGTCCAGCTTTCTCCCAGACATCTTTGCACAGATGGTTGCACAGCGTCTGAAATACCATTAGGCATGATCCCTAGTCGTTTCACTGTTCATGCCAGAATACTTTCAGACTCTTTGTCCAGTCCTAAAATGATGTTCACCAGTCCTATGCCTTAGCTCCCAGTTCTGACTTCTCATGCACTGCCTACATGATTCTGAATGCTTTATGAAGTTTCTCTGAGCTCTAATTTCTTAAGTTCTGGTTTATGGATAAAGAGTAATATTTTCTTTGTAGTGATTAGTGAAAAAATTTCCAAATACTCTTTTTCAATAGATGATATTTGTGGTTTTGGTTATATCACAAACACTTCCCTATGAATGAATTCCTTTCTTCTTAGGTCCTGAACAAAAGTCTAATGTTGAATAAAAAAACTAAGAACAGTGTCATAGTTAGGCACAGATGTCAACTTGACAGTTGAGAGTTTTGAGCTCTGGGCACATTTGTGGAGAATTAGTGGTTGGGTTAAGCACAGAGAAAACCTGCAGGAGATTGTCTGGCTGATGGGGAAGGCCCAGGTAGGTGGGATTAGGCCCTGAACTAAAACACAGAGAACTGGTTGAGAGAAGCGGCATCCTTATGTATACTTGGCCAGACATCTCTCTCTCAGCTGTTATGTAGAAATGATGTAGTCAGTTCCCTTGGCCCTGGTGTTGGTGCGTGCTCTCCCGTCAAGCTGGACTGAAAACTGTAACTGGACTATCATAAGAAAATAAACCTCTTGTTCCCTTAAGCTGTTTGATAGTCATTTATCAGCAACCAGGCAGGTGAACTGAACTGCAGCAAACAGAATGTTGAATGATAGTTCGGTTGTAGTTCCAGTTGCCTAGAAATTGGATCTGAGGGATGTAAATAGCAGGGAAGGTTTCATTCCATGTGCCATGCTGCTGAGCTGGCCTTGTCCCAGGGAACCCTTTAGGATTTCTGGCTGATGAGGTGCGTCCAAAGTCCTTCACTTGCAGATTGTCATGCAAAGATCCTTGTTGAAGGTTCATTAATCCACAAGGTCCTTGAAAGTCAACAACCAAAACATTCATATGACTGTCTACACGGATTTCAGAAGTATTTTGAATATGTGCTTGTACTTCTGGTCTGAACTTATTCCTAACTCACGACTTGGCCATTTTTCTATTAATAATTGATAAGAACAAAATCCAGTATGATGTATTTCCAGATATATTTCACATTCTTTTTTTCATGGATTAATAATGAGGAACAATATATTGTATTGTTACATATTATATAGCATGCCTCTGCCCTAGCTTTTAGTTTAAAAATGTAATTTAGAGTGCTTTGGCTATTTCAAATGGAATATAAATAGGAAAGTTGAAATGTCTGCATTTTCTTGAATTATTCCACTTTTTGTTGTTATGTCCAAAACAACTGAATACACAAAATATATTTTTCTAAAGATATAGTGAATTATTTTTAATAACTCTCACATAACATTGAAAATTTATGAACAGTATAGACTCAGGTGAAAACCAGCCCAACAGGTAAAAAGAATCAGCTCCAATAAGCATCACAGAGGTTTAACCTGACAGTGTATCCTAGTCCTGTGTGGTGGCTTCAGGAATCTGAACTGACGATCAGCAAACATTCAGAGGTATAATGTCAAATCTTAGCATTTTCTTAAAGAGTTCAAGTTTGGAATCTTGATAACTTACCCAGTCGGTAATAAGTATTATTTTGCTCTGTCAGACACAGAAGGCAGCATCAAAGCTACTCTGAGAAGGTAGACTAACAGGAAAGAGAGAAAGAAACATCTGGTGGATGTTAAAACAAGGAGGGATAGAGGGATGAAGGGAGGGAGGTATTGTAGTTATCGTCTTTGCTACTATGAGGCAGTAGTCATACTCAAAAGAAAAGGAAGATTTGTTTGACTTTGACTTATGGTTTTTGAATAGAGAAATAGTTCATTATGTCAGGAACGACACTGTGGGCACAGGCAGACAGAGAATGGAAGTTCATGTCATAGCAGTCAACGTGGAGGGAGAGAGTGAGAGAGAGGGAGGGAGGGAGAAAGGAGAGGAGGGAGAGGGAGAAGGGAGAGGGAGGGAGGAAGGGAGGGAGAGAGAGAGGGAAAGAGAGAACTGAAAGGAGGGCTGAACTACCAAAATACTTAGGTCCTGCCCTCTGTGATGTGCCTTCCTTAGCAAGACTCTGTCTCCTAAAGGTGTCATGTGCTTCTCGAACATCAGCATCAACTATGGATTCAAGCACATGAGCCTATGGGGACAACTCACACTCAAATCATGACAAGAGGAGGATGAAGGAGGAAAGAGGGAAAGAGAGGGAGAAACATTTTCTTTTTTGTTTCATGTCCTGCCTATGAGACCCAATAAGTAACTCATGGTCTTGATCTCAGTTGACTGATTCTGCCCCATCATGAATATTTATACACAAGTTCAACCAAGGTGCTTATGTTTCTGTATGTTTTTTAAAGAATAGAAACTGAAAATCAAAGACAACAAAAGATAACTTCAACTCAGACTTTCCAAGTTTCTGAGGTGAAAGAATCCTATTTTTCATTTTTAGAAATAGAAAGAGGATTGCTTGTTAAGAAAGGGAAAGTACTTCTCAGAATGAGAGTAGGTAGATGGGAAAGTTTTAAACTGAAAAGTGCCGCCCCTTCCCCATGCTCATACAAGCAACCCTAATTACACTCAGTGGGTCTCACACCAAAAAATGAATGAAAATACCAGGGGAACTTGGGAACAAGAAGGGTTTCTGCAAAAGAGAGGAAAGATAGAGAGGGTAATGGAGGGAGTTCCAGTTGCTGTGCTGTGATTCAATACTCTGAGCTAATCAACTTACGGGGAAACAGTTTCTTATTTGACTTTGGTTTTAGAGGAATTATAGTCCATTATGTTGGGGAAACACATGGTAGTAGACAAAGTCATGGTGAAAGGAGCAAGAGGCAGGCTGTTACTTTACAGCTCTCTCAGGAATGAGACAGGGTGGGGAGTAAGATCAGGCTATCAAACCTCAGGACCAAGTAGCAATGATGTATTTTCTCCAGCAAGCATGTATCACCCAAAAGACATTAGCTGTCTGTTGGGATACTGGCAGTTGGCTTTAACAATAGTCGGCCAGTGTCCCTACACAGTAAGAATTTAGTTTGAGATTGTCATATATCCTAGAAGACACAAATTTAACAGATTAAAATACAAGATTTCAGTAAGAGTAACATGATTATGACAACCAGCAATCCCAGGACAGGTGAGAGACACCAAAACCATGAACCTGTTTGTCCCAGAGGAGCCATTCCTGTGCAGATTGTTCTGAGGACATTACACTTTGGACTGCAGTGCCCACTAGGAAGCCCTCCATGTTCTAGTGGATAGTCTAAACCCATGCTCACACAATGGCTCTAATGAAACTGAAAACAAAACAGAAAGTCATGCATGTGGGAAATGGGCGTGTAGGGAAGAAGTGGAAAAGCAATAAGGGATGAGGATGAGAGTGATAAGAATATATTATACATACACCTATATGAAACTATTAAAGATAAAATTTCATCAATAAGAAAATTTTTTAAATGTTAAACTAATTAATTTAATTTTAATTAATTTAATTAATTAATTAATTTTAATTAATTTTAAATTAAATTGTATTTTGAGAATATAGAAAAATATACGAGAACATTTTTAGAGGAATCCAGTATATTTTGGCCCCTGAGCCCAGACTAGCTTGGTCCCAGAAGATGAATAAACATTTCAAAAAGTATTCTAAAGGCCCAGCAATTCATACATTCTCTTGACCAGAGAGATGGTGGAGACCCAGAGGTTGGATTCTGACCAGTGTATTTCTGCAAGGGGAAGAGTTAATGCAAAGGGCAATGACCTCACTATTTCTGAAGAAAACTGCATGGAGCAGCAAGACCATGGCCCATCCCAGCAGATGTCATACTTGGTAGAGAAAAACGCAAGGAGACGAGGGGTTTTTCATAAGTGCCTGGGAGTAACGTCCAAGGAGCATTAACTGACCCCTAATAACACCAGAAAATGATGAATTTCAAGTTTCAAGCATGATCTTAAACACCCAATAAGAAAGTATGCGGGGCTACTGCATCATGGGGCAACTGTCCCCTCTAAACCGCTCCGAATATGCCCCCTTTAACCCCAAATGGCGACCCTGACGAAAAACCCACTCCCAGCCTAGATGTCCTTTCCACTACCCAGAATGATGCCCTGGGCCACTCCTATGTCCTGTGGGCGTCCCTCTGGCGGGCCCCCCAGATCTCAAGTTAGTCCATTAGCAGCGAAGTTTTCCCTTTTATGGCAGATATCGCAGTGTTTGGAGTGTTCGCTGCCCCCCCCCCAGACCCTCCGGGTTGCAGGCTATGTGAGCCTGGAGAAAGTGAAAGTAGCTGCGCTCTGTGCCTTCACTCTGAGATAGCCACTCTGCTCCCAAATAAATGTCTAATACAAATGCCAATGTGGTCTGTAGTTTTTGCTCGTGATGGACACCGAGGGGGCTGCCTTCCCCTTCAAAGTATACTCAGAGAAAAATGACTGGTAATAATACAAAATTTAAAAAAAAACAACTTTTAAGAAGAGCAAACAATAATAAGGCCTTTTCCTTAAAGGTTGCACATGAGCTACTGATGTTCATGCAATTAACGCTGAGGCACCACACATTCTCAGCCCTGCCTTTGAGTTTTTCCCTGGCACTAACATAGTTTGTAAACTTTTAGGTGATCCTTTTGTCAATTTAAATTTGACAAAAGGCAGGTTAGGTTCAACCAGCCTCCTCCCCCAGGATTACTGTGTGTGAGGAGTCTTGGAGGGTGGGCAGGGGGTCGTGCCACCAGGAGTCAGGTGATATTATCTGAGAAGACTTCATGCCATAAAAGAACATGGTAAGTGGCTGTGACTGAGAATGGGCAAGAGAGGACATGAGCTCCAGGAGGGAAAGGACCTTTTTCCCTGGATTGCACTGAAGGCACCTAGAACTTCCTCAGTATTTGTGAGTAAATGTGAAACAAAGAGCTGTGTGGGGACAGAGTGGTAGGAAAAGAAACACTGTCCCATGGGCTTATTTTCAGTTTACTTTTAACTTTTCTTTGCTTACTGCCTCCCAGCATGCTATTTGTTTATTTATTATTGTTATGCTTATTGTATGTCTTACACTAGGGGGTAAGTGTTTCAAATGCAGGGAAAGAGCCTTTTTCCTTGGTCATCCTCATTCTCTCGCCTTCCCACGTCTGTCGAACAAGAATTCAAAACACAGACAGTTGCAAAGTCTTGTTTCTTATCTGTGTGGACCCTGCAAGTTAGCAACAGCATCCCCTGGGCAGCATCTCAGTTCTTGCCCAAGTCTGTAGACCACCCCTCTGCAATTCCCAGGTGACTTCTCCACCGGCTGAGGCAGGGAGCCACGCACAGGAAAACAACTTTGGGGTTTTCCCTCTTTTGTGCTGGGAACCTGGAGCAATAATTGTAGAAAGAAGGACATATAACCTATGACTAAGAACAGTTATTCGTTTTGTAATTTTACTCTCTCATCTGTAGTCTGGGGCAAGGGAAGAGGCAGAGTTACATGTAGCAGGTTGCAGACATGTGCTTCCAGGGAACACTGTGGGAAGCTTAGTGAAAAAGCGCACTCTGAAAGACTTTCAAGTATGACCTTGTGTTCACCTACAGTTCAACTCTACACTAACAGTTTTAGCAACATGTGTCACTTCAGCCTGTGATTCAGCAAAACTGACCACAATAGGAAAAAAAAAATCATCTTGAGTCCAGTATGCTTTTTCTCTTGTTGATTCCTCAAGCAGTGAAAATGGCAGCAATATCTACAATCATGATAAAAGCTATGGCAACTCACTATTGACCTCACAAAGTCTAGCATCAGCTAAAGGCACCAAGATCCTTGGAGGCAAAGAATTGACAGCCACAGTAGTGTTCTTATACCTATGGGGAACACGGGAAAGGGTTCAGGGAAATGCCACTGGGTCCTTGTACGTCATCAGAGAGGAGGGCCCAGAGGAGAGTCAAGCATGCACAAGAAAGGATTCTCTGGGAATTGGGGCAGGAGGCAATGGGGCATGGGGAGGGAAGGGTGAGGGGAGGGGGAGCAGGGGGTTTGGGGAGAGGAGGAGGGAGGGAGGGAACTGGTGTACCTATTAAGTTTGTATGAGTGGAAATAATAATAAAAAATGTATTAAAAAAAAAGCTATGGCAACTCCTTAATGGAAGTTTCTATAGCAGCCAAGTAGTTCTGAATCCCTGAGCCATGACATCCGCTTTCAGAAATCCAAGTCAGAGTCAATCCCAAGTTTACCATCAGGACTAAGGAATCAGGGGAACAGTCAAACTAGAAGTTAGTAGAGCAAGCTGACTAGTCAGATTCTCCTTGTCATTGAGCTCTGGGTTTAATTAAAGACTCTGTCTCCAAAAGAATAAGGTGGAAAAAATGATCAAGGATAATTTCCAGCATCAGTCTTAGGCCTGCCTCCATGTGTACTTACAGACCCATGTACACACACATACATTCGCACCTACACCCCCATGCATACAAACATGTATCCCACACACAAGCAAACACATACATGCACACATGCAAACACACATACATGCACACATGCATCCCACACATGAACATGAAAATGAAAAAAAAAATACTCTGAAATCTTTGATCTCTGAAATTGTACCATCGGAGTACTGCAAACATACTCTCTTACAAGGGACAGATAAGTTTTTAAGTATTCTCTCAACACTCACCAGATTAGGAAAAGAAAGAAAATGATAAGAACTGAATTTTTGAGAAAATGTCCACAGTTGGAAGCAAAAGTTACCCAGGACAGCAGGCCTCTTTCTACAGAACACAAGAAATGAAGCATCAAACAAACAGAGGTCATCGAAAAGTTGTTCATGAGGCTGAGCTTCCTGAAGCATTGCTAAGATTATTTATGTGGGGGGACTGGGGAAGAGTGGAGGGAGGGAGGGGACCGGGTACCTATTAAGCTTGTATGATTGGGGGAAAATAAATAATATACAAATATACAAATAAAAAAGATTAGTTATGTGTCTTCCACTATCACAGTGTTCTACAGCATCTGCATTAAACTCAATATATGCTAATTCCACAAGGGGAGAAATAAATTAAAAATTTAGCCTCATCAATAGTACAACTCACTCCCTGTCTTTTTCATTATTTTTTTCTGCACCAAATAAATAAATAAATAAATAAATAAATAAAACTAAGAAATGATGATACTGAAGGAGAAACAGATGGTATTCCATACCGTCCCTGGAAGGCATGGCCCGAAGCAGGCTGACTTTTGGTTAGTGTTTCTGAACAAGTTCTTGTTTTGAAGTCTGTTCTTAAAAAGTGAAGTCATTCCCAGCACATACAGATTTTCTCTGAGCAGTTCGGTGAGACAGCATGCACTGCCCGATGGGACGGGGTAGAGGATGGGGCTGTCTGTGCAGAATGTTTTTCTAATTAGGCAGTTCAATCTGCCAGTCACTTAAGGCTGAATGCCAGACTCTGACAGAAATCGAATAGCCCTTTCTCAAATCAATGAGATTGACTCCTTTTGAAGCAGCTACCAGCCGCTACCAAGTATAGTTACCAGCATGCTCAAGGGCCTAACCTTGACCTCCTGCACATTCCAAGAACAGTTATGAGCAAGTCAGTCTTACATTCAGAGGAAATTTCTTTGGAAAAGATGTAAGCTTCATTATGGCAATGAACAGATTCTACCCCCTATGCATCCACCCAACTCTGGAGTTCTGTAGTCAGCCAGCACTGGGCCAGAGATTCAGCAGAAATCCCCAGAGCCTTCTTGACTGATGGAACAACATAACCTTTAGGTCTGATAACTGTGCCAAATATTGAATATTTTAAAAGCAAATGTTAATCTAATTAACTGCGTTCACAAATGGCGACAGCTTCTCCTTTGAAAATCCTCTTGAGGCTGAAGACCCACAAGACTCCGATCAGAACAGGTAACGGAATGTGTGAGCTAAAGCCAAGTTTTCAGGAGGAAGCTGCCCATGACCTTCAAAGATCGGCAGGAATGGTGGCCTAGAGTATTTTCCAAGGAAGGTTAAGATTGGAACTTAGCAAATAGAGAATTTTATCCCTCAAAGTCAGCAACCCAAGAAGCTGGCTATGAGACACATGGGAGAGCACTGTCAGGCAGTGGGATCCTTCAGTGGAAAGCAGACCTGTTCTTCCTGAAATGACTTTAAAAGACTCAGTGCCATGGTGTGTTCACCATCAATGTTCTGTTTATTTCATCTTTGTTATTATGCTGTCAAACTGGTGATATGTGCCTATTATAAAATAAATTAGAAAACATTAATTGTATGGAAAAATACAATTAAATTTTACACACCCATACACTCAAAACTCTGACAACTCCAAAGAGCTAAATCTCTATCTACATATATGTATATTTCCTGACTTTTCTCTTTCATGCTTAACAAGTCACATCTGGATTTTACATAGGATGCTTTCTGGCAATGTCTTTTTAAAAATTAAATATTATTCTTATAGGATTAGATACATGTCTGCCCCATTGCATAATGCTGCTATGTTTCAAACCACTTAGAAATCTCAATGCACACATGCATAAGTGCTCCTGATCTGTCTCCAGAAGTTCACACTTCCTAAGAATTCTTGGAAGGTTCAATATTCACAGCACTTATGAAGTTCTCTGTTTACCCAAGCTGTCCTTGGCATAGGCCATGTTTGTCTTTGAGAGTCACCTCCTGAATCTTGGCTTGTGGATAAGTATTATAATATTTCCCATGTACTTTAAAAAATAAGGTTTTAACAGACTTCTCTGAATTCTGCAGGAGCACAAAGAAAGGAATACCTATGCCTTGTTCCCAGAATGCTGAGAATGGACTGATAGCAACCCTCTGGCACAAGGATTCACGGGAGAGGAACGTTTTCCTGGTGCCAGAATGATGGGAATGGTGTAACTGTCTTCTTGCCTTTGCTTACTTCAGAGTCCTGATTGGGGAAGTTTGATATGTTTTTTAACTTTGAGTTAGTCCAGCTGTTCTCAGACTATAATGATAAATGATAACAATATTCATATAAGTTTTGTTTTGTTTTTGTAAAAAATTCTGATGTATTCTGTATACTGAGCTGTTCTAGTAAAAGAGCTCCTGGAGTTTAGCTAAGCCATTCCAGAATGAATCGCCTGGTATTAATAAGTCTGCATGATCCCAATCAATGCCTCATAACATTCTATCAGCCAAGTGTGAAAGATTCACATAAATGTGACTTACGTGACTAGGTAACAGGAAATTGGAGAATAGAAACATCACAGTCCCCTAAATAAGGCATACTAGCCTCCCAAAACCACTCAACTTGTGAGATTTCTTGGACCAGGGAGATGCTGAGTGAGTGGGTAAAGGTGGTGGCATGGAAACCTAATGAACTGAGTACAATTCTAGAGTCTACAGGGTGGAAAGGAGAGATCCCACTTCTGAAATTTGAACTCTGACCTTTACTTGTATGCTATAGCACTCATTCTTCCTCTCATGCAATTTTTTTATAAATTGGAATTAACTCTATTCTCTTACATATGTATTTCAATTTTGACATCATTTTCACCCAGCCGCATCCTCAATTACCATTGTATATTTACACCAATGTGTTGCAAGTTTCCTGTCTCCTTCTGTATTCTTGGCTGCATACTGACAACTAATTGTGGTTAGGGTCATGATTGGACCCAGAAGACAACTTCAAGTTACAGTGAGCCAACCCTGAGTGGGCAAGAAAATGAACATGAGGTATTTATAGTACGATGTGACCAGTGTCTCCTACTGTTGTAGTCCTGCTTTTCACTATCAAGTTCTTCTTTTTGTGCGTGTGTATGTGTGTGTGTGCACGTGTATGTGTGTGCGTGTAGAACCACGGACGGATTCGGGAGCCACCATGGACCGCCTCCTCCTTGTTTACTCTGCCCCGGGATTCACAGGCTCCGCCCTATCAGGACCAGAAACGCAGGATGCCCCCACTTCCGCCGGTGTCTATACGTGGGGTCTAGGATCCGAACTCAGGACCTTCCGCCTGCAAGGCAGAGGCTAACCCCTGAGCCACCCTTCCAATCTCCACTATCAAATTCTTTACCTGCTCCTCTCTAGCCTGTGAAATGTCAACATCTGTTTTCTTTAGAAACTGGAGGCTACTCATTTTGTTGAGCTCTATTGAAAAGGGACTTCCGTTCTTTTAGCTCTTATTTTAGATTCCACATTGCTTGCTACTGCATACTGAGGATCTATTTCCATTTGAAGTCACTTTGCATGTCCATATCTCTCCCTACCAACAGTGTGCATATTCCTTTGAACAGTCAGGACCTCAAGCCTTCTATCTGGAAGTTATTCCTGGTGACCAAGCTATCCTCATATTTTGCAAGCACATCTTTAAATTATCTGTAAAATCTCTCCCTCCCCACAAGGTCAAAGGTCTGTCTCACTATATGTCTATATTAACCTTACAGATGAAAGGAATCTTAACTTGTTTCCTAAGATGCAATGTAACTTTCTCTAACATGTCTTCCTTGTGATCCTGTTAGTCAGAAAACGCTGCCTTCCAGGCCTTTAATCTTTCTCCCAGAAGAATGAAAGCCAGGGAGGATTCCACCAAATACTGTGTTTTTACTTTTGTGGCATTTTTAGGTACTGGAGGAAACTGACATAAATATAGAACATGACTTTTTAAGAAGTGGAGAAAGAGACGACCTGACAAAGAAAAAAGAAAGACTAACTAAGAAGAAGAGGGCTGACAATAAGACTCAGAGGGGACAGGTACTTTGCTAAGCAAGCCCTAATGATTTGAATTTGAGCCCCAGATTCCATGGTAGAAGGAAAGAACTGTGAAGAACTGACTCCAAAAGGTGTCCTTAGACTTGCATGGCACACATGGATTGTGGAACATACATACCTGTTCATGCTCACATATACATCACACATGCACTCATGTACATGTCCACACATACCACACACACACACACACACACACACACACACACACAATAGCATAAATAGGTAAAAGAACTTCATGCAAGCACGATACTTTTTTTGGTGGGGGGGGCTCAAATTTGGGCATGCAACTCCTATAAGCAAAAACAAAGTGATTTGTCTAGCAAAAAACTTATTTTTTTTCTGAATCATTAGGATTACTTCGTTACTAGTTTTGAGAATGAGAAAAGTCCCCCACCCCGGAGCCGAGCGGCCCGGCCAGCAGCACCCACGCGCGGCCGCCAGCTTTGCCCCCAGCCCCCCGTCTGTGCTGAACCCCGACCAGCGCCCAGGTGAGAAAGAGCCCCTCCCAGCCCAGCCCCCCACCCCTGAGCCGAGCCGCCCAGCCAGCAGCACCCGCGCGTGGCCACCGGCTTAGCCTCCAAGGCACCACCACGGACACCAACCCCTCGTGCCCTCCTGCCCCCGCTCCCCTCCACCCCCCCCCCAGGTCGCAGGTGAAGAATTCTGCCAACATCAGACCCTCTGCCTCTCTGGCCCACCGGGGACCTACGCACGTGGTCCACGGAAGACACACTGCTACTCAGAATTCAATAGAGTCCAAAGGAAACTCAAGCAAAACTCTAAGGAACAAAGAGAACACAAACCATACATCTGGACTCCACTACAATCATTATATGACATGTGAGACTCTTCACATCCAGCCCAAAGATAAGTAAACTTTTTTTTTCTTTTTCTTTTCTCTCACCTTACTGATCCTTTCTAGTATCAATGCTGTAGGTCAGGTTCCTCATACAGCCACCCCAAAAACATACAACTCCAGGGAGTACACCACCCACCCTCACATTTCAACAAAACACTAGAAGCCTAACATGCACATTCATGGAATACCAGAACAAGAGTCCCAAAATACCACACCTGAGGAAATATTTCAACTCATCATAAATGAAAACTTCCCACAACTAAAGAATGAGAGGCCTATCCAAATACAAGAGGCATTTCGCACTCCAAACAGATATGACCAAAATAGAAAATCGCCACGGCAAATAATAGTCAAAACACTCCACATTCAAGACAAAAAAAGGGTGCTGAGAGCTTCAAGAGAAAAAAAGCAACTCACTTTTAAAGGTAAACCTATTAGAATAACAAATGACTATTCAATGGAAACAGTAAAAGCAAGAAGAGCTTGGAGAGACATACTTCAAGTATTAAATGAGCAAAAACGCCATCCCAGACTGATATACCCGGCAAAACTATCTGTCATGATTGAGGGAGAAAGAAAAGTTTTCCAGCACAAAGACAACTTGAAGGGATACATGTCTACAAAACCAGGCCTTCAAAAAATGCTAGAAATGATACTCAAGCTTGAAGAAAAAAACAAGCGTATCCAGAAGAACAGAAGGGAAGTATAATACCACCAAAATATAAATATCAAACATCATGCTTACAAAATCTACTAAACATAAAAAATGTCCAGAATTAAAAATAATTTCTCCATTATAACATTGAATGTCAACGGCATTAACTCACTGATTAAGAGACATAGATTACAAACTTGGATTAAAAACCACAATCCAACAATCTGCTGCCTTCAGGAAACTCATCTCACCACAAAAGATAGGCACGTCCTAAGAATGAAAGGCTGGTCCAAAATCTTGCAAACTAATGGAAGCAGGAAACAGGCAGGGGTAGCAATTATGCTTTCAGACAAAGTGGATTTCAAACCAAAGAAAATCATAAGAGACACAGATGGATACTACATTTTAGTCACAGGTACAATTCACCAGGAAGACTTCACAATACTGAACATATATGCACCCAATATGGGCCCCTCCACATTCATTAAGAAAACCCTACAGCATCTAAAGCAAGAAATCAACCCCCAAACGATAATTCTCAGGGATTTCAACACCGCCCTCTCAACATGGGATAGATCAACAGGTCAAAAGCTTAACAGAGACACTTGGGAGCTTAACCAAACCCTTACTGAAATGCACCTTACAGATCTCTATCAAACTTTTCACCCACGCACCAAAGAATACACATTTTTCTCAGTAGCACACGGAACTTTTTCCAAAATAGATCACATATTGGGCCACAAAACGAATCTACACATATACAAGAAAGTTGAAATTCTAACCTGTGCCCTATCAGACCACCACGGCCTAAAGCTGGACATCCACAACAACACAACAAACAAGAGAAAATACACTAATTCCTGGAAACTTAACAATATGATGCTGAATGAGAACTGGATTCAGGAAGAAATTAAACAGGAAATTCAAGATTTCCTGAAAGTGAACGAAAATGAAAATACAACTTACCAAAATCTCTGGGACACAATGAAAGCTGTTCTAAGAGGTAAGTTCATAGCTCTTAATGCCTACATCAGAAAAATGGAAACATCAGAAATAAATAATTTAACGATGCAGCTTAAGGCTTTGGAGAAACTTGAGCAATCTGATCCCAAAAGTAGTAGAAGAGAGGAGATTAGCAAAATAAGGGGAGAAATATCTGAAATCGAGACTAAGAAAACAATAGAAAAAAATCAACCAGTCAAAAAGCTGGTTCTTTGAAAAAATAAATAAGATTGATACACCCCTAGCTAAATTAACCAAAAGCAAGAGAGAGAAAACCCAAATTAACAAAATTAGAAATGAACATGGAGTTATCACTACGGATACCCAAGAAATCCAGAGAATTATAACATCATATTTCAAAAATTGTACTCTGTGAAGTTTGACAACACAAAAGAGATGGATGAATTTCTAAGTAAACACAACTTACCTAAATTGAATCAGGAAGTTGTGAATTATTTAAATAGTCCTATAACATACAAGGAAATTGAAGAAGTAATCTCGAATCTTCCCACCAAAAAATGTCCTGTACCAGATGGATTCAGCACAGAATTCTAACAGACATTTAAGGAGTTAATAACACCAATACTCCTTAAACTATTCCATCAAATAGCAAAGGAAGGAACACTACTAAATTCCTTCTGTGAAGCTAATATCATTTTAATAAAGATTCACTTAAAAAAGAAAACTATAGGCCGATCTCTCTGATGAACACAGACGCAAAGATTCTCAACAAAGTCTTAGCAAATCGGATTCAAAAACATATTAAAAAGATCATTCACGGGGACCAAGTAGGCTTCATCCCCGGCACACAAGGTTGGTTCAACATACGCAAATCAATAAATGTAATTCATCATGTAAACCAGTCCAAAGTCCAAGACCACATGATACTCTCGATAGATGCAGAAAAAGCCTTTGACAAGATCCTACAGCCTTTTATGATCAAAACGCTAGAGACAGTAGAAATGGAAGGAACCTTTATCAATATAATAAAAGCTGTATACAACAAGCCCACAGCAAGGATTATGCTCAATGGGGAACAATTGGAAGCATTCCCACTTCGATCAGGAACTAGACAAGGCTGTCCACTCTCATCACTTCTATTCAATATTGTACTTGAAGTCTTAGCTGAAGCCATAAGACAAGAAAGGGACATAAGAGGGATTCAAATCGGCAAGGAAGAAGTCAACCTATCCCTATTTGCAGATGACATGATCTTATATCTGAGTGATCCCAAAAACTCCACCAGGAAGCTCCTGGAAGCTTCAGCAGGGTGGCAGGATACAAAATAAATGTGCAAAAATCAGAGGCCTTCCTATATGCCCAGAATGAAAGAAGTGAAAACGCCTTGAGAGAAACAATCCCATTTACTATAGCCCCTAAAAAAATGAAATACCTTGGTATAAACCTAACCAAGGAGGTAAAAGACCTTTACAATGAAAACTTTAAAACCCTAAAGAAAGAAATAGCAGAAGACACCAGAAGGTGGAAAGACCTCCCATGTTCCTGCATTGGTAGAATCAACATTGTAAAAATGACCATCCTTGGGGCTGGAGAGGTGGCTCAGGGGTTAAGCCTCCGCCTTGCAGGTGGAAGGTCCTGAGTTCGGATCCCAGATCCCACGTATAGACGCCAGGCAGAAGCCGGGGCGGCCTGCGCTTCTGGTCCTGGTATTCGTCCGTGGTTCTACACATACACAGACACACACACACAAAGACACGCATATGTACACAGTTGAATAAATGATAATAATAATAAAAAAAATTTTTAAAAAAATGACCATCCTACCAAAGGCAATATACAAATTCAATGTTATACCAATTAAAATCCCAAAGCAATTCTTTAAAGACGTGACCAAATAATCTCAAAATTCATGTGGCGGCACAAAAGACTCAGGATAGCAAAGACAATCCTGAGTAACAAAAACACTGCTGGAGGTATTACCATACAAAACCTTAGTCTATACTACAAATCCATAGTTATAAAAACTGCCTGGTACTGGCTCCAAAATAGACACACAGATCATTGCTCAATGGGGAACACAGATCAATGGATAAGGGTTGAAGACCCAGATATAAGCCCACAAAAATACAGCCATTTGGTCTTTGACAAAGGGGCCCAAAGAATCCAATGGAAAAAGAACAGCATCTTCAACAAATGGTGCTGGCAAAACTGGATCTCCACATGCAGAAGATTAAAGCTGGACCCATACTTGTCACCATGCACAAGACTTAGTTCCAAATGGATCAAGGACCTTGATTTAAGGCCAGAGACTTTAAAAACCATAGTTGAAAGGATAGGGAACTCCCTCGAGCTGATTGGGCTAGGCCAACATTTCCTAAACAGACATCCAATGGCACAGTCACTGCTACCAACTCTCAACAGTTGGGATCTTGTGAAATTAAAGAGCTTCTGTTGAGATAAAGAGATTGTAACACGAGCTCAAAGGCAACCCACAGAATGGGAGAAAATCTTCACTAACCACATATCTGACAGAGCTCTACTGTCCAGAGTGCACAAAGAACTTAGAAAACTAAACTCCAAGGAAAACAATGGCCCAATTAAAAAATGGGCCCTGGAACTTAAAAGAAACTTTACCAGGGATGAAATTAAAATGTCTAACAAATATCTTAAAAAATGCTCCACTTCCTTAGCCATAAGGGAAATGCAAATCAAAACCTCCCTGAGATATCATCTCACCCCAGTCAGGATGGCAAAAATCCACAATACAAACAATGACAAATGCTGGAGAGGATGTGGAGAGAGGGGAACTCTCCTACGTTGTTGGTGGGAATGCAGGCTCATACAGCCACTCTGGCGAGCCATCTGGAGATTCTTAAAGAAGTTAAAGATTGAAATGCCATATGACCCTGCTATCCCACTTTTGGGAATAACCCCCCATGCAGCAGAGGTTCGCCTCGATAGCACAAGCTCGACCATGTTCATAGCAGCACTGTTTACAATAGCAAAGTCATGGAATCAACCTAAATGTCCAACAGTTGACGAATGGATAAGGAAAAAGTGGTACATCTATACAATGGAGTACTACTCAGCCATCAAAAATGATGAATTACTGGAATTTGCTGGGAAATGGATGTCATTAGAAACAATTATATTAAGTGAAGTATCCCAAACCCAGAAAATTAAGCGCCGTATGTACTCCCTAATAGGTGGCTCCTAGTACCAAACTCACCCAGCCCACATTGAGACACTCAAAAGTAAACCTATGTAACACAATAATTGCAAGGATTATGAACAAGAGAGATGGGGTAGGAGGGCCACAGCAGAAACAAGGAGAGAGGGGACCATGTTACAGCAGAGAAAATAGGCCTCCATCAATGACTGCAAATAAGTAATGAGAAACCTGGTTACGTTCACAGATGTTCTTTCCTGATCTCACCAGAAGGGGAGGGCATATAGTCTAGCAGATAAAAAGTAATCATTTAGCAAATGGGTGATGGACCCCTCCCTCACTGAGGTTTCCTACTCTTATTACATCTACCCTTGAATGTGCTATTATAATAAGACTCCAGTTTAACAGCTTTTTGTCTCTGGCCAGGGGGTGACATACAGTGCCCAGCAGGATGGAGTGAAGGGCACTGCAGGAGCAGCAAAACTGCAAAAGAAAATCAACAAACCACAATCCAGAACTTCAGAGACTCTATATCAATCACATAGAACTAGTCCAGTCTAATCGCTCCCCATCCTGGAACTCAGGAACATTTGCGGAAGAGAGGGCGGTAAGATTGTAAGAGCAAAAGGATGGGAGGAGCAATGATTTGCAAGACTCTCAACAATAGTTGGGGCCAAAGCAATCATAATGGGACTTTGCATGCCCTGCGCAATGTCCAGTGTACTGTTGCCCTCATAAAGTCTAGCATCTGTTAGGGGCACTGAGATATCTGGAGGCAAGGGATTGACAGCCATAGTAGTGTTCCTATGCTTAAGGGGAACAAGAGAAAGGGCTTATGGAAGTGCCACTGGGTCTTTATATGTCATCGGAAAGGAGGACCCAGTGGGGAGTCAGGTGTACACAATAAAGGACTCTCTGGGAATTGGGGGGGAGGCACTGGGGGATTGGGAGGGAGAGGAGGGGAAGGAGGGGGTTCGGGGAGAGGAGGGGAGAGGGAGGGAACTGGTAAAAAAATTTAAAATGTATAATTAAATTTTTAATAAAAAAAATTAAAAAAAAAAGAGAATGAGAAAAGCGATTGGACCTCCTTGCCGAAAATCCTACTTACCCATAAACACTCAGGCTGGTCCTTGACATTGCAGAATCTTCCCTGAGTCTACTCCCACACCCACTCAATAACTCCCTCTTCCTCCCTACTCACTACCTTGGATTGTCCCTCTTTTTGAAGTAATTATGTGTTCTGAGTGCCAGCCTCTGCCCTCCACTGTGATCTCAATAAGAGAACAGACTCTGCCAAGCACATCTTTTACCCCCATCAATAATGAGACAAGTGAAAACATGTCTGGATGCTTTACAGTTGTCACTGCAAGGTAAAAGATTTGCCCATTAGTGGCTCTTCACAATCCAAATAGGCTTTCTATAATCCAAATAGGATCAAGGCCAAGACTGACTTTATGAGCTAATTCTAAGAATTTACAACATACTTTGGTGCTCCTCAGGCAATCTGGGCAATTTAACTGAATTAACTTCCTTTAATTTCAACTATGCACATCAAAAATCTCACCTATTAAGCTTGTGAAACCCTGACTCTTACCTTATGGCTTCTTCCCTTTCGTGCTAAGATGATGGGCAAGCAGGAAAGTGACTCTGAATGACTCAAGACCATGACTGTAACTTAAACACTGAACAGCTTTCGTCTATAACAGAACTCAGGCCCTCTATTGATGTTCTCCAACCATGCCTCTTAAGACTAAGCAAGATTGAAATTGTAGGAGGGGAGCGCCTTTCATTGATTTCTTTCTGCCTAAGTCCTTACCAAAAGTAGAATATGTTTAGCATTTATTGTCTCCCCAATATTTCTAACACTCTCCCCTTCCCGGATACCTCCCGCCTGCTCTCCCTCTTTGCAACAGATAAGCTTTGAAAAAGCTCTGAAAGAGAGAACCAGATGTAACCAATTCTCTGCAATTCTCCCCTCTTACAGTCCATATGTGTCACAGTTGCTCTGCATATCACAGATAAATTCATAACCAAATAGCTTAAGGGAACAATGTTTAATTTTGGCTACGATTCTTGTTTATAGCTCCCACGTCCAGCTTGGCAGGAGAGTTTACACAAACAGGAACCAAGGGAATTAGCCACACCATATCCGCATAACTGAGAGAGGGACAATCCTTACTTTCCAGACCAGCGTATATGGCCAAGTATACAGAATGCTAACTTCCTTAACCAGCTACTTCCATTTTATTCACCTTCCCAGGACTTAGTCCCACCCACTAATGGTATGAGTCCTCTTCAGTCTTCTGATAGCTTACCTCAGAGATCCACTCAAGTATTAATTTTTCATAACTGTGCCAAGAACTCAAGTCTTCAATTGCCAAGTTGATACTTGTATCGAAATATGAAACTTTATCTCCTGTCAACTTAATGCAATAATACATCATTTTCAAACTATATAACCTTTCAATATTTTCCCCACAGGTGTTACATTTACCATATAATATAAAATACATATAAGTATATTAATTATTAAAGTCTGAGATTATTCCAAATTTAAAATGTCAGTCATTAAAAGTTCACTTACAACATTTTAAAAATCAAAAATCTATTAGCTATAAGATCTTATTAAATCAAAACAAATTAAATACTTCACAGATAAAACATTAAAATGGAAACATTCTGATATAATAAGAAAATTCCCTCCCTCTGTGGGTTGCCTTTTTGCTGGTTAACAATATCTTTTGTGGAGCAGAAACTTCTTGATTTTATGAAATCCAACTTGCTGAGTGTTGATCTTATTTCCTGTGCATTTGAAGTCCTATTCAGAAAATGCTTACGTAGGACATACCGATTCTTTCTTCTAGGATTTTTATAGTCACCAGTTTAATACTGAGGTATTTGATCCATTTGGAGTTCATTTTTGTGCAGGGTAACAGACAAGGGTCCAGTTTCATTCTTCTGCATGTAAATATGCAATTTTCCCAGCACCATTTGTTCAAGATGCTGTCCTTCTTCCAATTTTTTTGTACCTGTGTCAAAAATACACTGTAGCTATATAAACTTATATCTAGATCTTCAATTCTAATCCATTGATCAGTAGCTCTGTTTTTGAGTCAGTTCCAAGCTGTTTTTATTGCTATGATTTTGTAGCATAGTTTATATACGGTATGGTATGTCCAGCCAAGTTTTTGTCACTCTAGATTATTTTTGCTATCTGGGGCATTTTGTACTTCCATTTGAATTTTGAGATTTTTTTATCAATTTCTGTGAAGAACTGCATTGGGCTTTTGATGGAATTGCATTGAATCCGTATATCACTTTTGATAGGATGTTTTTTTTCTGCTTAATTTTTTTAAATTTTTTCCGCTCATACAAACCCCTCTTCTGTCTCTCCCTTAACCCCTCCCTGGACTTCCCTGTTCCCTCTCCCTTTTCCCCTTCCTTTCCCCCCTCCATCCCTTTCTCCCAGTACCTCCCATCTCTGAAGCATCCTTTAATGTGTATATTAACCTTTCCTCTGGGTCCTCCTCTCTGATGAGGTGTAAGGACTCAGTGGCAATTCCTAGAACTCTTTCTTGTGTTCCCCTTAAGTATAGGAACACTGTTATGGCTGTTAATCCCTTGCTTCTAAGGATCCTAGTGCCTTTAGTCCACGATAGACTTTGAGGTGTCAATGATATGTTGGTCATTGCGCAGATCATGCAGAATCCTATTATAATTGCTTCGGCCCTAACTTGTGTGGAGTATCTTGCATATCATGATTCCTCCCATCCTTGTGCTCTTACAATCTTACCGCCCCCTCTTCTGCAAATTTCCCTGAGCTTCAGGATGGGGAGAGATTAGGCAGGACTGATTCCAGGTGGTTGATATAGAGTCTCTGATGTTCTGAATTATGGTTTGTTCGGGTTTTTTTTCAGTTTTGCTGCTCCTGCAATGCCCTTGGCTCCATCTTGATGGGTATTGGATGTCACTCACTGGCCAGAGATAAAAAGCTGTTAAAATAGCCCTTTCACCCCACCCCGCTCCGCCGGTTGGGACGCACGCACGTGGTCCAGCTGGGCCTCACCCCAGGACTCTAGGTAAGCCCAGGCCGCCCCCGCCCACCAGAACCCCAGTCAGCCCAAAGGGACCCGGCTCGGACTCCCGACATCCAGCTGGAGCCCCACGCTCAGGGCCGAGCTACGAGGAGGACCTCCCCCTGCGCCATGGCCCCGCCCCAGCTGCCCTCCGGTTAAATAGCTCCACGCCCATGCCCCCATCCGGGCGCGGTCCAGCCTGGCCTCACCCTGCGACCTAGGTAAGTCTCCGCCCCCACCCGCCCACCAGGACCCCAGGTCAGCCCAAAGGGACCCGGCTCAGACTCCCGCCATCCACCCGGAGCCGCACACAGAGCCAAGGGACGAGGAGGACCTCCCCCTGCGCCCGGCCCCGTCCCAGGTGCCCTCGGGTTAAATAGCTCCACACCAACAGAATTTCAGACCTTGAAGATAAAGTGGGAGTACTAACCAGCTCATTGGAAGAGGTAGTTAAAGCCAAAAAGATACTTGAGAGAAATATCCAAGAGATATGGGACACCCTGAAGAAACCTAACATGCGTATTCATGGAATACCAGAGCAAGAATCGCAAAATACCACCCCTGAGGAAATTTTTCAAACGATCATCAAGGAAAACTTTCCTCATCTAAAAAAAGAGAGGCGCATCCATATACAAGAGGCATTCCGCACCCCAAACAGATACGACCAAAATAGAAGCACCCCACGGCAAAAAATCAATAAGATCGATACACCCCTAGCTAAATTAACCAAAAGCAAGAGAGAGAAAACCCAAATTAAAAAATTAGAAATGAACATGGAGTTATCACTACGGATACCCAAGAAATCCAGAGAATTATAACATCATATTTCAAAAACTTGTACTCTGTGAAGTTTGACAACACAAAAGAGATGGATGAATTTCTAAGTAAACACAACCTACCTAAATTGAATCAGGAAGTTGTGAATTATTTAAACAGTCCTGTAACATACAAGGAAATTGAAGAAGTAATCTCAAATCTTGCCACCAAAAAATGTTCTGGGCCAGATGGATTCAGCACAGAATTCTACCAGACATTTAAGGAGTTAATAACAACAATACTCCTTAAACTGTTCCATCAAATAGCAAAGGAAGGAACACTACTAAATTCCTTCTATGAAGCTAATATCGTCTTAATCCCAAAACCTAATAAAGATTCACTTAAAAAAGAAAACTATAGGCCGATCTCCCTGATGAACACAGACGCAAAGATTCTCAACAAAGTCTTAGCAAATCGGATTCAAAAACATCAAAAAGATCATTCACGGGGACCAAGTAGGCTTCATCCCCGGCACACAAGATTGGTTCAACATACGCAAATCAATAAATGTAATTCATCATGTAAAAAAGTCCAAAGTCCAAGACCACATGATACTCTCGATAGATGCAGAAGAAAGCCTTTGACAAGATCCAACAGCCTTTTATGATCAAAACGCTAGAGACTGTAGGAATGAAAGGAACCTTTATCAATGTAATAAAAGCTGTATACAACAAGCCCACAGTAAGGATTATGCTCAATGGGGAACAATTGGAAGCATTCCCACTTCGATCAGGAGCTAAACAAGGCTGTGCACTCTCACCACTTCTATTCAATATTGTACTTGAAGTCTTAGCTGAAGCCATAAGACAAGAAAGGGACATAAGAGGGAGTCAAATCGGCAAGGAAGAAGTCAAGCTATCCCTATTTGCAGATGACATGATCTTATACCTGAGTGATCCCAAAAACTCCACCAGGAAGCTCCTGGAACTAATTGAGAAGTTCAGCAGGGTGGCAGGATACAAAATAAATGTGCAAAAATCAGAGGCCTTCCTATATGTCCAGAATGAAAGAAGTGAAAAAGCCTTGAGAGAAACAATCCCATTTACTATAACCCCTAAAAAAATGAAATACCTTGGTATAAACCTAACCAAGGAGGTAAAAGACCTTTACAATGAAAACTTTAAAACCCTAAAGAAAGAAATAGCAGAAGACACCAGAAAGTGGAAAGACCTCCCATGTTCCTGCACTGGTAGAATCAACATTGTAAAAATGACCATCCTACCAAAGGCAATATACAAATTCAATGCTATACCAATTAATATCCCAAAGCAATTCTTCAAAGAAGTTGACCAAATAATCTCAAAATTCATGTGGCGACACAAAAGACCCAGGATAGCAAAGACAATCCTGAGTAACAAAAACACTGCTGGAGGCATTAGCATACCAAACCTTAGTCTATACTACAAATCCATAGTTATAAAAACTGCCTGGTACTGGCTCCAAAATAGACACACAGATCAATGGATAAGGGTTGAAGACCCAGATATAAGCCCACAAAAATACAGCCATTTGGTCTTTGACAAAGGGGCCCAAAGAATCCAATGGAAAAAGAACAGCATCTTCAACAAATGGTGCTGGCAAAACTGGATCTCCACATGTAGAAGATTAAAGCTGGACCCATACTTGTCACCTTGCACAAGACTTAATTCCAAATGGATCAAGGACCTTGATTTAAGGCCAGAGACTTTAAAAACCATAGTTGAAAGGATAGGGAACTCCCTCGAGCTGATTGGGCTAGGCCAACATTTCCTAAACAGACATCCAATTGGGGGGGAGGCACTGGGGGATGGGAAGGGGAAGGAGGGGGTTTGTGGGGAGGAGGGAGAAGGGAGGGAACTGGTAAAAAATTTTAAAATGTATAATTACATTTTTAATAAAAAAATACACAAGAAATAAAAAAAGCTGTTAAAATAGAGTCTTATTATAAAGATAGATTCAAAGGTAGGTGGAATAAGAGTAGAAGACTGCAGTGAGGGGTGGGTCAGTCTCCCCTTGCAAAGTTGTTACCTTCTATCTGCCAGACTGTATGCCCTCCCCTTTTGGTAAGATCATACTCCATCAGTTGCAAGTGACCAGGAAGGACCGTCTGTGAGCTTAACCAGATGTCTCATTACTTACTTGCAATCCTTGATGGTGGCCTATTATCTCTGCTGTAGCATGATCCCCTCTCTCCTTGTTTCTGGCGGGGCCCTCCTTCCCCTTCTCTCCTGTTTATAATCTTTGCAATTACTGTAGGTATTACAGACATTTAGCTTTGAGTGTGTCTCTAAGTGGGTTTAGTACTAGGATCCACCTATTAGGGAGTACATATGGCACTTAATTTTCTGGGTTTGGAATACTTCACTCAATATAATTGTTTCTATTTCCATCCATTTCCTGGCAAATTCCAGTAATTCATCATTTTTGATGGCTGAGTAGTATGCCATTGTATAAATTTCCTTATCCACATTTTCCTTATCCACTCGTCTACTGTTGGACATTTGGGTTGATTCCATGACTTTGCTATTGTAAACAGTGCTGCTATGAACATAGTCGTGCTTGTGCTATCAAGGTGAATTTTTGCTGTATGGGGGGTTATTCCTAAAAGTGAAATAGCTTTGTCATATGGCATTTCAATCTTTAACTTCTTTAAGAATCTCCAAACGGCTCGTCAGAGTGGTTGTATGAGCCTGCATTCCCACCAGCAATGTAGGAAAGTTTCCTTCTCTCCACATCCTCTCCAGCATTTGGTGTTGTTTGTATTGTGTATTTTTGCCAGATAGGATGTTTTTTTAACAATGTTAATTCTACCAATGCAGAAGCATGGGAGGTCTTTCTATCTTTTGGTATCTTCTATAATGTTTCACTCTCTCCTGACTCATTCTGACATTTTGGACCTCCACTACTGACCAATCATTTTATTCTACATAGAAAGCAATAAACCACAACATCTGGGGTTATACTCAGAGAAGTGAGGCAAATACTCTTTCACTGAGCCATCATTGGTCTTTTGTTTTAGAAGATCAGCTCTTGCTATTTGGCTCAGGATCTCAGAAGTTTTCTATCTCTGCCCTACAAGACTAAGATTAGAGGCCTGTGCTACCAGGCCTGGATTAGATTTTTTTTTTAATTTTTATTTTTTGATAGACAAGAGATTCTCATTTCAACAAATACACATATTAGATAAAACCCATAGTCATTATGTAAAATAGCTTTTGCTATATTTTTTCAGAGAAGAAAAATATAACTATAAATTTTTTCAGAGAAGAAAAAATATGAAAGATTCTTTTAAGACTGAAAACTAAAGCTGAGGCAATGGCTCAGTGGGTAGGGTGCTTGCCACACAAACATGAGGATCTGAGTTCAGATCACTAGCATTTACTTAAATGTCAGACGGAATGGTACTGGTCTGTAACTCCTGTGCTGGAATAAAATAGAGACAGGAAGATCCGAAGGGCTTATTGATCAGTCAGTCCACCTCAAACAATAAGCTCCAGATTCAGTGAGAATTCTGTCTTGAAAAATAAGAGAGCAATAGAGGAAGAAATCTGACCTTGGTGTCCCAGGTGTCAAAATGTTCCACTTGAGGGGAACTAGGGGCCTTTTGATACTTTACTTTGACAAGTTGTATGTCTTAAACAATATATGGAAAGTGTCCAAAGGAGCTGGTAGCAATATTTGTAGTTAATCCCTTTGTCACTTCTCAAGGACTGCTTCACACAGAGGTGTATATTCGCACGCCCCTGCCAACAGTGGCTTCAAGTCAACCGGGTTATGCTGAGTGAAACTGAAAAAGAAAATGGAAACAGACATCTCTCTTCTGTGATGGCCCTAAAGAGGCAAAGTTTCTTCAAAATTAAAGTAGCTTGCCTCTTCACTGAAGAAACCTAACTGCGGAACACAGTTCTCAAGTCTTATTAGTTAGATTGTTCAATACCCTCAGATTAATATCTGGTAACCATGACAAAGTTTCAGAAAGTATGAGTAATCCTTTATTCATGAATTACCAAAGGGTATACCATCTGTAATACCTGCATGTAGTTGACTCAATTTTCATCAAAATGACAACTTCTAGACATTGGTTAACAAGTACGTTACGTTAGGGCTTTGTATGAGCATACTTAGTAAAGCTCTCTGTGTTGGGTTACTGCATCACGTAATGACCCTTCCCTCATGGGGGAAAAAACAGCCCCTTTTCATAGAAAGATGCCTCCAAGCAGTGTCTGCTCTTTTCTCCTCCTGAGATGGCACCCCTGGGCTTCCCATTGGCAGGCTTTAGCTCCCCGCATATTCTTCAGAAACTGATCCTATCCTCTCATAGAGTAAAAACCCAAATGTCCATTCCCTAGCGCACACCCCTAGTGCCCCCCTGGTTGTACTGTATATAAGCTGAAAGAAAAATCACCCTTCTGCTGTTCTGTCCACTTGTGCTGGGACAGCCACTCCATTTCTGCAATAAATCTGTCCTGAATGTGTCCTGTGGTCTTTGCTCGTGCCAGACATGGGGGGGGGGGTGTCCCTTGAGTAATCCCCCTTCACTCTGAGTTCAGATAAGGCATATTGAAATTCAAGCATGTAGCTAGGTCATTTATATTCCATGACAATTACTATGACACATAGAATATTTACCTTGTGCCAGGCACAACCAAAACTCTATAAGGGACCCATGTAAAGATGACAAACCAAGGAACAAATGGAGTTGATTTCCAAGGGCACATTGTTATGAAAGGGCAGAACAAAGCTACTTTCAGCTATTGCAGAATCTTCTGTTTTGTCCTGCAGGTCACTGTCTGTCACATAGAAAAATGTGCTGTTTTGCACTTTTGCATGAGGGCTCATAGGAAAATACTCATTTTTCAAGGATAAAAGACCAATAGAAAGATAAGGAACTTGTTGGAAGTTGATAAAAGAACAAGGCAAAGCACAAACAGGACAGTTTACCTGGAATCCACAAACTCTCATTAATTGGGAAATCTCTATAGTGTCAGCTTTCAAAGTTTCCAAGGTGGAAAAAAATGATAAATCATTTTTATGAACTGAAATGGATAGAAAGGATGCATATAAAGAGAAGCTCCAAGACATACATCTTAAAGGCAAGTAAGTCTAAAGCGAGGTAGTGCTGATTTTCAATGCCCTGCTTCCTAGTAACGTCCTACGTCCTTCTAGGCCCTGCTGAGTACAGACACGTCACTTCTCCTGGTTAGTTTACTTTCCGCCAGTGGTCAAAATGCTAACTGCTCACTCAGTAGCTATGTAAACAGCAAGGCTGAGACACATTTGCCAAACATCACCCTTTCAAGGGTTTTGCCTCTTTTTCAGGGTTCCTAAGTATGCAAATTCACAGTAGTTGCTCATGAATGTTTCACAGAGAGTATGTGTGTTGAACTATGTTGAGTTGCTGCTACATGTGCCATAAGGATTGTAACCATCAACAGGCCTGCTGTCTGCCTAGGCAGATTTGGCGAATGTGTCAAGAAGCAGCTCAAGCGAATGGATTGTTCTTGCATCGCTTCCTCTTTTCCTGACGTGTGCTCTGGAAAGGATCCCTTGGGTCAGCACCCTTGCAGAATGTGGAGCAGATCTGAACACAGAGAAGTCACAGCAGGTAACTCAAAGCCATCAGCAAGGAAGGTGAGCAAAAAACGAGCATGCTTGTTGCAGCAAGCCGGAGAGATGCCAATTTTTTTGCCATATCTGAAGCTAATTCATTTGTTTTCTGGTAACTCCTTAACAATCTGAACTGTCTTTCTGTTATTTGATCTTTTTCTCCAGCTGCCTTGCTTGCGTTCACATTTTGGAAGACACTGTCTGCGATCTATCCTTTTTATAGGAGGAACAGACCAGGCAGGCCTGTATTGCCTGTATGGGCCGCATGCGCGAATGCAACTTTCCCAAGCTAGAACTTGCTGCCATGTCTGGGGCTGATGTCAACCCGCCTGACTGAGAGGACCAACCCGGACAGGACAGCACAGCAAAAAAGCTCACGCTGGGACTTATGGGGTGTTGGGTGGGGTATATAAGCAGCCCGATATTTACAATAAACAAGTCTGCAAGTCAGCGACCCTGCTTTGCCACTCACCTGACTTCCAGAGTCTGTGTCGTTGACTTTACGCTTGCTTACCCTGGCCCCCAAGGGTTTTCGTGGGTCCCCGAGACTGCTACACCTTTTGTTTATACATACATACATACATACATATATATATATATATATATATATATATATAAATATATTATCAATGGACTGGAAAGATGTAGACAGTGTTCTTGGTTCTAAAGAAATCTAAGTCAAAACCTGCATGATGGAGACCCTGGTTTTGAGGTCTGATCTGTGGTACATATGATACTACCGTACACTTGTAGATGGATGGACGAAGCCTATAGCCACAATTTCACAGAGGCATTGTGCTCTGGGAAAAAGTGAAAGACTTTATATTTCAGAGTTATTAAAATTTGGTTAGGAGCTTATTCCAATTCTTCATGATCACAGATATCTTCATTGTCTACCCGCCAGGAAAGGAGCTGACAGATACATGCTAACATGTGAAAGTTTGGCCCAGGTCCACCTAACAAAACACCAAAGGGTGACATCCTGTAATATTATATCCCTGCATTCAGGAAGCATATTGAATACACAAAATCTACAGAAAACTCCACTCATGAAGTAAAAGCTATTATATGAAGAAAAGCCAAATGTTAGCCAGTGAAAGCTCTCTTCCTTAGGAATGATCAAGAGATATACCTTGTGATGATTCTTAAAAATCCTAGAAAAAGACTTCCAGGATTTTATCACTTAGAATCACATCCCAACATTTCGGATAGGCACTTTTTTCTCTGTACTTTTAAATGTCCATGCTTGTAATCTTTGGTTTACTATTAATAAATAACATACAATATTTTAAAAAGAAGAAAACTTGAACACTAGTCAAGTTGGAATTCTGAGGAAAACAAAAAGTATAAAACAGTCAAAACAGAATGTACTACACAGCAACATATAGTCAAAATTATAAATTATCAGGGGCTGGAGAGATGGCTCAGGGGTTAAGCCTCTGCCTTGCAGGAGGAAGGCCCTGAGTTTGGATCCTAGACCCCACATACAGACGCCGGGCGGAAGCGGGGGCAGCCTGCGTTTCCGGTCCTGTAGGGCGGAGCCTGTGAATCCCGGGGCAGCGAAAGCAAGGAGAAGGCGATCCATGGTGGTTCCCGAATTCGTCCGTGGTTCTACACACACATACACGCATACACGCACACACACATACACATACACATACACGCACACACACACATAAACATGCACAATTGAATAAATAATAATAAAATTTTTTTTAAATTATAAATTATCAACTGTAGTTTCCTTGAAATGTAGGAAATAGAAAGATAGGATTTTTAGATGGAAAAACTGAAGCATGGAAAGGGTACTGCTGAAGGATTTGCAGCTAAAGAGCAGTGTAGACGGGGCTTGTAGCTCAGGTGGGTTGCTCCGGTCTGCTTGTAAGCCTTCATGCTTAGAGCGCTCCTTTCAGCTCTTGGTGGGTGAGGTCAAGGACAATAGGTGAAATTGTTCTTACAAATTGCACTACGATGTTTTCT
Organism: Typhlomys cinereus; assembly: GCA_023101885.1. Lineage (NCBI taxonomy): Eukaryota > Metazoa > Chordata > Mammalia > Rodentia > Platacanthomyidae > Typhlomys > Typhlomys cinereus. The sequence continues at coordinate 2,071,090 of JALPQD010000225.1, read as the reverse complement.
GAGTCCTAGATTATCAGATTTCTTTTGCTCTTGGCTCCTTATTTTTGTACTCATGTTTGCTTTCTTTTTCTAACAGACTTGTTCTCTTTAGCAGTCCAGTTTATATTCCTTGGACTTCTAAGAGTATTTTAGTTAGAAATTTTATGTGCTTGCATGATAGAATGGCAACTACACATGAAAACCAGAGTCCAGTGGAAAGAGATCCTTTTTTTCTATAATAGGCAAAATTCAAGGCATGTCGTGATGATCCCCGACTATAATGCAAACAGGCAAAGGGAATGACAGATGTGTCACAACTAGAAACTCAAAACAACATACAAACTCAAGACAAAAGTTGAGAACAAAAACAAGGTCTAGCAGGAAACAGAATTCCTGGCAGCTCTTGGCTGATATTCACCATCACTGGCAGAGGAAAGGTACAATATTTTCTTCTTAGTAAGTAGATTTTTTAAGACATTTTAATGGAAGGGAACTAGAAATTAGGAAAGAAAAAAAACTGCATGGAGAGTAATACATGAAAGAAGCCAGTTGGTACAGAAAGAATGGAAGCCTTCCCTACTTGGGCTTCACACAACAAAGGAAGCATACTCAAGCCAGCTCCCACAGAAGCACTGGAGGCACTTCTTGACCTGGGCTTCCTGTAATGAGAAGAGCATGGCTGACAAAAGCCCGAGATGTCTGCAAGCGGAGAGTTGGGTGCTGTGTAAATGTCCTGGCAAGATTCATGCTTCTTGTGGCCCAGGACACTTGGGATTTTCCTCTCAACCCAGCAGACAACTCCTAGTCTCAGAAGTACTTTTCTTTTTCTAATAAACTGACCCTTTTTTCTATTTTTAACCATGTATCCCTGGTGTAATCTTTTGTCCTGGGGCATAGGAGTCTATAATTGGGCACCTTCTGAACCCAGATCTACTGCACAGCATTAAAACCCTTTTCCAGTTTCTTTTTTTAAAATCTCTTATTTCAATACTATCCCAAAGTTTAAATGTGCTTTCCATAGACACTCCAGATTTCATCACTGCCTCCTTTAAGAACTCAATTTCTACAGATGCTTCCCAAGACCTATTGCTGGCTGAGTCAAGGGGCACTGCTTTCTCTGTTCTTTTTCTAATCTCCCTCCTCCAAGCAGTTTCCAGCATTCCAGGTTGATTGTCTTGAATTTTTCCCTCTCAGACCACAATAAAATCATCCTCAAGCTTTCTTCTGAGTACATTTTAAAATTCTTGAGTTAATGAAACTAGGAATGCACAAAAGGAAATTGCAATTCCCAGGTAACTCTGATAGAAGACAACTCCATTTCTCTCCACCTGTGCACATTTGCTGGCCACTTGTGGACCCAGCCCCTACTTCCTGGCTTCCTGTCTCCCTGAACCCAACACTTCCACTGAACCTGGAGGATGTAAACAAAATACTTGAACAGAGCAGGCACGATGCAATGCTCTGTAGAGATAAGCCATTATCACATGAGGAGGGCTGGAAGCAAGACGCAAAGTAATCATACCGGAGTTGATTTTTCTTAAGAATCATCTTTCTTCATTCTTTCATTCATTATTTTGCTGTTTGTGTCTTCAGCTGTCATAACTTTCATAAGAGATTTATTTTACTATGAAGCCATATTGGAGGAAAAGTGATTTAATTAAGAAAAGGTCCCTTTATGTAATTATGAAAATTAGCATATTAAATTTTCTAACAACTTCTATTTGCACATAATTACATGATCAAAAAATAATTTCCACTAACATGACTGTAGATATATTGTTTTTCTAACTTTTAAAAATTTATGATGTCATTTACAGAGACACAAAATCCTTTACAAAAAATCTCATGATCATTGCAATTGCTATGGCAGGAATCATGATAGCACTACAGGAATGAAAGCAAGTAGTGGAAATAAGCAAGCTTCATGATTGCAACAGTGATAAGAAAGAATGGTAGCTTCACTCTGGGGAACGAGCCTCCTTCTTAGAGTGTTACCTGATCTTCTTGAGAAAGTCTGAACAGCTCACACTGTTCTCTGAAATCAGATCTGTACCTGCTATAATGGTTTCCAAAGCTCCTTAAATAACCTATAGGTCACAAAGCAAAACAAAATGCTTGCCTGCCACAGGTGCATAAACTCCACTCATGCAAAACAACATCTACTCTTCAATGCACAGGCTGGACAGAATAGCACAACTACTGTGGTTTGGCAAGCTGTCCCTAACCACTTTATCACTTTGTCTTCAAGGAAACTGATTTCAGTGTTTCTGCAGGTCATAAGAACTTAAGCAACCCAGGTACACATGTCTTCTGCTTGCTACAACATGAAAAGCATCTCTTAGTATAGCATGTGTTTCCTCATTAGTTTTTCTTCCATTTTTCTCTCACGGTATATGCCTCATAGTTTTCTCTCTGTCGTTTTAAATATCCATAGAAACTTTAGAATGAGATCTCAACATGGAGTAAAAACAGATTGTAAAATATGAGTCCGCCCTGCTGACACTGTAATCATGTGTTTCTTTTTGTTTTTTTCACTTCCTTTAAAAGTTATGATCTTTAGGGCTGGAGAGGTGGCTCAGGGGTTAAGCCTCTGCCTTGCAGGCAGACGGTCCCGAGTTCTGATCCTAGACCCACGTATAGACGCCAGGTGGAAGCCTGGGCAGCCTGCGTTTCTGGTCCTGGTAGGGCAGAGCCTGTGAATCCCGGGGCAGAGTAAACGAGGAGGAGGTGGAGGCGTCCATGGTGGTTCCCGAATTCGTCCGTGGTTCTACACACACACACACATACATACACACGCACACACATGCATACACACATAATTGAATAAATAATAAGTAATAAAAAATTAAAAGTTATGATCTTTAATTAACTAATTAATTTAATTAATTAATCTATATGGATCTGGAGCCGCCTGACGGCCTGGAGCCGTCACAGTTTGTGCCTGGGAGAATCGTCCCAGCATGTATTCATTAGGCATCACATGTTTTAATAAGTCGATCATATTTATATAGATACTTCCTTACATGTTCTTTTTTGTGGTAAGAATTTTTTTTAACATTTTTTATCTCCGCTCATACAAACTTAATAGGTACACCAGTTCCCTCCCTCCCTTCTCCTCCCCCCACCCTTTGCTCGCCCTCCCCTCACCCCTCCTTCCCCACCCTCCAGTGCCTCTCCCCTGAGAATCCTTTAATGTGCATGCCTGACTGTCCTCTGGGTCCTCCTGTCCGATGACATACAAGGACCCAGTGGCATTTCCCTGAACCCTTTCCTGTGTTCCCCTTAAGCATAGGAACACTATTTTGGCTGTCAATCCCTTGCCTCCAAGGATCTTGGTGCTTTTAGCAAATGCTAGACTTTATGGGGACAATAGTGTGTTGGACATTGCGCAGGGCATTTAAGTCCAATTATGATTGCTTCAGCCCTAACTTGTGTGGAGTATCTTGCAAATCATTGCTCCTCCCATCCTTTTGCTCTTACAATCTTACTGCCCCCTCTTCCGCAAATTTCCCTGAGCTTCAGGATGGGGAGCGATTAGGCTGGCCTAGTTCTAGGTGGTTGATATAGAGTCTCTGAAGTTCTGGATTATGGTTTGTTGATTTCTTTTGCGGTTTTGCTGCTCCTGCAATGCCCTTCACTCCATCCTGATGGGTATTGGATATCACCCCCTGGCCAGAGATAAAAAACTGTTAAACTAGAGTCTTGTTATAAGAGTATATTCAAAGGTAAAATCTATTTTAGTAATTTCCCAGAATTTCATGTGACTCTATTAGCTGCAGTATCCATGATGTACAATACAGCTCTTGAATGTCATATTTTATATTGCTTGACTAAAATTTCCCCATGTCTATCTACTCTCTTCAAGCCTCTGGTAACCTCCATTCTATAGTCTATTTCTAGGAGTTCAACACTTATAAAATCTATATTCAAGTGACATAACCATGTTTTATCTTCCTGTGCTTGGATTAGATCACTTAGACAGTGTATGTAAGGTTCATTCATATTGTTGAAGATGATAAGATATCCTTTTTTAAATGCCATATACATTTTCTTTGCCCACTTATCCATCAGTAGATAGGCTGTGAACATGAGAGTGACCCAGTTACCTGCAATGGTCAGGCTGCTGTGGATGTGTCCTAGGCATTTTTTCAACTATCTTTGGATATATTGTTGGATATATTCTCATTAGCAGGATTGATGGATCATATGATTCCATCTTTATTTTGTTGAGGAACCTCTATACCGTTTTGCACAATATATGCTACCATAATCTTAATTAGGCAGTGAGGAAGAAACCATTCAATCCTGTTGTCCACCGCTACACCACTACATGGATTGCTCAGCTTGAAGACTCGTTCATGCTACTTCTAGAGCACAGAATGCAGAAGAAGGAATAGCAAGTCCCTAGAAACTGGCTATGCCTGTTTCTGCATGTCTGAAGAGATAATGAAAAAGCCCCCAAACTAAAAATGTAAAATATACACAATATAGTGAAATGTAAGATACACACAGCATGCTGAGAAAATAATGCGGTTGTATTTTCAGTAACGTATATGTAAACAATTAGCAATATACAGATTTCCATACATAGAGAAATAAAAACATTAAGTGGGCTGAAAGATGAATGAATGGCTAGAGTGCTTACTGCAGAAGCAAAAGGACCAGAGTTCAGGAACTAGATCCCGTGTAATATGGGGTGGGATCATGGCAATCTGCCTGTAATGCCAGCCCCGGAAGGTGTATTCTGGGAACCCCCACAGCCAGTTTTATAGCTAGACTAACCTTATTAGCAAGCTCTGGGTATCAGAGCTTCCAGATATCAACTTCAGGCTTCCTCATAGGCATGCACAAATATGCACACACACCTATATTCACATGTGTGTTCCCACCCATACAATATACATATTCATATGCTCACATCCACATAACATGAAAATGAAAAATTTAAAAAATGTTATTGTAGAAAAATGTCCCCTAATATATTTGTGCAATTTAACAACATCTCATAAAATGAAACACACAAATCTTCGGGCAGGGCCATCTTATGCTTGAAAATCATCTTCTGAAAATATAAGCATGTTTGGTGAAACACAAAGATGACTGTCATCAACAGGGGAATGTCTAAGCAGCTAAGGCTAAGCACTCTGATTTGTATGATTCACTATTGATAAAAGCAAGCATGGTTGCAGCCCATGGCTGAAAGATTTTCAACATTTATGGCTCTGAGGAGAAGCAAAATAGAGTGACGAGTATCTCATATAATCTGCATCCTTCTGAATTCTCCTTACTCAAGCATTGTTTCCTTCTTTGGTGTGAATACATGGCTGTGGGATCCCTTCTCTAACCCACGTGTATGTGCTTCAGGACTTTCCTCCTGCATAATATGTATTCTAGTTGCCTTTTTCTTGTGTCAGGAAGGGGAATTATCCTTCTCTAGAGCATCTAAATTAAAGCAGACAGTACTGGTGTGTTCTAGGGCAAGCATTTACTCAATTTACTGTTGGCAGAAAGGGGAATTTTCTCCTTTGCATGCATAATTTGCAATTTTTTATTTGCAAAACAGGAAAGTACTGAACTTTACAACATATTAGATGGTATTTATTTTGAGACAGTGCATGCCTACATTCTGATTCAAATGAACAGGACTGTAATTCCTAACTCATCACAAAGACATAGTTAATTTCTTTAAAGGCGAACTATTATCCAATAAAAGTGACAGGAGTGTGGTCACAGGTGACAATGAGGTTGTTTATTCTTGTAGCCTTTTGGAAGGTAATTTTGTAATATCTTTCAAGAACTTGGTAACTGATGCATTAAACTTTAAATGTTTATTCTAAGGAATAATTCTATGATGATTATAAAGATTTAGTGCAAAGTTGTTTATGTAGAATTGAAATAGCTGATCATGGAGAACAGTCCAGTAAAACATAGTGCATCCATAGAGATAAGCATACGACCACTAGATTATGATTTTTAGCTTAGAAAAATTAGGATAAATAAAAATATTTATGAGGAATAAGAATTGAAAAATATGATATCTCAGGGAAGTTTTGATTTGCAAATCCACATTACAAACAACAATGCTGGAGAGGATGTGGAGAGAGGGGAACTCTCCTACATTGCTGGTGGGAATGCAGGCTCATACAGCCACTCTGGTGAGCCGTCTGGAGATTCTTAAAGAAATTAAAGATTGAAATGCCATTTGACCCTGCTATTCCACTTTTGGGAATAACCCCCCATACAGCAGAGGTTCACCTCGATAGCACAAGTACGACCATGTTCATAGCAGCACTGTTTATAATAGCAAAGTCATGGAATCAACCCAAATGTCCAACAGTTGACTAGTGGATAAGGAAACTGTGGTACATCTATACAATGGAGTACTACTCAGCCATCAAAAATGATGAATTACTGGAATTTGCCAGGAAATGGATGTCATTAGAAATAATTATATTAAGTGAAGTATCCCAAACCCAGAAAATTAAGTGCCATATGTACTCCCTAATAGGTGGTTCCTAGTACCAAACCCACCTAGTCCACCTTGAGACACTCATAGGTAAATCTATGTACTACCTACAGTAATTGCAAGGATTATGAACAGGAGGGATGGGGTTGGAGGGCTACACCAGAAACAAGGAGAGAGGGGACCATGTTACAGCAGAGAAAATAAGCCTCCATTAAGGACTTCAAGTAAGTAATGTGACACCTGGTCAAGTTCACAGACGTTCGTTCCTGATCATTTACAACTAATGGGGTATGATCTCACCAGAAAGGGAGGGCATATAGTCTGGCAGATAAAAAGTAACCATTTTGCAAATGGGTGATTAATTCCCTCCTACTTTTATTACATCTACCCTTGAATGTGTTCTTATAATAAGACTCCAGTTTAACAGCTTTTTGTCTCTGGCCAGGGGGTGACATACAGTGCCCAGCAGGATGGAGTGAAGGGCATTGCAGGAGCAGCAAAACTGCAAAAGAAAATCAACAAACCACAATCCAGAACTTCAGAGACTCTATATCAACCACCTAGAACTAGGCCAGACTAATCTCTCCCCATCCTGAAGCTCAGGGAAATTTGCGGAAGAGGGGGCCGTCAGAGTGTAAGAGCAAAAGGATGGGAGGAGCAATGATTTGCAAGATACTCCACACAAGTTAGGGCCGAAGCAATCATAATTGGACTTTGCATGCCCTGCGCAATGTCCAACACACTATTGATCTCACAAGTCTAGCATCTGCTAAAGGCACCAAGATCCTTGGAGGCAAGGGAATTACAGCCACAGTATTGTTCCTATGCTTAAGGGGAACATGGGAAAGGGTTCAGGGAAATGCCACTGGGTCCTTGTAAGTCATCGGAGAGGAGGGCCCAGAGGAGAGTCAGGGATGCACATTAAAGGACTCTCTGGGAATTGGGGCAGGAGGCACTGGGGGATGGGGAGGGAGAGGTAAGGGGAGGGGGAGCAGGGGGTTCAGGGGGAGGAAGAGGGAGGGAGGGAACCGGTGTACCTATTGTTTGTATGAGCGGAAATAATAACAAAAAATGTTAAAAAAAAGAATTGAAAAATATGAAATAATACTGTGGAAATGTAATGTCATTTTGTCTTATGTAGATTTCAAAATATATATACTTACATATATATTTATTATATAAATATATATGTTTAAAGGTAGAAGGTACTTCTTCAGAATAGTAATAACTTTTTCTAAGTATCATTTCTTCGAGGTGATTCTTATGGCCCTCCTCACTTTTTTTACAGTTGAAAATTCTATAATAAAGGTGGATTCTCTGGATTTTTTTAAAGAAAGCAGGCGTTGGTATACAGTCCTATTCTGGTGCCAGCATCAGGCTGTCTTTATCAGTGCAGCTCTAAAATGTAATTTGAAGTTAGGTATTGTGATAGCACAGCAGTATTCTTTTTACTTATGATCACTTGGGCTCTTTATGGTACTTTGCATTTCCATATGAATTATTGCATTACTCTTTCTAGTTTTGTGAAGAATGGCATTGGAATTTTGATGAGGATAGAACTGAGACTGTAGATGTCTTTTGGTAATGTTGATGAGGATTGGGAAAAAAATGAATCTATTTATTGTTGATAGGAATGCAGACTGGTTCAGCTATGGTAGAAATCAGCATGGGGGTTTTTCAAACTAACTTCCATATGACTCCTGGGCTTTATATCCTACCACAGAGATCCTAGCACATCCACGTTATTGTTGCTGTATTAACAATTACAAAGAAATTGAACCTGGCTAGATTTCCATAAAAAGATGGACAATGAAAATGAAATTTTATTTATCCATAAAAGAAATGAAGAAATGGATAGATATGGAAAGTATCATATTAAAGCAGACAATCCAGTCTTAGATAGACAAATATTGCATGTTCTCCCTCATCATTTTTAATGTCTGTGTGTGTATATGGGCATAGGACATGAAATTAGGAACAATAAATTAGGAAATTAAGAAAAACGTTGAGGAAGTGGGGAGGATTCTAGGACATACATGCAATGGAAGTGGCTAAGAGAATACTGGGGATGAAAGGCACAAGGAGGGAGGGGATTGAAGGGTGGCAAGGAGAGGAGGATCAACAAAAAAAAAACTGTGTTTGAAAGTGCCATGATGAAGCTTAAGATTAAAATGTTTTAAAAGACAGATACAAATAGAACATGTGGCAGTTCTAGCACACCACTCTCCTGCCTCCTTGCTGGTGTTTATGAACGCCAGCCTCCTCCACTGATCACAAATCCTCCCATAAATGGACATCAACTTCCTCACACTAACAAGAGTGCTCCAACACAGGCTAGACAAGTCTGTCTGTCCTGTCATGTGGTGTTTTCTCCAGCACATGCTTAAGCTAAAGGTGAGAAATCTTAATAGTCTTATTAAGGAAAAGAGAAACTGAATGGACACCATATCCTGTACTTTCACTGCTTTACATTTAAATGCTACAAGAGTAAAATTGTGTTAAAATATAGCAGGTTTATAGAAGTCAGTATTTCATAGTTTTCTCTTAAAACGTCGGTTAAATTTCTCATTATTTCTCAAAATCAAATGTGCATTTTAATTGAAATATGAAACCCTGGTGTTTACGTTATTGGTGGCTGTTAGGCTATTGTACCACATGGTGACCCTTCCCCTCCGAGTATAAAAAGGTGCTGCCCTCCTATAAAGGTGCCACCACTCCCTAGCGGTATATGTTAGGTATATGTGGTCTTCCTGATCTTGAAATGGCGCCCGGCCACATGGTGACCCTCTCCCATCCTGGAGTGGCTCTGCTGGGCGTGCCTCTTATGTCACGTGTGGATGTTCTTCCCCAGGCGACCCTGGCTCTCTGGGAAATTCTCCAATAACTAGGTTTGCCTCTTAAAAGGAGACATTTAGAATGTCCGCTACTGCTTCTTCCACTCCCCCTCCTCCTGTCTAGGGCCTTCCTGGCTGCTCCGTGTATATGCTAAGAGAAAAGGAAACCTTGATGCTGTTCCGTGCATTTGTGCTAGGACAGCCACTCCGCTCCCACAATAAATCTCTCGCTCTAACATGTGGTCTGTGGTCTTTATTTGTGCAGAACACCAAGGGGGTTCCCAGAGCCCCTTCAGTGGCTCCCTTGATTTTCATGCCGCTGCTAGGCTGGTGTTCTCCTCTTGCCAGAGTGGTCGTTACTGCAGCCTGCAGTTTGCACAGATTGATGAGACTGTTGATTGCTTTTCTCCCCAAGTAACTCGCATAGTACTTTCTGCTACAGTCTGTCAAGGCAGAAGTTTCTAGACCAGTTCCAGCTGGTGTTCTTTGTCCATATCCTGTAATAAGGCCTTAATGTCAGTTTCTGGAGGGCAACCGAGAGCAATGTTTAGAAGAGAGTGCTTTGAGACCTCTTTGACCAACAACGTCTCAGGAAGCATCACGTACTGTTACATTTAGTATTGCTTGTCTCTGGTTCTGGTTGGATTATCACCATGCATTGCTTTTGTTTTGCTCTTCTTCCTCTCTCTATGATCCTTCGTACAGGGGATGCCTGGTCTTATTTTAAACTAATATTTTGACATATTAATAAAATAGAAGGTTTCTTTCTGGTTTTATCTTACAAGTTTTGTCACTCTCTCTATCTTTCCTGTGCTCTAGCTCCTCTTTTCCATCCCCCTAAGCATTTTCCTCTATTATAGCCCTTCTGGACATAACAGGTCTATTGCCATCATTAACTCGTTACAGTTATGCATATTTCCATAAGGCTTACATGAGTATTGTCCTATCAACATTTCGTCATGGAAGGAAAAGATCTCAAGAGGCTCTAAAGCTCCCTGAGACACCAATGAGGGTTAATACTAATAAGGAGGAAACAAGGATGCCTTCCTCAGTGACATACCCTTCTTCAATGATATACCCGTGATTCCAGCAAGTCCTCAGCACATGGAATCAAAGGTAAACCAGACGAAACACACATGAAAAAGGATGGAGAAAATAGAAGGGAGTCTTGCAACAGAATAGGGAGGGATAGAATGGGAAGAAGAGGGAGGATGGGATTAAAGCGGAGAAATACCATAAATTTACTCTATTCATGTGAGAAACTCTAAAAGAATAAAGAAAAATAAATGAGTTGTGAAAATGTGAAAAAAGACAGTATAGAGTGTTCAGCTTCCCTCTTTCTTTGGTTACCTCATAATGCAGTCTCTTCCCATGAGAAATAAAAAGGAAGTAGAGTTCAAAGAAGCAAACTTTCCCCATTTTATTAAGTTTCTGAGAGAACGATGTAGTATTATGTAAGCAGAAAGATCTTAATGTCAGGGAGTGAAATCTTGGGCTTAGGGTGACGGCTGCAGAATTGTATGGTTTAATGATAAATGTGTGGCAAATTGAATTTTTACGTTAAAAAGGCCACGGGCCCTGTGAATCTGGTGAAGGTGATATGCCTTGTAATAGCAGAATACTCACAAACAGACATGAGAAAAGTTACGTCAAACTCTAAGTCAGAGGAAGAAATGTCTGGAAGCATTTGAGAGCCAGTTAGGCCAAGGCAACTTGAGAAATTAAGATGTTGAAAAAAAGAATATTCCGGAATATCTTTTCACATGTGTCCTGCCTCTGTGTGTACTGATGCTAAGTCCAGGCAGAACTGTGGAAAGCAAAGCTGACTGGAAACATAGCCAGAAGCCAGAATACAGTAAACAAAGCAAAGGCCTAGAACCTCTGAAAATGAGAAGTGTGAGCAATGGAGGGGGTAAGAAAACACACAGTATTGGTGCAAAAAAAATCCAGTTTTTTTTAAATACATGAAAGATATTGTGCTACAAATTTTGAAAGTGATTAAAATGGCAAGTAGCACAAATACAAAGTATATGTAATAAGATCATGAAGACTATCCCAAAAAGAAAAATAAATCTTTAAACAGACTTTTTAGAAATATAAGAGGAAATATAAGACAAAAGTATGTCACCATTAAATATTGGCAAAAAAGTTACTTCTGGAAAATTACTTTAGATGAACTCTTAATAACATAAAATTTCCTTTTAAGGTAAAAAAAAAAGAAACATGGACATCTTTGAAGAGCAAAAACCGCAAATAATATACTATTTTCTAGCCTGAAAAGATGAAAATATGAAAAAAGATTAGTCATATAATACATATTTGACTTTTGAAATCATCATTTGTTTTAAGCAATGAAAAATTTATATAATTAATAGTGTTATATGCAGCAAGATTCAGAAATTAATTAAATGTGTGAACTGGCAGTTCTCAGTTCGTCTTGAATGAAGATGAGACCCTTTCCACAGAAGTTCAGTGCATTTCCGTTGTCCAGAGTGTTGGCATCATGTAGCTGGAGGCTCGAGCAGGTATCATGGTATCTATCTCCTGCTGCTCTGCACCTAGAGCTCAAAAGAGATTCAGAGAAGAACTGTTCTTGTGATGACCTCTTACCAGAAGCATAGACATGTACATGCCAAAAACATGTTTTCCTAAGATTTGCTATTCTTCTTAAGAGCTTATTTTTGCAAATAAGCTGCTTATTAGAGAAACACAATTATATTAGAATTCTGTAGGCGATTGCATTGTAAATCTAAGTGAACTGATGGTTTCTGTTTCCTTGTACACTACTCAATAAAAATGTGATGGACAGAGTGAGTCAAAGTCGTCTCAGCATTGTGGATTCTCTCTGTCTTCCCTTTGCAGATTTAAATAGACTTTGAGACTTTCATTTATGAGTCTGGGATAGATGTTCTAAGAAGAGTTAATTCCCAGCACCAGGGCACATATCTTCCTTGTAAGAAGTTAGTCTTCCAATGGAGAGAACCACAGGTGCTTCAGACCACCGCAATATGAAGAGCTAAATCTGCAAGCACAATGCCAGTGCAGGCTTTCCAGAGCAAACAGACCTATCAAAACACCGAAAGTTTAAGATAAAATAAACTAACAAGAGGGCTGGAGAGATGGCTCAGGGGTTAAGACTGTCTCACATGGAGAAAGCTCTGAGTTTGGATACCAGATCCTACCTAAAAGCAGCAGACTTGATGTATTAAGAAGGAAGCAAAGTAGAAATACCATGCAAGATAAGAATTAAAAGAGAGCAGTGGCAAGTTTGAGGGTTATTGTACATATAGTTATAAAAAAATCTTGAATCATAATTTTACTTTCTATGCCAAAATCAGTTCCAGACAGATTGACCACCCTTGTGTTAAGAGTCAAGCAATAAAGCTTGTTTAGATGAAGCATGAAAACTGGGACAAGAGAAAGACTTAAGCATGATGCAAAAACATATAAGAAGACAGAAATAAATAGAAACTAAACGTTAAAACAAATAACTACCTTTTAATTATAGATAACATTAAAACTGTAATAAACCAACCAACCCTCTAAGTAAAGAGAAAAATGATCAAAATGGGAATATCCAACAGTGGATTTATGCCTAGAATATAGTAGGAATTCTTTCAAGTAAAAAATAGAAAGTCAGTCAAACTAAATATAAATATTTTCAAAAGAATTAGTCAATTTATGAAGAAACTATGCAGCTCCTAAGCATACGAAGAGATGCTCAGTCTCATCAGCAGTCAAGAAAACATAATTTCCCAATTTCCTAAAGTGAAAACCTTTAATAGTGCCAACTGTGGATTAGTGTGAGAAGCTAGTAGTTCTCCACTACTGCTTGGGAGTGTAAGTTGGTTCACTCACCAGAAAAAAAGTGTAGTCATATCCACTAAAGTTGAACAGTAAATTATAATATTTATCCTCCTATGTACAAACAAAGTCATCCATATGTTCATTAATGCCATTGAGGCAGCCAAGCGAGTAGTTTACCACCTAGGACGCCTCTTGACTATGAGTATATGCACGCTTATCTTCTAAAATGTGCTTAGAAGCTTGAGACTGTCTCCTGATTATACTATGTACCTTACCCTGAACAATGCATCTAGAAACTTGTTAGCCACCTAGGACTCCCACTTTCATAGAACATACCTGTCTTAAACAATAGAAATTGGTCCACTTAGTAATCCCTTAATAATACTCCATTTCTAATCAAACACGTCATTCAGGGAACTATAGGCTGGTCCAGACTGGTTTGAGGTACATGTACAAGTGAATTTTGCTTTGTTTTGAATAAAGTTCCCTCACTACTTCACTATCTATGTGAACTCTTATTTCATTCTTGAATAAGAAACCAAAAACTTGGAAATATCCAACCCAGCCCCTCACTACTGATAACATGTATCATGTGACATTTCCTGGACAGATGTGAACAACAATATATTCACTCAGACAAGAAGCAATGACAGACTAAAGAAACAATTCCACCTGGTATATCTTGGCTACTAGATTTATTGGGCTACTTACAAGGGCATAGGTGCAGCTCACTGAAAAGCCCATTATGGGTAATGATTCACAGTGCTGAATCCTCAGAGCATTGCACAACTTGCAGGAATCTCTGCTGGTCAAGGAGTCTCAACATTCCTGCAGTTTTGACTGTTGCATGACCTTGGAGTGGGGCCTTGTGAATCTCTTAAGTTTCAAGGACTTGAGTTTACTTCTGGAGCTCCCAGAGCCCTGTGTAAGTTTGGTTTGCTTCCTGAATTTTTTTTATGCTTCCTGAATTTTAAGAGTCCCCCTTTTCCAGAATGAGTATTTCAATTTAAAAGAAATATCTCTGCAACATATACATGAAAATATTCCTAATAGTACTACTCATCATGGTCACACCAAATAATATAATAATAATAAATCTCAAATAACCCAAATATTTAGCAAGAATAGAAGAGATAATTATGTTAAAGTCTTCTATGTAGCAATAGAAATAGGCAATTAGTGGAAATGAATGACTGCTGCGTACAAAGTTTTGAAAAAAGTGAATCAGCTAAAGAAAACACATTTTGTTTATAAAAAGTTAGGAGTGAAATAGAATTAGATTCTATTTATAAAATTAAAACTAAGAAAAATTTGTGCCCTTTGGGAAATGACAACATAAAGGCAAGAGGTTAGTTTTAGAGCTGCTGTTACATTTGCTGTGTACATGATGATTGCTATCGTGGTTTCAGTGTGAGTTGCATGCAACCCCACAGGCTCATGAGCTTTTGTTTTCAGCTGGTATTAGTGTTTAGGAAGGTTGTGACACTGTCGATGATGGCCAAAAGCCAAATAAATCTTCCTTTCTCCTCTAGTTGCTTTGGTCAGAGTGCTGCCTTGCAACAAAAAAGTAATTGCAACAAATGGTTGTGTTATTCTTTTTGTGAAAATCCATCAAGCTATACATTATGAATTGAGGAATTTTAACATGTGTATTATATTTCAGTAGAATTAGATTTAAGAAAATCAACATGAAAATGAAAGTTTCCTTTTTTATAAAAACATTTATTTATTTATTTATTTGTTTATTTATTTATTTATTTATTTGACAGGGAGAGAGAGAAAAGGGAGAAAGTGTGCACAAATATATGTATGGTACACAAGTAGAGGTCAGAGGACAACTTTCTGAAGTCAGTTCTCTCCTTTCACCACGCAGGCTCCTGGGGATCAAACTTTGATCTACAGATTTGCAATCAGGGAGAGCTATCTTGGTCCTGGAAGCTCCCTTTTTATACCTAACTATAAAATGTATTAAGAAATATTCTTGCTGAAAAGTGGATTCTATGGAGCCAGTGAAAGGCAGAAAATAAATGAATGGAGAAATAAGGACCATGTAAATACGGTTCTAATATGAAAAACAGACTCAAACCTTTCCCTTCCCTTTAAGCTCATGGTAGTCTTCCACTTCAATCTAACAAAAACTATAAGGGAAAGTGCGTACCTGGTTCCAGATAACATCTATATTTACTTCACCATCAATCATCTTCCAGGAAATTTTATTTTGAAGGAAAAAAAAAAAAAGAATTTAAGGAAAGCAAATGGATTTCCAGGAATGCCCAGGTAGAAAAGAAAGTGTATCTGAACTGCAGAGTGGGAGGCTGCAGACGCTGAAATAAAGCAGCTAGAATGCATAACTGTTTGTACATACTGAGACATATTTGTATTTCAAGGAAAGAAATTTGTGGGAATTTTCACCAAGCCTTCTATTTCAGCCAACAAAATGATTGCAGGCGATCTTTCAATCACCAGATAATTTAGCTGACTACATCTCGTTGGTATGTGCAGATCATATAAATGCAATGATATTTATCAAAATCCTTGCAGAAAGAAGCCATGGAGTATATTTAAAAAAAATTGTTTCCTGTGTATAAATTAGGTATTTGCTTGTCAAAAGTAGTCTAATGTTCATAGTCATTTGGAAAGGCTAGCAAATAGATTAATTTGGACAAGCAGACATTTCAACAAAAGATTCATGCAAGGAACTAAAGCACTCAGGCATGACAAATGAGTCCAAGCTCTGATTATGTCATCTGACCATCAAGATGGTGAGAAAGCACACTGCATGCCAAGTAGGCTCCTGCTGACCAAATGGCCTTTAGAAATCCTCCAGCAGAATAAATTATTTAGGCCTTTTGAAATTGCTGTCTGTTACAGTAATTACTGAGCACAAGCTGGCTCTCAAATCTGACTTCTAAGCACTTGCAGTTGCTCCATGTCATGTAAGAATCCATATTGCTGCATGCTGGAGGTGACCAGAGAAGGTTGATAGGCTGATTTTTTTTGTGTTTTCCCCTGGGATAATTGGCTGTCTAACTGACTTTTTTTTCTTTTGCTTTTCATTCTTTCTGTCTCTCTCTCTCTCTCTCTTTATTTTCATGTGTGTCAGAGAGGACACTTGAGTCTGTGTGTGCCTGTGTATGCCCAAAGGTGACATCCTGGACTACTGTATCTCTTTATTGCTAGTTCTAGGTTTTCCCAGGCTATGCTTCCAAGGGTTGGAAGTACAGGCCATCAGCATTTCCATTTGGCAGTTTTATATGGAATCTGGGGATCTGAACTCAAGTCCTTTTGCTTGGGAAGCAAAGGCCCCTGACCCATCTTCCTATATCCCTGATTTGTCTTTTTCTAGGATTTAGGACTTCAGCGAGAAAGATACACCCTGAAGGAGCAGACCTTCATTTCCTGACAGCACATAGGAATGGAAAACATAGGTTCTGGTTACTACTAAATGACAGCCCTTTTGAAAAGACTTCACAGTGATTACCTGGAATTTTATCCTCATGACAACCCTCTGAAGGCATTATTACTATCCTATTTCATGAATGTAAAACAGTAAAAGATATTTCAAAAGTCAATACCATGTGAGAGGTCACTCTGCCAGTAAAGGCCAAATTCTGGAAGAGCACTTTGTATTATCTGCTGTGTATAGAGGCCATCTCTATGACTTGGCATCAGTCAAGCTCCTCAACCTTCCAGCAAAGTAGAGACTAGTTGATATATTTAAATTTACATTTACAATGCTGTCATTTACTTCAAGTGACTCCGGACTCTGTGAATTGAAACCTATTACATAATACTGGAAAAAGTCTTGATCTTTGAGGAATTTTGCCTCCATCTGGGTGACCTTGGGGTAGACCTGTCTCAAAAGCTGAACTTTCATTCACATGGCGTAGCATCCCTCTGTAGCCTCAGAACTTGAGAGGAGAATCAAGAATTCAAGATCATCCTCAGCTACACAGGAAATCTAAGGTCAGCCTGGTCTGCAGAAGACTTGATATTCAATAAGCAAACAAATAAACAAACAAATTCATACCTCCATTTTTTCCATTTGCAACATAAGAGGGCTGGAATCAATGTGTGGATTTTAAAATGCTTATTATTGTTTTATATGCTATCTTGAACTAGTGATAATACCACTGTACAACAGGACAGTACTCTAGATTGATCTAATGATCCTGGTCTTTCATTCTCCTGTAATAGACATGTATACAGATTTGGGGAATGCTCCTCCAGTAGGGGAGTTGTTCTCCTTTCTCTGTGTGTGGCTGATCAATTGTCTTGGCAAATAAAATCCTGACATTCACAATGTGAACAGAAGCTTGAAGTGTGCTTGAAGAAAGAGTTTGCTTTCTCACTACATTACCCACCATTAAAAGCAGTTTCTTCTTTGTGTTGCTAGCCCTTTGTTGCAGTTTGCCTGCATGGTTGCTGATAAATGGCCATCAAATGGCTTAAGGGAACAAGGGGTTTATTGTCTCTTATGATTATCTGCTTACAGTTCTCACTCCAGCTTGACAGGAGAGCTCCCACCAACACCAAGGCTGAGGGAACTGGCCTTACCATCTCTATGTAATGGCTGAGAGAGGGACAATCCTTACTTGCCCAGCATGTCTGGCCAGTGTACAAAAGGATGCTGACTCTCTCAACTGTCTGTGATTTATTCCAGAACTTAATCCCACCCACCGTAGTCTGGGCCTTCCCATTAGCTAGACAATTTCCTTCAGGTTCACTCTGGGCTTAACTCAGCTACTAATTCTCCACAAATGTATTGAATTCAAACCCTCGACTGTCAAGTTGATACCTGTGCCTAACCATGACACCTTTTAATCTGGAGCTCACAGGTAAACACCAGAAACATGCCTCAGTCGACCCAGATGACTGCGTAGGAAAGAGGGCTGCCACTCGATATGCTAGGTCTACTCTGGCTGAACTTCATGAGGGCAGGCGCTGGCTAAAATAAGCTTCTGAGATTTTCACGCCCACACAGTAGAACTGTCTAAGAAAGGGCAGCAGGGAAGTACTGGTCGAGGATTTCCAGACTCCTTGCTGCTATGTTACCAGTTCTGCTAGTATATTGGACAAACCACATATCATTTTATTCGAATAGCTTGCCCAGCAGTTGTTTGGAAAATATTGAAGTAAGTGACTATTTAGTTTGAAGAATAATATTTCATGACTCAAAGTTTTTTTTAAATAAAAGTAATACCCATTTAAAAACTAAGTATGTTAAGACTAACTGTTTAGCACATAAGTGGGTGGATCAAGAAACAAACATTAGCCATAACATCCATCATGTAACAATGATAATGATACTAGGTATTACCTCCTATCTACATATGATATTTAATGCTGTTTTTAAGAACAAAAATATGGTATGGTAGACAATATAAAATTGATAATTAATGATAATTTATACTATTTATTTTCAGAAAGCCTGCATCTCTTAATCATTGTCTCACCTCCCTGAGGAGAGAATTGCTGAATGTATATTCATAGTGCAAAACAAATTTACACTAAACAGGCTGGCAGTGTAGGGTGGAAACTCTGGGTTCTGACATTCTTGTTCTTCTGCAGACCCCACAGATCCTTGATATAGATTCTGCTACAGATTCAGCTGCACAAAATTCAAGAATTAATTGGGCAAGTAGGAACATGACTATATTACCAATGTTTCAAAGGCCGAGGCAAGAGGATCCGAGTTCAAAACCAATCCAGGCTGTATAACAAAAGCCTATTTCAAAAGTACAATACAAAACTAGCAAAACAAAATAAACCAAGATCTAAAGCCAGAAATCCCACTGTCCACATTTTCTGCTTCCCCATAATTGATTACTAACCTCATCAAGCCTAGTCACCAGACCTATCTCCACCTATGCCTTCCAGAGCACCTCACCTGCCTTACGTGGCTGGAATTAGAATCAGAGATAATGTATCTTCCTAATACAAATATGAATGGCTAAAAAGGCAGAAGCCCCTTGGTAAATTGTAGTTGGCTATAGAGAATAAGACTATCACAGAAATATCTGACTCAGATGGATACAATGTAGTATCTCCTGCTCTCGGTTCTCCAGGTCCACAGCACCCAGCTGGAAAATTTTAATGAACTGAGATTATACTTTCAATGTTAATAACTTCCCGCCTTAAGCCTTGGTGCATGTTGCTCTCCCCTATAAATCAGTAGGTCACATACACATTTCATTCAGTTAGCACAGTATTTACAAATATGAATTTGATGCTGACAATAGTCATGGATTTCAGAAAATCAGATTCTGATTCTGTAAAAACCTGGACAATTTAGTTCAGTATTCAGACAGTAGCACTGGTGAGAGTGAGAAGGAGCTGGCAGGCAGCAGGGCTTACAGTTTCTGTGTACTGACAACCTTGGAACTTACCTTCTGCTCACTTCCATTTGTAAATTCAGAGAATCTCAAGAAAGACAAGGTACTTGGCTTTCAGCCTTCCAAACAGTATTCCTATAACATGTTTTCTAATGTGTTCTAGAAAGCATCTTTTCAGGCTTCTAAGGGCATCTTTCAGGCTTCTAGGTTAATGGCACAAGATGAGCTCCTAAATACTGTGTAAACTAGCCAGAAGCTATTAAGGTCAAGGAAGTTTCACACATTTGCAAGAACATAAATAAACAGGTCTAGTTTGTCTTCCCCACAATCTTTCTTTTTTTATGAGGTAGAGAGCACATTTCCATCAAAGAGCACATTGATATCAAGGAGGGCAATATGAGTTTCCTGAGATTTTTATAGAGCGTCAAGGAGTAAGTTTTTGATTCTTTCAATCTCCAGCTTTTGTTTAAAAAAATCCAGGAATAATGAAAAATATGATTTCCAATGAGAAGAAGTTGATTTCAGCCAATAAGTTTTTATTGTCCTCTCTAACTACTTAAATTTTTGATTCTCCAATTCTCTAATTAAGAGAATCATCTGGGGCAATTGTTAAAGCAATCCTGCTTCAGTTGAGGGAAGGGATATACCTTAACAGACTTTCTGGGCTACTCAGATACCCAGGATCATGTGAGTCTAGGACTTTTAAGCAAGCAACTACAATTATCCTTGTCTTCCTGATTGTGAAATCAATGTGGCTTGTTATTATTTCTGTAAGATTTTTCATAAAATAACTGAATTACTTTTGATGTCATTTTCTTAGTTCCTGGTAGCATAGTCCAATAGAGTGTGGCTCAATTCTTTTATTATTATCATTTTCATCATCATCATCATCATCATCATCATCATGAGCTAGTGCTGAACTTTATTGTTTTTTGTATGTGCTCTTTTGTTTTTTTAATAATGCATACATGAGTATAGTAAATTTATGATATTTTTGTCCCTTACTCTCCAATCCTTATTTTCCCTCCTTTTCCCCTTACAACCCTTCATCTACCCTTCCAGATTCTCTACAACTTTCAAATCTTTTCACTTGTGCGGCTTATTGTGTTTCATTTCATTTGTCTTTGATGACATATGCCTGACATTATTCATTCTCCAGAAAGTGTCATAGTTCAGTGGGTATGTATATATCAGTGAGGATTGTGTCTTCCTTTTTTCCCTATCAGCATTAGAACTAATGCTGATAATGCAGAGAAGTGTGGAGCTTTCTGAGAACTTTGTGGTGTTATGGTGAAATGTTTATAAGTCAGTTTCTGTGCATTTCTTGCAGAAGTATACATATCTGCCATGAAGTCGTGTGTTCTTGTTCTTTTTTAAACTAAAATGCTTTGAATAATGTTGGCATCTTGGGAAATGATGGTACAAATCCATGTACTTCTCAGTGACCTCAGCTATACCACCATAATGAGATCAGGCAGCTGCAAAAACATGGCCCCAGCCATTTTAATATAACCATGAACCTCAAAATTTCCCTCAGTATATCACTACAAATCCCCATGTTTCTGTATGCAGAATCTTCTTAGATCCACCTTGGGAATTCATTCTGAAAAGAAATCAGTAATGCATTCTTTCTTTAACTTGACTGTTATTAAGAAAGAAATTCTTGCTCATTTCTTTCTTTTGTATATTTCAAAATCTAATATGTATAACAAATGCTGAAATTAAGCTGTGAATGTAAACTAGGCCATGGATTGGATGACAAGCTCCATAAGAATAAAAAAATGATAACTAGACAGATAAATAAATAGATAAATGCCAAAATTTAAATATTTGGCTAAATAGATAAAGAGCTTGCTGCGTAAGCATGAGTACCCAAGCCAGTACAAACGCCAGGCATGGCGATAAGCAACTGTTTTCTGATTGGCCTTAAGACCCACTTGTCGGAATGGAACACATTCCTGTTGCTGTTAACTAGAATAGAATCTATAAAAGGAAGGAATTAGGTTACTAGGGAAGAACAAAATCTGAACCTTTAGCTAGGAAGACAGTACACAAAACTGCTCTAAATAATAGATTGGAAGAGCACTCAGCATTCAACCTAGAAGTCTTGTTCTACAAAGAAGATGTTTATTACCGAAAGGCCCAACTTTCCAAAATGCAGAAAATAAGTGTCTGTGGATAGCTGATCCCTAAATAGGGATGTATAAGCCTTAGACACCACCTCCCCAAGGTCGAGGGAACATCTTGGAAGAGGGGGTAGCAAAATTGTAAGACACTGAAGTGGGAAGATGGTAACCAGGCATTATCTCCTGGACATGGCAAAATTGTGATACACATGACTTCATGGCAGATATGTCTGCAAGAAAAACACAGAAACTGATTTATCAATATCTCACCATAACATCACAAAGTTCTCAAGAAACTCCACACCTCTCTGAGAGACTGATGAGGACTGATGCTGATAGGGAAGTAAAGGAGGATGTTTTCTTCAATGGTATATCAACAGATCTAGGATGCTTGTTGGCCCCATGAATCATGTTAAGTGTATGTCATCAAAGACAAACTAAATGAAACACAATGGGCCACACAAGTGAAAAGATTTGAAAATGGAAATTTGAAGAGGAGATGAATGGTTGTAAGGGAAAAGGAGGGAGGTTAGGATTTGGGACTAAAGTTTGAAAATATTATAAAGTCACTATATTCATGTATACAACATTAAAAGAAAAGATGGTAAAAAAGAGAATAGTACCAGTAGACAGAAAATAAATAATATTTATATCATCATTGCAACTGTAAGTTAAAATTTATCTTAAAAATATAACATTTAATTATTGTAAGAATTAAAAAAGCCAGGCATGGTGGTAAACACTTATAACTTGAGCTGTAGGAAAACAGATTAGAGGAGCATTGGTAGCAAGGTTCTACAAGAGATTTGTCTTATTTTAGGTAAACAATAAATGCAGAAGACACCTCTGACTTGTGTGTGTGTGTGTATGCATACATGCACACATACATACTTGCATGCACAAATACATATTCATGCATACGCTCTCAACACACACAAAAATAGTCCCAATTTAATCATTTGTAAGCTATACAAATAAACAAATAGATGTTTTAGCAATGTTCAGGCCACTGACATTTTTATATGGGATCTGGGGATCTGAACTCAGTTTCCTTTGCTTGCGAGGCAAAGGTTTTAAACTTTGAGCCATCTCCCTAGCCTAGCAATGTTAATCTTAAAATTAAAAACTATATCAGTCTGATGTGGTGGCAGCACGATTTTCCTCATGTACTCCAGAGATTCCAGAACAGCCAGAAACATTTGAGAGACATTTGCATATCTACTTAATCTTTCCCTGGAACAGTAATTCAGTCTGTATTTAGTTAATCTCTCTTGTCTTCTTTCTGATAGAGTTTCAGGCCAGGTTCCACAATGGGGTCCAGAAACAAACTAGGTAGTCATAAAAATAGAAGGGCTAGCAGAGATGAGCTCATCTTACTGCAATGTGGTATTTAAATCACAAATTCCTCCACTCATTGTTAATATAATAAATTAAGCAAGTGTTTACTGAACACCTACTTGATGCCATGGATGCAAATAGAAACCACAGCTCTGCCTTTGCCTCTGATCATGGGTGGGGCATCATTCAGTTTTCCTTTAATCATCAACAAATTTCCCCAAGAGCAAAGAGTGTAGCCACAGGCTAGGGACCCAACATAGTGTCCCAGTCCTCAATCCCTGATTCCTAAACTGTGCTTCAACAGTCTAGTGCAGGAAGAGTATACAGTGGCTTGGGTTGAGGACGGCAAATCCTGTGGATGGTGAGGGTCTTCCTAAAGAAGAGCTGTGGGACAGGTCTTGTTAAGCAACTCTGAGAGCAGACACCCATATACGTAATGAAGATCTGCAAAAATGAGAAACATGTACTATGCTTGGGATGGAGCAAAAACTTCATTGTTTGTTGAATGAGAGATTGAGTGGAGGAATGAATTCTTGCCAAATTTTGTCTAATTCATAAAGAGTTTGTTTGTCCAAAGGTGCTGGTCAGTAAACATAAAACAATGAGAGTGTGCATATGTACCAGAATACAGAAGAATCTATGTAAGTATGAAGGCTTGAAGTGGAATTCATGGCGTATCAGCCAGATGAAGCTCTCCATAATCTTCATCAGGACCCAATACCTGAAGACAACTGAACAGCCAGAGCAGAGAGGAACTTTTCTATGGGCTTGGTCAAGAAATGTAGTGCAAAAGGGTGGCACAAACACAGGCTGCTAGTAACAATCCAGCTGAGGGTAAAAGTGTGGGAAAGGGATGGCAAGTTTAAAAGTGAATCACAAGAACTTCTAAAAGGATTGAAATCATCTCAGTATCAAAGGGTTTTGGTTTCACCCCTTCAATGTAGATTTGCATAGAACACATTATCCTCTTGGTTGACTCCTTCCATGAAGTACAGCTTTCCTTGGCAGACGCCCCTTGTTTGCTCTGGCATCTCTAACATCTGTATTTCTCAAATGGCAAACCAGACTGTAACTCCACAGCACAAGCTGCACTTCCTGGGGCTCTAAACTGCCAGCTTTTTGGCCACATATTGCCTGGCTTCCACCATCCTCTGAAACCTTGGAGGAGGATTCCATGACCTCCTTTCTCTTGAGTCTTTGATTCCTCTAAAGCCAAAATCATGTAGATGACTTTGTCATGTTCTGCTATAATCTTGGGTTGGCGATTGGCCCCTTTGACTCAAAGCTGGTTCTCTGTGCTGATTGTAGGCAAAATTGGGCTTTTGCTTTAGAGGAGAAACAGAACTTTCCTTTGAAGCTTCAGCCTGTAGCTCTTTCTTTCCAAAAGGATTTATATTCTTACAGGTGGGAAGATCTTGCCGCTACCTGCTGCAGAGTAGGGCCACTACTAGGATCCAAATGAAATGCAGTCTCTGATTTACTAATGGAATTAATCTGTTTAATTATCGTCTCTATTTTTTCTCTGCCTCTTACTTGTTGAACTCTTTAAGGTTGAATTTTTCCTCATCAGACATCACAGTTTTTGCTTCATTCTTCCTGATTCCTTGAACTTTTCCATAACTCTGAACAAGTATGCTAAAAAGTAGCCATGTCACGACCATCAAGACTCTTGTATTAAAAATTCTTTTGCCAAACACTTGAATTTAACTTCAGGCAAGCTTTCAGAACAAGGGAAAAACTTCACTAAACTCTCTGCCAACACATGGCTCCATTTGCCACTCGTCCAGTTCCAAATACAGTCTTTGGTCCCCTCTGGACCATCGCAAGCTGGACTTCTAATGCTTGCATCTCTCACGGCATTACTCTCTTCCAAGTTTTTATAAGAATGGATTCTTAGGCCCAATCTCCAAGATTCAAAGGCTTTCTCAGCACCAAGTCCCAAAGTTTTCTGTATTTCTCCCAGCAAATACTTCCAAAGACATACTAGCCATATTACAAAAATTGTGATAGTGATGGGTACCAACTTCTCTCAGCTTCACAAACAACATCTTCACAAATTTCTCTCAGCTTCAAAGCAATTAACATTGTGGTATCAGATGACCTTAATCTCATAGCAATACTTCATCACTCAGTAGCAGTTTCTATACTAGTTACTCCTTTATGTTTCTGTGAGAGAACACTTAAGTCAAGCAATTTAAGTGTGAAAAGGGAGATTTATTCAGCTTACAGTTCCAGAGGAGACTGTATGTCTTTCATGGAGGAAACAGCATGGCTGGCTGGCAGAAGTTGTAGATGGGTTAAGTCACACACTTCATGGAGACAGAGAGCTGCTAAACTGTCACTGCTAGAGGAGACTTCTTCTGGAAGAATGTGGAATTAATCTACCTCAAGACCCACTTCTTATGATTGCCTTCTTCCAGTAAAGTTCCAGCTCCTTAAGGTACCATGACTTTCCCAAACATATGATTCTATGGGAGACACATTTCAAACCATGTCAGGAAGCCAGACTAAAGAGGTAAGTGGTAGGGCAGAAAGTGTCTCCATTACAGGATCTCACCCATGCTGGGCACACCCTTTACCACTGAGCTGCAGGTGCAGCTCTGGATGTTTTACTTAAAATTTGTTTATAAAAGATTATATTTGTTATAGAAACTATATATAACTAAGATTGAAATCCCCTTAAACATTTGTCTACCGCTGGTAACTTCCTGAAAGCGCCTGCCACCAACAGTTTAGTGAAGAGCATGCTGTGTTTTCTGTATACTTGGATATAAATGCATATTACTTTACATGTTTTCTGTGGTATTCATACTGTATAAAATGTTGTTTACCTAGCACAATGCTTTTCTATGCTTCTAACATAGAATGATCTGTTTTTCATACTTGAATAGGATTCTGTAGCTGATCTATGTGGTCATTATCTTACAAATGAGTTGATTCCAGCTAGTTTATGCCACTGTTGTATTTAGAGACTTGGACATTGTCCTAGTGAGTGTGTCAATGTTTCCCAGGGTAGCCTTTAAGAAAGGTTATTGTTGGATAGAATATATCCCATCTATAATTCTAATTGATTTTGCCAGCCTGTTGTAAGTGGTTATACTGTCTGCATGTGTTCCAACAAAGCATCTTCAAATTAAAGTCTGCCAATAATTCCACCTCTGTATTTAGGTCCACGAAGAGAGCAGACATTTTAGAGAATGGTAATACATTTTCTCTGGTCCCCAAAGTGATAACTCATGAATCTTGTCTTAAATTCTACTTATTTTATGTGGCTTCATCTTCTTTCTTCAAATAGACTTTAAATTCATCTTATTCTATTCATGATTACAGATACAAGTGTCTACATTTCCAGAAATAGAACCAACCCAGTAGTTTCAGGATAAATTTTGAAGACAGAAATTAGTCTGGCTTTCTGAGTCTTAGGAAACATTACATGAGTCAGAGTGCTTGTTGGCCACACAATGATTATCAAGCCCTATTTCCTGAACCTCTGGAGGAACAGTGACCCATCACACGATCAAATGGAATGAACCTGTCTTTGCTTTTATCTCAGGATCTTAGTTTATTTTATACTAGCTGGTCATCCCTGTGCCCTTCCTTGCTTCAGCTAATGGGTTGACAAATACTGGAACAGTAACACTAGAGTCTTAATGACGAGGTGAGTATGCAATAAGTAGTCTCAGACTATCCCCTGTGGTTTTCTAAGGTCCATGCTGCCAGAGTTTCTTTGTGAAGCTAAATGCAGCTTTCTTTTCATGCTCAAAGCAAGCTTCCTATCTCAGATTTGACCTGTCCTGGTGAAGGCACTTAGATTGCCGGTTGCTTGGAAAGTTCCACTTTCTCTGAAAATGAGTTAATAAGAGAGAAGGGCGACAGCGGCCTCAGACCTGCAACATTTGCAACCTTTCCCAGCTTGGCACCATCCCTTCATCACCAGTAAAATGTCAGTATAATCTAGAGAAAAAAAAAGGTCAGCCCTGAGCAACCAAAGGATCCCCCATCTGTGGTACAAACAATGAAATAATTCAAAGATCACCTCAAAGAAACATATGTGACTCAGTTTGTCAGAATGAACCCTTTCCCTCTATATCCCATCCCTGTAAAGTTGTGGGTGGGAGTGATTAGGATGTATCTGATGTCAGTTTGGTCTTTTTTAAGATGATAGATCTTGTATAATACTTCAAACACTAAGAGCTTTCAGGAGTGTTTGTAAGTTTCAAAGTTGACAGCCATGATCAGTAAATCTTTTTAATAATTCCAGCATGCCTCATTTTTATATACCAAGGGACTACTAAGAATTTTGATTAGATACTCTAAAAGACTATAAGCAAAAAGAATCTGTAGAATTAGAAAGGGTAATCTTGAAAATTATCTAGGTGCACAGGAAACAAACAAAATCTAATTCAGAAACCTGATAAGGTAGTCTATTCTCTTTTAAGATAATATTACAACCTTAACAATGAGTTTGAAAATGAAGCCTAGATTTTCGCACTTGTTTGCATGGTTTCTTAATGCTGCTTCTTTACTATTTCTGTGATGTGAATATTCATTAATGTCTTGACTAAATAATGAGAATGGTGGTCGGAATGGTACACTCATGAGATTGTACTAAGTATGTCCAAATTTGGTAGTCCAATTGTGCTTCCCTGCATCTTTGAAGCACAGGAACGATATTCTTAACTGTCACAGTCAGAGTGCCAGAACCTTGTGACTCAGTAGCACAATATTTGATGATCCATGTCCTCCCGTAGGGTGCACCCATGCATACAATAATAGAAGTCCTTTGCAGCAAACCTAGGAGATGCTCCAATTACAATTATGAAAACTGCAACAGAAAACCACAAAGAAAACTGAAAATGCCATCATACCCACTTACCATGGGTCTTCCAAAACAAGAACTTTTTTTTCTGGAGGTAAAAATAGTAAGAATTCAGAACAGTGATCATGAACTATCACCAATGTTATAAGCCCAAACCTTGGAAAGTGGATGTTGTCTATGTGTTTGCTATTACTAGTTGTTAAAGATCAGTGGTTGGTGGTTGTTACTTGTTAGCACTAATTATCTTCGCTTTTAGTATGACAATTCTTCAAAGTCATCATTTTATCCATTCTTGGTACTTTTCCAAGTCTTGCCCCAAAAAGTAAAGTGAGAAACTTATTTTTTTGCGGAGAGTTTTGGAAGATTTTGTCCAAATTAAGCATTATATCTTTATATAAATGTTTTCCAGGATGGCAAATCTATCTAGCGCTTATATGTAATGTTGAACACAGTGCTACTGTCACACGAGAATTCAAAAGAAGAGCTCATTAGAAAACTATCTTGCATACTTAGGTCTTCCTTGGTGGAAGCAGTTATATGAGTTCCTCACACAACTGCTCATCTTCTGAATTTAACTCAAATCATTGTTTTGCTCAGCATCTGTTTTGGTTCTAATGGCACACTGAAGAGGCAAAGATGAGAGGGACATGATCCATGCACAAAAGGAAGACTATGTATAAGTCACAGCTTAGCAGTGGTGTATGCAATTTCAGGACATGAGTGTGGGATGTAAGTCTCAGGTATTGTC
Organism: Typhlomys cinereus; assembly: GCA_023101885.1. Taxonomy (NCBI): domain Eukaryota; kingdom Metazoa; phylum Chordata; class Mammalia; order Rodentia; family Platacanthomyidae; genus Typhlomys; species Typhlomys cinereus. The sequence goes on along the minus strand of JALPQD010000225.1, from coordinate 2,042,638 downwards.
CCCTCCAAATTTCAGTTGAGAAGAACTAGCTGGGAAAGTCTTTTAGATGGCAGGTAAGTGTGTTAATGCTGAGAAAAATCCCATATGGCCTTTTAGGAATTGTTTTCTCATGAAATAGCAGGATTAATTTTCTTAGACTTGTAGCCCCGACCTTGATATAAATTCCATAAATGGTTGTATCTCAAAGAAATGGTAACAATAAAAAAAACTTATCAATCAGATGGACTTTCTGCTGAAATGATAGTATCTTAAAAAGTTAGTTAGATGTATTAATTATGATGTTTTCAATTTTGGTGAGCACCCATGCTATATACACAATTATATTGAGGGATAAATTAGTTTGAAATGGAAACATTGCTCTAAGAGTCTCAGAGATGCTATTTGGTCATTTAGAAAATCAACTTCTTTCCTTATAGAAAATACGAAACAAACCTTAGTCCTGGTTATATCAGAAATATAATACAAATAACATCCAAATGAATACTTTACTTTCAAATGTCTAAATAATTTTCATTGAAAAATTCCACATAACCTTAGAGATGCCAGGAACTGAAAACAAATTTAAAAATAATTTATCTCCCTCTCAAAAGACCAAATTTGTGTGTGTGTGTGTGTGTGTGTGTGTGTGTGTGTGTGTGTGTGTGTATGTGTGCTACTCAGTTCTTCATTTGGGATTTTTAAAAAATATTTTATTTATTTGGTAGAGAGAGAATGGTGGGAGCACATATCATGGTGCACATATGAAGGTCAGAGGACAACTTACAGAAGTTGGTTCTCTCCTTCTACTATATGGCTTCTGGCTAGGAGGAAATTCAGGTCATCAAGTTTGTGAGCAGGCATCGTTACCTCCTGAGCCATCTTGCTGGTCCCTCCAGGATTTTTCATTATCTAGTGATTTTCTTTCTTCCATTGTTCATTTCTCATTTCAACATTTCAACCAAGCCAACCTAGATATAATATATAAATATGTTATTCCTGCTATTATATTAAAAATTCCAAGGGAAGAACTAATCCACTGTCCTGTATATCCATGATATCTGATATCTTTTTAGCCTGTTTCCTCTGATTTTTCTCAGCTGAAGATTTGGCACTGCCCTGAAGGCCTTCACAGCTTCATTTACACTCCTCTACCTCCCTCTGGCTGGGTCTGGGTCTTTTCATGTTCCCACCTCTTGAGCATCACTGATGGTGAATCTTCTCATGCCGGACTGCAGACGTGAAAAGAGATCCATTGGTCACTGTCTGGCATATTCTCCTTGAAGCTCTGTTCTTTCCCAAAGCTTTGAATATTACACACTAGCACCACAGTTGAATGCTGAGCAGTTATGTTCTTTTGCTTCTGTCCTTGGTGATAGAGCTCTAGAACACAGTATACTAACTTATAGATTTTCATTGACACTCATGCATGATATGAAAATAGCAATGTTCCTTATAAGGAAAAGTTCATGTCTTTGTCAGCCTAGTGAAAAAAATCAACCTGATAAAGCTGCTCTGAGCAGAGAGGATGATGATCAAGGTGGAAGTCAAGGTTGGACCCTTGAAGCTGTTACAGGGCAAGGTCAGAAATGACAGAGAAAGCTCTTACATGAGTCCTAGCTTTCCATCTCTGGATTTCTGAGTATTTGAACTCCAGAGTCATATGAACTGTGAAATCTTGCTGAGGAATAGATTATAATTAGTATAATTAGATGGTAGATCATATAGAAAAAGAGAGAAAGAGAATGGATTGAGGGAAACAGATTATAGGTAGAATTTTAGATTATTGAAGATCTGAGAACTGGGTCATCTGGGTCTCTCTGTAAAGTCAGGTCTTCAAGTCCCGATGTAATATGCTTACATCACCAATAGGTCCCATTTTACCCAAAGGATTGACTTAGTGGAAATGGTTATGAAACAGGAAGAAGGCTGTGTGACTCCATGATCAGTTTGTGCCACAGAGGGTGTTAGCACATGCGTGGTTATAGTCTAGATGACATATAACTACACTTGATTTACCTGATTCTTCCTACTATTCCTCCCCTCCTCAATTCTGAGAACCCAGTTGACTAGAAAAGAAAATAGATCCAGGAAACAACAACAACAAAAAAAGTGGCATGTCCCCAATACACATAAGTGTACATTGGAGTATGTTGTGAGTTGGAGTTGCATAGAGACCCAGTTGACTTAGCAGGTTGCATCTGGCTCACAGAGAGCTGACTTTTCTCAGGGAATCAGTGACTTGTAGATTTTCAAAACTAAGTGGAAATGGAACTTGGCAGATAGAGGATAAAGTGTAAAGCAATCATAGGTAAATGAGAAATGCTTTGTAAACAGCTGCATTTTGTCAGACCAATAACATGTTGAGTAGTTACCGCATGCTTGGAGATGGCCTATGTAATCTGCTGTCTACTGGATTTTTATTGGCCAGCCTCTGTCAAAATGTCCCGTTTCATTGTGTAATGTTAGATTGGGTTGTATGACATTAATGGATATCAGCCCTACTCTTAAGGAAACAGGGCTCCCAGTGAGAGATACACACATAAAACTAATAGTGGAATTAAAAACAAAGCTATGTACCACATGTAATGTTTAATGGTTCCTGAGACTTGCTAAGAGGAGATGTTTTGGGGAATGTTTGAGAAAGTGAAGCAAAGCTACAAAAATAATGATATTAAAATATGAGGGAGAATTCTGGCAAAAGAATTCAATAATTCCCAAACTCCTTGTGAGAAAGACAGATGGAAAAAGGTTCAGCCTCACTAACAATGGCTGCACCAAAGCTCCATGTACTTCATACATCTTAATGCTTCAGTTGTAGAAACATGAAAACTGTACACAGAGATTAAATGTCTTGTCCAAGGTCACACAGTTGGTAAATAATCAGGCCAGGGAGAGAAATCTGTAGCAGCTTGCTTTTATTTTTTCAATAAATTTATTAAATTTACATTTTTATACACATGCTCTTTGATCCCTCATTTCCCCTTCCCTTACTCTCTCCCTTCCCTCTCACTCACATCCCATCCCACCCTCCCTCCCATCCCTATGTGAGTCTAGTCTACTCTCTACTATTTTCCTGTCCTTTGTTTATATGGGTTCTGGGGTTCCCTCTATATCTTCTGTTTTCATGGGGGTTCAGGCCTCTTTGGCAAACCAAGAGACTCTTCCTTGGTCAGCCCGCTGATATGGGTACTCCCCTACCTCTATCTGACTCCTCGCCCCTAAGGATACTACTGCCTGAAGCTATTTCTCCTGAGATCTGCGTGAGTCTATGGGGGCATTGTCGTAGATCAGTATAGGTGTCAACTTGATGGTTGAGGGTTTGACCTCTGCAGAAAGAAAACCTGCAGAAGATTGTCTACTTGATGGGGAAAGCCCAGCTTAGGGAGGATGAAACTAGGCCCGGGACAAGGTGAATAAAACACAAAATATCCTTCTGTATACTTGGCCTGACATGCTGGTCTATCAAGTAAGGATTATCCCTTACTCAGCTGTTACAGGGGTATGGCATGGCCAGTTCCCTTGGGCCTTCAGTGATGGTGCATGCGCCAAGTTAGACTAAGAGCTGTAACCAGAAAATAAACACCTTGTTCTCTTAAGCCGTTGGTGATGATTTTATTGGTAACCATGCAAGCTGACTGCAACAAGCATGTTGACATGTGCAAGTCTGATGAGTTCAAGCCCCATTGCTGTAAGTTCCTGGCTGCAGCTGCCCTAGGAGTAACCCGTCCAGCAATGAAACTCTCCATCTTCAGACTCTTAAAGTTTTACCTCTTCTGCAAAATTCCCTGAGTCTCAGGATGGGAAGAAATTTGGCTGACCTCGGAATGCAAAAGAAACTTTTCCAAGGACAAAATTGAAATGTCTAACAAATACCTTTAAAAATGCTCCGCATCAGGAGCAGCAAAACTGCAAAAGAAAATCAACAAACCACAATCCAGAACTTCAGAGACTCTATATCAACCATCTAGAACTAGGCCAGACTAATCTCTCCCCATCTTGAAGCTCAGGGAAATTTGCGGAAGAGGGGGCGGTAAGAGAGTAAGAGCAAAAGGATGGGAGGAGCAATGATTTGCAAGATACTCCACACAAGTTAGGGCCGAAACAATCATAATTGGACTTTGCATGCCCTGCGCAATGTCCAACACACTATTGACCTCACAAAGTCTAGCATTTGCTAAAGGCACCAAGATCCTTGGAGGCAAGGGATTGGCAGCCACAGTAGTGTTCCTATGCTTAAGGGGAACATGGGAAAGGGTTCAGGGAAATGCCACTGGGTCCTTGTAAATCATCGGAGAGAAGGGCCCAGAAGAGAGTCAGGCATGCACAAGAAAGGACTCTCTGGGAATTGGGGCAGGAGGCACTGGGGGATGGGGAGGGAGGGGTGAGGGGAGGGGGAACAGGGAGTTGGGGGGAGGAGGAGGGAGGGAGGGAACTGGTGTACCTATTAAATTTGTATGAGCTGAAATAATAATAAAAAATGTATAAAAAATGCTCTGCATCCTTAGGCATCAAGGAAATACAAATCAAAACCTCCCTGAGATATCATCTCACCCCGTTCAGGATGGCAAAAATCCAAAAGACATGCATCAACATATGCTGGAGAGGATGTGGGGAGAAGGGAGCCCTCATACATTACTGATGTGAATGCAGACTTGTACAGCCACTCTAGTGATCAGTATGGTAGTTCCTAAAATCATTAAAATTGAAATGCCATATGATTCTGCAATACCACTACTGTAAATTGTCCCCCCAAAGTATCTTGCCTAGATTTACTTTTGTTTTTTAAGCAAGTTCTCACTATGCAGGAAGTTTGGTTTCAATCATAATCTTCCTGCCTCAAATTCATGACACTCCAACCCTCCGCTTCCAGAGTTGTTAGGTTTGTACCACTGTATGCAATAAAAGTTGTATTTCTTAATATCAACAAAGTTAAACCCTGGGGTAGGTATTATTTGTTGAAAGATGCTATTTCATGCCTCCTTGCCCCACACCAGATGCCAACAACTCTCTGTGCTGGGTAAACTGCAATCATAAGTACCTCTAGACATAGCCACATGTCTGTCATAGAATTAAATCATCTCCAGTGAAAGTGTCTTGAAGTTTCTTCACATTGGACTGGCCTAGGAGGAATATTGTTTGATCATGAAGCTAGAAGGCAGAGAAGACATTGACACTAATGGATCGGGTGCATAGGAAACGGGCTGGGAAGATAGCTTGGTGGTCTAGTGCCTTCTAGAAAAGCCTGAACACCTGTGCATAAGAATAATCCTGCCACTGCATCCAGAGGAAGTCTGATGGGGGCGATAAAGAATTATAAGGGGAAACTGAGGTGGGATGGGATTTGGAACTAAGGAGTGAAAATTGAAAATATTATGGATTCACTATATTTATACATGCAATATTAAACATGGAATACAAGGAAAAAACTTAAACTTATATCTATGGCTTATATTTGTTGCCATGTTGTATTACTGGATGGAAATGACTAGATTCTAAATAACTAGAACAGGAGTCAACTATGGTTGTAGGCCATATCTAGTCCTCCATACATTTTTTCAATAAATTTTACAGTAGCAGAGCTGTGTTAATTAGTTTTAATGTCTATGGCTGCTTTTCTACAACAATGGCAGAGCTGTGATTAAAAAATTGTGTGACCGACTAGCCTAAATGTCTGGTCTTGTGCAGAAAGGTTAGGTGACTTCTAGATTGTATTCATCATCCCTATCTCTGAATCTTGGCACTATATATGACCTCAAGTGAGCACACAATGTTACTTGCTGGTTTAATAGATGTTTGCTGAGTAAATATAAGTTTGAGAAAGATGATGGCCAGAATCATCACTTGAATTAGTTTATGACCCATGGGTGTCTTGATCATATAATCAAAACTTAAAAAGTGAGATACAATCCGAAAAGTATTATGTGCTTGGGTAAATTGTCATGTTTGTCAATGTTCATTGACAGATGAATAGATGAAGAACTTCATATGTGGGATAAAAGAGGAAGGTAAGAGTAATCAGACTGCATGATTATATATGAAAATATCAAGGAATAAATTTAATAAAAATACATTCAAATTTTAAAAGGCTGCTAATTTACATTTGGATATATACAGAAGCATACTGGGAAATGCAGAACACTGTAGCATCAGAGTGAGGAAACCCTGTGCTCATGATGGGTCTCCGCAGGTGGGGAGACAACCATGTTTGCCGAAAACAGGCTTACAGGGAGGTTTTTTTACACAAGAGTATCAGGGACAATTTCATGCTCTGGTGTCTCATAACTCTGTCATCTGAGCTGGCCTTTCCCTGATCCCTCACTTTTAGTCAGTCATTCTCAGTTTTGCTGAAACAAATTGCCAAGTGTGGTTAAAAGGAAGTGACTACATTTCAGTCATGATCAATGACTGTCTAAAAATAATTAAAAAAAGACTACTGTCTAAAAAAAAAAGACTTTGAAAGTCTTCAAAGGAATGCAGATTTTTCTCTCATCTGCATGTTCTATGAAAACTTTTATAGCCCAATTTTCTACCCTTTCCAAGGCCCAGAATCAAGAGGGGAAACTGAAGCCCCATCCACTGATCTGTTAGATGAAGGCTTGTCCAGAAGAAGCACTTCAAAGAGACACATTTTCTATTCTATATAAGTTCTGAGACAGCACCTTGGCTTTATAATCAGTGCTTTCAAGTACGTTACATCTTAAATTGCTTTAAAAAAGGCAAGAAAAAAAGACCCGACCTTGTAAAAAGGTCCTTCAGTTTCAGCCAGTTTTCTCTTCTTACTTGCTTTCTAGTTTCTGTTGTATAAACTGTCCCTAGCTGTGACTTGTCATTTTCAAAGACAAACCTGATTTAAAAAGCTGGTCATTTTTTTTTCTGCTCATACAAATATAATAGGAACCCCTGTCCCCTCCCTCCCTCCACCCCTCCCTGGACCTCCCTGTTCCCTCCCTGCTTTGTCACTTCCTTTCCCCCTCCCTCCTTTTCTCCCAGTGCCCGCTCCTCCCATCTCTGAAGCATCCTTTAATGAGTATATCAAACTTTCCTGTGGGTCCTCCTCTCTGATGAGGTGTAAGGACTCAGTGGGAATTCCTAGAACTCTTTCTTGTGTTCCCCTTAAGTATAGGAACACTATTGTGGCTTTTAATCCCTTGCTTCTAAGGATCCTAGTGCCTTTAGTCCATGCTAGAATTTGAGGGGTCAATGATATGTTGGTCATTGCGCAGATCATGCAGAGTCCTGTTGCAATTGCTTCAGCCCTAACTTGTGTGGAGTATCTTGCATATCATGACTCCTCCCATCCTTGTGCTCTTACAATCTTACCGCCCCCTCGTTTGCAAATTTCCCTGAGCTTCAGGATGGGGAGAGATTAGGATAATGATGATGATGATGATGATGATGATGATGATGTAGATTGCCTTGTTGAATTCATATACTTATTATATATGATAGGTAGTATTAGCTGATTTTATAAAGAGGAAAGATTTATTTTACTAATGTGAGGAAGGTCATGTATTCATTAAGTGACCAAATAAGGTTTATGCTTTAACTTTCTCCATCTAAAGATTACCCTTGTAATTGCTATATTAATGTTTTATGTGCTTCTATGTTAATACTATGGAATATGCCACAATAAAAATGGTATAATATAAAACTAAAAAAAAAAAGATAGGTTCAATGTTACTATGTTGTACCAATGTTCAGAATGTTGTGTAAATTTAGAATTTCAGCTTCTTTAAATAAATGAAAAAGAGCAAATATGATAACTGGGGAAAAAAGCTGGTCATAAAAACAAGCTACTCCTCCTTTCTATTGCTTACATGTGCACAGAGTGCTTATTCTGGATAAAAACATTTCTGAATAATAGGAAGGTCCTTTCAACTTTTTCTGTTGAATGTATCCCCTAAATGTTTAAATTGACTAAGTGATTGGCCTTTGAGTAGAGCTGCCCCCACCCAGATTGCTTTCCTTTCATTTAATATAAAAAAATGTAGCATGTAGAGAGAATAATGAAGATAACAGTTCAATCTGGAAATATCAAATCACTGCTCTTACCAATAATCTGTAGGAGACAGGAATTATTTCTCTTTCCTTGCAGCAAAGTAATCAATATGTATTTCGTTGAACCTTAAAGCTGCATGCCGTTTTCTCCAAATGATTTTTCTCAGCTTTTAAATCAATTCTGTGAAGGGATTAGGAGTGGTGAGATAGAAATGCCTTGTAATGTGGATTGAGTTTTACCTTTCAAAAACAATGAAACTAGTTGGGTGAAAATTTCTCTTTCTTCTTGGTTTCTATAAGGACTAAGTGTATTAGATTGCTTATTTAGGGTGCCTTTGACTAAGAGTAATGGGAAACTTAGCTCAAAATGGTTTACATGTTTAGAATTTTCTTCTTGTCTATAGAAGAAAATCTCAGGAAAGTGTAATCATCAAGAATTTTTACCAGCCACGCCTACAGATGGTTCCTTTTCAAGAAGATAGCAAGACAGAAACTCAAGGTGATCAGGGTAGATATGGCATAGTAGAATAAGAAAGTGGGCATCTCATTGTGTTATTCTTGGCAATGTGAAGAGACTTTTCTTAACTTTTAATCAGAATTAGACAACATAGCTACCCCAAATACTTAGTGTTCAAAAATTAGATAATAGTCTTTGGAATATTTATATGGAAAATTCCATATAAATGAAAATTGTGTGCATAAAATGTGTATATGTATAGTACCTATATATATTAGTTAAGAGACAGAGACAACCTGAGGGAATGAGTGAATGGAAGGAGTGGTTGAGCAAAAGTCTGGCAAAGCAAAAACTGTCAGAGAGTCCCTGGGGAGTGTTTGTGTGGAAGTCATATGGTGATGACTTGAGACCTAACACACAAGGTTCTTGGTTTGATACAACATATTTTAGTTTAACTCTAGAAATTTTCTACTAAATATAAGTTTACTAAGCATATACAATCTTTTAGATGTTTTTCTAAGCAATAGAAACCTATGTCAGTAAACAAAGCAAAATAAATAACCTTTCTTATTATAATTTATAGGCAGATTGGGAGGGGATATAAAAAGTAAACTGAATGAATATATGATGTAATATATTATTATGAGTTGCATCATTAAAAAGTTGAGAAAGGAGATAGAAATGAATAAAAAGAATTGTTAGCATCTAAGGTGGGGAAAGCTGAATTAGCTTTAGTTAAAAAAAAATGAGTTCAGTTTGCTTCAGTCACTGGGTTATAGATGATTTTTAGAAAAACAAAGAGTGAGTGAATATTCAATTCTAGACAGTGTCTCCAGCACAGGACCTATTGTTAGGTAATGGGAAGCTAACTCAGACTTTCAATAGCATTCACAATAGCCATGCTATGAACCGTAATCCTGGGTAGCTGAGGTACGCTTACCTGCTTTTTTTGAAAATTAATTTTAGCTAGTTTTTTAATTTATTGTTTCTTTATTTTTTTTTTAAATTTTCAGACACAAGTAGAGTGAACTCATGTGTCTTCTTTCCCCACTATCCACCTCCCTCCTGGTATTTCAATTTTTAGCTTTTTGGGGAATGTCCATATTGACCTCCAAAGAGACTGTACACATTCCTACAAACAAAGAATAAGAATCGTACTTTCCCCTCATTCTCCAACATTTTTGTTGTTGTCATTATTTGTAGAAATTTCCCTGTTCTTAAAGTGCAGTGGCTCAGTTGGAGTCTAGGTCTCTCTCAGCGACTGTGTGACCCAGAGGAAATCATGCCCTATATGTATCTCAGTTTCACAAAAGGAGGCAGGTTAACCAGATGATCTTTAAAGACCTCCATGGCAGTGCTGGTACAGGTTTCACTCTGTCGAGTTTTAATTAGATGGTTTGACACTATCTCTTGTATTCCCAATGATAGCAGTGAATGAAATGAGAGTTACATTAGGAAAAATTAAGCAAAGACTTACCATTTGATTCATAATCAGCACATAGATTCTAATGAGAATAGGGTTACAGATTCTGGGCCTTATTCTTGATGGACTAAGGAGTTCAGATGCCATATAGTGAGTCAGCTAAACAATCATGTAGAAAACTAAAGACATTAGCTCCCATCTGAATTTCCAGTCTAGTCACCAAAAGACTTAAGTTTTGCTGGCTCCCAATCTGACACCATGTGAAGGGAAGGGACCCTTGGCCCATGGAATCACAGTAGAAATGGTGGTAGCAGCAGTGATGTGTGCACACACATGCATGTGTGTTAAGATGGGACCCTGTTATGTAACTCAAACTGGCCTATAACTCACTAACTTATTCCAGATTGAACTTGACCTTACAGCAATTCCCCTGCCTCACCTATTGAATGCTAGAATTATAGAAATACACTATCCTGCAAATTTAATTTGCTTTTGTAATATGCTAAACTTTAGAATGTTTTTGCCTCCTGAAAATCACTATCTACAGTAATTACTGCTCATATGCTCATTTTACAGATACAGAAATTGAAGCTCATGAGACTGCTGATCACATAACAATGTTCAGAATAAATATCCAAAGAAATATCTGTCAAGTTACAGAGGCTGTGCCAAATTTCCTCTCACTTTCAACCCAATTGAGTCACTATTTTCCCTTGTGAGAAGAGATGCTAGGTTTGTATGTGATTCAAAAATCTGTTCATTTTGACAAATATGGCGAAAGAACACAACACATACTTGCATAATGTGTCTTTAGGAAACTATCATTATGCATGATGAATATATAGCAATAAAAATATGTTAAAAAGGAGCTGTTCATTTTGATTAACTTTAAAGTCCTTGAATATATTCAGCAAATAATGTGAACTAAATATATACTGAAATGCTGCTCATGAGTTACAAATGGAGATCTAGAGACTTGCCAGAATTTCTCTTACTAAGGTTGGTTGTTTTCCTAAAACATTGCATGGCCATTTTCACACTTTATTATTTATTCATTTATTTGTTTGCTTTTTTGTTTTGTGGGATTGGAGATTGAACCTTGGAGCTTCATTCATGCTAGGCAAAACTCCAACACTGACCTATGACCAGCCCTTTTCTTTCTCCTTTGAGATGAGCTGTCACTACATTGCTTAGGCATGTTTTAAACTTAAGACTTAAGCCTCTCAAATAACTAGGATTACAGTCCTGCACCACCAGGCACAGGGTGCCTTTAAAGTCCCTTATCTGCTTCACCAACAGAGTCCAGTGAATCCTCTTGCCATAGGACTCCTCTCAATGTACCCTAGAATTTCTAGATGCTTATCATTCAAGAAAAGGCACATGACACTTTTGGCAACATTTTAGGCAGATTCTAGTCATCTGATGCTTTTTTCTGTTTTTGGTTTGTTTGGTTTTTGCTGCCATTGTCTGTTAAACTAAAGTAAAACAAATTCAGCAAATGAAACTATCTGAAAATAATTTGAGAGGAAAATAAGAAAACGAGATCTTGTGAAAATACCAAGACTTTACACCCAGAAAAACTATTTCTGTGAATCAGATGGATTGAAGGTTGGCTCTCCTTCCTACTGTTCCCCATACCCATCAGCACCTGCCCCATGGGGCCTGCCATGGTGGTATTGAGCAAAAACGAAAATAGTATGCCTGAAGATAACTGCTGAGGACCAGAGTGAGTGGACACATGCACACAGGTGTACATGCCTCAAAATTCTCAGATGAAGACAGTCAAAGTCACTGGAGCAGGATTTTGTGCCTAACTAATGTATTACACAACTGTATCCTTAGCTGCCTCTTTTTCTTTTTTTTTTTAATGTAGTTCTTTTTTATTTTTTTAATTTTGTATACATGAATATAGTGACTTTATAATATTTTCTTTTTTTAAAAGTATGGGACATAAAAGGCATTTATTTCTCCTAAGAAACTTCAAGAGACAGCAAATGTTTATTTTCTGAAGTGGAAGAGAAGAGGGGAACAGACTGGCAGCACATTAACCTTGGATGATAGACAGGACCAGGCACATGCATTCTCTTTGCAGTTGATTTCATGATCTGCTGTATGTGTATCAATAATAGAACATGAACAGAAAGAGAAAACAATCATCTCTTCCCTCAGAGTCTATCATTACCTTTACCTACAAGCCAGAGAATATCTTATTTGTGGCCAGATGTCTTGGCCTAGGTGGTCTACAAGGCTTTTATATTTGTGGCTTTTATTTCCTCATCCAAACAATAGGAGCAAGGATCTCTGTTCTAAAATGTTAATTTATATGACTCTTTTTAAAATATATTTTAATCACTTAGTTTGGTTTCTATCAACAAGAATCTTATATAACTTTTCAAGTGTTTTTTATATTAAAAAATTTCCTTGTTAAAACCTTTTTTATCAAAAATATATTCTATGTCGATTACTTTGTATCTTTTTCCCATTTTTATATTTTTCTACTTTTACAAGCATAGTAAGTATTCATCCCAGCTTCCATCCTTTCCCTTCCTTATATCCCCTCCCCTCCCTTGATCATTCCCTCCTACTCCCTCCCACCTATCTGTTTGTACACTTCTATGGACCCCAGTGTTCACTCTGGCTTGTCTACTCCTGTGGGAGCCCAAGCCTCTGTGGCATATCTAGTTACTCTTCTTCAGGCTACCTAACTGATATGTGTATTTCACTTCATTCATCCAGCTTTAGACCCAAAGATTTCCACTGTGAGTTCCCATTCTATGGGTATAACAACAGTTACCTACAGAGCAATTTGACATACTATCTTTCTAATGCTAGATTTAGTGACTTTATAATATTTTCAATTCTTAGTCCCAAATTCTGTCCCTACTCCTTTTCTTTTTACAGTCTTTCATCTTCCCTGCCAGACTCTCTCCTGTTTTCAAATATTTTGTTTGTGTGGCCCACTGTGCTTCACCTAGCTTGTGATGAATTATGCTTGATCTAATTCATGCCAGAGCAAGAATTGTGTAAGTATACATATCTGCTATAAAATCTTGTATATCATGACTATGTCATGTCCAGGAGATAATGCATGGCCCACCACCTTCCCACTTCAGGCTCTTACAATCTTAACACTCTTCTATGATGTTCCTTGAGTCTTAGGCTGGGAGTGGGTAAAGGTTATATGTCTTGTTTAGGGACAATATGCAGACACTTATTTTCTACATTTTGACAAGTTATGCTTTTCAGTAAAAACCACCTTCTGCTATAAAAGAAGATTTCTAGATTGAGTGATAAGTGTTCTTCCAATCGATGAGTATAATAACAGGTATTTACAAGCAGTGGATGAATGTCTTCCTAGCTAAAGATTCAGTTTATTCTGCCCTTGTGGCCTATTTTCTTCCTTTTCATAGGTTCTTGTTCTAGTTCAGAGTAATAGAAATGTATTCATTCTGACAATCAGAAAGCTGTTGGTTGTCTTTCTCAATACTCATGCCACTATTACACTGGTGATTACTTGTCATGGTGATTTTTACTGTAACTTGCAGATTTTATATACATTGATGAGGTCTTTTATTATTTTCTCTACCAGTAGTAAGCCATTCAGCAAGGAGAAAGCTCCCAAAACAATTTCAAAATACTGTCATCCATGTGTATCCTATTTTCAGTAATAGGATTTTAATTATCAGTGTTTTGGAGGTAACCAAGAACAATGGTCAAGCCTATACTATTTAGGGTGTCTTTGAAACCTCTTTGACCAACAGCTCATCAAAAATTGTCACATTCCTGTTACTTTTAGTAAAGTTTTAATTGTCACTGGGTTCTAAATGGATCCGTTCAGGGCATTTTGTTTTGTCTTGTTTTGCCCCGTTGTTTTCTCTCTGCATTCCCTGCATAAGGACTGTTTATTCTTGTTACTTTTTTTAAGGAAATGGTTTTTTACATATTACTAATAGCATAAGAGATTCCTATCTGGTCCCATCTCACAATCTTAAGGCTTTTCTTTAAGTACCTCAGCTTCTCCTATATCCCACCCCATCATTTCTCCTAGATATTTTTTCACATTATTCCCTCCCTCATCCTACTATCCTATATCTCTCATTCTAAAGGTTTCAGCCTAACTATCCCTTCTCACTTTGTTTCTCATTGATCCTTTTTGAATTTTATGACTTGTACAATAATATCAGACTAGATTCTTTGGCCAGGAGATCACTGCTACCATCTGAATGAAAGAGAGAACATGCAGCATTTGTCTTTCTATGTCTGAGATACTTTTCTCAACGTTATATTTTTCCAGTTTCACTATTTACCAGTAAATTCCAGAATTTCATACTTCCTTATATATCCAAATAGTAGTCCATTGTGTATATGAACCACATTTTCCTAACATATTCTCTGTTGATGGGCATACTGAATGATTCTATTTTCTCACTATTATGAATAGAACTGTAATTAACATGAATGAACAAGTGTCTGTAATTAACATGAATGAACAACTCTTCTGTGAGTATTCCTTGAAGTGGCATAGCTGGATCGTATGGTAGTTCCATTTTTTTTTTATTTATACAATTGTGCGTGTATACGTGTGTGCATGTGTGTGCGTAGAACCACGGACGAATTCGGGAACTACCATGGACGCCTCCACCTCCTCCTTGTTTACTCTGCCCCGGGATTCACAGGCTCCACTCTACCAGGACCAGAAGCGCAGGGGGGTCTAGGATCCGAACTCAGGACCTTCCAACTGCAAGGCCGAGGCTTAACCCCTGAGCCACCTTTCCAGCCCCGGTAGTTCCATTTTTAACTGTTTGAGGAACCACCACACTGATCTCCAAAGTAGATGTATTAGTTTACACCCCATCAGCAAGAAATGTGTTCCTTTTTCTCCAAGTCCTGCTCCACATTTTCAGATGTTTGTGTTCTTGATCTTAGCCATTCAGACTGATAATATGGTATCTCAGGATAGCTTCAATTTGCATTTCTTTTATGATCAGAAAAGGTGATCAATTTTAAGATATTTGTTTGACTTTTCAATTTCTTTTTGTATTTGGTTCCAGGGCCCATTTTTTAATCAAGATGTTTGCTTTCTTGATGTCTAATTTTTTGAGTTCTTTGTATACTCTGAAGATTGATCTTTTGCCAGATTACTTTCTCATTTGGTGAGTGTTCTTTTTGTACAATTAACAATTTCTTTTGCAGAACAGAAGTTTTTGAATTTCATGAACTCCCATTTGTTGATTATTGGTCTTAGTTCCTGGACATTTGGGGTTCTGTTTATGAATTCTTTACCTGGGACTAACAATTCAGGGTTTCAAGTTTAACATTGAGGTCTCCTATTCATTTGGAGTTGATTTTTTTTTTGATAAGGAGAGAGGAGCACTCAATTTTCATTTTTCTACATGTGGATATACAATTTTTTTCAACATCACTTATTGAATTTGTCTTTTTCTCCAGTGTGTATGTTAGGCGTCTTTATCAAAATCAAGTGACTATGTGTGTGGGAGATTGTATCTGGGTTCTTGCTCTAATGCACTGATCAATGTATCTGTTTTTGTACTAGTACCATGCTCTTTTTATTACTATAGCACTATAGTATAGTGTGAAAAGCAATAAAGTGACACCTCCAGAACTTTACTTTTAAAGGATTGCTTTATTAGTAATGAAAGTTTAATTTTTTTCTCCCAAATTTTGTTTTTTTCCTAATCATACGAGCTCAATAGGTACCCCGTCCTCTTCCTCCCTCCTCCCCTCCCCAATCCTCTCCCCTTGCACTTTCCCTCCTTCCCCCTTCTTATGACCCCCCTCCAAACTTCCCCCTACCCCAGTGCCTCCCCCTCTCCAGTGCCTCCTCCTTCGTCCCTCCCATCTCCCGTGTGTGAACACCAAATCTCCCTCTGAGTCCTCCACTCTAGTGAGGGTTCAGGACTCAGTGGCATAGTCAAGAGCCCCTTCTTGCACTCCCCATTAGTATGGGAACTCTATTATGACTGTTTAATCCCTCACTTCTAAGAATCCTACTGCCTGGAGCTTTCTCCCTTGTGATATATGCTAGATTTTGGGGGATCATTTTAGGATTGTGCAGGTCAGCCCTAACTTGTGTTGAGTATCTTGCATATTAGTGGTCCTCCCCATCTTTAGGCTCTTACAATCTTGCTGCCCCTTATCTGAGCTTTAAGATAGGGAGAGATTTGGCTGATCTGGTTCCAGGTTATTAATGTACGGTCTTTGGTGATCTGAATTATGGTTTGTTGTTGTTTTCAGTTATGCTTTTCCTGCACCACCCTTGGCTACATCTTGATTAGTATCAGAGGTCACCTCCTAACCAAAGATAAAGGATTCTTTTAATGAAGACCTTAATATAAGAGGAGACTCAAAGGTAGATGGAAGAATAGCAGTAGGACACAGCAGTGAGGAGGAATCAGTGTCCTATTTGCAGAATGGTTACCTTCTTCTATCTGCCAGTCCCTATATCTTACCTGATGGGTGAGGTCAAACCTGTTCAGTCGCAAGTGACCAGGAAGGGAAGTGAAAGTGAGCTGCACTAGATGTCTCACTACTTACATGCAATATTTGACCATGACCTATTTTCTCTACTGGAGTGTGATCCCCATTTCCTTTTTTTTTTTTTTTTTTTTTTTCTTTTTTTGGAGATTCTCCTTCCCCTTCCCTCTTGTCCATAATCCTTTGTAATTACAGTAGGTATTACAGAGATTTACCTTTGAATATGTCATTAAGTGGGTTTGGAACTAGGATTCACTTAATAGAGAGTACATATAGTGTCTAAATTTCTGTGTCTGGGACACTTCACTCAATATTTTTTTTTCTAATTTCATCCATTTCCTGGAAAATTTCATTAATTCATCTTTTTGGATGAATTATATAAATATATCACATTTTCGTTATCCATTTGTCAACCTTTGGGCATTTGGGTTGATTCCATGACTTTGCTTAGTAAATAGTGCTGCAGTGAACATGGTTGTGCTCCTGTCACTGTAGTGAATTTCTGTATTATGAGGGATTATTCTTAATAGTGGTATACTAGAATCATATGGCATTTCAATCTTTAACTTTTTTAGAAATTGCCAATCTGATCGCCAGCATTCCCACCAGCAATATATGAAAATTTCCTTCTTTCCACATCCTACCCAGCATTTGGTGTCCTTTCTATTGTGGATTTTTGCCATCCTGACTGGGGTAAGATGATATCTTAGGGTAGTTTTGATTTGCATTTCTCTGATGGCTAGGGATGTGGATCATCTTTTAAGATATTTGTTAGACATTTCAATTTCATCCCTAGAAAAGTTTCTTTTGAGTTCCCAGGCCCATTTTTTAATTGGGCCATTTATCTCCTTGGTGTTTAGTTTTTTAAGTTCTTTGTGCACTCTGGATAATAGAGCTCTATCAGATATGTGACTAGTGAAGATTTTCTCCCATTCTGTGGGTTGCCTTTTTGCTTGGTTTACAATCTCTTTACCTTAACAGTAGCTCTTTAATTTCATAAATTTGTTGAATGTTGTTTCTAGTATCTGTGTTATTGGATTTCTGCTTAGGAACTCTTGGCCTAGCCCAATCAGCTAGAGGAAGTTCCTTACCCTTTCAACTAGGGTTTTTATAGTCTCTGGCCTAATCTTAAGGTCCTTGATCCATTTGGAATGAATTTTTGTTCATACTGACAAGTACAGATCCAATTTTAATCTTTTGCATGCAGACATCCAGTTTTGCCAGCACCATTTGTTGAAGATGCTATTCTTTTTCCATTGAAATTTTGGCCCCTTTGACAAAGATCAAATGGCTGTAATTGTGTGGGCTTATATCTGGGTCTTTAACTCTTATCCATTATCTACTTGTATATTTTGGAGCCAGTCCCAGGCTGTTTTTATTACTATGGATTTATAGTACAGATTAAGGTTTGGTATGGTGATACCTCCAGCAGTGTTTTTACTGCTCCAGTTGTTTTGACTAATCAGAATCTTTTATTCTTCCATATAAATTTTGATATTTTTTCCAAATCTATAAAACTTGCATTGGAATTTAATTAGGGTTGCACTGAATCTGTATTTTGCCTTTGGTAGTGTTGCAGTTCATCTGCATGGTTGCTGATAAATGACCATCAGATGACATAAGGAAGAAGGGGTTTACTTCCTTATGACAGTCTGGTTACAGTTCTCAGTTCAGCTTCATGGGAGAGCATGCATCAATACCAGGGCCAAGGGAACTGGCCACACCATCTCTACATAATTGTTGACAGGGATGATCCTTACTTGCCAGACCAGCATGTTTGGCCAAGTGTACAAAAAAGATGCCAACTCTCTCAACCAGCTCAACCATCTGTCTGTATTTTATTCCAGGGCCTAATCGCACCCACCATGGGCTGGACCTTCCCCATCAGCTGGACAATCTCTTTCAGGTTTGGCTCTGGTTTAACTCAACTACTAAATTCTCCACAAATGTGCCTAGAGCTCAGACCCTCAACTGTCAAGTTGACACCTGTGTCTAACCATGACAGATAGAGTGGTCATTTTCACAAAATCAATCCTACTGGTTTATGAGAATGGAAGGTGTTTCCAATTTCTAGTATCTTCTTTAATTTCTTTTAGCAGTATTTTATAGTTATCATTGTACAGGTCTTTTAATTCCTTGGTTAAGTTTTTTCTGAAGTACTTTATGTTCTTTGAGGCTATGGTAAGTAGAATTGATTCCCTCATTTCTTCTGAACTTAGTTATCTCTGATATATAAGAAGGCTATTGATTTTTGTATTTAGATTTTTCAGCCTACAACTTTCCTAAAAGTCTTTACTAATTCAATCAGCTTTTTCCTGAAATCATATGGCTCAAGTATAGAATCATATTATCTGCAAGTAGAGATACTTTCTTTTTTCTTATTTGTGTCTCTTTTATCTCCTGCTCTTGCCTTATTGTTCTGGCTAAGACTGCAAGCACAATATTGAACAGGAGTGGTATAAATGGACAACCTTGTCTCATTCCTTATCTAAGTGGTAATGTTTTCTCCACTTTAAGTTTTTCTCCATTTAGAATGATGTTTGCTTTAGGCTTGTCATATATCACCATTATGTTGAGATTTGTCCTTTCCATTCCTGTTTTCTCCAAAGATTTTATCACAAAGAGATATTAAATTTTGTCAAAAGCCTTTTCTGTCTCTATTGAGAGGATCATATGATTTTTGTTTTTAAGTCTGTTAATATGAGGAATCACATTTATTGATTATGCATGTTAAACCATCCTTGACTTGATCATGATGTATGATCTATTGGATATATTTTTGGATTCTAAGGATTAAGGATTTTTGTTTAGTGAGTTTGGCCTATAATTTGTTCTCTGGTGGTCTTTTTGGTTTTGGAGCCAGAGTAGTACTGGTTTCATACAAAGAGTTTGGGAGTGTTCCTTCTTTCTCTGTTTTATGGAATAATTTGAGGAGTAGTGGTGTTAGTTTTCTGTGAAGGTCTAGTAGAATTCTGTACTGAATCAAGCCAGTCCTGGGCTTTTTTCAGTTGGAAGACTTGTAATTACTGTTTTAATTTCAGCACCTGCTATTGATCTGTTTAAAATATCTATTTCATCTTGAGTTAATTTTAGTAAGTCATATGTGTTTAGGAATTCATCTATTTCCTTTAGGATATACAATTTAAAGGGATATAAATTTTTAAGGTAATTTATTTGTTCAGCATCTTTCCTTTTTGTGATATATGCATTTAATGCTATAAGCTTTCCTCTTAGGTTTGCTTTCAATTGGTCTCATAGATTTTGCTAGGTTGTATATTCATTTTCATTGGCTTCAAGGAATTTTATAGTTTCTTGTTTTATTTCTTCTTTGTTGCATCCTTCATTCAAAAATGTGTAATTTAGCTTCTATGAGTTTATGTGGTTTCTGTTGTTTCCTTTGTTGTAGCTTACTACCTTTGTTCCGTGGTCGGGTTCCATGGTCAGGTAACATACAGGAATGAATTTAATTTTTCCGTGTTTATGGAGGCTTGGTTAATATCCTAGTAAATGGTCTGTTATTGAGAATGTTACATGGACTGGTGAGAAGAATGTGCATTCTTTAATGTTTGAGTAAAATGTTCTGTAGTGATCCATAAGGTCCATTTGATTTTGATTTATGGTTTCATTTCACTCCCATGTGTCTCTGCTTAGTTTTTGACCTGTTGACCTGTTCAATGTTGTAAGTGAAGTAATGAAATCTCCTACTATCACTGTGTTTGGGTTGATTAGTTGTTTTGCTTCTTACAGTATTTGTTTAATGAATTTGTGTGTTCCTGTATTTGTTCCATATATTTTTAGGATTTTAGTATCCTCCTGCTGGAATGTTTTCTCAACTAGAAGATAGTATCCATTTGTATCTTTTATGGTTTGCTTTAGCTTGAAATCTATTTTATCTGATATTAAGATAGTAACTCCTGCTTGTTTCCTCTTTTCATTTGCTTGGAATACCTTTGATCATCCTTTCACCTAGACAGAGTGTCTATCTTTCATGGTGAAATATGTTTCTTGGAGGCATAAAATTGATGGGTCATAATGTTTGATCCAAGTTATAAGTCTGTGCTTCTTGATTGGGGAGTTGAGCTTATTAACATTTAAAGTTATTATTAAAAGGAGTTCAATGATTCCTGACATTTTGCTGATCTTGAGGTGTTTGCATTTTTCAGTCCTTCATTCAGTACTTGTTGTGGTGTTACTTATTCCCTTTAGCTTCTTTGATATGTCTCCTATTATTCCATCTTGCAAAATTTTTCTAGTGTTTTCTGTAGCCCTGGATTAGTGGCCTTATAGTCTTTTAGTTTGTTTCCACCATGGAATTTTTTTACCTTTATTATGACCAACAGTTTTGCTGGATATAATTATTTGGGTTGGCATGGGTGCTTATTCATAACTTGTGTTATATTTTTATAAGCCCTTCTGGCTTTTATCATTTGTATTGAAAAATCAGCTGTTATTTTGATGGGTTTTTCTCTTTATGTGACTTGTTCCTCTTGTCTTGCAAAATCCCACTTAAAAATATTAGAATAGCATGACAGTATACCTATAATTACTGCCTTAGTAGGCAAAGCCTGGGAATCCAGAGAGTAAGTGGCTAGCCCAATGGTGAGCTTTCAGTCTAATTATGAACATGGGTTCAAAACAGCAAGATATAAAAAGATATGGAAGAGGATCCCTGAAATCACCTTCAGGTCTCAGCTCATTTGTGTACTTATGTTCACATGCAAAGCATGCATACAAATATGCACTTGCCCTCCCCCACATACAAATATTAAAAAGGATAAATATTAGAACAAAAGTTAGTTTCACAACTTCAGGTTGAACTCTAGCTTTCTTATAAAAAGATGTGAGTAATATTTAATGTATAATTAACTCAATGGCATGTACCTCTCCCATTTTAATATTACTTATCATGTAAAATATAAAATATACCTTCTTCTAAAAAACAATTTAAAATAGTCCCCATTCTGTCAATGCCAAAATGCTTGAAGAGTTTATTACCTAGTAAGCATGTTCATGCTGCTGACATATCCATCACTGGAATCCATTCTTGCCTACGAAAAGAAAGGGATATGGCTAGGAACTTGTGTACCTAATGGAAGTTCATACTTACAGCTCCAACTTCTTACTGTAACTTTCCTTTCTCCATTTAGTCCATTTAACTGAGATACAGTTAAAACAGAAAAAACTGACAGAGCTTACATGCACAGTTCTATCTTTCCATGAAGTTACTCCATGTCCCTCTCCAGAAAATCTACATTTAATCATTCTTCTGTCATTTTTTACCAAGTATTTGCTTACTTGGTTCTTGAACTTCTCATTAATATTCTGTTTTGTTTTGCACCAGGTTCTTTTGCTTGGCATGTTTCAGCTATCAAATTTTCTCTAAAATTCATGAATCCTCACACTTCTACACAGAAATTCACAGTTGTCCTTTCCTTCCACTGAGTGCCATTTCACATTTCCATTTTGGTACAATTTCATTTTAAGCACCAAACATTTAGATCTTATAGTGTATCCATTAGAAACCATATTTTTCTTTGGGTGCACATTTATGGGTGTGTGTGCACATGTGTGTTCATGTGTGTGCATATATATGTGCTTATGTGTATGCATATGTATGTATGTGCGTGCATCTATGAATGTGTGAATGTGCACATACTTCTGGCATACATATCACTCAGGGTCCCAGCCTTGCTGTGAAAGATAATAGTAGGATCAAGAGATGTATAATCCTAGCTGTACAGGCTGGAGACAGCTGTCTAGTCCCCAGTACTACCATTGGAAAGTTCTAACTATGCAAAATATAATGGAATTAACTTCTCATTGTACACCAGTGGGTTTCTTACCTCATGCCTCCATAGAGACCAACCGTTCTGATCATCAAGCCCTCCCCCCCTTGCCCAAATTTATTGTGGTTTCTCTATAAAAGCACAGAATTGAAAGCTCTCAGTTTTATGTGCACAATTAAGTTTGTCTTCAGGAATGCAACAAATCAACTACTAAATATCAGCAACCATTAATCTAGTGCCAAAACCTGCACGATGCTGTCTGGACTTTCTCATGAGTGGCAGTGAAGCAGATTCAGTATGTTCAAGAATGGCTGGAGCCAGGAAAACTGAGACTGAGTTTTTATTTGTGATTTCTGAGATCTGGTTGACTTATCTCTACCCAGAATCTAATTTATTTACTGATATGCACAAGTTTTAACTTTTTTGTGTCAAAACTAAAGGTGTAGAAACAAATGTAAGTCTCTCAGTTTCCCTAACATATAACACCTGGGGCTCCTATTCTGAAGATGTGAGAATGTATGTGTGTGTGTGTGTGTCTGTGTGTGTGTGTGTGTGTGTACACTGCTGAGAATTAAACTCAGAATGTCACAGATACTAAGCCAATGTTTTCCCCCCACATGATGGCATAAATTTAATCCTATTAAGTTTAAGTGATCTCACAAGAAAGGCTTTCTGTCGATTTCAGACCCTCCTTCCTCATTTCTCTCCAAAGTTGTCACCAAGTCCTTCTGGTTTTACAGACTGACAAGTTAGAAGGAATGCTTTGGTTCTTGACCCATTCTTAGCTCTTTTTGTGTATATAGCATGGCTAATTCCCTAGTCGGTAGGGCTTTGGAAAGCTATTAAATGTTGGCATTGGAAAGAAAAAGAACTAGCAATCAGAAACAGCAAGGCAAGCAGTTTTAAAGTGTGGCACTAACTTTTCAGGAAGGCCCTAGCCTGGCTCTCAGCTATGGACAAGCCTGGGCACTCACAGACATGCCCCGGACATGTCCCAACAGAGGACCATGCAGGCAGAGGGATGAACAACCAATGGGAAGCAGCTGTCTAACTTGCACCTGTAATGGACACCTAGTAAACAGTTAAATGACTGGTCTATATAAGCCCAAATGCCCGTAATGACTTTGAATCTGCGGCATCTCATCTACTGCTTCTCACCTGATTCCCGGGGTCTGGTGGTGACCCCATCGCTAGCTCGCCCATTCGCCTTGAGGCCCTCTCTTCCCCCAGCTAGCCCAGCAGGGGGATACAGCAACAATTGGTGCCCAACATGGGGCTGCTTTCGATGTAGACGAGACACCCACTCTGGTAAAGTTCGGTGAGCAGCCCTCTGGTTTTGTGTTCCGTGTGCTTACGGCGCCTGAAGGTGAGCAGGTGGCCCCCTCCTCTTCCCCTTTCCCTGTTTGTCCTTAGGAACACAATCGCTCGCTTGATTTGCTGATGATCAAGGAGCCCCAATCACTCATTTGATTTCCCCATGATCAAAGAGCCCCTCTAAAACAAGGCTTTTCTCTGGTGAGTTCACATGAGAAATTGGTCTCCTCAGAACTTGGAGTCCAGGCTCCATTACATTGAATCAGCCTGACCTGGAGGCACCATATGTGCATACGGCCTAGGGGGTAGTAAGGAACTCTGGAAGTTCCCCCACCAAGCATAAGACATTTGGGTCCGATACATTCCTTTTCTCATCTCTGCCTCTTTTGGTCTCATCTCAGTTCTTTAGAAAAATGGGCAACCTCCCCTCACACTGTAAGGAGCCCCAGATATGTGTCTTAAAATCTCTCCCAGATACTAGAGGCCTGGAGGTTAAGTCTGCTGGCTGAGAGAATTCTGGAATGAGGCTGTGGTTTTAGCACCTTGGATCCCCCCAGAGGAAATGTTGGGAACCAGACTATGGATAAGAATGTTTTCCTTGCTAGATGTTTTTCATAATTAAGCTAAGCTGCTGGACTTAACTAATGTGAGGTCTTGTGTTAAATAAGGTTCTCTTAAATGCTAATCCGCCTTTGATAAAGCTTTGAAGGGTAATTTTAAGGCAGTTGCTGGTAAATTGTACAGTTGCCAGTAAAATGTTAATGTGCTTGTATGTTTGTATATCCTGTGTTTACATGTGTGTCGTGTCTGTGGCTACTTCAATTTCTTTTCATTTCTGCTGCGTGCTGAAAAATTTTGGCACGCCATTTTTAAATACATGTATGTATATTTAAAAATAAGAACAAATAATTTTGGTAACATCTAAGGCCTTAAGTAATTGTGTTTTATATTGATCACAACTGTTTTTCTGATAAATTGTAAGTTTTCTTTCATGAAAAATTTTCTCACTTGGTTTTGCTCTTTAATGGGACTACAAGTGAAAATGCCATTGTGTTCTTAAAGGTTTTTCCATGTGTTCCCAAAATAACAAAGCCACTATGATATTGTTTGATTGAACTTGCTCATTCCTCTGACTTCTTTTATAGAATTTTATTCCATCAAATCTAGCAGCCAGGAAAATATAATTTCATCTACAAAGTTCATTGGAATTTATTCCTTCTCCTGGTATGTATGAGCTCCCTTTCTTGGGGACAAATCTGCTTTCTAATACATGCTCTCATGTATACACCTGCTAAGATGGAACAGGAATTCAAGCCTTCACTTTAGTCAGGGTCCCCATTCCTTTGAAACAAAGAAGGATAAATGTTGCACCCTGCATAATCTTTTCAGGAGATTCTAAGTACATTTGGGTCACCTCAAGTTTACGTTTCCTTTTTCCTTGCAAGATTTTGGCCTAAGTTACTTAAGGAGTTTCTCTGAGGATCCATCTGCCTAAGGGGATAGATAAACTACTAGCAGGCACACCCAAGCTGACAAACCTGAAATTCCCTTCCCAGTAAGGAAAGAAAGAAAAAAAAATGCTTTATATGTGTCCTGAGTGCTGCTCTTTCTAGCCCCTAAGAGGGAAGTCCAGGATGGCCATGTGCCTCTTGTCAGCCAACTTTAAAGGCACCTGGAATGTTTCAAACTATCCTTTGACATATCAAAATTAATGGGACTAAAGTTCAAATTATTACTGCTGTGTCCTTCGGCAAACAATTATGGGACAGGATACCTGCTTTCTTTTCACTCGTAAATTTGGTAACTTGGTCAGTCCTATACAAAGATTCAGACAGTTCACATCGTTTTGGACAGGTTTTAGAATGAGATCTTGGAGATTTACAATAGCCAGAGGAGAAAAGTCTCCAATATGTAAATTACTTACAGCTCTTGGCTTTTAGACTTTGCAAGCATGTGTTCCTTACTAACTCTTACTAACTCTTGCTTATACCCTCAGTATGACTGCTAAGCTTATTTGGTTTATCCCTTATGCCTCTTCAGTTATAATGGTTTAATTCTTGTGTAGATCTTGGAGACTCAATTTATCTGTGTTTTGTCTCTTTTAAATGGACCTTGAAGTAATAAAATCATCCACGAAAGACCTCTAGACCATCCCAGCAGTTCATAGATGAGAACATCAGACTGCTGTCACTTCCATCGCCCCAGCTCAGCAGAAAGTAGCCAGAGTGATCGTTGCCCCTCTTCCCTTGAGCAGTCGGGGTCCTCAGAAAGTTAAGGGGGGGGGAGCCCCACGCCTCCCGGCAGCGAGCACCAAGGCCGATTGTGGCTCTGCCTGCGCCCCGGCCCGGACAACCCCAGCCCCCTCCTTGGTTTTGCTCTTTAATGGGACTGCCCAAGGTGAGTGAGAGAGAGAGAGAGCCCAGCCCAGCCTAACCACCCCGGAGCCCCACGTGTCCCGGTGGCGAGCACCCAGGCCGACTGCGGCTCGGCCTGCGCCCCGGCCGG
Source organism: Typhlomys cinereus (assembly GCA_023101885.1). Taxonomy (NCBI): domain Eukaryota; kingdom Metazoa; phylum Chordata; class Mammalia; order Rodentia; family Platacanthomyidae; genus Typhlomys; species Typhlomys cinereus. Next base: position 2,016,681 of record JALPQD010000225.1, on the reverse strand, counting down.
GATGACCCCAGCCCCCTCCATGCTGCCCCGCCCCCACCCGCAGCCCGCTGCCCAAGGTGAGTGAGAGAGAGAGAGAGCCCAGCCCAGCCCAACCACCCTGGAGCCCCACACGTCCCGGCGGCGAGCACCCAGGCCGACTGCGGCTTAGCCTGGGCCCCACCCCGGACCCAAGCCCCTCGCATCCTCCTGCCCCGTGCGCGTAGCCACCCCCCTGGATCCCAGGTGAAGAATTCTGCCATTGAGCCAGCGAGCGAAAGAGCCCAGCCCAGCCCCGCCCCCACCCAGGAGACGCCCGGCCAGCAGCACCGTGCCCCGCGGCCACCGGCTTTACCCCCGGGGCCCCGCCCCCCTCTGCGCACACCTTCCCAGGTCGCAGATGAAGAATTCTGCCATCAACTTCAGACCCTCTGCCACTTCTGGCCCACCGGGGACCTACGCAAGTGGTCCACATAAGACACACTGGTATTCGGAATTCAATAGAGCCCAAAGGAAACTCAAGCAAAATTCTAAGGAACAAAGGGGGCACAGGCCATACATCTGGACTCCACTACAATCAGTATATCCCGTGGGCAAGATTCTTCTCATCCAGCCCAAAGATAAGTATCCTTTTTCTTTTCACCTTACTGATCCTCTAAAGTATCAATGCTGTAGATCAACTTTCTCATACAGTCACCCCACAACATACAACTCCAGGGAGTACACCACTCACCCTCACATTTCACCAAGATACTAAATCGTAAAAGTGCACTACCAAACTAATATTCACCCCCTGGTAACATAACCTGACTTAACTGATGTATTAATGGCTTAGTAGCCTCATCTAGGATATAACAATAACAATACACAAACATACCCAATCCAAGGCAAGAACTAGTAATAACTGGCAAGCGTAACAATACCAACTACGTTGATTCAGTGAAAAACACACAGAAACTGAAAGGTCCTAAAAAACAAAACAACAATGTACAAGTCAAAGTGCAGATCCACGAGAAACAAAACCCAAGAAGAACAATCTCCTGCCGAAAGAATCAATCCCATAATGAGGGATGCCGACCAGAACAAATCTATAGAAAATAGCCATGAAAGCCAGACCCAACATAACGACTTTCAGAGTATGATCCTTACCATGATTAATACTATGAAAGAGGAAATCCAAGAAGAGTTAAACAACCATATCAACCACTTTGAACAGGAACACAACAGGCACTTGGAGGAGTTGAGAAAATTAGTTCAAGAAACAAAATTAGGTATGGAGCAATTAAAACAGTCTCAGGCAGAGTTTAAAATTGAACTAAAAGACAAGTTATCTTCAACCCAAAACTCAACAGAGAGTCTTATCAGCAGAACAAATGAGGCAGAAAATAGAATTTCAGATCTTGAAGACAAACTGGGAGAGTTAACCAGCTCAATGGAAGAGAGTGTTAAGGCCAAAAAGATACTGGAGAGGAACATTAAAGAGATATGGGACACCCTGAAGAAGCCTAACATGCGCATTCATGGAATACCAGAACAAGAATCCCAAAATACCACACCTGAGGAAATATTTCAATTCATCATAAATGAAAACTTCCCACAACTAAAGAATGAGAGGCCTATCCAAATACAAGAGGCATTTCGCACTCCAAACAGATATGACCAAAATAGAAAATGGCCATGGCAAATAATAGTCAAAACACTCCACATTCAAGACAAAGAAAGGGTGCTGAGAGCTTCAAGAGAAAAAAAGCAACTCACTTTTAAAGATAAACCTATTAGAATAACAAATGACTACTCAATGGAAACAGTAAAAGCAAGAAGAGCTTGGAGAGACATACTTCAAGTATTAAATGAGCAAAAATGCCAACCCAGACTGATATACCCGGCAAAACTATCTGTCATGATTGAGGGAGAAAGAAAAGTTTTCCAGCACAAAGACAACTTGATGGGATACATGTCTACCAAACCAGGCCTTCAAAAAATGCTAGAAATGATACTCAAGCTTGAAGAAAAGAACAAGCTTATCCAGGAGGACAGAAGGGAAGTATAATACGACCAAAACATAAATATCAAACAACATGCTTACAAATTCTACTAAACATAAAAAATGTCCAGAATTAAAAATAATTTCTCCATTATAACATTAAATATCAATGGTATTAACTCACCGATTAAGAGACACAGATTACAAACTTGGATTAAAAACCACAATCCAACAATCTGCTGCCTTCAGGAAACTCATCTCACCACAAAAGACAGGCACATCCTAAGAATGAAAGGCTGGTCCAAAATCTTGCAAGCTAATGGACCCAGGAAACAGGCAGGGGTAGCAATTATGCTTTCAGACAAAGTGGACTTAAAAACCAAAGAAAATCATAAGAGACACAGATGGATACTACATTTTAGTCACAGGTACAATTCACCAGGAAGACTTCACAATCCTGAACATTTATGCACCCAATACGGGCGCCACCACATTCATTAAGAAAACCCTACAGTGTCTAAAGCAAGAAATCAACCCCCAAACGATAATTCTTGGGAACTTCAACACCACCCTCTCAACATGGGATAGATCAACAGGTCAAAAGCTTAACAGAGACACTTTGGAACTTAAACCCTTAAAGAAATGGAACTTACAGATCTCTATCGAACTTTTCACCCATGCACAAAGAAATACACATTTTTCTCAGCAGCACACGGAACTTTTTCAAAAATAGATCACATATTGGGTCACAAAACGAAACTACACATATACAAAAAAGTTGAAATTCTAACCTGTGCCCTATCAGACCACCACGGCCTAAAGCTGGACATCCACAACACAACAAACAAGAGAAAATACATCCTGGAAACTTAACAATATGATGCTGAATGAGACCTGGATTCAGGAAGAAATTAAAAAGGAAATTCAAGATTTCCTGAAAGTGAACGATAACGAAAATACAACTTACCAAAATCTCTGGGACAAAATGAAAGCTATCCTAAGAGGTAAGTTCATAGCTCTTAATGCCTACATCAGAAAAATGGAAACATCAGAAATAAATAACTTAATGATGCAGCTTAAGGCTTTGGAGAAACTTGAGCAATCTGATCCCAAAAGTAGTAGAAGAGAGGAGATTAGCAAAATAAGGGGGAGAAATATCTGAAATTTAGACTAAGAAAACGATAGAAAAAATCAACCAGTCAAAAAGCTGGTTCTTTGAAAAAAACAATAAGATAGATAACACCCCTAGCTAAATTAACCAAAAGCAAGAGAGAGAAAACCCAAATTAACAAAATTAGAAATGAACATGGAGTAATCACTACTGATACCCAAGAAATCCAGAGAATTATAACATCATATTTCAAAAACTTATACTCAGTGAAGTTTGACAACACACAAGAGATGGATGAATTTCTAAGTAAACACATCTTACCTAAATTGGATCAGGAAGTTGTGAATTACTTAAATGGCCCTACAACATACAAGGAAATTGAAGAAGTAATCTCGAATCTTCCCACCAAAAAATGTCCTGGACCAGATGGATTCAGCACAGAATTCTACCAGACATTTAAGGAGTCAATAACACCAATACTCCTTAAACTGTTCCATCAAAGAGCAAAGGAAGGAACAATACCAAATTCCTTCTATGAAGCTAATATCGTCTTAATCCCAAAACCTAATAAAGATTCACTTAAAAAAGAAAACTATAGGCCGATCTCCCTGATGAACACAGACGCAAAGATTCTCAACAAAGTCTTAGCAAATCGGATTCAAAAACATATCAAAAAGATCATTCACGGGGACCAAGTAGGCTTCATCCCCGGCACACAAGGTTGGTTCAACATACGCAAATCAATAAATGTAATTCATCATGTAAACCAGTCCAAAGTCCAAGACCACATGATACTCTCGATAGACGCAGAAAAAGCCTTTGACAAGATCCAACAGCCTTTTATGATCAAAACGCTAGAGACAGTGGGAATGGAAGGAACCTTTATCAATATAATAAAAGCTGTATACAACAAGCCCACAGCAAGGATTATGCTCAATGAGGAACAATTGGAAGCATTCCTACTTCAATCAGGAACTAGACAAGGCTGTCCACTCTCACCACTTCTATTCAATATTGTACTTGAAGTCTTAGCTGAAGCCATAAGACAAGAAAGGGACATAAAAGGGATTCAAACCGGCAAGAAAGAAGTCAAACTATCCCTATTTGCAGATGACATGATCTTATACCTGAGGGATCCCAAAAACTCCACCAGGAAGCTCCTGGAACTAATTGAGAAGTTCAGCAGGGTGACAGGATACAAAATAAATGTGCAAAAATCAGAGGCCTTCCTATATGCCCAGAATGAAAGAAGTGAAAAAGCCCTGAGAGAAACAATCCCATTTACTGTAGCCCCTAAAAAAATGAAATACCTTGGTATAAACCTAACCAAGGAGGTAAAAGACCTTTACAATGAAAACTTTAAAACCCTAAAGAAAGAAATTGCTGAAGACATCAGAAGGTGGAAAGACCTCCCATGCTCCTGGATTGGCAGAATCAACATCGTAAAAATGACCATCCTACCAAAGGCAATATACAAATTCAATGCTATACCAATTAAAATCCCAAAGCAATTCTTTAAAGAAGTTGACCAATTAATCTCAAAATTCATATGGAGGCACAAAAGACCCAGGATAGCAAAAACAATCCTGAGTAACAAAAACACTGCTGGAGGTATTACCATACCGAACCTTAGTCTATACTACAAATCCATAGTTATAAAAACAGCCTGGTACTGGCTCCAAAATAGACACATAGATCAATGGATAAGGGTTGAGGACCCAGATATAAGCCCACAAAAATACATCCATTTGATCTTCAACAAAGGGGCCCAAAGAATCCAATGGAAAAAGAACAGCATCTTCAACAAATGGTGCTGGCAAAACTGGATCTCCACATGCAGAAGATTAAAGCTGGACCCGTATTTGTCACCATGTACAAGACTTAATTCCAAATGGATCAAGGACCTTGATATCAGGCCAGAGACTATAAAAATCATAAATGAACCGATAGGAAACTCCCTTGAGCTGATTGGGCTGGCCAACATTTCCTAAACAGACATCCAATGGCACAGTCACTGCTACCAACTCTCAACAGTTGGGATCTTGTGAAATTAAAGAGCTTCTGTTCAGATAAAGAGATTGTCACACGAGCTCAAAGGCAACCCACAGAATGGGAGAAAATCGTCACTAACCACATATCTTATAGAGCTCTACTGTCCAGAGTGCACAAAGAACTTAGAAAATTAAACACCAAGGAAACCAATGGCCCAATTAAAAAATGGGCCCTGGAACTTAAAAGAAATTTTACCAGAGATGAAATTAAAATGTCTAACAAATATCTGAAAAAATGCTCCACTTCTTTAACTCTAAGGGAAATGCAAATCAAAACCTCCCTGAGATATCATCTCACCCTGGTCAGGATGGCAAAAATCCACAATACAAACAACAACAAGTGCTGGAGAGGATGTGGAGAGAGGGGAACTCTGCTACCATTGCTGGTGGGAATGCAGGCTCATACGGCCATTATGGCGAGCCGTCTGGAGATTCTTAAAGAAATTAAAGATTGAAATGCCATATGACCCTGCTATTCCACTTTTGGGAATAACCCCCATGCAGCAGAGGTTCACCTCGATAGCACAAGCACGACCATGTTCATAGCAGTACTGTTTATAATAGAAAGTCATGGAATCAACCCAAATGTCCAACAGTTGACGAGTGGATAAGGAAAAAGTGGTACATCTATACAATGGAGTACTACTCAGCCATCAAAAATGATGAATTACTGGAATTTGCTGGGAAATGGATGTCATTAGAAACAATTATATTAAGTGAAGTATCCCAAACCCAGAAAGTTAAGCGCTGTATGTACTCCCTAATAGGTGGCTCCTAGTACCAAACTCATCCAGCCCACATTGAGACACTCAAGGGTAAACCTATGTAATACGGTAATTGCAAGGATTGTGAACAGGAGGGATGGGGTTGGAGGGCCACAGCAGCCACAAGGAGAGAGGGGACCATGTTACAGCAGAGAAAATCGGCCTCCAAGGAATGCAAGTAAGTAATGTGACACCTGGTTAAGTTCACAGACGTTCATTCCTGATCATGTACAACTGAGGGGGTATGATCTCACCAGAAGGGGAGGGCATATAGTCTGGCAGATGAAAAGTGATCATTTTGCAAATGGGTGACTGATCCCTCCCTCACCGAGGTTTCCTGCTTTTATTACATCTACCCTTGAATGTGCTATTATAACAAGACTCCAGTTTAACAGTTTTTTGTCTCTGACCAGGGGGTGACATACAGTGCCTATCAGGATGGAGTGAAGGGCATTGCAGGAGCAGCAAAACTGCAAAAGAAAATCAACAAACCACAATCCATAACTTCAGAGACTCTATATCAATCACCTAGAACTAAGCCAGCCTAATCTCCCCCCATCCTGAAGCTCAGGGACATTTGTGGAAGAGGGGACGTTAAGATTGTAAGAGCAAAAGGATGGGGAGAGCAATGATTTGAAGAGTCTTCACACTAGTTAGGGCTGAAGCAATCATAATAGGACTTTGCATGCCCTGCGCCATGTCCGTCACACTATTGACCTCACAAAGTCTAACATCGGCTAAAGGCACCAAGATCCTTGGAGGCAAGGGATTGATGGCCACAGTAGTGTTCCTATGCTTAAGGGGAACAGGAGAAAGGGTTCAGGGAAATGCCACTGGGTCCTTGTACGTCATCAGAAAGGAGGACCAAGAGGAGAGTTAGGCATACACAATAAAGGACTCTCTGGGAATTGGGGGGGAGGCACTGCGAGATGGGGAGGGAGGGAGGGAGAGAAACAGGGGGTTCGGGGGGAGGAGGGGGGAGGGAACTGGTCTACCTATTAAGTTTGTATGAGCGGAAATAATAATAATAATAAATGTTAAATTAAAAAAAAAAAGTTAAGGGGTACTGAGAGACCCCAAGTCTGTCACTCAGGAACGGGACTGCCGAGAGAGACCCCAAGACTGATCTTGATGCAAAAGCAAGAGGATCGTATTTGATGACGCTCCAGGCAGCTCCAGCAATTTCTCACTCAGGAGAGATTGAAGTGGCCCCAAGCAACTCGGGCAAAGGGTTTTTAAGGGGTCTTGGGGTGGGGGGTGTTGCTTAGCTGAGGAGTTTCCCATGACCTTTACAATCATTAGTTCCCAAGAGCTGGGATGCAGTTGGCTCTTAGTGATTGTTCCAGTCCTCCTGCTTATCCACAGGCTGTTCATTCTGGGTGACAATTATTGATGGATTTCCCTTTTGTGCAAACTTGCTTTTCCAGAATTGAAGGGCTTGAGTTCCTAAGGGGTGGGGAAATATCTGCAAGTAGCTCAAGACTATACATAGTTTTAAGCAATGGCTAGCAATGGATATGCTTGGATGGCTATAAACAATGGATGCCTGGATGACTATAAGCAATGGCTATACTGTGGGCCTGAACCAGCCTGCTTTGTGAATTTTAGGGTGAGGGTCTCAGGGTCCCACAGTACAATAGGAAAGTCTAGAACAGTCCATGCTGGGACAGTCTCTAAAGACTTTGAAGGTCTTTGACATCCTGAAGGTCATCCCCCCTGCTGGAAACTCCCTGAGGGAACACTCTTCCTGAGGAACTGATTTGAATCCTCCCAGAGATAAAATAGCCAACTTCCCTATGTAGGGATTATGGAGCTCTCCTATTCAACAAACAACTTGATCTCTAACTTCACCTGGGCCTAAGGGCAACTGGGTTGGGCCCAATGGGAATTAACCAAAGTGAAAAAAGCCAGTTTCCCTAGACTTGCTTAGGTGTACAGATCCCTGGCAGCCATCTTTGGCCCCCTAGCCCCTCATGGCCCTCTAGATCTGAGTCCATTTTTAGTTCCATGCCTGTTTCTCATGGATTCCATGAGTTTTTTTCTAGCTGCCCACTTCTCATAAGTTAGTTAATAATTTTTTGAGGTAGTTCAAAAATCTTAAAAGACAAATTTTTGAAGATAACCTACAGATTTTGGGGACTTTCTTGCAACAGATGTTAGAAGGTTAAAAACATTAATGAAATAGTAAAGGCTCTGCTCAGTATTGGTAACTGCAGAGGTTTTATCTTTTAAAGATTGTTTATCCAAACAGACATACAAGTATTCTCCTATGACCATGTGCTGCATGCTTATTCCATATTTAATAATGTCCTGGTTTCTACAAAATTTAAAAAGCTTTTATTTACTTATGTTATACTTAAACTATACATTTGGCTCTAAAAATTATAAAGTACTAAAATTAACTGAAATTTTTATAAATCATTTAATATTTTCATTTCAAAATGAGATTTAAGAGTGTTTATCTTAAATCAAAAGTTTTCTTTTATGTTCATAATTTTCATGTATTTTTAAGATACAAAACTTGTGGTTGCTTAATGGTAAAGTAGTTAAGTAAATTGAGAGCTACAATATTTTAGATTTCAAAGTACACATTTATAAATGATTATATATAAATGTATATTGTCTAAAAAAGTCTTACAAGTAGTTGATACTTTAAAAAAAACAGTTTTAATGTCTGTTATGGAGGAAGAAAACTGCTTTTTAATTGTTTATAGTGAATAAATTTGTGTTTTTAAGAAAAAACAAATGTGATTAACTGTAGCTTGAGCTCTGTTGTGTACTGCTTAATTATATTGGGGAAAAATCTACCTTAGATGTTAGTTAATACTGATACAATACTAATTGATATATCATGATATAATCTATTTCTTACAAGTTTGAAATATGCAATTTTTGTTTTTTGGGTTTATTCTATGATTTATAAATAGCTTTTTTATAGAATTGCTATTACTACATATAAAATAGTGTAGTAGAGATTGTACAGACTTAAAAATTAGACTGTTATAACTAGTTGTGTAATTATAGAATAATTTAAGACACTACAATGGGGACAAATGAAATGGGAAACGCTTTGAATGAGTTGTCATCATTAATGAGTATTTCTAGTTCTTTTCCAAACAGAAAAGGTGTGGTCTCTGTTATCTTTAACATTTTGATTTACTAGTTTTTGCTTATGTAGTTTTAATGTTTTCAAGTCATTCCCAGCTTAAATCAAGTTACAATATTGTTCACAGAAGTGCTATACATTTATTCTCCTGGGTGCAATGTACTGAAAAGTTAGTTTTAAAGCTCATGATCAACTTTCTCAGTACATCAAGGGGCCTTGGTCTCAGGCCTTCCTTAATTATTCATTGACTTTGAGTCAACAGATAGAACATATTAACATGATGCATGTGGTTCCCCTGCTTATAGATACTGGGTTTGTAACCAGAATCTGGAACAACTTTATGAGGCTGTTTGATCCCTCTTGGATTGTAATTTATGCTATCATAGGAGGAATTTTTTTTATTAATTATATTGCTTAAATATTTCCTTTAGCACGTCTCTCAGCAGTGGTCCATCAACAAGACCACACTACAGGTGATTATGGCCCTTGAACATCCAAGCCATGGCCCTCCTACAGACGTAGTTTGAACTTGGATTGCAGAGATTCATGAGGCCTTGGTCTAATCTACTATCCACATATCCTGAGATGCCTTCCAGAGCTCTTCTGGATAGCCTCTCCGCCTATCCTGCCCACAACCTCTCCACCTGCCCCTGCAATGATGAAAATCTGCTTTTCTCTGCCACCTTGAGTTCCCCTTTGGAACCATGATTCCTTTGCTGCAATGGTCTCATAACTGGTTAGTCAATCACGGGTAAGGCTCCACACAAGGGTGGTGACCAACCCAAGCCAGGCACAGTCCGCTATATTCCACGCAGCTGAAGAGACTCAAGGTCACCCCAGCTATCATGGTCCCTACTGAAAAAATTTATAAATAGATAAAAGGGTGAAATGTGGCACTAGTGATTCAGGGAGGCCCTAGCCTGGCTCCCAGCTACAGACAAGCCTGAGCACACCCAGTCATGCCTCCCAACAAAGGACCATACAGGCAGAGGGATGAACAACCAATGGGAAGTGGCTGTCTAACCTGCACCTGCAATGGACACCTGGTAAACAGTTAAATGACTGGTGGCTGCCTCCCCCAGGAGGGATGGCAACATCTGATTGGACCCTGACCCTATATAAGCCCAAACGCCCTTAATGACTTTGAATCTATGGCATCTCGTCCACTGCTGCTTCTCACCTGATTCTCGGGGTCTGGTGGTGACCCCATTGCCAGCTTTCCCATTCGCCTCGAAGCCTTCTCTTACCCCCGGCTGGCCCGGCGGGGGATACAGCAACACTAACGGGGACAAGAAGATGTAGAGAAATTACATTATCAGTTTTTTCCAAAGATAATACTGCATTCTCAAGCTATTCTAACTAGAAGTTAAAAAAATCCATGCAAGAGACTAGGATATAGTGGGGGATATCTGGCAATTTATGGAGATAAAGGGTTAGGAATTGAAATTAGAGACTTCTTAAAACTAAAGATGTCAAAAGTAGCTTGAGACTTACAAATGCTTATACTAAACTAGCTCTGTTCTCCTGAGGCTGAAGTACCATATGGTACATATGCAAAATGTTCAGTTTAAAAAAGATGAGGAAAATGAAAGAATAAGATCAAGAGAAAGACACAGACAGCAGAATGCACTTGCAGGTGTAGTAATCAAATGCATTCTTGAAAATAAATTAGGTTGCAACATTTTGTAGGGTTTGATGAGAAAATAAAATTTATTTTTAAAAACAATAAATGGAAATTCTAAAAATCCAAAATGTAATACTTAAAATTAGAAATGAATAGACTTTTTGAAATAGGAGTGTATAGAAAAAGAGAAAAGTTAACTACAGGCCAGAAGAGCTTTCAAAAACAAACACCAGTGCTCAGGTGCATGATACTTCTACAGTGGGAAGCATGAGTTTGGAACGTCTGCACCTTTCAACATGCTCCTATTCAAAATTTAGCCGTTTCCACCTGAAGCCAAACTAGAACTTTCAATGGCAGTGTCTTTTATTTTCAGAGTATTTAGTAATCACATTAATTTCATGCTCTTCATGGAGGTAACACCACTTTGGGTAATTCTTTTACACAGGAAAGGGATGTGTTAGGGAAGTACTTTGTTTCTCTGTGAAAGTCAGTCATTGTAAAACTTCTGCTTACTATATGTCCTGAAACATTAAAATATCTTCAGGGTTAAATCATTTCAAATGACTATGTCAATTGTAAGATAGTAAATAAAATAATTATAATAATAAATATTAGTTTTCTTTAATAAATATGTAAGTCTGGGCTTTTGAACGAGATTACTCTGGCCATGCTATTTGAAAATCTGCATTGTGTATGTATACACATGCTGTGTTAAATTATGGATATGTTGCCTTTTCTCTTGTTTGGGGTTTTATGCATGAATACAGTGATGATTCTATCCCTCCTTCTTCCCATTATAGCCATTCTTCTTCTCTACCTGTCTCCTTCCTATTTTCCTTGCTTTTTGCATATGTCATCCACCAAGATTCATCTGGTTTGCTTTGATGACATGAATCTTGCAGAGTCTCATGTGACCAGCACATTTACCTTATAATCCTGTTAATAGGTGTGCCAGAGTGGGATCAGCAAGAATGACACCATGCTGGGTCAAGAGGGGATCTTGGAAAAGCAGAAAATCAAGTCAAATTTATTATGGAACCTAATGCCTTATATGCTATGAAACAAGGGGTGACATCTGTACACTGCACAGAGCAATGATGTCAATAGTGGTAAATAAACTACAGGTGCAAGGTCAACAATAGGTGGGACCACCACCAACAATACAGCCCTGCCAATCTTTAGATGTGTGAATAGGCCCTAATGACCCCATTCATTGTGGGGAAAGAATAGGCTGCTGACAGTTCAGGAACGTGGTGACGCAATTACAACAATAAAGCTCTGTGCCCGTCCTTTAGATGTGCTAATCAATGTCTAGATGGCTTCCAAAGAACAGGAAGGAATATGTAAAAAACACCTCTGCCCTTGAACCCAATTGAGACAGGATAAGATCTATCCCTGCCCCTTCAGGGAAAGTCAACAGGAGTTAGCCTATAACTATGCTGGTATAGGCTGGCATAGGTTGGCATGGACACAGAACTATTGCTGGCATAGGAGGTACACTGCAACTGAGACTGTGAGGAATGCCCTTGGCATCCATCTTCAAGAAGTGGAGATCTCAAACTTGAGTGTTCCCTATAGCACCTGAGCACTTACTGGAGCATGAATCATATATAAGTGTGTACACCATTGAGGGAAGCATCTTAAGCATCTTTCCTTTCCCCAAATTGGCATTAAGCCTCATCAATCTCTCAGGAAGGTGTGGGGGTCTCTTGAAATCTTCCCCTCCTGTGCTGAGATGTCTATAGGTCAAATTCTGTGCAGGTCTTATGTAAGAACACATATCTGTAGGAAGTGAATGCATCACATTTAGTAAAACATTGCTGTAGTTACTCTTCTTTCTGCTGCTGTGAGATAACACTCAACTAAGATGCAAACACATGTATCTATGGGGGACAACTCACATTCAAACCATGGACAGCATATAAAAATGATCCCATTTAGATCATTATCAATGACCTGAAATAGGGTTGGAATGGTAGTTCAGTGTATTAACACTTAACTTACACACAACAGGTCTAACACGATTGAACAGGTGTTCAATCCCCAAACAAAAACCCTCCAAACTGTAAGGCGTAGTTATGATTAGATTTGGGAGTCAACTTGACAGTTCCAGGCTGCTTGGGGCACAGCTGTAAAGAACCAATGGTTGGAAGAGGTCTTGGATGTGTGAGTCTGCAGGTGCTTGCTTAATTCATGTGGAAAATCCAGCCCATAGTGGGTGGTACTTTCTAGTGGTGGGCCAGATAAAAGGAAGTGCAAGAAAGAGGACTTGCTCTTTCATTATCCTTGCTGTCTACTTTCCCAGCATCCTTGACTTCTTGGAACATTTTTGTCTTCTTTGTTGCTGCTGCCCTTACTCCTCAATCCTTGACTGACTTACAGCTCCACCCTTTTGACCTTGTCACTATTCCTGCTGCTTTTGGATCATGGTCTGGTAGGCCTTGCCACTATTCATCACTGGCGTCAGAGCCCAGCTGTTCTTTGACAATGTCAGAGCCCAGCCTCTTCAAACCTCCAGCGAGATGGAGGCTCAGGACCTGTTGGAGATCCTTGGGCTTTGTGAGACATTCCAGTCAAGAATGAAGCAGCTACAGGAGGCTACTTTGGAGGACACTACTCCTATTGTGAGTTGATTTAATCTATAATTATGATATATTATAATTATATATTTACATGTAATCTATCATATAAATAATTATATATTTTTATTAAATCAACTCACAATAAAAGTAGTGTTCTACAAAGTGTCCTTCTATCAATTCTGTCTTTCCAGAGCACCCTGACTAATTCAAATGGCTCAGTGGTTACTAGTACCTGCATGCAAGGCACCTGAGTTCCATTCTACATAGTGGAAAGAAAGACCCAACTTCTGAAAGCTGCACTCTGACATAAGGGCATGGCAAAAATTCCCTTTTCTCTCTCAACTAAAAGAATCCATTTCTTTGTTCATCTTTCCAACCAATGTTTTAATCACTTCAGGAATGCCCATCACAAAGAACTGTATAAAAAAAATCTGTTGATTAAGGATACCATGGATTAAAACCAGACAACCAATGAATGTACAAAAATCCTAACCTGGCAAACTTGTATTTGTATCTTTCAGATCCAGATAATGTGCCTCATTTATCTTTATATTGTTGCTGTTGTTGTTTGTGGTTTTATTGGTTTTCCATGTTCCTGTCCCATACCAGAGATTTTTCTGGAATGAATTTATTGACATTTGGGATGAGAGTCAAGAAAGTTGTTTTTGTGTTGTTGTTCTGTATAAACTTATAGTTCCTAAATTTCTCCTACTATCTAAAAACCTGGAAGTCAAATTGTTTAGGTGCTATATTTAGAACTATAGGACAACTTTCGGAGATATGATTCCTTTCAGGAAATGAGCTTTGACAATTACATGTTTCGAGACCCCTCACCCCTTCTAGCTCTGCTGGAAGCTACTTCAAAATCAATGGCAGAATTTTCCAGAGATGACAAATGGAATTTTCACAGCCATGTGGGATGTGAACACTGAACGCTTAATAATTCATATTACAGAAAAAAATACTTATTAACAAAATGCCAAGTTCCTGGCCAGTTGCAGAGCCTTGCTAATCACAGGCCAGTGGCACCAGCTGCCCTCATGGGCTTGATAATAGGAGGTTGAGAATGAAGAAATAAGGGTGCTATTTACTCCTAATTGCTACATGGAATAGAGGAAAAATTGAATCCCCTGTAAGACAGGAATAAGTATTCTTGGGGAAAAAGAATTCTCTCTCATGATTCAAAACCATGAACAAAATCTAACATATTATCTTTCTGTGCTATTATACTGAAGATATTGCGCTGAATGAAGGTTGAGTTCAGGAGAAAAAGATCTGTAAGTGGGACTTTAAGGCAGCATATACTTTAGTTAAGTGGCAAAGTTTTCTCCTTAGTCTTGTCTTCTCAAAGAAAAGGATACAGCAGAGTTACAGCTGGTTGAAGTTTCTTTAGCAAAGCAAAGTGATCGTGCACCACAGAAAGACTGGAGCAGCTGACCTGAAGGGGTTGACTGTGTTATGTACTTTCAAGTGAGGAGACCTAGAAACCGATTTTGGTTTTCTTTTAGTTGTTTTTAAGTATGTTTCTCCACATGTATATAGCTTTCTTATGTGGCCCAGTGGAACTCTCATGTGATCTAGTCAGATTGGCCATTAGCTCTAACTATAGACAGGCTGGGAGTTTGGAATGTGGCCCCACGTGCCTAGCTGAGCAATGTTTCTGGTGGACTGGAGTTGCCCACCCCCTGTTCCTCCCCTTACCTAGAGGTCCATGGGCTGTACCCAGGTGTTGTGGGTAATACAGATTGCAATTCAAACTGCTCATGGACGGATGGAGGGGACTAATCCCTGTGCGCCAAAACTGTTGGCTGTCAGCCAATCATGTAATTATTAAGTTGGAAGCCCCCTCCCCTTGCCAGTAAGCTATAAAAACTTTGCCCAGACAAAGGGCCATGCTTTTTCTGGCTCGATACTGCCATGCTGGTGTCGGTCAGATGTGAGCCCAGGTTCGAACCTGCAAATAAAGCCCTCCTGCGAATTGCAGTGGTATTGGCTCCTTGCTGATTTTTGGGACCCCAGAATCTGGCCACAACACAAGAAGACCTTTTTGAGTTTTTGAGTATTTTGACGTTTTGAGAATTTATGGATAGCATAATCATAGTATTAAGTGGCCATTTTTCTTCTCCAATTTTCCTTTTAGAGTTTTTCTTTAAGTGATCCTCTTCAAAAGCAAAGAACATTTTTAAAATATTTTTACAGACTTGAATTTCATCCTGCACAAAGTTTCTTCATAGTTCTAAGGCTCATTTTCAATTGGATTGTCTACTTCTTTGATATTTATTTATTTTTAGTTCTTTGTATACTCTGGATATTAGTCCTTTATCAGATATGTGCTTAGTGATGATTTTCTCTTATTCTGTCGATATTTGTTATTTCCTGTACATTGGAGATCCTACTCAGGAAATCTGACCTAGGCCAATCAGTTCAAGTGTACTACCTACTCTTTCTTCTATGAGTTTCATAGTCTCTGGTCTAATATTGAGATCTATTTGTAGTTAATTTCTGTGCAAGATGACAAATATGGGTCACCTTTCATTCTCCTGCATGTGGATAGTCAATTTTGTCAGCACCATTGATGAAGATGCTGTCCTTTTCCCAATGTTTGGGGATTTTTTTTGACAACTATGTCAAATATCAGTTGACTGGAGATGTATGAGCTTATATAACTGGGTCTTCAATTCTAATTCATTGATCTATATCTCTGTTTCGAAGCCAGTATGATGCTTTTTTTATTACTATAGTTTTGCAGTATAGTTTAAAGTCTGTCATGGTAATACCACCAGCAGAGTTTTTATTACTCAGGGTTGTTTTCATGCCCTGGGCAATTTGTGCTTCCATATTCATTAGGCAAATGCAAATTAAAACTATTCTGAGACCACAGTCAGAATCCAAAGCACAAATAACAAATGCTGACAAGGATGTGGGGAGAAAGGATTCCTCCTTCACTGCTGGTAGAAATGTGGATGTATATAAGCTTTTTGAAATCAGTGTGAAGGTTCCAAAAAAGTCAAAAATTGAAGTACTGTATGACCCAGCTATTCCATTCCTGGGAATATTCCCAAAGAAATCTTACTACATCTTACTACAAATACATATATGCATCCATATTCATTGCAAAACTATTCACAACAGCAAAAACAATAAAATGAGATCAGCCTGGATGTTTAAAAGTAGGTGAATGGATAGTGGAAATGTGGGACACTGTATAAAGACTCAGGGCTGATGAATGTGCTCATGACTCCACTGATTCCAGTAAACAATTTTAATCAATAGTCTCTTCACATAACACATGAAAAGTTTGTAATTTAGGCAGTTTTAAGTCTATAAATTAACAAGACTTTTTTTCTGAGAGTAAAAAAATGTGGGACATATACACAATGGACTCAGCTGTCAATAGAAACAAATTCATGAAATTTGCTGATAAATGGATAAAGTTGTAAAAGATTATGCTGAGCAAAGTATCCCACAGAAAGACAAATGTTGCATGTTCTCTTTTTATAAGTGGATCCTACCAGTGAGCCATCAGAATGATATAATTAAATGGAAGTTTCCATAACACCCCCAAACTACAAAGAAACCCAGGTGGCATGTGTATGATACTTAGTAACTACTATGGGAGTATGCTGAGGAACGAGCTTAGGAACATTCCTAAACCCCAGTTTGGGTATATCTATCAGTTACTTTTTTCATCACTGTGACAAAGCAACTTACGGGAAGAAGGATTTCTTTGGTTCACAGTTTCAGAGGTCATGATAGGTGATTGAAGAAAGGGGAGGGTATGGAGGCTGGGGTGGTTTGCATGTTGGTGATAGGAGCATGACTTGGAAGTTCCTCATATCTTGGCAGATCCAGAAGCAGTGAGCTGGACCAGAGGTGGGACCAGGCTGTCATCTTGGATGGCCCCTAAAGGCCATGTCCTTAAGGTTCCAAAACTTCCCAAACAGCACCACTAACTGAGGACCAATGTTCAAATACTGGAACCTGTAGTAGACATTTCAGATTCAAATACTCATAGAGAACAAGAGGAACTAGGACTCTCCACACAGATACTTAAGTTTCTGTCCCAAAAGTTTTGGACAGAAAGAAGCAAGTTGGTCAAGAAATCAGAACATCCTTAGGTATCTTTCAAAAGAGGTGATCTGTGATTATGATGAAATTGTTTCAGGAACTTGGTCAATAGTTTTCATCAGCATCAATAAATAAGCACAGATTGTTAAATAGCATAAATCATGGAAAGTTTACAGAATGTGTAGAGTGAATTGATTAAGCGCCTCAGAAATCACTGTACTATTGCGAGATAGTCCTATAAAACCTTATAACAAGGCATCTCTGTATAAGGAGACAAGTTCCTGAATGCTCTTGCCCTTGAAATAACTCCCACATTCCATGAAATCTTCATGGTTGGTGATTGGAGCATGCACTGAGTTCAGTATAGTCTAGGTATTAAATAGGAAACAGTGACAGATACACCTAAAATAATGGTATAATTCAAATTCAAGAACAAAAGCTGAAGTAAAGGAAGATGTCATCTATGTTCTTCTTGTTAGCTAATTAGCTACTTTGTTTGTTGTTTATTTGTTTTCTTTGTTTCAGACAGAATCTTACTCTGTAGCCCAACCAGGCTTGGAATACACTAGGTAAACAAATCTGACCAAATTTACAGCAGTCCTCTGCTTCAGGTTTCCTGATGCTGAGATTATAAGCATAAATTTTACTCCTCTCCTTCCTTTCTCCTCTTCCCTTCCTTCCTCTTCTCCTTCTCTTCCTTCTTTCCTCCTCCCCTTTCTTCTTTCCTCCTCCCCTTTCTTCTTTCCTGTTCCCTTTCCTTCTGTCTTCCCTTCTTTCTCTCCTCCTCCCTTTCTTTCCTTCTTCCTCCCTTCCCTTCCTTCTTCCTCCCATTCTCTCCTCCTCTCCTTCCTTCTTTCCTCCTTCCCTTCCTTCTTTTCCTCTCTCTTTCCTCCTTTTCTACTTCCCTTCTTCTTTCCTAGACTTTTAGAATTGAAGTGTAACATAAATATGTGCTTCTATTTATTTCTTTTTTGCACATGCATGTGGGGGGGTGGTTTGTGTGTATACAAGAGGGCACTTGAGTTTGGAAACAAATGTGACTCCTATAACCACCCATTGCTCTATTTCCTTACTGATTTGCTCTGTGGTTTCCCAGGCTTTGCCTTCCAAGTTGGAATTATAGGCTGCCCGTTTTGCAGCTCCAGCATTTTTTACAAGGGATCTGGGGACCCTAAGTCAGGTTCTTTTGCTTTCAAGGCAAAGGCTTTAATCTATGATCTTTCTGCCCACTCCCCCTCCCATTGCTGACACACAAATCTTGTGACCAAGCACAAACTGCACGCTGCACTTGAACTCCCTGCATAGTACCCAAGCTAGCTTTGAACTACAGATCCTCCTGCTTCAGCTTCCTGAATACTGGATTACAGCTGTGCCAACACACCTGGTTTGAATAGTCTATCATTTATTTCTTCATGAAAAACCCAGGAACTTCAATCAGGAAAGTTTCTGGGACCTGTCACATTAATTATGGAACACTGTCAATTCTTTTATGGCAGTGACTTCCTGCTGCTTCCCATTTTCTCTTCTTCTAAAGCAATTTTATTTTATTAAGACAAGACTGCATTTAGCTGCACATATTCCCAGGCTACCTTGCATTCAATGAAGTCACAGGACTAGATTCTGGGCAATGATGTACAGTGTAAGACTTGGACTGGGCTGAGGAAGGCCCAGTCTATAGTGAGTGGCACTAGGACAAGTCCCTGGGAAGATGAATAAGATAGTTAACTAGTTAAGGAAGTTGGCATTCCTCTGTATACTTGGTCAGTCATGCTGGTCTGACAAGTTATAATTGTCCCTCTCTTAGTACTCCTATGGATATGTGTATATGGTGTGACCAGTTCCCTCTGTTCCTGGCATTTGCATTAGTTCTTCTGCCAAGCTTGACAAGGAAACCAAAAATCATAAAGCAGAACGAAATCCCTTGTTCCCTTAAGCCATTTGGTTATGAATTTATTAGCAATATGTAAACAAACTGCTAGAGCTATCAATAATCAATGAACCCTAGGGTCTTCAGTCCAGTCTGGACTGTTCATTGGACATTTGTTAGCAATGTTTCTCTGTAAAATCAATGTTGACTGTGTTTTCAAACATAAATATTTTCATAGCCAAATGACTAATGAGATTCTAATGACAATCTGTGTTTTACCAACAAAAAATTAATCAGTTACATGTCCTTTAATTTGGAAATATAAAAGACCTGAAACCTTGATTCTTAATGCTAATCAGTCTATTTGCCACTTAATAACAGATGTGAATGAATGTGAGTTGCACTGCACATGTGTGAAATGAGTGGGAGATACATGGTTCCCATGAGGGTCCAAACATCAGTAGCATTTGACATTTCAAAAAGTTAATACAAAACCATCCTTCTTGTGACTCGCTTTTGAAAAGCTATATCTGGCATGGGAAATCTTTCTCAAGATCTGTTGAAGTTCAGTACGCTGCTCCCTGCAAGTTCAACAAGGAAGAGAACAGAAAAGAAATGCTTCAAGCAAAGTCAGGCTTTGCTAAAGAGTAAACCCTGTGGGGTGCTTCAGTATAGGAAGCAGAACTGAAGAATTAAAGGGCAGAAAAGGTAAGGGGCAGGGATTATAGTAGAACAGAAGTGCCATGGATGGAGAGCATAGCGGGGATCTGAGGAGAGTTTAGGCCCATATGGCAGAGTTGGGGGTCTCTTCTTACATGCTACCGAGAAAGGGAGGTATTTATTTACATACAGATGTCAACTTGGTGGTTAAGAGCTTGTTTTGTGCACAATTGTGAAGAATTGCCAGTTGAGTCAAGCCCTGAGCAAATCTGTAGGAGATTTTGTGATTGATGGGGAGGCTCGATCCATGGTGGGTGGCTAGTCTCTAGGCAGGTGAATAAAATGGAGGGAATTGGGTAAGAAAATCGACATTCTTTGACATAGTTGGTCACGCATGCTGATCTGGTAAGTGAGGATTATCTCTCTTAGCAGTCCTGACGATATGATGTGGCCAGTTCCCTCAGCTGTTGGTGTTGGTGTGGAGTTTTCTGTCAAATTAGACAAGGAATTGTAAGCCAAAATAAAACTCCTTATGCCCTTAAGCCCTTTGGTCATGAATTTATAACAATAATGTGGAGTAACTGCATTTCCTTGCCCTGTAGTAGGTATTGTTTATGGTTGCTAGGGAAGTAAGGAGTACATAGTGACAGAATGTCAAGCAGTCAACAGCTAATTCTGTTGATTAGTCATTATAGAGGTCAATAGTGTTATTGAGGAGTTGTTAAGGAATTCAGAAGAGGAAACTGGAAGAACATTAGGCACCCAATAATTCTCTTGTGGTCAGCCTCATTATTGGGACCTATAAGGCAAGAGTACAAAGAAAGAAAGTTACTAGGTTTCCTGAGTCAAGATGAAAGAGTTATAAAAAATGATGTGACCATGGCTAACATAGCCAAGATAACTCAAGCCACAGGTCCTCGCTATCTATTGGAACACTGAAGCCAACCTCCTTGGATTCAAATCCCAATGCTGACATCGACTGAGTACTAAAACCTCTGTTTTCTCTTCTTGAGTCATGAACTTTGGGAGGAAACTATTATTAGAGGATGTGAGGAGTGTATGAAGGAATGGCGGATGAAGGAGTGGTGGATTCTCTCAGAGCAGTGGCTCTGCCATTAAGCTGGAGAGCAAAGGTAGCTTAGGTGACCACATAGCAGGAGGATGAGGAAGAAAAAGCAGAAATGTTACTCAGCAGGACACATCACAGTTCATCTAGCCAAGTTTCAAGAACCTAGGGAAAGTGGGGATCATTTCTGGAATAGAGTTGAAGGTGCCAAAACCAAGAACCACATCCTCACAGAAAATCACCACTGCTAATCTTAATGTTAAGGATTTAGCTGGACCCCTCTTCCTGCCTCCCTGATAAGACTGCAGTCTCAGTCTCCACCTTAAAGTTAACTCACCTCTGTCAATCACCCAGAGGCCAGCAGAAGCGATGGGAAGGGGTCTGCCTTCTCTACCCAGAGTTCATCTCTTTCCCATTCTTTTTCTTGCATCCAGGAACTTTCTTCTTTTCTGTAAAGTTGTTTACCTTCCATATTTCAAGAAACGTACTAAGAAAATCAAATAAGTCTGTTCTCTGCTGGGGCCTAAAAGGCAATTGTGGAACACGAGCCATTGCTGATAACTTTCCTATATCAGTGAAGGCACTCATGGGGCTGCAGCTCACTTGAATGTACACATTCATTTGGTTCTAGTCTAAAAGAAAAGTCAAAGCATGCCAATCCAAAATGAAGAGACCTCCTATGGATTTCAGCTGCCAGGAATAGGTACTCCCAAATTGGTGTTGGCAGGGTCTGAACTTCCATAGATTTGCAGATTAAAACTAGAACTGGTACTCTTGGGCAACAGGAATAGCACAGGGCATTGGCTGATCATAGATCTCCTGGGTTCACAGTCCAGGCAAGAACAAGTGGGAAGGATCTTCCTAGGATCCTTTATCTTCATCGTATGGATAGAAAACTGACATATATGCTAGATGGAAATGAACAGGTGACCATGGTTTTGTGCATCATGTTTGCTCTGGATTAAAGAATTTGCTGATCTTGTTCCTGTGACATTTCAAATCCTTTCTCACTTTTCATAAGGCACAGGACTGTATGAGCTTTGGGGACCTCTTACTTTCTCAGTAAACCACTCTTCCAAGCACTGCGTTTTATTTTCCTATTTTTTCCCTCACAGGCTTTTTGTCTGCCTCATTTTAGGAAATGTATTCTGTCCTTTTCCCCGGCTTTCTCTAAGAACTTGCTGGCCCTGTGTTGTCAATGTCATCAAAAGGGTAGAATGTACTTCCTTACAAATTGTCCTCAAGTCAAGCTGTATTTCCTTCCTTTGCTTTTCCAGTTCTGATTAAATGAATTAAATTGGTGAATGTTTATTCTTTCTATTCAAAATACATACCACATACATGCAAACACACACACATGCATGCAAACACACATACTGACATGCATATACAAGCATACATGCACATGTATATACACCCATACAAGCATGCACACACATAAACATATGCATACATGTACAAAAGTGTACACACAAACACATATGCACACATATACAGACTCAGGCATACACATACACTTACACGCATGCATGCATATACATACAAAACACATACACACACACAAACACATATAACACGCAAATACAAACACACACAAACATACACAGGCACACACATATAACAGAAGCACACATTTTCACACATATAGAAACACAAACATACACATACAAATAAATATATATACAGAAACACACGCACATACACAAACACAGGCAGACACAAGTGCTCAGCCTCACACCTCTTTAAAGCAATCCTGAAACTTAACATTGTTATTTTCTGGGATCTGCTCATGCATAAAGCACAGTGACTGAGAGGGAAAAGGGATTTTTAAATGTATTTATGTGGCTGGCTCTATGTACCTTCTGAATAGAGGTGTGTGTTTGTAACTAAAATGAGCTGACTATAATTTTGATGAAGTTGCTTTAGGCCACAAAGTCCCTGCATCCATCATAAATGCAGCCCTAGGACTATTGATTGAGAAATCCTAACCTGTCTGTCAACAACTCCCTCTGGCTCAGCTCTCTCCAACGAGCTGGAAATATACCAAGAGGCAGCTACATTTGCAGAGGGAAGGTACCATGGTTCTGGTGGGGAAAACGGGATCAGTGACAGATCTTAGAACACATTTGGGTTTCCACTAATGTAGGAAGAATTCCTGAGGCATCTAACAAGGAGATATTGTGACCTCAAGATGACCCTAGAAATGGGCCACAGAAGGTTCTACCTGAACAATAGAACTGACTTCTGGGGACAGGCCAGGATATAAGATGAGAGATGCCTTCTGATGGTTAAACCAATATACAGTAGAGGTCTCCATGAACACCATGTGCTCACTGATGGGGTTTTCAAGGATGTAAGAATGTAGAATACTGTACTTGATATTTATCAACACCCCCTGGATGCTAGCATCTGGTTTGTCCCACTGTTATTGTTTCAGTCTCAGCAGACTCTCAGTGGCCAGCTAGAGACTGGTCACAATATACCTTGAGATTATACTTGCCATGTGATATCCATTTTCATTTAAAATTCTGAAACTTTATTTTGTCAATGATTCAATACAATGTACCTTGTCTTAGGTATATAATTTTTCTTAGGTATATATAATACAGTTAAGTTTATGAACCCAAACACATGCCCTTGTGCTTATTTATCTTGATGTAGCAGCCTATCAGGATGATTCTTAATCCATCACGCCCCTCTATCCCTCCCCTATGCATGTCATACATAGCTCTGACCAGTGCACATTCACTGACCTAAGTTCTGGGCGTACATTTTCCTCTGCACCGGACTTGAAGCCTACGGGTCAAGTACTAGTACTATCTTCCTGCTCCTGTGGAATGTCTTTCATTTTCACTTTTTACATGTCCTTTCTTTAATTTCAGAATAACTTTAGAGTTGTGGATCACTTGGTCATTCTAAGATCTTTTCAACTGTTCAAATTTCTTCTTAGGAGCATGTGGATTTTGGTTAGAAAACATGTATCCTTTTTCCACTTACTCTGAGCTATGTGTTCTCAACCTCTCTGTGCTAGCCTGGGTCACACCAATACCAAAGCCACGGCCTGACCTGATGCCATGAGGATTGCTGAATGGCACTGTCTTTGCTATGCCCCATCATCAGCACGCAAAACATGTGCCTCAGGCACTGCATGGACTCCAGCAAAGAGCAGAAATTCATCTGGAACACTGTTTTTCTGCAGCCAGAAGGAAAATAACCTACTAGAGCCCAATTCAGACCAGCAAGCTACATTGCCCAAGGTTCCAAAAGAAAGAAGTAATATTGCTTGATATGATCCACCAAGTTTTCAAGTGGTCAACATCACTGTGGCAACTCTGATCTATACACTCTCTTTATAAATAAGAAATATTTCACAGTGTTTGGAGAATATAAATATGAACAAATTGTTTACATTATTGAGTAGATGGGTAAGTTAGAGAATGAGGATATCATTTGAGCAGAGAAAATGTTTGGGAAATCTATGGAAGCACTCATGTATTTGCTCATTTATAGTTTTACTTGATCTGAGATTTTTATCTTGCCCTGTGGTTTTGTGAACTGAAGTTTCTAGTTTTAATCTATGGAGTAACCACAGTGTAAACTGAAATAAAGTGTGACCCTGCTGCATGCACAAAAAAGAACATTATAGTCAGTTAATAAAATTCCCAAACAGCAAGATACAGTCTCTACTGCAGCCATCCTTTGTGATTATATCACCATAGAAACCTAAGAACTGACACTAATATAATGGTCATCTAATCCAAGGGCTGCTTAGAGACTCCTCCATGCCCATGACTTCAATTCAGTCAACAAGCAACAAGATTTATACATTGGCATTTTATGAAAGTTCCTCAGGAAGTAGAAATGAATAGTGAGAACACAGAAATGCAGAAGTAGAAATGTGTCTCTGGAAATATTAAAGGCCACAAAGACCACAAGCAATAGAACCCTATAATGTGCCAGGCAGAAGGTCCTCAACATCAAAAATACTTACAATATTCCATCCATTCACCACTCTGCACTCAGGAGAGGAAAATAAACTAAAGCCTGGAGCCCTATGTGAGATGTTGAAGGACCAATTTGAGTTCCCTTAGGGAAGCTCAGTTAGGGGAAATGGAGGCTGGTACCTGGGAACACGGAGAAGGAATCTTACAGTCTAGAAGGCTTTTTAAGACTTACCTTGGGATGCCTTTTTAATTAAGTTGCTTCCAACTTTATAACCTGAGGGACTGTATTATCTGTTTTAAGTAAACAACCCAGTTAACAAGTGTTTCAACACATTTTAAA
Source organism: Typhlomys cinereus (assembly GCA_023101885.1). Taxonomy (NCBI): domain Eukaryota; kingdom Metazoa; phylum Chordata; class Mammalia; order Rodentia; family Platacanthomyidae; genus Typhlomys; species Typhlomys cinereus. The sequence goes on along the minus strand of JALPQD010000225.1, from coordinate 1,991,538 downwards.
CTCTGCCAGGTATACTTGGACTTGTCAGCTTAGACTCCAAGTAATCACTCTCTCCAAATAATGTTGATTGGAACCATATAAAATTCAACATTAAACTTGATATACGCAGGAAATGAGGTAGTCAATTGTCAGACAGATGCTGTTGGATGTGCCCTTCACAAGCTGAAGATGGTGAGTTAGCTGCCAGACTTTCTTCCAGAAGTCCAGGTTGAGAAGATGCTGACACAGAGGTAAATTCCATAGCCCTAGGTGTAGAGGCCAGTTACATGGAATGACACACTCATAAGAGAAGAAGTCAGTTAAGAGGGGAGCTGGCACTGTCTTGAAAGTCTGTGGGAGAGCAGAGTGCTTTACTCTCAAGGGCAAGGGTGAGCCTCTGCTGTAGGTGCAGAAAAGGAAAAAGATGCCTCAGGAGTCTCTGTGAAGCTACAGAGATGATAGAAGTGAAGTAATGTGTCACATCCAGTACTGGATTGAGAAGGCAGGGTGAGAGTGTAGCTCTAGCATGGCCAATTATCAACACTGGTTCCAAAACAAAGAAAATTTCCCCACCAAAAGGCAGCACTAGATGTCTTCTGGTTACCATGCTGATTATCCTGATGAGTTTTCCTGTCTTCAAAGACAACTCTTACACTTACATCCATTGCCTGTTCATGAAGTAGGGGTAATGTCTTCAGCAAAACAAGGGACATTGAATGCAACCTATTTTTTGATTCAATTGTTTAACTATTTAGAGACAAAACAAAAATGGAGGCACTGAGATTTAAGTTTGCTGAGAGAATACAAGCAGTATGGAAAAGACACATTTTTCATGTGCAGAATGTCAAAACAAATGACAGGGACAATTCCACTGACTAGGGATTAGAGTTTCAAATGCTGCACATGAATGGGAGAGAAATGCTAAAGGTGTAAACTAAAATAAAGACAGAATCTGTCTATGGCTTTTCAAGTGCAAAACAACAAAGAATGTTCCCTGAAATGAAACAATTTTCCATTTTTAACTCATTCCAATTACATTTGGCCAGAGTAAATTTGTATCAGGATGAACTGCTTAGCTACACCCTTACTAATGCATTCAGCAGCATCCTTACTAAAGATACAGAGTCCTAAGAAACTGCATGAGTCATGTGAATTTTTTATTATTATTTATTCAATTGTGTGAGTGTGTGTGTGTGTGTGTGTGTGTGTGTGTGTGTGTGTGTGTGTGTGCATAGATCCACGGGCGAATTCGGGAACCACCAAGAATGCCGCCACCTCCTCCTTGCTTACTCCGCCCTACCAGGACTAGAAATGGAGGCCGCCCCCACTTCAGCCCGGCATCTATACCTGGGGTCTAGGATCCGAACTCAGGACCTTCTGCCTGCAAGGCAGAAGCTTAACCCCTGAGCCACTTCTCCAGCCCCAAGTCAAGTGAATTATGAGTGGAAAATACTGCTAAAGCAAGCATGCCTGGAATCATCCAATAAAGTGAATGCTTTTTCCTGAATATTGAAAAAGAAAAGGCTTTGCTCAAATGTTTACTCTCGTCCTGGGAAGATGAAAACAAACACCTGCTCACCCCAGAGGAAGCACTGACAACAGTCCCAAGAATGATTCCATCCGTGTCTAGCAAGGTGCATGGGTGACTGAAAGTACATCATTGAGAAGCCCACCCATCATGGGTTAGGAAATGTGAGCACTGCATTCCCCTACCCCAACTCACTGCACTGCTTGCAACAGCTTCACCTAAAAACCTCTCCTGAGCGATCCATTGCTGCTTAACAAGACTCAGGAGAACTTCAAGACTCGTGGTGATTTCTTACAAGTCTATACCACTCTCTCCGGGAGAGAATGTTTCATTCCCCAAGGAATAGCTACACTACAGCTTTGCCTAATGCTGACACTAATGCTAAACCTTGAATTATAGACCCAGGAGCTGGGAATATACATATAGTTGTAGCTTACAGATGTTTCATTTTCAGCTGTCCCCCCAATTGTTTAATAATGCATAAATGGGGCACCTATATGTGAATATATGACTTCCCATGTGTGGATACATGTGTAGAAAACTTGAGTTGATATCAGAAATCATCTTTGATTGTTCTTCTACCTTATCCTTTTTGAAACACAGTCTCAATTCAAACCCAAAACTCACAGATAGAGCTAATTAGGATAAACATCTTACTCTAGGAATTTCCAATTTACCTTCTAAGGCTACAATTACAGGTGGGCTGCCACAGTCGTCTAGCATTTTATGAGATTTGGGGATCTGAACTCTGGCCCTTTTGTTTGCATGGCAAGTGCTTTAATTGCTAAACCTTCTCCCTAGCCCCTATTTTTAGCCCTTGAGGAAATCCACAGTGATTTCCATGTTGCTGCACCAACCTACACCAACAGTGAATACAGACTCCCCTTTCCTCACAGCCTTACCAACCATTGAAAAAGTTCTGCTGGGAGAAGATGAAATCTCAATGTAGGTTTAATTTGGATTTTCCTGGCAGCTAGTGATTCTGAACAATTTTTAAAGTGTTTATTAATTTCTTCTTTTAAGGCCTCTATTCTCTATTTAGTCCCTTAGCATATTTTCTGATTTTTCTTCTATATTTAGTCACTTGAATTCTTTGTACATTCTAAACTTTTCAGATATAGTTGGATAATCCTTCCACATCTTTTCTTCCATTCTATAGGCAATTCCTCATTCAGTTGACAATTTCCCTTGTTGTACAGAAACTTTTTATTCCATGATATACCTTTTATTGATCATTGACTTTGTTTCCTGAGTAATCACAGATATATTTAAAGGACCTTTTCTATGTTTACATCTTGTAGTGTGTTCACTACTTGTCTACTGGCAGCTCAGTGCTTCTAGTTTTATGCTGAAGTCATTGATCCATTTGGTGCTAACTCTTGTGCAGGGTGAGAGACAAGACTAGATTCATTCTTCCACTTGTGCCTACATTGTTTGGTTGAAGGTGCTATGTTTCCAGTCTTTGTGAGAAATCAGACGGCTGTGGTTTTACGGGTCTCTTGTCTCATCTTTATGTTTCATTAGTTTGCAAATCTGTTTAATGTTAGTACTGTTTGCTGTTTTAATTATTATGACTATGAAATCAGACATGATTTCTGTCATGGTTTGAAATGTGTCCCCCACAGTCTCAAGTGTTTGGCAAGGTCATGGCACCTTGAGAGGTGGAGCCTTGCTGGAGGAAGGCAGTCACAAGGAGTGGGTCTTGAGGTAGATTTGTCCAACCCTACCTCCAGGAGAAGTCAGCCTGTGCAGCAAGCAGTCTTGCAGCTCTCAACCTCCAAGATGTCTGCAGTGACATAGCCTCCTCCAATTTTGGCCAACCAGCCATGCCGCTTCCACTTTGAAAGGCTGTTTCTCCCCTCTGGAACTGTAAGCTGAATAAATCTCCCTTTCTCCCTTAAGTTGATTGACTTGGAGTGCTCTCTCACAGCAATAGTTAAGAGTATCTGTTACAATTTCATACCTGTATCTGATACACCTGACAGTATCCTCTTGCTTGAGATTCCTCTGGCTGTGAGGGGTCTTCTGTATTTCCAAAGGACGTTTTGGAATTTTTTTCAGATTTTTTTTATTTCTCTGAAGAATGGAGCTATATAGCATTGAATCTGTAGATCACTGTTGGAAGCAAGGCCATTTTCACAATATTAATCCTACCAACCAATGAGCATGGGAGGTCCTTTTATCTTCTGGTGGCTTCTTGTTTCTTTATTCATCATTTTTAAATTTTTGTTGTATAGGTCTTTCACTTTTTTAGTTACATTTATTCCAAGGTATTTTTTGAGGCTACTGTGAATGGGATTATTTCCCTGAACAGTATGTTTGTCATTGATAAATGACCAAAATACACTGTAATCTGCAGCAGAGTTACCTGCACATCAATGTTTATTGTACCTCTACTCATAATACTTAGAAAGTAGAATTAATGCTCATCAACTACTGGATGAATAATGAGAATATGGTTCATATGGAACATGTATGGAATAGTATTCAACCATAAAAATAAATTAATGAAATTACCAGGAAAATGGCTGGAACTTGGAACATTATAAATTATGAGCTAACCCAGGTCCATAGAGATAAATATTGCATGTTTTCTCTCATAATGCAGATCTTTGCTTCAAATTTTTTGGTTTCTTTACTTAAATTTGAATGAGAACTTTTGGAGGCCAAAAATCAAGAAAGAAGACTTGGATGGAAAGGCACACGGGGAGGGTGGTAGAACATAGGAGCTATAAGAACGGGGAAGTACTAAACACACAAAAACTTAGAAAGGTAGTATAGGGACAAGAAGAATGTTAACAAAAGTTAAAGATGCATCAAAAAATCATATAGAAGCCTACAGTTATATAAACTAAAGCATATAATTTAAAAATTAATTTTAAAAATGAAGAAAAAGAGCTTAAAAAGAAAGGTCCTTTTGTGGGTGTATGTGTTATTTTGTACAATAACTCCAATGTCAGACATGTTATACTACTCTCTGAGTTGTTGGCCAGGGTGAGGAGAGGGGGGGTGGAGGAAGGGAGTTGTCTTAGAAAGCCCAAGAGTGTTGTGACTGATCTTGGTTGACCACCAGCACTAGAAAGGAAAACCTTATTTTGGAAGACACCTCATTCTTTTATACAGGACAAAGAAATTTAGTTGGAACTGAGCTGGAAACTCCCTTCCTGATTGCTAGCATTCACATTGCTGCAGGTGGCATGCAAACTGCAGGGGAGAAAACTCATCCATGATCTCACCACCTGAGTACCATGCTGCAGTAGCAAAACTCTAGGAAAGATATGCCCGCTGGTGCCATAAAGTCATGACTACTTGAGATTTAACCAACTGCTGTGAGATTGGATTTGAGGACTGCTCCATGTATAGGAGGCCTGAGCCCAAAAAAGAAGCATACTATTTTGTTTCCTAATGGAAATATTGTCAAATTTCCTTCTAAATATTCATGCTTCTTCCCTTACACTCTGCTGTTCTCATCTGAGGGCACATATCTAGTCAAAATGCAGAGAATAAGTGACTGATGAAGCATCAATATTATTCCTTCCCTCACACACACACACGCGCGCACACACACACACACACACACACACAGATCAGAAGAGGAGATGGAAGGAATTGAAGAGCCAAATGGTAGGGAGGTGTGTCATGACATGCCACCATTCCAGATATGACTTGGCCATTAGGACCATAAATGCACAGTAGCTTTGGATACGAGCACAAGATTGGGAACTCCAACTTTCCATAGTGAGTAGAGGAGGAGCCCATGGGCACCAACACTTCTCTAGGAGCAATGCTGCAATGGTTGCTGGAGAAGGGTGTGTCATTTTATCTATTGATACAGTTACTGTGGGACAAGGTAGGAAGAAGGCATAAGGAAGGAAAGGAAACTGTCAAAATTAAAGAAAGACAAAAATAAATAAGTAAATACAAGCCTATCAAAAAAATTCCCCAGTCTTCACTTTACAAAAGACCCCTCTGCTCGCCTGTAGTTTCTAGTTGTGAGTCTTTCCCATGTCTCCTGCCTGCCTCCTTGTAGGATTCTCCAACTGAATGGGAGACTGTGAGCATTATGGCTGGACTTGACCATATTTTAGCTTAAAGGTGTGAATGAATCACAGCAAATACAGCTTGAAGGGAATAAAATTTTGTAACTAAAATGAAATTTTCTTTGTAAGTCCCAAATTGCTACTTCCATGTGTGTACTTTGGCTAGTGAACCTCAGATCTATTTTACCTCTACTTTTATTTTATTTCTGGGAATTCTACCAGTAAGGAAGGAAACAGAAAGCTGGGGGGGGGGTGCTTAAGTTTACACTTCTATTATCTGTTTTCATGGTGTGTTTATACATTGATTGTTTTTGTTTATTAGAGTTGAGAGTGATGAGAAAGTGCTGGTTAAGGAAGTGTTTGGCTAAGTGAGGCTTCTTGGTATGAACTAAATGTGCATAAACATACTGATGCAGAAACATTTTACCATTCATTCCCTTTGCCTGCAAAGGAATGCACTAAAGATGAAATCATCACATGACTGGTCTTGAGAACATAAATAAACTATCAGCATTCTGAGCAGGATGGTCTTGGTTTTCAGGATGTCAGTCATCAATCCACACATTGACCATTAGTCAAGTTACTATTTTTTCCTGATTCTAATATTCACATCCTTGGTCTATAATCAGACAGCCTGCCATCTTACGATCCAATACTGCATCTAATCTATCATTAATTCTATGAATTTATTTATATGAAAACTCTTACAAATTCATAACTTTTAAATTACATTTCATGCTACATGTGCTGATACGCCTTATAAAAATAATAAAGAAGAGGGTTGGAGATATAGATCAGGGGTTAAAAATCTTTCCCTCACAAGCAAAAAGACCTGATGGTGAAGGGCTATAATTCTGATCCTGGAAGGTAGATCCTTGGAAACCCTAGAGCAAAGTAACCAGGAGGTAGAACAATCCAGGATGATTTAAGATGTCAGACTTAGGCCTCCAAGAGTCAAATGCTCTCTTGTATACACATACACATATACACAAAATAATAAATACTATATATTTTTTTTAAATTGACAATATTTCTCCCTAAAAACAAGATGTTTAGATTTCAGATTTTACTCAGTCCTTCTCCCAGTTCTCACTAGCTATCAAACTTCTCTCACAGCTACATTACCTCCTTGTCCTGTGCTCTAGCCACATTCCCCATCGGAGCTGCTGAGTCCTGCCTCCAGCCTCCGCACTGTTCCTGGAACCTCTGGTGCTGGGCCTGAACTCTCTCAGCGCTGGCTAGAGCACTGCCCAGAGCGCCCCCACCCCGACTCAACCTGAAGCAAACCACTTGGGGCAAAGTCTTCAGCCCAGTGTGGCAGAAACACTATAAAAGTTGACTGTTAATACTTGTGACCTTTATTCAGGGTTCTTGTTCCAAAATGGTACTGTGCTCCCCATCTTAATGGATTTTATTTGAAACTCTTTAACTTAAACTACATGACTTCACCTGTAAGTCTCTACGTTCATTCCACGATTCTTATATTGGAGGACTGGGAAGAGATTTGTATTGATGGGTCCCAGTTTTCTGAGGCATCATGACTTTGTTTTCTTCACAGCCTTTATAGTGACCTAAAAAGAATTGATTGTTAGAGTGGCCTGGGGTAGTGGGGACTATGTTTTTAAACTTAATACTATTAAAATTACAAGCAAACGACATTTAGAGAGCTGGTCATCTATGATTGCTACTCCATGAGACCAACCGTAACATTTAGCAGACAATTTTAGAGAAAGAAAAGGTATTCAAAGTACCTGAGGTTTTCTTATTAGCAGCATGTTATTTCGAGTCTGCATTGTAGGCCATGGTTCTTGGTAGGTTGCTTCTTTTAGACCATTAATCATTCTGTACCACTATGGGCAACTTCAGGTTTGAAGTTATTAGCTTTTAACCCTTCTTTGTAATTAGATCGACATAGTTTTCTGCTAAATGACACCAAATCAATAAGGAAAATTTCCCCCTGCCAGCAACATATAATTAGCCTGTTAGCCTCTAATGTCTTTGAAGTAAATTACTTCAAGTTCATTGTCAAATTAAAATTATTCAATTTGTTTAACATGTATTATAGATTTGTTTGCCCACAGCACTATAGAGAGATTTTAATTCGGGTATTTGTTTATGTATATTTTCTCTCTTAAGATCCTTTCTAGGGGCTGGAGAGGTGGCTCAGGGGTTAAGCTTCTGCCTTGCAGGCAGAAGGTCCTGAGTTCGGATCCTAGACCCCACGTACAGACGCTGGGCAGAAGCGGGGATGGCCTGCGTTTCTGGTCCTGGTAGGGCGGAGCCTGTGAATGCCTGGGCGGAGTAAACAAGGAGGAGGTGGAGGCGTCCATGGTGGTTCCCGAATTCGTCCGTGATTCTACACACACACACACACACACACACACACAGGCGCACACACGCATACACGCACAATTGCATAAATAATAATAAATAAATTTTTTAAAAATCCTTTCTAGTTAAAATTGAGCCAAAAGGAAAATTCTCAGCACTATTATTAAACAGAGGAACAGCACCCTGGTCACTTTCACCAAAGTAGTAGAGATGGAATTGTTTGTATTGCATCTTCTGCAACATTTATCTCACCTCTTGAACTTCTGTCTGAAAGATACTCTGAAAACACAGATAGTTAAAAGAAACTCTAATTTTGGATCTTAGTAAAAGGCAGTGTGAAGACAGGATAGCTTGACAATGGAAAAGCAAGATCTTGAAGCCAACATGATACCTGCTCATTGCTTTAGTGTAAGTTTCTTGGATATGGCGAGACAAATAACCCGAACAGACATTTGTCGGGTAACTCGCTGCTGGAGTTGACGGAAGCAATGAATGAAAGCAGTGAGTGAAAATGACTTTCTGTAGCAGATCAGAAATGCTCTATGAGCTGCAACCGACTTACACTACTTGCTCTGTTGTCTGTGGCGTTACAGTTGTTTAATGTTCGTTATTTTAAGCACAAAATGGCTCAAGCTGCCACCCTTCTCTCTGCCATATATGTTCAGACAAAGAACCTTTCACAGTTCTCAGTCTGCTTAGATAAGGCAGCTCCATCCTCCCAAAGGATAATTCCACAGCCCCAGTCCAACTGCAACTAAGATAAACTGGCATATTCTCCCAAGGACTTTTTCACCCACCCCGAGACAAGCTCCCCGCCTCATCTTGGACACATGACCATGCCCAATAACAGACCCCAAAACTAGTTTTCAACTCTCCCTCTGTGTCTCTCTGCCTCTCTGCCTTTCTGCTTCTCTTGTCTGTTTCTGAGACAGCCATGCTGCATACTGTTTGCCATCCTACTTGTCCTCCTGCTTGCTTGACAGTGACTCTCATTTGTCCATTATGTGCTGGTGTTGGTGTGACTTTGCATCTCTGATCAGGATCCCCACAACAGTCCATTTCAATTCACACTCACCAAGAAACCTTCCCACCACTACACTGACATCCATGGTGATCACAGGACTTAGACTCCTATATGTTTTAGTCATCAGAATTATGTATCAGTCCATTAACACTTTACCATCTAGTCTCATAGGTCTCGTAAGTTTCGTTGTATTGTCAGTTCTTCAGGGCCTGACAAGTCCTTAGTAGCTGAATTCTAATTATTTGAAGCTAAAACTAAATCTGACTCCACTCAATCTAGGGACAGATACTCTTTTATAACTCAATCAGGAACATTCAGCCTAACATCTTCCAAAACAATGGTTAATTTCTGATGTGAGAGGCAGAGGGCAGCAGTCAGCAATCAGCAGGAAGTTATGCAGACACCAGAGCATGTCCCGGGTTCTGACACTCAACATAAAGTTAGACCTCTTATTTGTCGAGTCTTGTTCTTATTAAAACAAATACAGTGGATATCTCTAGAGCTTTTAAAGATTGAATTTGAGAATTATAAAATAACATCATGTACCATAAGAAGGAAAGTAAAAGAAAAATAAATTTTTCTCATTGCATCTTAAAATAGCCCCTTCCATTCTCATCACCATCTCTAATTCATCTCTACTTCATCACCCTAATAATGTGTTTCATCATTCAGTGGTGCCTTTGTTCTCCAATTTATTAGATCAAGATTCTCAAAAGTATCTTCTACTTTTCCATCTTTTGTATTTCATATTCATTTATCATGAATTCCCATCAATTATTAAAATGTTTAATTCATCCTCATTCTGCTCTTTTTCCTCTCTAACATCTCAAATGAGGGCCTTACCAAGATGTGCCTGAGAATTCAGTCATACATTAATAGAAGAGCTCATGGCGGATTCGATTTATTCATTATATAAAGTTTAAGTTCTCCAATTCATGACTTGACATCTCTGTCTTATTTGCTTAGGAAAAGTTTCATTTAATCACAACATCAGAATAACAGATTTGTTCAAGTGGAAGTGATATTGTCAGGTGGCTTTTATTAGCTTTGCAGAACATAACTTTCTAGATCAAAAATTTTATTTCTGCCAAATGTATATTTGTTTCTTTTTTCTCAAACATTAATATTAGTTTTCTGCGCTTTCAGAAGCGAGGAGCTGCCGAACCCACCTCTAAGATGGCTCAATGATGTGGCTGTTGGTAAGAAGATCCTGCTCTTGTTGAAGCTCTGTGTGGGTAGCCTGAGCTTCCTCATGACATGGCAACCAGCTTTCCCAGAACAAACAGCATCAGACTGTAAGACAAATATGCCATGCCATGGATAGGGGATGGAAGAAGTTTATTGATCATTACATGGCGACACGGCTAATTCTCAAAGGGAGAAAAAAAGCAGTATCTGAAGGAGATGTGAAGCTTTTATAGTCTTTAGGCTTGTGGGTGGGGTAAAGGACAGAAGGAAGTGAGCTATCAGCCCCTGTTCCAGCCACTGTGGTCATAATGTATGTGATTAAGGATCATATAAGCGCGGGGTTTGCTAGCACCAGCTGGCCATTGGTGTAAGAGGGCAGTGAACAGCAGCTGAACTTCTGCTTTCAATATGGGGAAAGGGAATCTGTCACAAAGCAGATGCTTCTCAGTTCCAGAAGCGTATGATTTCTGAATTGCCCTACTGACTTGAAAAGTAAGTCCATTTGGCAGGGACAGCACACAGCAGTGTCAACATCAGGGTCATTATAGGTCATCTTCTAGGACATAAACCAAGCCAACAACTGACCTTTGCTAGTGTGTGTGAGTGTGTGTGTGTGTACCAGTGTGTGGTCATTAAAGATTTCTTTCAGGCTTACTACTTTTGGTTGCAAGATTTCAAATGTGTCCTTGATTATCAAAGTCATTTCTGGGTTGGAGTTTATGAAACCATTAACTTTACTCATTGTTTTCAGAGACACAGCACTTTTTTAAAAAGGAGCAATTATTTGCATTCAGGTAACTTTCAGCAATCAATTTAAATGTCTGAAACAAATTTTCTTTCTGATCAAATGTTTTTATTTGTTTATGTGCCCTATAGTTTTATTTGTTACTCTGTAGGGGCCTGGGCACTGATTTCAACTTGCCACTTTACTTGAAGACTTGTGGTAGATTGCAGATTCCACTTCTATATCAGCTTCTCCTTTCCTATTCCAGATGAAACCTAGATAACATAAACATCCACATCAAGTGAGACTGTTAGAATTACAAATAGACAGGCTTCACTCCAGACCCACTGAGTCAAGATCTATGCTCTGAACAAGAGGTTTCTGTTGCTGTGAGACAATACACAGGTACAATTTAAAGGAAAAAGAATAGATTTATTTGTCTTAAGTTTCCAGAGATAATATAGTCCCTTATAGTGGAAATCTCAGAGCAGAAGGCTTGGCTGGAAGCAGAAGCTGGATAATGCTTGAGGTCCCTGAGGCCATTACGAAGGTAAGATCAATCTGAGGAAGCAGAGCCAGTCACCGAGCCTCAATGCTCACTCTTGTGATGTGCCTTCCTACAGCAAGGTTCTACCTCTCAAAGGTGCCACAACCTTCCCAAACATTAATATCAGCTAATGATTCAAACGCATGAACCCATGGGCTCACATTCTAACTATGACAGAGAACTTACCTAGGAGCTGCTACACAGACTGTGGGAGCTGCCATGTCATTGCATGGAAAAAAAAAAAAATTGCTACTTCAAAACAGTGCTGATGGAGTGGCCACAGCGTGCCCTCCTCTGCTGGGCAGCTTCTCTTAGGTCTGCCCAGAAAAAAAAAAAAAGTTACTGATAACCAGGCATGTGTAAGTACGAACCTGCACCTGAGCAGGCAGAATATGGTGCGCACACCATTCATCTGTGTTGAGCTTTCTCCCAATGCACTAAGGACAAAGGAGTTTTTCCTGCACATGTCCATGGAAATTCTCTTACTTTTCAAAAGATGAAACTGAAATTCTTATCAGGTAATAGGGGTTTCCAGCTCCTACAGCACCCTTGGACTCCATTTCTCTGAGTTTCTGTTCTCTTACAAATAAAATGTAAGTCACAATGGTAACCAAGTTTTCTTGTTATACTTTTGCTCATTTACTGTGCAAGTAAACAGATATTCAACATGTATCACAGCAAACCTTGGCTAATGTGGATCATGTTTATCATCCCAATGCTCCCAGACCATCCCATCTCTGGGAAGCATGAGGGGAAGGAGTTTTCTAGATAATCTCTAGAATGTACAACTAAAAAGAGAGTGTTTACTCTAGAAGAAAGAGCTGAATTCACCTAAGGTCTCAGAGATAGTAGAGGGATAAAAGTTAATGCTTTTTGTTGCCATACTGCTCATTGTTCTGCCTCTTCCACACTGAACACTATAAAAGCTAGACACAGCCTCTCATCCCGTGAGGAAGGGAGGAAGAGTGGTTCTCAACCCCCTGTGGAAGGGAGAGCACACATGACCAGGGACCTTACACCTTTTCCTGACACGCTGAATTTGAGGAAGCTACTCAGTGCTGATGAGCATCAGGAAATAGGCCTTTCTTGAAGAACTGAAATCCTGACCCACAAGTGTTCAGGTGTTATCTCTGACACACATAATTACACTAGTCATATGGAAAGTGGACATATGTGGCTCTTGTCTCCATTCAGTTTACTGTTGTTAAGCTTTTCTTGAGTGAAATATCTGCACAGGCCAATTTGTCTTTGTGACCTTTACTCAACAGATGGGTTCTGAGCTTCATGCAGAATGTGTCAGCTCTGAGTGATTTTCATGTTGTTTGACTGAAATTTAAGTGAAATAAATATTAAATTATTTATACTTTCAAACCAATCAAATGAGAGATGTTAAAGTTCTACAATTTCCATTTTCCCTAAATACAATATATGCAGGACTTAAATGGCTATCTCATGTTGAATGACCCAGACACTATGTTGCTTTCTCAGCATTAATTTCAAACACATTAAGATAACTATAGCAAATAGTACAAACCAGCTTATGCTCAGTCAGACAGCTTTAGCTGATGTGGGACCCATTCTCTTTTCCCTGTTGAACAAGTGTCCAGCACTGACAGTTATCAGATCTTGTGGGAAGGTTCCTAGAAAGCAATAGCTTTCTGGAAAAGATATCTCTGTTCAGAACTGTTACTAGGCAACACAGAATAACTGCCCATAGAAAAGCTCTTCTACCAGAAATACAGTTAAACTGTTTAAAAACCATTCATATTCAACAGGAATGTTGGGCTTAAACTGACAGAATGATGACTCAGTCACTATGACAATGGTGGTTTATTATCTGCATCTTAACATCACTGAGACTTTGACAGGAGGTTGGAATGACAGAATACAAAGCAATGATTCAGGCCAGAAAGAAAAACAATTATTCTGACTGAGATTCCATGGCCAGTGGGAAGCAGATAATTGAGACAATTATTTGCAAATTCAAGCCCAAAACATAGCAGGGTAACATTGCTGTACAGTGCTGTTACTCTCACACAAAGATAGTGTAATTATGTTTCTCAGAGATAACACTCCATCATTCTCCTTATAGGTCTTAATTCCAACTTTTCAAGGAAAGTCTATTTTCTGATGCTTATCAGCACTTAGTATCTTCCTCTAATTCAGTGTCAGGGATGATATCAGGCAAAGGTGTAAATCCAATATCTTCATAGGACATTTTATATTTACATTGTATATATAAATTAAGCTTCTGGTAAAGGCTATAGAAAATTGGAAAACCATGACCTTAGATATTAGAGCCAATGAAAGCACATCCAAGAGTCTTCTGGTTTGCTTTACTGTAAGCTTTGAGCTAGTCTTATAAAGGTATCATAGGACGTTTCACTAACGAATGATAAAATGAATTTCAAGTTGCTTTGGGCCATGTGAAACTGGAGGTAGGTAGGTACTGGATCCCAGGAGGTCAGGTGGATCCTGACCACCTGAAATGGGTATTTGTTGTCCCCTCCTCACCCATTATCCTATCTTCTGATCATTGTAAGAGGGGTGGGGGACATCTGAATTCCTTCCTCATTCATTTTGCCTTGATACTGAACCCAGTCTGACATATGTCTAGTGTGGATATTCTATTTATAACCAAATGTTCCTGGATTACTTTCTGCCCTTAGAACAGTTGTGATTCTCTGTATTGACCAATTTTCATTGTGAGAGATCTTCTTGGATGCAGACAGAGAATCATGTCAATCTATCTGTTTAATGTTGTCATGTTCACATAGCAACACAATGGTCATGAGTTCTCTATAGCCTGGGACTTTCCCATCCAAGGCCTGTCAGCCAGGCTAACAGTGACCAGGCATGGGTTTCCTCCTAATGAGTGCACCTTAAATCTAATGAGAAAGTGGTTGGTGGTTCTCATAATATTCAAAGCATTGCTGCATATTTTGTCTAACTGGATCATGTTGGTGCTTACAGAGTTCCTAGCTAGATAAGAATGTTGATCGATTTTCTCCTTTGTTTGAGAGTTTGCATATTACCTTCTGGTATTATGCCAGCTGGCCTGGAAGATACCTATCACTTCAAGCCTGATTTCTTCACGTCCTATGACCGAAGTGTAAGTTGTTTTTGTAAATAGGGGATTGCTATCAAGTTCTGCTGTTCAACCATTATCACAGTAACCTTTATTGTACTGGATATCTCTGTGATCAGTGGCTTCTATAGAAATAGCTCATCTCTAGTTTTGGGACTTTTGTGTAGTCAACAGCCTGCTTTGAGTGACATCTCATCACCTCACACAAAATCATGTTTCTCTCTCTATGACTTCATTTTCCAGAAGAATGTCTCCAAAAAGCAGAGAGGAACAGAAGTCATTATGGTCCATGAGGACCCAGTAACAATCTAACAATGATATAGGCAGCTCCATTGGGTCACACATCTGCCTAGTAAGAAAAAAAGAGTTTGAAAATGTTTGTATCTACCTGTGGTACCTGTATTAAGGTTCTCTAGAGGAACAGAACGAATAGAATATACACATTCACATGCTCACAAAACAAAATCAATATCCTCCAACAGGGGCCCCTTATTTTTTTTAACATTTTTTATTATTATTTCCACTCATACAAACTTGATAGGTACACCAGTTCCCTCTCTCCCTCCTCCTCCCCCCGAACCCCCTGCTCCCCCTCCCCTCATCCCTCCATCCCCATCCCCCCGTGCCTCCCGCCCCAATTCCCAGAGAGTCCTTTCTTGTGCATGCCAGACTCTCCTCTGGGCCCTCCTCTCCGATGATGTACAAGGACCCAGCGGCATTTCCCTGAACCCTTTCCTGTGTTCCCCTTAAGCATAGGAACACTACTGTGGCTATCAATCCCTTGCCTCCAAGGATCTTGGTGCCTTTAGCAGATGCTAGACTTTGTGAGGTCAATAGTGTGTTGGACATTGCACAGAGCATGCAAAAACCTATTATGATTGCTTCGGCCCTAACCTGTGTGGAGTATCTTGCAAATCATTGCTCCTCCCATCCTTTTGCTCTTACAATCTTACCGCCCCCTCTTCCGCAAATTTCCCTGAGCTTCAGGATGGGGAGAGCTTAGTCTGGCCTAGTTCTAAGTGGTTGATATAGAGTCTCTGAAGTTCTGGATTGTGGTTTGTTGATTTTCTTTTGCAGTTTTGCTGCTCCTGCAATGCCCTTCACTTCTTCCTGATGGGCATTGTATGTCACCCCCTGGCCAGAGACAAAAAGCTGTTAAACTGGAGTCTTGTTATAAGAGCACATTCAAGGGTAGATGTAATAAAAGTAGGAAACCACAGTGAGGGAGGGGTCAATCACCCATTTGCAAAATGGTTACTTTTTATTTGCCAGACTACATGCCCTTCCCTTCTGGTGAGATCATACCCCCTCAGCTGTAAATGATCAGGAATGAATGTCTGTGAACTTAACCAGGTGTCTCATTACTTACTTGCAGTCCTTGATGGAGGCCTATTTTCTCTCCTTGTTTCTGGTGTGGCCCTCCAGCCCCATCCCTCCTGTTCATAATCCTTGCAATTACTGTAGGTATTGCATAGATTTATCTTTGAGTGTCTCAAGATGGGCTGGTGGGTTTGGTACTAGGAGCCACCTATTAAGGAGTACATACAGCTGTTTAATTTTCTGGGTTTGGGATACTTCACTTAATATAATTGTTTCTAATGACATCCATTTCCCAGCATAATTCCAGTAATTCATCATTTTTGATGGCTGAGTAATACTCCATTGTATAGATGTACTAGTTTCCTTATCTACTCATCAACTGTTGGACATTTGGGCTGATTCCATGACTTTGCTATTGTAAACAGTGCTGCTGTGAACATGGTCGTGCTTGTGCTATCGAGGTGAACCTCTGCTGCATGGGGGTTTATTCTCAAAAGTGGAATAGCAGGGTCATATGGCATTTCAATCTTTAATATCTTTAAGAATAACAGGAGCCCCTTAGATGCTTAGTTCTTGAGAGGAACATCTGATAAGACCTGTTGCCAAATCCCCCTCCGGGCCAGCCAGGGGGAAGAGGGGAAACGGATGGGCCTCATAGGCGCTAGGTGAATGGGTGAGCCAGTGAAGGGGTCACCACCCAGACCCCAGGAGTCAGGCAAGAAGCAGCAGTCAGAAGACGAGTTGGCTGCTGATTCAGCTTTACTCAGGAAGTGTTTGGGCTTATATAGGGTAGGGGTCCAACCAAGTGTGACCACCCCTCTTCTCGGGAGAGGGGGGAGCAGCCACCAATCATTTAGCTGTTTACTTGGTGTCCAGGTTAGATGGCTGCTTCCCATTGGATGTTCATCCCTCCTTCCCATTGGTTGTTCATCACTCCACCCATTGGTTGTCCATCCCTCTGCCTGTATGGTTCCTTGTCCAGGCTTGTCTGTAGCCAGACCTCCTGGATTCGGGAGACCGGGCTAGGGCGTCCCTGAATCAGTAGTGCCACAAAGACCTTAGGATCCAAAGAAAGTCTCCAGCTTCAATCATGCTGGAGGGTTGAAGATTCTGGGCTCTGATGCCAGTGACGAACAGCAGCAAGCTAAAGATGCTGGGCTCCTACAGCAGCCGTGAACAGCAGCAAGGCCTGTGAGACTAGGGTCTGATGATAGTGAGAAGAGTGCAAAGCCAAAAGGGCTGAATTCTGATGTCAGTCAAGAACAGCAGCAGCAGTGGCAGCAAAGAAAGCAGAACCACAACAGTAGTGAACTGGCATGGCTAAGCCATACAGAGCAAGGGAAGAACAAGACCTTCACCTTTGCACTTCCTTTATCTGTCATCAGGTCCTACTGTGGGCTGGGTCTTCCATATCAAATAATCCCCTGTAGACTTGCTCCAGGGCTTGCCTGAACTATCAGTTCTTCACAGATATGAAGTTGAGGCCTGAATCTAACTAGCACACTACTAAAAAATGCCCATTATGGAATTCAACTTTCCAAATTTATCCCAAAGCATATAATCACACAAAAGCATTTATTATGTGTCCACATATTATTTTGTGCAAGAATGTCTTTTCTGACAAGGAGGTGAGACAAAATAACAACAACAAAAAAAAAAGGTAAGAAAATTATAGTCCTATGAAAGACTGCAGAATTCAAGTTAAAATCAAAGTGAGAATTTAGCGAAGTGATCATTTAATGTTGGTAGAGTATGCTTGCTACATGGATCAGCAATTCTACTTCTGAGTATTTATTCAGGAGAAATGAAACCATGCATTCATAAAGAAGTACTCAGATGTCAATGTATGAATACAATAGATGAATAAGAAGGTAAACTGATATATCCACCAGTGGAATACTGTTCTATGATTTGCAGAATAATGGTCTAGCATGGGTAACTGTATAAACATACGTACTTAGAGAGGCAGATCAGGCATAAAAACAAAACATACTATATTATTTCTTTCAGTGGACTACAGAAACTGGAAAGTCATAGCAACAGAAGTCAACCTCCTTATTCTTTGGGGTCAAGTGGGGGAATCTCCTTCAAAGGGAATAAGCTGTTGGAGTGAAGGCAATATTTTACATTTCAAAGTTGGTTATATGGCAACATGCATATGCAAATACTTTTCAAGCTGAATATACAAAATATGAGCATTTCCCTCATGCAATTTGTATCTCAATAAGATGATTAAAAACTAGTTAAGAGAGGTTCATTAAAGTTATAGGCTAGTGTGAGCAAAGTAATCAAGGAGGCAGCATAAGATTTTATCTTTAAAAATAGACACTGATTATAGAATGAGAGAGAGGTTATTAAATTGGCTGCAGTGATGGGGAAAGACATCAGGAGCCTGAGCAAAGGATCCAAACACATCTAGACATATTCATAGCCCCAGTCAGCCTTGGTCACTTACTGACAGTGAAGTGAGCCCATCTGTCCCATGCAAAACCTACCACATGCCTGTTTTCTTTCTCAGCAAAATGCTTCTGCAATTACTCATACTAATCACTTTATTTTTAAATCACAAAACAATATTCCATTGATAGATATACTCTAATTCACTTACCTGCTCACTGGTTGTAAAATAAATAAATCTGTTTAAACAATCCTGTGCCAGGGTTGAAAAGATAACCCCAAACCCAAATGAAAGCAAGGAAGGTACTATAGTCACCTATCATCATACAAGACACAGAGACAGGTTATCACCAGAGCAAGCTGGATAACTAGCCTTGCTGATTATTAACATCTGTGTTAAGAGACCTTGGTATAATAAAAGGAAGCTACTTGATATCAACTTTGGACCATATATATATATATATATATATATATATATCCTCCTACACACACATGAAGAAAAGGAGAAAAAACTCTTATGAATTTTTATTTCATTTCTCTTGGATATGCTTCTGGAATCTTAAATGATATATAGCCAAAGATAAATACTGAATGAATCTAAAGAAGAAAATGTATTAAAATATTATAACATTTTATATACAAGTGTAAAGTTAAAATACTAATTTTTGCAGCTTTTTAACTTTGACAATATGAGCGAAATAGCTCTCCAATGTATACATATGATGTTACCTTACCACATTTTTTATTTTAAGGATACTTGCTAGACTGTATGTCAACATTATTTGACCTTTATTGTGTGGATGGAAAAAATAAAATGATGATAAAAATTCTATAAAAATACAATAGACAGCCCAGCCCTCCACCCCGGAGCCGAGCCGCCCGGCCAGCAGCACCCGCGCGTGGCCGATGGCTTAGCCTCCGGGGCCCCGCCCTGGACACCAGCCCCTCGTGCCCTCCCTCCCCCGCGCCCCTCCGCCCCCCCCCCAGGTCTCAGGTGAAGAATTCTGCCATCAACATCAGACCCTCTGCCTCTCTGGCCCACCAGGGACCTATGCACGTGGTCCACGGAAGACACACTGCTACTCAGAATTCAATAGAGTCCAAAGGAAACTCAAGCAAAATTCTAAGGAACAAAGGGAACACAGACCATACATCTGGACTTCACTACAACCATTGTATCACATGCGAGACTCTTCACATCCAACCCAAAGATAAGTAAACCTTTTTTTTTTTTTTCTTTTCTCTCACCTTACTGATCCTTTCTAGTATCAATGTTGTAGGTCAGCTTCCTCATACAGCCACCCCAAAAACATACAACTCCAGGGAGTACACCACCCACCCTCACATTTCACCAAGACACTAGATCATAGAAGTGTACTACCATACTTATATTCATCCCCTAGTTACTTAACTGACGTACTAACATCCTAGTAGTCTCATATAGGATATAACAATACCAATACACAAACATACCCAATCCAAGGCAAGCACTAGTAACAACTGGCAGGTGTAACAATACCAACTACATCGGTTCAATGAAAAACATACAGAAACTGAAAGGTCCTAAAAAACAAAACAACAATGTACAAGTCAAAGTGCAGATCCACGAGAAACAAAACCCAAGAAGAACAATCTCCCAACAAAAGAATCAATCCCATAATGATGGATTGCGACCAGAACAAATCCATAGAAAATAGCCATGAAAGCCAGACCCAACATAACGACTTTCAGAGTATGATCATTACCATGATTAATAATATGAAAGAGGAAATCCGAGAAGAGTTAAATAACCATGTCAACCACTTTGAACAGGAACACAACAGGAACCTGGAGGAATTGAGAAAAACAGTTCAAGAAACAAAAATAGGTATAGAGCAGGTAAAACAGTCTTAGGCAGAGTTTAAAATTGAACTAAGAGATAAGTTATCTTCAACCCAAAACTCAACAGAGAGTCTTATCAGCAGAACAAATGAGGCAGAAAGTAGAATCTCAGATCTTGAAGACAAAGTAGGAGAATTAACCAGCTCAATGGAAGAGATTGTTAAAGCCAAAAAGATACTAGAGAGGAGCATTCAAGAAATATGGGAACCCTGAAGAAGCCTAACATGCGCTTTCATGGAATACCAGAACAAGAATCCCAAAATACCACACCTGAGGAAATATTTCAATTCATCATAAATGAAAACTTCCCACAACTAAAGAATGAGAGGCCTATCCAAATACAAGAGGCATTTCGCACTCCAAACAGATATGACCAAAATAGAAAATCACCACGGCAAATAATAGTCAAAACACTCCACATTCAAGACAAAGAAAGGGTGCTGAGAGCTTCAAGAGAAAAAAAGCAACTCACTTTTAAAGGTAAACCTATTAGAATAACAAAGGACTACTCAATGGAAACAGTAAAAGCAAGAAGAGCTTGGAGAGACATACTTCAAGTATTAAATGAGCAAAAATGCCAACCCAGACTGATATACCCGGCAAAACTATCTGTCATGATTGAGGGAGAAATAAAAGTTTTCAAGCACAAAGACAACTTGAAGGGATACATGTCTACCAAACCAGGCCTTCCAAAAATGCTAGAAATGATACTCAAGCTTAAAGAAAAGAACAAGCGTATCCAGGAGGACAGAAGGGAAGTATAATACCACCAAAATATAAATATCAAACATCATGCTTACAAAATCTACTAAACATAAAAAATGTCCAGAATTAAAAATAATTTCTCCATTATAACATTAAATGTCAACGGCATTAACTCACCGATTAAGAGACATAGATTACAAACTTGGATTAAAAACCACAATCCAACAATCTGCTGCCTTCAGGAAACTCATCTCACCACAAAAGATAGGCACGTCCTAAGAATGAAAGGCTGGTCCAAAATCTTGCAAGCTAATGGAACCAGGAAACAGGCAGGGGTAGCAATTATGCTTTCAGACAAAGTGGACTTCAAACCAAAGAAAATCATAAGAGACACAGATGGATACTACATTTTAGTCACAGGTACAATTCACCAGGAAGACTTCACAATACTGAACATATATGCACCCAATATGGGCCCCTCCACATTCATTAAGAAAACCCTACAGTGTCTAAAGCAAGAAATCAACACCCAAATGATAATTCTCAGAGATTTCAACACCGCCCTCTCAACATGGGATAGATCAACAGGTCAAAAGCTTAACAGAGACACTTTGGAGCTTAACCAAACCCTGAAAGAAATGGACCTTACAGATCTCTATCAAGCTTTTCACCCACGCACCAAAGAATACACATTTTTCTCAGCAGCACATGGAACTTTCTCCAAAATAGATCACATATTGGGCCACAAAATGAATCTACACAAATACAAAAAAGTTGAAAATCTAGCCTGTGCCCTATCAGACCACCACGGCCTAAAGCTGGAAATCCACAACAACACAACAAACAAGAGAAAATATACTAACTCCTGGAAACTTAACAATATGATGCTGAATGAGAACGGGATTCAGGAAGAAATTAAACAGGAAATTCAAGATTTCCTGAAAGTGAATGATAACGAAAATACAACTTACCAAAATCTCTGGGACACAATGAAAGCTGTTCTAAGAGGTAAGTTCATAGCTCTTAATGCCTACATCAGAAAACTGGAAACATCAGAAATAAATAATTTAATGATGCAGCTTAAGGCTTTGGAGAAACTTGAGCAATCTGATCCCAAAAGTAGTAGAAGAGAGGAGATTAGCAAAATAAGGGGAGAAATATCTGAAATCGAGACTAAGAAAACAATACAAAAAATCAACCAGTCAAAAAGCTGGTTCTTTGAAAAAATCAATAAGATTGATACACCCTTAGCTAAATTAACCAAAAGCAAGAGAGAGAAAACCCAAATTAACAAAATTAGAAATGAACATGGAGTTATCACTACGGATACCCAAGAAATCCAGAGAATTATAATATCATATTTCAAAAACTTGTACTCTGTGAAGTTTGACAACACAAAAGAGATGCATGAATTTCTAAGTAAACACAACCTACCTAAATTGAATCAGGAAGTTGTGAATTATTTAAATAGTCCTATAACATACAAAGAAATTGAAGAAGTAATCTCGAATCTTGCCACCAAAAAATGTCCTGGACCAGATGGATTCAGCACAGAATTCTACCAGACATTTAAGGAGTTAATAACACCAATACTCCTTAAACTGTTCCATCAAATAGCAAAGGAAGGAACACTACTAAATTCCTTCTATGAAGCTAATATCGTTTTAATCCCAAAACCTAATAAAGATTCACTTAAAAAAGAAAACTATAGGCCGATCTCTCTGATGAACACAGATGCAAAGATTCTCAACAAAGTCTTAGCAAATCGGATTCAAAAACATATCAAAAAGATCATTCATGGGGACCAAGTAGGCTTCATCCCCAGCATACAAGGTTGGTTCAACATACGCAGGTCAATAAATGTAATTCATCATGTAAATCAGTCCAAAGTCCAAGACCACATGATACTCTCGATAGATGCAGAAAAAGCCTTTGACAAAATCCAACAGCCTTTTATGATCAAAACGCTAGAGACTGTGGGAATGAAAGGAACCTTTATCAATATAATAAAAGCTGTATACAACAAGCCCAAAGCAAGGATTATGCTCAATGGGGAACAATTGGAAGCATTCCCACTTCGATCAGGAACTAGATAAGGCTGTCCACTCTCACCACTTCTATTCAATATTGTACTTGAAGTCTTAGCTGAAGCCATAAGACAAGAAAGGGACATAAGAGGGATTCAAATCGGCAAGGAAGAAGTCAAGCTATCCCTATTTGCAGATGACATGATCTTATACCTGAGGGATCCCAAAAACTCCACCAGGAAGCTCCTGGAAGTAATTGAGAAGTTCAGCAGGGTGGCAGGATACAAAATAAATGTGCAAAAATCAGAGGCCTTCCTATATGCCCAGAATGAAAGAAGTGAAAAAGCCTTGAGAGAAACAATCCCATTTACTATAACCCCTAAAAAAATGAAATACCTTGGTATAAATCTAACCAAGGAGGTAAAAGACCTTTACAATGAAAACTTTAAAACCGTAAAGAAAGAAATAGCAGAAGACACCAGAAGGTGGAAAGACCTCCCACGTTCCTAGATTGGTAGAATCAACATTGTAAAAATGACCATCTACCAAAGGCAATATACAGATTCAATGCTATACCAATCAAAATCCCAAAGCAATTCTTTAAAGAAGTTGACCAAATAATCTCAAAATTCATATGGAGGCACAAAAGACCCAGGATAGCAAAGACAATCCTGAGTAACAAAAACACTGCCGGAGGTATTACCATACCAAACCTAAGTCTATACTACAAATCCATAGTTATAAAAACTGCCTGGTACTGGCTCCAAAATACACACACAGATCAATGGATAAGGGTTGAAGACCCAGATATAAGCCCACAAAAATACAGCCATTTGGTCTTTGACAAAGGGGCCCAAAGAATCCAATGGAAAAAGAACTGCATCTTCAACAAATGGTGCTGGCAAAACTGGATCTCCACATGCAGAAGATTAAAGCTGGACCCATACTTGTCACCATGTACAAGACTTAATTCCAAATGGATCAAGGACCTTGATATCAGGCCAGAGACTTTAAAAACCATAGTTGAAAGGATAGGGAACTCCCTCGAGCTGATTGGGCTAGGCCAACACTTCCTAAACAGACATCCAATGGCACAGTCACTGCTACCAACTCTCAACAGTTGGGATCTTGTGAAATTAAAGAGCTTCTGTTCAGATAAAGAGATTGTAACACAAGCTCAAAGGCAACCCACAGAATGGGAGAAAAATCTTCAATAACCACATATGTGATAGAGCTCTACTGTCCAGAGTGCACAAAGAACTTAGAAAACTAAACTCCAAGGAAAACAATGGCCCAATTAAAAAATGGGCCCTGGAACTTCAAAGAAACTTTACCAGGGATGAAATTAAAATGTCTAACGAATATCTTAAAAAATGCTCCACTTCCTTAGCCATCAGGGAAATGCAAATCAAAACTTCCCTGAGATATCATCTCATCCCTGTCAGGATGGCAAAAATCCACAGTACAAACAACAACAAATGTTGGAGAGGATGTGGAGAGAGGGGAACTCTCCTACATTGTTGGTGGGAATGCAGGCTCATACAGCCACTCTGGCGAGCCGTCTGGAGATTCTTAAAGAAATTAAAGATTGAAATGCCATATGACCCTGCTATCCCACTTTTGGGAATAACCCCCCATGCAGCAGAGGTTCGCCTCGATAGCACAAGCACGACCATGTTCATAGCAGCACTGTTTACAATAGCAAAGTCATGGAATCAACCTAAATGTCCAACAGTTGACGAGTGGATAAGGAAAAAGTGGTACAGCTATACAATGGAGTACTACTCAGCCATCAAAAATGATGAATTACTGGAATTTGCTGGGAAATGGATGTCATTAGAAACAATTATATTAAGTGAAGTATCCCAAACCCAGAAAATTAAGCGCCGTATGTACTCCCTAATAGGTGGCTCCTAGTACCAAACTCAGCCAGCCCACATTGAGACACTCAAAAGTAAACCTATGTAACACAGTAATTGCAAGGATTATGAACAAGAGAGATGGGGTAGGAGGGCCACAGCAGAAACAAGGAGAGAGGGGACCATGTTACAGCAGAGAAAATAGGCCTCCATGAAGGTCTGCAAGTAAGTAATGAGAAACCTGGTTAAGTTCACAGATGTTCTTTCCTGATCTCACCAGAAGGGGAGGGCATATAGTCTAGCAGATAAAAAGTAATCATTTTGCAAATGGGTGATGGACCCCTCCCTCACTGAGGTTTCCTACTCTTATTACATCTACCCTTGAATGTGCTATTATAACAAGACTCCAGTTTAACAGCTTTTTGTCTCTGGCCAGGGGGTGACATACAGTGCCCAGCAGGATGGAGTGAAGGGCATTGCAGGAGCAGCAAAACTGCAAAAGAAAATCAACAAACCACAATCCAGAACTTCAGAGACTCTATATCAATCACATAGAACTAGGCCAGCCTAATCTCTCCCCATCCTGGAGCTCAGGGACATTTGCGGAAGAGGGGGCGGTAAGATTGTAAGAGCATAAGGATGGGAGGAGCAACGATTTGCAAGATTCTCAACAATAGTTGGGGCCAAAGCAATCATAATGGGACTTTGCATGCCCTGTGCAATGTCCAGCGCACTGTTGCCCTCATAAAGTCTAGCATCTGTTAAGGGCACCGAGATCCCTGGAGGCAAGGGATTGACAGCCATAGTAGTGATCCTATGCTTAAGGGGAACAAGAGAAAGGGCTTATGGAAATGCCACTGGGTCCTTATATGTCATCGGAGAGGAGGACTCAGTGGAGAATTAGGTGTACACAATAAAGGACTCTCTGGGAATTGGGGGGGAGGCACTGGGGGATGGGGAGGGAGAGGAGGGGGAGAAGGGGGTTTGGGGGGAGGAGGGGGGAGGGAGGGAACTGGTAAAAAAATTTTTAAATGTATAATTAAATTTTTAATAATAAAAAATAAATAAAAATACAATAGAGAACAGTGAAATATAGAAGATAAAGATAAGTGATAGGTAGGTAGGTAGATAAGGGATAGATATAAATAATGTGTTGGTGATAAATGAATAGACAAATGAAAGATAGATGAAAAATAGGAATATGATAATACAGACAGAGGAAATGATAATAGATAATGAGAGATAGACAGTTAATGACAGATGTAGATAGATAGATAGATAGATAGATAGATAGATAGATAGATAAATAGATAGATAGATAGATAGATAGATAGATTCATAGATAAATAATGAGATAGATTATGCTAATTTTGGAAAGAAGTATTGTCAGGAATCACAAGATAATCCCACACATAGAAGCACCTGCAGGAGGTAACATAGAAAGACAAGAAAGAGAGAGATATAGGAGGATGTCAGTAATTTGAACTCAAACTCTGTTTCCATAAGTAAGCCACCTGAGACAAAGGCTAAAGAAGATCAATTAATGCAGCTGAAGATAACTTGAACATCTCCAAATATGAAATTATTCATTTGCCATTCTTCACTAACCATGGTTATTTATAGCCATTATATGTCATCTATCGCACCATGACATACCATCATCAGATTACAGTGAGATAAATTATGACTTAAAGGCTGAAGCGGAGTGAGACAGATGAAGCGATGATCTTAAATTTGTGGCTATAAGAATAGTACTGAGCTTTCATTTTAGGACTCACACTGACTTGTTGTGAAGATGAACACCAAGAGATCAGACAACTTGTTTCATGGCTGCATGAAAGGATGACCAGATATGGCAAAAGTGTGTTCCTCTGATATAAAAACTCATTTATAGGGTCAGAACTCATGACTCAGAGATTCTTAAAGACTTCAAGTATGTTCCAAAAGAATTGAATCCACTTAAAGGGGTTGAGTATCAAAGAAATATGTGAGCAGTAGTGGTGGTGGTCAGGAAGAAAGACGTTAGCTGTCAGCATGACTGTGAAATAACTGCTGTTTCCATTTCTATTCTCAACACTAGGGCAGGACAGCATCGAGATCTTGGAAGCACCAGCTGCTATGGACATTTTGCTTGTGTGTGCCCTCCATTATCAGGCCATCCCAGGCTTCCATGTCTGCCTAGAGAGGTGCCTGCACAGGTTCCAGGGCTGCAAGGCTGTCTACCTGAGGTAAACATGAGAACAAACCAAGTGTCAGCTGAAGGAATAGGCTCCAAGTTGTTGATGAATTTTGCTCTTTGACTATTTCACACATGTATATAAAATATTCTAATTACTTTTTCTCTATATAATTTTTAGTCTTCCTCCTTTACCCTAATTCTTCACCCAGAAGTCTTTTCATATTTATATCCTTTTTTTGGTATATTACTAGTTTAATCAGAGCCTTTATATGCTGAGATTTCTAAGAATTGTTTAAAAGGTTGGGATCATTCTGTATGCTTGGACAAAATCAGAAACAGACACTTCTGAGACAGTTTAGCTGCAAAGATGAAGAACAATATAAAAAATGCTACCATTTCTAAAGAAATCACATACGTTGAACTCTTTATTTCTACAGATATAAATATGCAACATTATATGCTTGTATTGTACAAGCACAGACCCAAAACTCCAAGTATATACATAAACCTTTCATGTCTATTTCCTATGGACAGAAAGCTGAGCTAACAGATGGTGATAAAGGGAAATGAGAGAGAGAGAGAGAGAGACAGAGACAGAGAGAGAGAGAGAGAGAGATTTCATCTTTGCTATCAAGAAGAATAAATAAAATACCTTGAGAAGGAAGGTTACATATTTTCACTGAAACTTCAGTACAAAGTATTTTCTTATAGGATGTTGTCTGGGTTTTTTTCTTTAACAGAAAAATGTTTTAGCATCTTTTCACATAAAAATGGAAATTTCTGAAAAATGATTTCTGTAAAACTCTCACCATTTGCCAAATGCTTTATAATTAGTTATTGGTTGTTTCCTTCCCCCAAAGACCATTAGAGCACTTTAAATAATGTGCAACATTATTTAAACTTCAACATTATGCAAACTTCCTAGAAAATACAATATTCGTAGCCATTCGCATACTGAAATAGCTTATGTCTTCTCCAGTCATGAATCTGTAATTTGTGGTTGTGTATTACGACTTCTTCAGTAATGTGTTTTCATGGACTGCTTTGATAGTCCATGCCACTGTGAATTTTGAAAAAAAATTTTAGATTGGTTTTTCTAGTTCTATGAAGAATGTCATTAAAATTTGATGGGGATTGTATCGAATCTGTAGATTATTTGGTTATATAACATTTTTAGAATTAATTAATTAATTAAATCACTTAGAATTTTCTTCTATGAGTATTTTAGTGTCTTTCACTCGTTTGGTTAAGTTTGTTTATAGACACTTTATTATTATTTTAGAGCTATTGTGAAATGCATATTCTAAATTCTTCCCAGCAAATTTGTTTCTGGTTTTCATGGATGCTCCTTCTACTAAGAATGACTATCATCAAGAAAAGAGTGGAAGATAACTACAGGCAAGGATGTGGGAAAGCCTTATTCATTGCTGCTAAGAGTGCAGTTTAGCACCACTATTATAGAAATCAGCATGAGGCTTCTCAAAATACTTAAAATAGAGCTCGTATGTGACCCACCTATACTACTTCCAGAAATATCTTAACAGGACTCTTTTGTGGAAAAGAAATTTGCACATCTATGTTCATTTCTGCTCTATTTATAAATAGCAAGGAAATTAAACCAGCCTAGATGGTTATCAATAGGTGAATGGACAAAGAAAATGTGGTACAAATACACAATACAATATTCCTCATCTATAAAGGAAAATACAATTATGAAATTGCCAGGAAAATGAGTGGTTACAGAAAGTGTTAAGTAAGATGCCTTGACTGAGAAAGACAATTTCATATCGTTTCTCATATGCAGATGCTAGCTGACAATTTGTATATGTCTGTGTACAAGCAGGGATGAAAATGGATTTATGCTATAAACCAGACAGGAGATCATGAAAGGGGAAAAGAGACTTTGAGGAAGGGGGACAGCAGTAGGACACATAGACCTGAAATCAGAAAGGAGGTGTTGGAGTGGGTGGAAGGGCAAAAGACAGATTGGGAGGAAGAGAAGTAGAGGGGAATTAGCAAAACATTTTTTTAAATGTCACAATTAACACTAAAACTGCTAATTTTTAAAAAATTAAATGAAATGCAAAGAGCATTAAAAAAATCATAAGTAGCAACCCTCTTCAGTCTCCCCGTTTCATTAGTACCAGCTCTACCCATTAGCTTGGACTAAAACGTGAACTTTCAACAGATTGTGATCTTTCCATCCAATTCCTCAAGTTAAAAACCACTATATGCTCAATCTTCCAGACTATAGTCACCTATCAGCACCTTATCTATACCTACCTGAACACACACAAAGCTGATGAGTTATAGAGCAATTGAAAAATATATGGTTCCAGATAGAGTTCTGCCACATAAGTAGATATATATAGGTGTTAACTTGACAGTTAAGGGCAGAATCTTTAGATAGCTTTGTGAAGAATTAGTAGTTAAGACAAGTTCTGAACAAATCTGTGGGAGAATATTTATTGAAGTGGGAGTATCTAACCAGTCCCTGGGCAACTAAATATGAGGGAGAGAGTTGGCTCAGAATTTTGGCATTTTTTTGGCAAATCATTGGCCTGTTTTGTAGTCATTCGGGCAAGAGAAGATCGATGTCTCTCTCTTTGGACAATTTGTGTGGACATGAGATGGACAGTTCCCTTGATTCCTGATGTTGGCATGAATTCTCTTGCTTTGCTGATGAAGTATAACCAAGAATCTTAAGAAAGAACAGAGTCACTTGTTCCCCTAAGCTGTTTGGTCAGCGATGGGTAGATGAAACTAACGGAGTAGCACATCAAATGACTCCTGCATTAGCTAATCTCAACAAATAGGGCTAAGCTGTGTCCTTCAGTATTTCCTACAGATGTGGGGCCCAAACTCATTTGACTCATAACCATGGAGATTCAAGTTTTGATGATAATGGAATGCTGCCTTTAACTGCTGGCTTGGAAAGTCTGATGATATGGAGAGTTCCAAGTCTCATCTTGGCTTTTCCACTAAAATAAGAATTAAGAGAACACATTGGAATATTGGGAACACATTGGAATAGTCAGAGTATGGGGACACAAAATTTGAAACCAAAGAGATCTAGACACAAGCCCAACCTAGATCAAGTGACATAACTCTTCAAAGTTTCAGTCCTCATATGTAATCAGTGGTAATAATAGGTACATCACAGAGATGCCATAGATGTAAGGGATGTTTTGCATGTAAAACTACAGGCAGTTCCAGAAACAAGAGGCAATCAAAGAACTGAAATTCTAGCTCCAATTCTTTTTCCAGTTCTGTTTTCAAGAATAAATTCTATGAAGGCATGATCTTAACCCATCTGTTTTCATCCTCCACACGGTTAACCCCATGGCAAGTTAAGGAATAGCTTCCAATAACACTGACTGTGTCAGTAAAGGAAGAAAGCCTACAAAGTATGTGGATGCTGAGAGCCAACCATATGGCCAAACCCTTGTATGGTGTGAGCCTAATGGGAGTGGAGTATTTTCCACTCTCTGTAAGATGCTACAGAAAAGGCAGGGATGCAGGACGATGGAGTGCTCACTGCTGTGGTTCCTCCCACTTTTTCTTTTCTGAAGTGGCATTTGATTCATCTTTGTATCAGATACTACAAAAAAAATCAGCTGTTGAACATTTCTTATGCACCTCAGTTTGCTTTTACCTGGTATTCAGAGTCCATATTGGGTACAGATTACTTTCTAGGAGAGCTGTACACAGCAGTCACTGCTTATCATAATTAGACATGGTGTCAATTTCTCAACTGAAATCTTGAGCTCTGGGCACAGTTCTGAGGAATTGGTAATTGGGTTAAAGCCTGGGAAAGCCTGCAGGAGATTGTCTGATTGATGAGGAAGGCCTCAACAATAGTGGGTGGGACTAGGCCCTGGGCAGGTGGGTAAGATGAAGGGGACTGGTTAAGGAAGCTGGCTTTCTTCAGCATACTTGGACAGACTTGCTATCCAGCCAATGATTTGCCCTTCTCCCAACAGCTGCAAATATGGTATGACCAGTTCCCTCAGCCCCTGGTGTTAGTGTGGATGTGACTGCCAAGCTGAACTGAAAACTGTAGCTGGACAACAGTGAGCCAAGAATATAACCCCTTTTTCTCATAAGCAGTTTGGTTGTGAATTTATCGGCAACATACACAATAACTGTTACATAGTCCCATGGACAGGTTCTGAATACCAGTGACCAGACAGTTGGATTTCTAGACAGAAAAAGTTCTTAGTGTCTAATCTTGTATCACTGCTGAAAACCTAGCCACTGATGAAAGTAAACAGTTGGAGATGGAGAAGAGAAGTGTATCTATTTACAGTAAAGGACTTGAAAGCAGAAACCTGCTCAACTGAGTGACCCACACCTTTTGCTGGGTATCTTCACTGCCTGCCCACAAGTTGCTCCAAGCATCTTTGCCTCATAATTGTTCCAAATTGGTTCTTATTGTTGGGTGGAGCATGGGGGTCTTGTTTTATTAAATTAGATTTAGCTAATTTGAAGTCATTAATATACTAGATTTAAGATCACTTCAGAATTTGGGTTTATGAGAAGTTATGATCACATGATCTTAGCTTAGTTCAGAGTAGTGAAGAAAATCTCATCTCCTGCTCCTGTCATTGAGAACTGTGGGTACCGTGATGCTGGGGTTGTACCAGAGGAGGATTTGGGGAAATGTGTGACATTATACAACTCTTAGACATCCAGACAGAAGCTTGAGATCTTGACAACACAGTGCTGTTCAGGAACAAGGAAATTAGCCAACTTCCCTGAGAGCTTGAAAGTGAGGTGCTCTTTGTTCTAGTTGTATCCATGCAAAACCAGGAAAGTGCCAGTGTAAGTCTTCAAAGCCACAAATTATGCTTTTGTCAGGTTGACTGTTTATTTTAGTCATCTTTTCTAAGGAAAAAAATTTCTTTGAAATCACTTTGTAATCAAATCAGCCTTCTATTAGATTTTACATATAAAATGAGGTGGTTTGAGGAATTGCAGAAATTGACTATTGAGGAAATCGAGCTACATTTGGTGATGGTATTTTTAGCCTTTATCCCCAGTTCTCAAATAGCCATTGTACAGTTTCTCAAGGGACACCCATATATCCCCTTTTCTCTCTTCATCAGCATCATTGTGTTCTATATATAATGAACTCATTAGTGCACTGGGTGTTGGAGTATTAGCAACACACTCATCATTTTGGTCTCAGGTTGAGAATTCTGAGCTAATTTCTACAGAACTACTTTTTTGTATCCCTAAAGAATTTTTCTAATTAATCTGGAAAAGGAGGCATTTTTAGCGATACAAATCAATGTTTCAGACAAATGTGGTGTCACCTTGCTTCTTATAAATGACAGGACAGATGGGTGGAGGCACAGTAACTAGGTCTTAAAAGGAGGTTCCCATCTCAGCTCCACACAGCACCTACATGGCTGCCAAAATGAGCCTCTTTTGTATCAAGGGTAACTTTACTGTTGTTTTTGGCTCCTACATTTTTCATATTTTATTTTTATATGAAAGTACAAATATTGTGTAACACGGAATTTTAAGCATTTGACTTCCAAAGTTCTCAAATTAAAAGCAAACTTATTTCAGCTAGAAACTAGAAAGCAATTATTTTGCAGGGTCTGATTTTGGCACCAAAGAAAATTGTAATAATTCCTAAGTCTCTAGAGACATAGAGCTAAAGCCACAGGCAATTAGGCTGGATTTAAAAGACTTCTATGACTGTGTTCCTAATTCTGAAAGGTGAAGGCCAAAGATAGCACAAGTATGATAGGATGCAACTCTGACACGCCTAGAAAGGAAGCCCCTCCCACCCAGCAACCAAAGGTGGTTCCTATTGGGTAATGAACTTTGCTCAGAGTTGTGAAGACACTTCACCTTCTGGAGATTCAGCTTCAGTGTCATGGTTTGAAATGTCCCCCGCAGTCTCTTATGTTTGGGAAAGTCATGGCACCTTTAGGAGGCGGAGCCTTGCTGGAAGAAGGCAGTCACAGGGGGTGGATTAGTCCCACTCTACTTCTGGGAGAGGTCTCTCTTACAATAGGCAGTCTTGCAGCTCTTAGTCTCATAGATGTCTGCAATGACTTAGCCTGTCCTCCAGCTTTTGCTGCCAGGCATGCTACTACTTCCTTGAAAGACTCTATCTCCCCTCTGGAAATGTAAACTGAATAAATCTTCCTTTTTTCCTTAAATTGCTTGACTTTGGGTGTTCACTCACAACAACACAAAGAATAACTAGTACATTCAGCATCTATAAAACTGAGACCTTGAATTCCATAACTGATTTGTTCCTTCCAACCCTGGAATTCTTGGGGAACACTTAAAATTCTATCAGCTCAGAAAACTGACCCTGCAGTTCAGATGTTCTGAAGCCAATCAGCATATCTAACATTTAATGAGACTAAGACAAGATGCTGGCAGTCTGCAAACAATCATAACACGAGGTAACTTAAATTACAATTGAGGTGCAGGTTTGTGAGGTTTTCATAGTTGTCATTTCATTACCCTTCCTGTTTCCCAAGAGTCGTACACATACCAAATTCTAGTTCTGAGCCACCTTTTGATTCAAGAGATGGACTTTTCATTGCAGCTAGAAATTAGAAAGCAATTATTTTGTCTTCATGGTCACTCTGATGGACCAGAGGGTAAAATTGCCTGCCAATGCCAAATTTTAACATTGATGTGAGATTTCCTGATTTTATAGCTTAATATGTCATTCTTTCCTTTTGACAGAAATATAGGGACACAAAAGGAAAGATCTTGGAGCCTAATAGTTTCCTTATTACAATGAATTCCTTATTACAAATGAATAAGGAATCATCCCAATCTTTCTTTGTGGATAACTGCTAAGAATAATTCCTAGACACTGGGTAATAAAGTAAACAATTTATCAGGAGATGCACTTGGATACTTCAGAAGCCACCTTTGAAGACTAACAGTCTACCCTGACAGACAGAGGAACTATGTCTGTGTGTTATATTATGATTATCATCTTCTCAAGTATTGTAGAAGTCTGACTTTGAAATGCCTAAAATTCCAAAGAGGAAGAGAAGCATTTGGCTGTTATCTAGGCCTAATTTTACTAGCTGGATGATTCCAGGGAGTGATTTAAACCTACAGAGCCTCAGTTTCCCCATTTCTATGAAATGCGTGTAACACCAACCAAAAATATTTAACATCAAAATTGTAGTCAGCTAAGCTAAAATGCTTGCTTTTATATGCAAACCCATTCAATCATAGTTGCTAAATAGGAAAACTATTGCAATGTAGCTCAGAAGTCACATGGAGCTATAGACATTTTTGTCTCATCACGTGAAGTTTTGCACCAACACAGCTAAATTCAGCAGATCTCAGGCATACCGTTGTACATGTGTTTATGTGTCTTCTGTTTGGCTCAGCTTTGCCACATGCCTGCTTCACAAGTGTCTGTTGGTCAGCTTTCACTCTTCTACACAGTTCTACCCCTTGCTTGTTTCCCTTTTTATCTAGTCCCTTTTGCCATTTTGCAAAGGTCAAATTTATAGTACCTTAAGAAAATCTTTTTAGGGCTGAAGTGGTGGCTCAGGGGTTAAGCCTCTGCCTTGCAGGTGGAAGGTTCTGAGTTCGGATCCTAGACCCCACGTATAAACACCGGGCAGAAGCAGGGGCGGCCTGCATTTCCGGTCCTGGTAGGGCGGAGCCTGTGAATCCCAGGGCAGAGTAAACAAGGAGGAGGTGGAGGCGGTCCATGGTGGTTCCCGAATTGGTCCCTGGTTCTACACACACACATACATACACACACATACATACACACACGTGCACACATGCATCACGCACAATTGAATAAATAATAAAAAAATTTTAAAAAAATCTTTTTAATTGGAATTTTTATTGCTGACATTCCAAAATAAATCACTTTGAATGTTCTTCCCATTTTGTTGCTATTTTAGAGCATAATTTTGCTTAATGTATGTTTTCCTCCTCCAACATAATCACGCTATAGTAAAAACGTGTAAATCCAACAACACGGGGCTCCCTGATTCTTCTCCAGGATGCCAGTGTTTCTTTTCAAAAGGCAAATGAGTGAAACAAATGAAAATGTGTGTATCTTGGGGATTGCCTGGGTATTTTCTGGGTCTGTGAAAGAAATCACAATTTATGCTAACAACATTCACAGAACCATAAGCGGAACAACGTCTGCAGTGTGCCTTGGAATTGTTCAATGCTCATTATAAAGAAACCATAAACAAAAGACCAAAAGAAAACTCCAGGTTCAAGAATTATAGGGTAAAGTATATATCCTTTCACAACCCACATCACCTCCAGGCACCTGATTCTCAATCCATATTAGCAGTGTCATTGAGAGCTTCCCTGGAAAGGAGAGGATCTGTTTTGCAGTGAAAATAATCCCCCACCCAAGGCAAAATTGCTACATTTTGTGAATGTCCTACCGTGCTTTTGGCACAGCCTTTGAGGATATTACTTCTCTCTGTTATTTACCACATTGAGCACAAAAGGATGCAAAAGGATTATCAACTGGACAAAAGAAGCCTTGGAAACATAGCCATGGGCCGTGCTTCACCTGAAGAACACAGGACAATCGATGTTCTATTCTCCATAAATATGCACTAGTTCTTATTTCTCTTGTTATGGACTAAAAAATATAAAAACTACATAACTACATCCTCATTAGAATGCATGTTTGCCTTTGAACATAAACAAAATGAAAAAGAAGATCTGGGTAGGTTACATGTGATGCCTTGGTTCAATCCCCAGTTTCATGTACACATACGCGTGCATACACACACACGCATGCACACACACACACACACACACAACAGTAAAAACACAAAAGTGATTTTTCATATCTGCATTTTACTTCTGGTAGAAAGAAAGAAACCACACACTTATTCACCCCTCTGTTAATTGTACTTTACTCTAATTTTTGTGAAGACTCAAAATGTCAAGCACCGGACACCGCACTTTCAATGTGGTTATTTTTATCCCATTTTATTCCTTTCTCTCTAAAAAGTGCATCCACCTTGTCAACTAATTTTCTTAATAAATGGCCCTGATTCCTATGCAGCAGAAGCATGACAATGACTTAGCAGATTATACCTGCCTATTCTTAGCACAAAATGTTCATAGAATTGCCTTTGATAAAGACACCAGGCCTGAAATTAAATAGGGTCCTTGTACTACTGCACTCATAGGGCAATAGGCAAGCACTCACGCGCTCACTTTATACATGCTTACTAGGGCCTTGGTACTCAAGAAATAATAAGAGATTAAAAAGTAGCCATTTCTATTCTCATGGGGCTTCCTGGAAAGTGGGTAAGACACAGAGTGATCTAGAATCACAATGGGGACAAATATTAAGATAATGTACAATCTATGTGGTAGAAGCATGTGAGGTTTGCAGGTCACATTGAATAACTTGGTTGTGATTTTCAGGGATTTGGGAGAGTTTTCAACAAAAAAGCAGAATCTGTGCAAGGAGATAAGGTTTGAGCTGTTATTAAGACTTGTGAGGGACAATGTCATTTTCTCTAGAATAGCACAAAGGAGCTGATATATGCATGAGTGCTCTCTAGTTATTTAGAAACCTATAAGCAACATAGAATAAGAGCTGTACTACATAGGGGAGCTCAGAGATAGAGAGGAAAATGTCAGAAAGAACTGTGAGTTTTCTGTCATATATGGTCAAGTATCAACTTGGATGAAGTCTGAAAGGTGGCTGTTCAGAGAACTGGTAACCATAACTTAGACTAAACATGGAAAGTGGCTGCTGTGTTCGAGAAATGGTGACCATAATATTCACTTGAGTTTTTTAAGTTAGCCACATTAAGACAACCTAGATAAAGAAATTAAGCAGACAAATAGGGCAGATGAGTCCATGTTTCAAAGATTTCTTCACTAGAGATAGCTATTTAAAAGTTAGATTTGGGGTAATAACTGATGTAATGAGAACTGATGACATTGCCCAGGAGAGATATATAGGACAAGAGGAAACAGACTAAAACTCAACTTTGCCAACTCTAATACACAGAGGCCCAGTTAAGAAAATGAGCCAAAAGCAGCTGATGTGACTAAGAGAAACCTAACAAAGACTGGAAGAAAACTATTAAAACCAAGAATCTAGGAAATGCTCAGAAAAGGTGATTTTGAGGAGGCATAAGAATCAAAAGTAAACAAACTGAAAAAACATGGAAATTGAAAATACATATCTCACAAAAAATGACCTTCATGTGGAAGCTGGATTGAAGGATGAGAAATAAGAGGAAGTGAGAAAGCGAGGAGAGACGCAGCAAGGACTGGATCACAAAAGATGAGAAGGAAGGCTTTGTCCCAGCACAGCCTGGGGGTGGAGGAAGGATGAGCACAGGCGTGGCCAGTGCATTGGGACAGAAGTATTTATTTGGGTCCAGGTTTGAGGGATACAGTTCATCACAATAGGTAGGCAATGTCGCCTGTCTGTGGCTGTATGTCTCCAGGTTCTTGTGTTCGGGAGTTCAAAGATTAAAATCAGAACATGTGTAGGATTAAGACACAGTTTATTAGAGGAGAGAAAGAATGGAACTCATGGAAGTGGATTCTGTGATGGCTGTTCCGAAATGTTTCATTCTTGTGTCCAAAAGGACACGAGAGCATTAGAGAAGAAAAGGAAAAGAACTCACAGACACAGAGTCTTATGAGGGACAAGCGAAAGCCAGAAAGAACTCACAAACTCCAGATGTGGAATCCATGAGGAGCAAGAGAAAGCCAGAAAGAAACTCATGGATTCCTGACAAGGAAACAAGGGAGCAAGAACAGGAAAAGTAGCTTTTCCTCGTCACTTAGCACCAGTTTCTACAAACATGATTGGAGCTGTTGGTCCTCTATATCTCATTGTTCTGTTCATATAGGGGCCTAACCCAGCTAATCTTGTGCCCAACCTTGTGTTAAAGCTTATCTGCAATG
The DNA here is from genome assembly GCA_023101885.1 of Typhlomys cinereus. Lineage (NCBI taxonomy): Eukaryota > Metazoa > Chordata > Mammalia > Rodentia > Platacanthomyidae > Typhlomys > Typhlomys cinereus. The sequence goes on along the minus strand of JALPQD010000225.1, from coordinate 1,953,795 downwards.
GAGAGTCCCTCACCATATCCTTTCATGAACAGAGGGTTGGGGGTAGTTGGTGACTCAAGTAAGGATTATAACCAGTTCCTCCAGATTAACAGGGAATGTATGTTCCATCATGATAATCCCAACAAAGACCTTCAAAGACCTTCAAAGACCTTTTCAGCATGGCTGTACTAAAACTGCTGGGCAGTGAGAAATACTGACTTACTGGCGATGGCTGGTTTCATTAGTTCAGCAGTCAGGAAGCAAAAACTGGCATCAGGAGCCACGCTGAGATGTATGGAAGCCTCAGTCGTATTGCTCTACATTATTTGCCTCCAATCAGTATGGGCATAAGTTCCATAGCCTCCAATCAGCACCAGCAACTGGAGACCAAATTGAACACATGAACCTTGCAGCAGGTAACCAGTCTAAGAGGGTGTCAAATCCAAGCCAGAACAGCCTTGCCTACAGATGAGATAGTCAGAAGTTGAAAGAGCCCTCCTAAAGTAACCTTGCATCTGTTTGTGGAAGACCCTGTCAATTATCAGTAGCAGTATGTCATGCTCTGTAGCTCCCAGACGCAGTTGGTTACTTGTTTTGGTTTCAAGGTGAAACACTCCAGGATACTTCCTGTGGGGAGCTATTCCCAGACTGAGCAGATCTAGAAACAAAGGGCAAGTAATTGCCAATGACTGTCACAGACCTGCTTATGTTACTGATTGTGGGTCCAGGCTAGAGAGGTAGTCTGCCTGTTTCTTCTCATCAAATGGATGTATTTAAAATCCAAGGAATAAGCCAAGGAGAATCGTCAGCTTACCTAGTTAGATTTTGTCAGGTTTAATAATTTATCAGGTTTAATAATTCATCTTTGGAATTATCAGTTACCTATCTGGAGCTTTGTGGAACATCTATATTCTACTTGCCTTCTCTGAACTTGACATGTCTTTCTATTATGGGCCAAGGTAGGTGACATTTCACTCATCACATACAAATGTGACTCTAAACACTCTTGCTTATCTCTGCTATGCAAGTATAGAGCAAGATCAGCTCCAAAAGAGGGGTGCCAGTCATTTTACCTGAATGGTCTCATTACCATTCCATAGACATAGAAGTTGAATTTCAGAAGAATGGAACAACTTGTCTGGAACTGGCAAATGACAGAATTAGACCAGTGTCCTTGGGCTTCTCCTAGGGAACATAATGTGCATGTTGTGCTGACTTTCTAAAGTGAAATTTTTCAGAGAAAGAGAATTATCACTGGAGAAACTCAGTATATTCTCAGATATACCTGCCCATCACCTGGGCTCTTTGGCATAGACAATCACGATTAAAATTATGACAGCTTAGGAGGGTTTTTCACCATGTGGCAAAGAATTGCCTTAAGATCACCTAGATTAGACTGGGAATAAGCTCAGAGAGAGAAGACTAGCCTAACCTATCTAAGGTCACCTTCGAAACAATCCTGATTTTAAGACTGTTCTGCACATTGAAGTTAAACTTTTGTAATTAAACTTTAAAAACCACTGATATTTGAAAACATTGATCAGTGTTCTTTGAATCTAGGTAGTGGCTCATGTCCGTGTCACAGAACTCAGAAGGCCAAGGATAGAGGAGGCCTTGAGTTTGCTTGAGTCTTGGCTAAATAACAAGTGCCAGAACAGCCATGGTGACCACATCTCCAAAATCTAGCAATAAATCATAAAGAAGTTCTCAGGAATTGACTTGAAAGAGTAAATCCACTAGTGAAGATTAACTCAGAAAAACATGCACATGATTACACGGAACACACTGGATATGTTGCCCAGTATTTGAGGAGGATAGTTGTGTTTCCAGATGGAACACTGGGTAATCAATCCAGCAGTTCGTTTCTGTGTCCTTTAGACATTTTACTGTCAGTAGTGATGAAGCCCTGGTCCACACCCTAAACAGTGTCCAAACCTGCAGTCACCTTGAATTTCAGGTACAATAAGATCAAGTTAAAACATCATTATGGTTTGGAACTGAAACTACCTCTAAGCAAAGGTCAGCTGTCACGTCCTGTGCTAACTAGGCTGGTAGACAAGGTCCCATCCTGGGGAAGAACTTCAAGAAAGTACCTTCTGGACACAGCTTATTTTGAAATAAATAATAAAGATATGATACATATGGGAGCTGTCAGGCTTGCAGCCTGCTCTGTGGAATGGGCAGTTGCTAAGGACCTGAGTGGTTAGAAGGGACCACTCCCCTCAGAGTCTTGCCTCTTATCTTTGACAGACAAGTTCTTCTCTTTTTGTGATTGTGCTCGCTCCTATCTCTGCCAGACCAGTTCTTCCCTTTTTTATGGATTGGGAGCTCTCCTATCTTTTCCCAGGCCTCATTTTTGTTTTTTTCCCAAAAAAACTACCTAGGATATCACCTCCCCCTAGGTTCCTGCTTCAGGAACTACAGATGTTAAGTAATTTGCCTTAGGTCTTTTGTTTCCTAAATACATACCAACCCTGCTTTTAACTTTAAATTAAAATTCTAACTAGAAATTTTATATCCATATATACACAGTAAACAGACTTGTTAGCCAGAATATATACACTAATTGTAAAGAAATTCGAGAATAATTTCAAGAGTCCTAAAACATAGATACATAAAATTCCCTAAAAATATGACTCTTGTGAAATTAATTCAAGTATTCTACATGTATGAGACTATGCCATCTGTTCACTAAAATTAGTATACAACTATTTCTTATAAAACACAGTTAATATAAAATAATAATAATATAATTCCTAAAATTAACACACACCTATTTCCTTTTTTTAACATTTTTATTATTATTTCTGGTCATACAAAATTAATAGATACACCAATTCCCTCCCTCCCTCCTCCTCCCCCCGAACTCCCTACTCCTCCTCCCCTCACCCCTCCATCCCCATCCCCAGTGCCTCCCCCCCCATCCCCAGAGAGTCCTTTAATGTGCATGCCAGACTCTCCTCTGGGCCCTCCTCTCCAATGACGTACAATGATCCAGTGGCATTTCCCTGAACCCTTTCCTGTGTTCCCCTTAAGCATAGGAACACTACTGTGGCTGTCAATCCCTTGTCTCCAAGGATCTTGGTGCCTTTAGCAGATGTTAGACTTTGTGAGGTCAATAGTGTGTTGGACATTGCTCGGGCATACAAAGTCCAATTATGATTGCTTCGGCCCTAACTTGTGTGGAGTATCTTGCAAATCATTGCTCCTCCCATCCTTTTGCTCTTACATTCTGACGGCCCCCTCTTCCTGCAAATGTCCCTGAGCTTCAGAATGGGGAGAGATTAGTCTGGCCTAGTTCTATGTGGTTGATATAGAGTCTCTGAAGTTCTGGATTGTGGTTTGTTGATTTTCTTTTGCAGTTTTGCTGCTCCTACAATGCCCTTCACTTCATCCTGATGGGCATTGTATGTCACCCCCTGGCCAGAGACAAAAAGCTGTTAAACTAGACTCTTGTTATAAGAGCACATTCAAGGGTAGATGTAATAAAAGTAGGAAACCACAGTGAGGGAGAGGTCAATCACCCATTTGCAAAATGGTTACTTTTTATTTGCCAGACTATATGCCCTCCCCTTCTGGTGAGATCATACCCCCTCAGTTGTAAATGATCAGGAATGAATGTCTGTGAACTTAACCAGGTGTCTCATTACTTACTTGCAGTCCTTGATGGAGGCCTATTTTCTCTGCTGTAACATGGTCCCCTCTCTCCTTGTTTCTGGTGTGGCCCTCCAGCCCCATCCCTCCTGTTCATAATCCTTGCAAATACTGTAGGTATTGCATAGATTTATCTTTGAGTGTCTCAAGGTGGGCTGGGTGGGTTTAGTACTAGGAGCCACCTATTAGGGAGTACATATGGCACTTAATTTTCTGGGTTTGGGATACTTCACTTAATATAATTGTTTCTAATGACATCCATTTCCTGGCAAATTCCAGTAATTCATCATTTTTGATGGCTGAGTAGTACTCCATTGCATAGATGTACCACAGTTTCCTTATCCACTTGTCAACTGTTGGACATTTGGGTTGAATCTATGACTTTGCTATTGTAAACAGTGCTGCTATGAACATGGTCATGCTTGTAACACACAACTATTTCTTATAGAGCACATGAGTTAATAAAAAGTATAAATAAATAAAATAAAATCTAATATAGTTCTTAACATTATAACCTAATATAGGCCAACTTATATGATAACAGCCAGAATCTAATATTCTCAAAAAGAAAAAGTAATGTATAATATACGCCTCTTCCAACATCTTCACCTTTACCATTTACAAAAATATGTAACTATAACACAAATTAATAAGGAGCTCAATCTCAGTGTATTTTAACTAAACCTCAAATGAAGTCTTTGTTAAATACAACAATACAGACTTAGACCCTGTGACTGTTTGGTGAGATATTGTAAAATAGATAAATTTAGAGAGACTGAAGGCTGGGAAAAACCTAATGTAGGGCTGGAAAAAAAAAAAACCTGTTAAGATGTGATAAGGATTTGTTTGTGTCTCACTCTTAAACAATGAGTTAAATTCTTAAAGAATGTTTATCCTAAAGGTGATTCCTGCTGATTAGAAAGTGTCTGTCTGCAGGTGCAGCATTCTCTGCCCCAAAATTTTTTAGCATAAAAGTTGTTAGGATATTCCAATAAACTGGACTCAGATTCACCCAGCCCAGAGTTGTGTGTGTATCTGTTTCTCATTCGCCAAAGCCTTGCCCACCTTGTTGATGGGAGCCCTGGATTCGAGGTTGCAGTGCTTAGACTGCAACAGTCAGCCTCCCAAGACAAGTCATCCCCAAAGAAGGCCTTCCATCTCTCTTGTGATGCTGCTCTCTGTACCGTGAGCAGCCAAATTGTAGAAACCAGCTTGTACCTATAGATAAGGACTTCTCAGGGTCACCTGCAGATAAATAACAAGACCACACCCTGGCCAGGATGCTTAGTTATACATTTATCTTTCACTAACCCTAATTCTTCTGTTCAATGTAAAGTTTATGTCAATGCTTTGAGGATTAAAGGAAAGTCATCGGATCTCTTTATGTGTTCCCCTCTCTGATGTGAACAAAACTGATTAAATCTTGTCTGTGTTTTCTATGATCACTCACCACCTTATTGGGTGTATTGGGACAGGAGGCCAGGACAAGTCCGTTGGATAATTGGAAGATGGAGTTTTTATTCTGAAGTTCCAGTGACATTTCCTTAGTCTTCCTCTACATCAAACAATTTCCTGGGATCGTTTCCTCTATAATCTACCTGAATCTAGACCCCTGTCTCTGGAACCCAAAGGGAGAAAGAACATTAATAAGAAATGCATACTGTACACACAGTGCAGCCGTGTGTTTGTTGCAGGGTTGCTTAAGGCAGCAGGTGACATTGCAAATGACAGGACATGGGTCTGGTGATTTTCCTGGAGACTGAAAAGGTATCGTAGCAACAAAGACAAAACTGGTTGCTTGGACCGGAATAAGTTTATTTACTTGAAAGACTCTTGTTTTCTTGTGACCTTAGTCTTAGAATTTAAATGAGAGCTACCCCTGTGGATACTTTGGCTGTTCTACATAATTGTCCCTCGAAGGTATCCAAAATGTTTCAGTAAGTATTAGAAAGCAAGATATAAAAATATCCCCAAATTGCTTGCCCTGGAAGACAAAGACAATTCTCCACCAAGGTAAAATTCTAGGAACATGAGTCAAGAGAGTCTTCTGCTAGGTGTGGAGATGGTGAAAAGAGTGACTCTCCTTGGGCTCTCCTCATTTCTTCTAGGAGTTACTGGAAGTTGAGACGAACTGGAAACCGGATTTTGTTAGCTGCAAGTGGGATTTTTCATAAAAGTACAAGTATTTAGCAGCAGGCAAATCCCATAACCTCCTTTCAAGACAATGATAACTGAGGCTCTTAACTGAGGGAAAATGAATGGTCACCAGCATGAATATTCATCATTCTCTCCTCAGGGGTCTGTAGATCAGCATATACAAATTACACTGATGTGTTGCCAGCAGGAGGTGGCCCAGAGCCTTCAGGGCTGAAGGATCAAGAAAAGCACTTGAAATTTCAACTGTCTCATGGTGTGATTTGAAGACAGCAGGGAAACCTTGATGTGTATTTGAGGGTCTTAAAAGGCACTCTGAACTTGAGTGTCAATACTTTTTGCTGAAAAGCAAATCACTGAGGATGCTTCTGGGAACCACTTTCCCTACCCTTTCAGTAGACATTCTCATCATGAAATGAGGCCTTTAGGCTCTGGATAATTCCTTCCTGTCTTGCTGTCAATCTTAGAATTTTCCCCACTCATTGAAAAAATCAAAAAAATTCCTTAGTTGATGACTTAACACTAATAAAGGCAAAAGAAAAATCACAAGGTGAGAGAATGAAACAAATGAGGTACCTTGGTAAGGTCCCGAAGCTTCTTCCCCATCCTTAAATAGCCCATTTCTCTCAGAAAAACACCTTTCCATCTGGCATTCTCTAGAGCTTTATTTTTCCTCACGCACTTGAAAGCACATGATGCCAGTCAGTCCTAATGTCAATCCATTAAAGCAAGGAGGACAACATCCCTACTTGAAGAATTAGGTAGGGCTTATGGAATGTGCCTGAATCTCAGCTTTCCCCTTTTGTAGGTGTTTGATGAAGTTATTCATTTTGTTGAACTAAAAAGATACTGAACAGAAAAGCAAATGCACAGAAAAATTGAAAAGCAGCCTGTGGTTTAGGAGAATATGTTTATTGATCACATGTTTGATCACGAGTCAGCCTTTAAACTCTGTAAGTAACTCAGAACAACCCATAATGCTATCTTATGAAATAAACAAAAGACCTGAAAAGGTATATTTGCAGGGAATGTGTAAGGACAACCAAAAAGTTGTTCAGCATGAATAAACACTTGGGAAATGCAATTTAAAACCAGGTGCCACATGGTCTCCACCTGTCAAGATGATTCTCCTTGAAAGGCAGGAGATATCAGGTGTGATGACACTTGGAAGCACAGAGGCATCAGAAATTCAGGACCAGCTTTGGCTATATTTCTAGTTGGAAGCCAACCGGGCTACATGAGGCCTATCTCAAAAGTAAATAAAATAAAAATAATAATATAACAATATAAAATAATAATATAATAAAATAATATAAATAAAATAATAAATATAATAAAATAAATAAAACAATAAAATAAAAGATAAATGATAACAGAGTTATCAAGGTTGTGAAAACAGTCTACTCAGTGCTGATTAGAATATAACTTGTTCTAGACACTGTGGAAATCATTCTGCTAAGTATATGCTCACACTATGCTATGGCAGTACTGTGCACAGTAACTAAAAAGGGCAATCACTATGTGTGTCCATCAGTGGAGAAGAGGGCAAAGAAATGTATACACACTCACACACAAACACACACTCAGGCTTTAAAATGGACCTCCAGATCGTTATGCTAAATGAAGTAAGCCAGAAAAGAAAAAAAAAAAAAAAAGACCACATGACCTCACTTAAATATGGAATCTAGAAAAATAATTAAATTTGAATGTATATAAAAAGGAGTGAATCCTACGATCCTTAGAGGAAAGGGATTAACAGCCACAATAGTGTTCCTATACTAAAGGGGAACACAAAAAAAGAGTTCTAGGCAATGCTACTGAGTCCTTACACCTCATCAGAGAAGAGGACCCAGAGGGAAGTTTGACATGCACACTAAAGGATGCTCCAGGAATGGGGGGGAGGGAGTACTGGGAGAAAGAGAAGGAGAGAGTAAAGGAAGGGGAAACAGGGGGAGGGAGTAAGGGGGTGGAGGGAGGGAGGGGAATGAGGTACTTATCAACTTTGTATGAGTGGAAGAAATAAAAATAAAATAAAATAAAATAAAAAATAAAAAAATAAAAAGGAGTGAACCACAGATGTAGTAGAAAAAGGTTGGAAAAGTCAAGGGGAAACACTTCAGTTACTCAGCATAAATAAATATAGAGATGTAACAAAATAGTGCAATTGTTGAGGGGTTTTTATGTTCAGGTTCTTGTAGTCCGAGTCAAAAATTGAGACAGAACGTGAGTAGAAGATTAAAACAGAGTTTATTAGAGGAGAGAAAGAATAGAACTCATGAATATGAAGGCTATAAGTTTCATCAGAGCCAAAAAGAACTCTGCCAGCTATCTTTGGAGTCTGTGAGGGACAAGGAAGCCAAAGATGGCTGGCAGAGTCAGGAGTATGTACAGGGTTAAGTAAGGTCCAGGGAAAAGTGATTTTTCCTTATTATTTAGCTCTAGTTTCTGCAAACCTCGATTGGGGCTTTTTTTCTCCTCCATCTGATTGGTCTGTTCACATTGGAGACCAGCCCAGTCGACTTATGACAAACATCATAGTCCAGAAGTTTCTTCTGGGGAACTTAATTTATAAGCAATGGAGAGCTCATCTCCACATCCTTTCATAAACGGAGGTTGGGTGAAATTGTAGATCTTTTCTCTATGTGGGATGAGAATCCGTTTCTCCAGACTGGCAGGGTGTTCCTTCACAATAAAGTGCTTTGCCTGACTACAGCAAAAATAACATAAAGCCAACTGTATTGGACACCATGTGACTGCAGTGATCATTTCACTGTGCATCAAAACATCACTTTCAAGCCTTAAATATATACAAAACTAAAGAAATGCATCTCTTCACCCCCAGGAATATAAAATGGAAAAACACAGAAAAAGACACAAGCAAATCACCTGAACACTGGACTCAGAATTCACCTGGCATGCACAGAGCTTAGCCATTAGGAAAGTAATGGTGATGGTCATGCTGAAAATAGGTAAAAATCCCAAGGGGTCCACAAGCCCACAGCAGCCTGTGGATTTAGCAAACTATACTATGGCATTATACACCTCCTCTTAAACATCTTTACATAGAAAAATTTGTCTTAAGCTTTTATGTGTTTTAATTTTCCCCTCAAATATTTTAAAATCTAGGGCCAAAAACTTTGCTTAGAGAAACTATCTGTATGCAAACTCCACATAGAAAGAAATTTATAACAGTGCAATTGAGCATCAAGGCACAGGGTAGTGATTGTCTCTGAGGGGAAAGCAGGCAGGCATTCTGGAGAACGGCAGATTCGCATGCTAATGAATTAATTGCTAAGATCAGTGTTTATAAAATTAATTACCATAATTGCATAAATAAATGTGTATATTTCTGTGCTATAATGACTAAGAAAAAAGCAAGGATGTATTTTATCTTATTGTATCCTATCTCATTGAGGCAGTGTCTTGTGAATCCTACTGCTTCCGCTTCTCAGTGCAAGGATTTCAGACATACAGCACCTCATGTGGCTCAAAGATTTTAATCCATCCAATATTTCAGGACCAAATTATTAAATTAGAATTAAAAAAAACACAAAATAGTTTAAAAAAGCACAGTCTCATGTATCTCTAGAGAGTAACCTATCATTTAGCAGAATGAACTTTTCTCAAAGATTCTTGCCTGTTATCCCTGGTCACATCACCATTGACTGGGTGACTACTTCCCTGATTGTCAGAGTTGTCTCAAAGAGTATAAGAATGAATGCCTTTCCACAGACTCAGGTGGCAAACTCGAACACAGTTAAAACTATGTCACACATTATAAAAATAACTACAAGAATCTTGAGATACAAAATCCTCGTTGGTACATTCAAGATGTCATATTTACCCAGTAGGTTGGTGTACTCTTAGCCCTGATCCTCTTAGATCTAAAGACTTAATAATTTACACCCAACTTCAAGCAATTACAGAAACAGAAACCTGGGAGTTAATATTTGCGAAGTGCTTAGAAATGTGTCTGGCAAATAGCAAGTGCTATGTAAGTGTTTATTAAATAAATAAGTCTCTTTGGAAATCATGACTGCATTTTCAACAAACTGGTATTTGACTTTTTTTTATTTTATGGTTTATTTGCCATGAGAACAATTCACCAAAGTCAAGCAAGTACAGTTTCCGGCCAGTGCTCTGCAGAGCTCTGCGTGGCCACCTGTATTGCTGAGTCCAGTATGGTAGAAATTCAGCTCATTTGGACTCTTTCCACTCTAAGGATTCAGTCTGTTCTGATCCAAAGACTTTTAACAGCTAATCACTACAACGAATTATTATAAAGGAGACATTTAGCTCTTTTGCATAGTGAAATGAAATAAATATACATATTTTCTTTGCTAAATCATAGGGACGCCTTCTCCATGTCTAACACAGACCTTCACCCACAATGTAGCAGAAACCTGATTCAAGGTAGGACAGATACAACCCAAGCACTAAAATACATCTCAGTTGGCCTAAGCCAATTAAAAAAAAATCAGCTTTCAGTGATTGAACTAGGAGCATTCATCCCCAGAGAGGATAAAGGCTTTTAATCAAAATGTTGACAGAAGCTGTGCTCTTCCCATCCTAAGACAAACACAGAAGCTCGTATCCCAACAATGTATGGCTGTTACTTTAAAATGAATCCATCCCACAAAGTAGGTAGAATATGGAGGTGATAATCCAAGGTTTCAGTCTCATCTAATATCATCAGCTAATGAACTACATGTCTAATTTATTTTTAAAATCACTTATTTTATATGTATGATGCATGTGTGTATGCCATAACTTAAGTGTAGAGACAGCAAGCTGAGTAATAGAAAGTATGCACGCATTAATTCTTTGCTCCCTACTTATGCTTTAGATGTGTTGTGACCTGCTGCTTCAGGCTCCTGTCCCTGTGATTTCCCCACTATGAAGGACTGTAACTTTGAAGTATGAGCCAGAATAAATGCTTCTTTCTGAATTGCTTGAGTCAGGTAATTTATTACAGTAATAGGAAAAGGAAACTAAGCTAGAGATGGGGGTCTAATTCTGTAGTCTTCTCAATAAATAGTAAATCACAGGCAAGTTAACCTATATCACTGATGTGAAAGAAACTATCGAGGCTCTCATGTGGAAGATGGAGATTGTTAAGCAGTTTTAGAACAGAATAGCCATACTGGAAGGTCTTAGGAGGCCATTTCTCAAAACAATTTTGGGATTTTTCCTGAAGGAACACTCACCAATGTGGAGGAACTGGTTCTAAGATAAGGTCAATAACTTCCTCAAATCTTCTTGTTTATTAAATGATATGGAGGTGAGTTCTCCACTGCAGTAAAGTTCTCCAAAAAAAATAGCTGGACCTTGAGGTTGGTCACAAGGTTGACTGAGTTGGGTCCCATATGAACAAACCAATGAAATGTAGGAGAGAAAAAGTCCCAATCAAGTTTGCAGAAATTGGAGCTAACCAATAAGGAAAAAAAACAAAAAAACAAAAAAAAAACCACTTTGCCCAAGCCTGCCTAATTCTAAAAAATCCCTGACCCTTCCAGCCATCTTTGGCTCCCTTGTCTCTTACTGATTCCATGTCAGAGCACATGAATTCCTTTGAGTTCTCTTGCCCCTTAAGGACTTCATGTCTGTGAATTTCATTCTTTCTCTCCTTAATGAACTCTGTCTTAATCCTCTCACATGTTCTGGCTTCAGTTTTCACCTACCTAATACAAGAACCTGGACATAAAAACCCTGCAATGATTGGAACATAGGGGTGGGAAAAAAAAGAGAGACCTTTTCCAGGACAAGTATGAAGCAGTCCTTTCTCAAGTCATCAAAGGTAGAGTGTGTGTGAATCTTCAGACTTTGCTCATTCCTGATTCACCTTCGTTTCTAGTGCTCAGAAAATTTGGAGCAAGCCCTGTATGGGAGACAGAATGGAGTTAAAAAAAAAAATCAAGTATGTCAAAGGTACATGTTACTACCATAAGGAATATTAAAGCCACACAGACAATGTGAAAGTCACATGGGCAAGGTGGCTTTTTCTGAGGCCATCACCACTGGGACAGGATATGCTGATAGCTGTTTTCACATCATTAGTAGAAAAGCATACTAGGAGTTACACAGAAAGAGGCAATGATCATATGCCAATCTTCCCAATTGGACAAAAAGAGTGGAATTAGATGCAAGTGACAGAGCAGCAGGGATGTGGAAGAAAATCTGAAGCCACTGTAAGAACAATTCTCGTTTTCACTGATTCAACAGCACTAAAAATTTTAACAGATCACTTTGATGAGCCTGCTACTCCTCTGACAGAAGCAGTGATCCCTCCGCTTTACCAGGACAATGAGATCATGCAGATGAACTAAGCATTGAACACAGCAGCTAACAAAAGTTCACAAATAGCAGCTAAGATCATGCTGTAGTTTGAGGGTAAAATGTCTGTTATGGGTTCCTTGGTCTCTCCATGTTAAGCAGAGAAAATAGGCCTCCATCAAGGACTGCAAGTAAGTAATGAGACATCTGGTCAAGTTCACAGACTTTCATTCCTGATCATTTACAACTGAGGGGGTATGATCTCACCAGAAGGGGAGGGCATATAGTCTGGCAGATAAAAAGTAACCATTTTACAAATGGGTGATTGACCCCTCCCTCACTGTAGTTTCCTACTTTTATTACATCTACCTTTGAATATACTCTTATAACAAGACTCTAGTTTAACAGCTTTTTATCTCTGGCCAGGGGGTGACATACAAACCCATCAGGATGGAGTGAAAGGCATTGCAGGAGCAGCAAAACTGAAAAAGAAAATCAACAAACCATAAGCCAGAACTTCAGAGACTCTATATCAACCACCTGGAACTAGGCCAGCCTAATCTCTCCCCATCCTGAAGCTCAGGGAAATTTGCTGAAGAGGGGGCGGTAAGATTGTAAGAGCACAAGGATGGGAGGAGCAATGATATGGAAGATACTCCACATAAGTTAGGGCCGAAGCAATGCCCTGCGCAATGCCCAACACACTATTGACCCCACAAAGTCTAGCATTAGCTAAAGGCACCAAGATCCTTGGAGGCAAGGGATTGACAGCCACAGTAGTGTTCCTATGCTTAAGGGGAACACAGGAAAAGGTTCAGGGAAATGCCGCTGGGTCCTTGTACGTCATCGGAGAGGAGGGCCCAGAGGAGAGTCTGGCATGCACATTAAAGGATTCTCCGGGGATTAGGGGGGAGGCACTGGGGGATAGGGAGGGAGGGGTGAGGGGAAGGGGAGCAGGGGGTTCGGGGGGAGGAGGAGGGAGAGAGGGAACGGGTGTACCTATTAAGTTTGTATGAGCAGAAATAATAACAAAAAATGTTATAAAAAATTAAAAAAAAAAAAAACTTGGTCTCTAACTGTTTGGAGTGTTGTTGAGTCTTTTAGGAGGTGGAGCCTTGTTGGAGGAAGTGTGTCACAGGTTGGGAGAGGAAGTATCTTGAGGTTTGATAACACAATCCCATTTCCAGTTCTTTCCTGCTTCCTTAGTGTGACACCAGGTGAACCAGTCTTCTGTCTTTTGCCATGTCTTTCCTACCACGATGGCTTCTATCCCTCTGGAACTATAAATCAAAACAAACTTGCTCCCTTAATCTGCTCGGGACAGAGTGCTCTGTTATAACAATCAAAAGTTAACTAAAAATAGTTCATATAAGCTATTATCTTTGAAAAATGATAATGTTCACTGGAAAATTGATGAAGTATTTTTCCTCTTCCATTCTGTATGACTTTCCAGGTTGAAGCATCCATATGCAAATCTTGGAATTGTAACCGTTTCTTTTCAGAACCAAAAATAGTTTCAATAAACAAAAATGCTCAAGTAAAGATCATTGAAAATAAAGATTTCCAAGCCTCTGATTTGGGAAATCTCCATTTTAATCACTTTGGAGTTATTCTGACACAGATGCTCTGCATTTGGGGCAAAATGAAAACAGAATAAACCATGATGTTTTATATATAAAATATGAAAATGTTGTAAAATATTTCAGCAGATCTTCACTGAATTCTGCAGATTAGCATATGTAAGAAGTCAGAGCACATTATGAAAAAAGTACATTCATTCAGAATAAGCTGCTTGTAAGAGGGGAAAATTCTCCACTTTCTTGAGGAATGGGACACACTTCTCTTTGTTATATTTCATAATACTCTGAAATAAATAAGGTATTGGAGAGGACAGTGAAACACCTACAAAAAGATTTTGACAAATGTAACAAAGGAAAGCTTTAAGGGTGGAGCTTCAGCCCATGAACACCCTCCCAGGAAGAGGGGAGCGGGAAGTGAGCAGTGTCCTGTGATCACCCGTGGTGGAAGGAGAGCTGCTCAGAAATGGGAAGCTGTGTGCAGCCCACTAGCTGATCAGTGGCTACATGATTAGACTGGAATAAGACCTGGTCTTCAGTCTCCTTTTCTGGAGCCAGACCTTCTATGCAGCCCAGGCTGGCTTCAAACCCTTAAACCTTGAAAGGGCTGGATTCCAGGCACACATGGCCATGCTTCACTCAGGCGTTCTTTTTCAGTTCTTTCAGCAAACCTTGGATATTCAGCCTAGGGGGTCTCAACTAAGTGAATGAAATAGAATACAAACTTGTAATTTATTTCTAGTAATTCTCTATAGCTGATTGGAATTTTTTAAATTATTTTTATTTGATTGTGTGTGTGTGTGTGTGTGTGTGTGTGTGTGTGTGTGTATGTGTGTGTGTGTGTGTGTGTGTGTGTGTGCGTGTGTAGAACCACGGGCGAAATCGGGAACCACCATGGACGCCTCCACCTTCTCCTTGTTTACTCTGCCCCAGGATTCACAGGCTCCGCCCTACCAGTACCAGAAACGCAGGCCACCCCTGCTTCCACCTGGCGTCTATACGTGGGATCTGGGATCCAAACTCAGGACCTTCCGCCTGCAAGGCAGAAGCTTAACCCCTGAGCCACCTCTCCAGCCCCTGGAATTTTTTTTTATAATGCAGTTAGGACATCTTTAAAACTAACTGCTTACTTTTACCTGGTGTTATATGAACTCAAGGTGTAACCACAGATTTCCTTAGGCTGTCCAGAAACTTCAAAAAAGAAATGGCTGTATGATCACAAGTCATTTTATTGCAGAAGCTCCTAGAATTTGATTGGAAGACACAAGACCAGGAGGTCAACAAGACTACCAATTCTCATAGAACCTGTCCCTTACACAAAACTGTAGTATCTGTATAACTTTCTTGATTTCCTGATGATCTGGCATCAAATTAAAGGGATTGGTTATGCATTTTCATGATATGATGATAAACTTGGATCTTTGGTTTTAATTTAGATTCACATTTACATAGAAAACCTGAAACAACTGGTTTAAATAACCAGACAGAACTGATTATTATTTAATGAATCAGTTAATTAAATATGTCTTTGGTGACATTAAAAGAATTCTGAAATTACTATATTGAAACAAACTACTTTGTTCTGGAAGTCACAATTTAGGGTTTTGGACTGCAATTTTAAAATCCATAAGTGAACATATTTCTGAGAAAGAATAGCTACAAAACATTGCTGTTTGGGAAGAATTTGACTTCAAATTCAGAATGAATAGAACATTTTCCCCCGTCGGAAACCTCAAATTGTGAAACACGTTGCTTCACAATTTAAGATAAATATATTCAGCCAATCTGGATGTATCTGGCATTTAAATTCATCTTCAAAGAATCATTATGGGAATTCCATGTGCTTAGGCCTCCTCACAAGCTACAGAACACTTCTTGCTAGATTGTTAGGTATGCACAGAAACATGGAAGTCCTATTTACTGTCTTGCTCGGATTCATCTTCCATTCCAGCTGGAAGCTTCAGGCTTCTCTGAGAAGCCACTGGCCTTGTTTGATCTTGGTTTCTCATAAGACCTACAAAGAGATCATGGCATTAGAAAGAAAGAGACTAAGTCAAACAGACAACAGGGATTCAAATTGTTTATCTCCTGTGTACTAACATCTGTATATACCATGGAAAATAGAACTTGCTTGTGCATACGCTTGGCAGTTTGAGTTTGATTCCTGAAGTTCGCATAGTGAAAGGAGAGAACTAAGTTCCTGAAGTTGTTCTCTGCTTCCCACTTGTGTGCCATGTCACGTGTGTTCCTATTCTTTCAAAATAAATAAATAAGTAAATAAATAAATAATAGTGTTTTTTAAAAATTGTAGAGCTATTACCCATGTAATTGCTCAGTTTTCTCTCACTAAGGCCTTGTGAATAAAAATAAAAGCACATTAGACACAAGGTTTACAGGTTTATACATGTTGCTAATTTTATTATTTTAAATACATTTTCATAATTTTGCCCTTTTTACTCTAATTTCTCATCTCTTATGTCAGACTTCCTTATTTTGAATATAAAGATCTGTATCTGGAGTCCCAGATTCTAAGGATCCCATTAGTAAGGCCCAAATGAAGAATGCCCCAAATATTTATCATGAGGTTCATCTTTCCTTGAGAACATGGCTGATTTAGAGGAAGAATATACATCTGATAGATCACTGTCCTGTTCCATGCACCATGTTCAGAGTGTGATCTGATACATCTTAGTACATCTTATTACCTGCAGACGTGGTAAGTGATTCCAATGAAAATTCAAAGCTTAGACAGATAGAAAGGGTAAGGCACTCAGTACATAGATCACATAAGTTAGAATTATTTGATAAAAAACAAACAGAAGACCAACTTAAAGTTTTCAAATGAAATCAGAAATGTAAGGATCCCCAGGAACAAAGTCCAAGGCATTTTTTAATGTTACAGTTCTGGAGAAGTCCCACTGTTGGAGTTTCTTGACAGAGCTTTAACTGGTGGTCTAAATTGGATAATTCTCTGTTATGGAGTCTGTGCTAGAATGTTTAGCAATGTGACTTTCTTCTGCTCTGTGGATCTCAGCAGCATCTCCCTGCTATGACAACCACAGTATGTATGGGTTTTCCAAACATCTCCCTCAGTGGGGCTCTGAGAACTTGGGCCCAGGGAATTTGTGACTAAGCTGGTTTTGTTCATGTACTTACCTTCCACAGTCCTGCTGGCCAGGAAAATGGGGTACTCTAAGAAGGCAGCTGTAACCAAGACCACAGAGATTGAGGCAGCAAGGAGAAGAGAAAGAAAAATTCAATTAGAGAGCAGAATACTACACTGACGCGATCACATAGACACTGTTTTGTTCCAATATGGGTCAATTCCTTACAGATTAGATAGAACAGGAAACAAAATACATGAACTTTTAAAAACCTGGATTAAATTAAGTCTTGTGAATCTTTCATGGCCAAAGCCTTCACCTTTTAATGCACTCATGACGATTTTTTCATATTCTAACTACTCTAATAGAATATTTAATTAATGCTTTCTCCCCAACTCAATATTCCAAGTGAATTCTGCTGACCTCCAGTAATTATGAATATTTATAGGGTACAGTGTGATAATTCTCTACATGTTTACGATTAAAGCAATTAGCCTTTTCATCCCTTTGGCCATTTATCATTTTTATTTATGTTGGCAACTTTCTAACTCTTCTCCTAGTTCTTTGTAAATGTGTAATGCATCATTTGAATTATGGTCACTCTATCCAAGCACATTTCAAAACTGTCCAGTAAGTCTATTTATTCCAAGCATAGTACTGTAAAGATCACTTATTGAGCACTTGTTAAGTACTAGACACTATTTTAAGCATTTATTGCTCATTCTACTTATTCTACACAATGTTCTAGTAAGCAGACACTGTATCTCCATCTTATAGAAGGAAAACACCTTCAAGAGATTAAATGTCTGATCTAATCATCTAGCTGAGATTTCAAGTATGTCTCTCTGGTATTTAATGACATGCTCTTAATTACAATTGAATGTCACAAATACTTCTGCAAAAGTCCATTGAAGATCGAAGAAAAAAATAATGTAAGTGGTTCTTTTCTCTCTTTTTTAAAAATTATTTTGTTTTTCTAGTTTTACAAGCATATTGAGTACTTATCCCTGCTTCCCTCCATACCCTCTCGCACCCATTCCCTTCCCTTCCCTTCAATCTATTCCACTCCCTCCCACTCTCCTGCCTGTCTGCTTCTGTGGACCCCAGGGTTCCCTCTGGCTTGTCTACTCTGGAATTTTTTCTCTTTTTAAGATATTTCCCTCTTACCTATCTACCAGTTACAAGCACAGACACACACACACACACACACACACACACACACACACACACACACACAGAGCGCATGTGTGCGTGAGTGCAATATTCACGTGGAGCTATCCGCTATCCTCAATCACTCTTGCACATTACAGCAAGGTCTTTTTCTCAGTCAAATCAAGAGATTTTAATACAGTTACTCTGCTAGCCGACTTCTCTGGAGATCCCGTGTTTTTGCCTTCTGAGACTAGAATTGAAGGCAGGGAACCACACCTAGTCAGCATTTACATGGGTTCTGGGGATCCAAATATGTCTTCTTGTTTTCATAGCAACCACTGAGTCATCTCTCCAGCCCTGAAACATTTTTTAAAAGCAAATTATGGATTAGTAGAGGCCATAAGTTAACTTGAGACTAAATGCTGCAAAGGGTAGGTAAGTGTTAATCTGCTTCCATTCCTATGTAATCATTACCTATTTCAGTCTATGTTTCTGAAGCACAAGGACAAAGGGTGGCTAGATCATTTCTCTGAAATATACTTCCTAGGGAATCAGTATTGAATGATAGTGAATTCATCCATGGGAAAATTAGAAAAAGGGACTGATTGACTTAAGCTTTTCAAAACATTACAAAGAGATCCTGAAAAAGAATAATGTAAGTATGCTTAGCATCATTGAGCCACAAGGTATTGGTTCTCAGGAGACTATCCACAGGATTTTGCAGTTTCGATACTGAGCCTTGACAACAAATATGGAATTCTCAGCTAATGGTTCCAATTTCATTCCAACACTTTCCTTCCTTTTATTCTAATGACCATTGTTGGGTTCTTTCCACCCCACGCACACACACATACACACTTGGACACAGGCAAGTTCACCACCCGCTCCTCTGCCTCAATTCTCCAGTGACTCGGACACGGGTGAGGAGTTTGTCAGAGCAAATCTCGATTTATTGGGGTAACAATAGCTTATATAAATAAAGGACCACAGGGCGCGAAAGGGGCAGCCAATTGTGTCAAAAGTCAACACAGAATGCAAGCCTTACAGGTCAGACTTAACGTAGGTCAACTCCTAAAAGCCAATTAGGGCTCTCTGTAATGTGATCAGGGTTACATCCAGGACACTAGCTCTCAGCACCATCTTTGGTTCCATGTTCTCAGCTATGCCCTGGGGTAATTCCTGAGTGGGCCCAACAGGCCATCTTTTAGATTTCATCTTCTGACCTCTAAATTCAGTGGGTCATGTTCTGTTGTCCATCTAAATCTGATTTAGACTATAGCCATGATACTGAGAGTCTGCATGTTAACATGAAACGCAGTCTCTTAAGCCTGCTCAGTCTGATCTGAGTAACTGTGGAGCACTTTTCTTGACCATTCCAATTTAGCCTGGTTGGAACAGGTTGTATGGAGGCTCAACCATCAAGAGTCTGCAAGAGTTGCATCCCACTACAAGGTTGCCTTCTACTGCAGTTCTCAACTAACCTGTAGCGCGACAGCCTGGTAACATCTAAGCTTCTTCCAGCAGCAACATTCCATCATGTCTTGATACCACTTCAGTATAATTAAACAGATAGCATGCAACAAAAGAGCAAAGTTAAAGGCTATGTCATAAGCAGATGTTCAAATATTGTCCTTCATAAGGGGTAAAATGAATTCAGATTTTCTACCCATAACAACCATTATCAGCAATCAGAAAACATGATACCAGCACAAAAAAAAAAAATGACTCTTCAAGGACATAGTAGCACATGATGGGTAATACCTAAGTAAAAAACTAAGGTGCTTTCCTATAACATACAGGTCACCAGGAACAATGTTTCACTGACTTTTTTGCCTTTAAGTTGTTGCTGAGATGCTTCTGAGGAAATAGCTAAGTACATTCAGTATCAGGGTTTCCTTAGAGGACACCTCTGTGGGTTTCTCTAAGATGTACCCCAGGGAATGTCCTTAAGATCAGTTCACTAATTATTTACAGAGAAAAACTTCTCTCTTTATTTGTATCATACATTAAAAAAAAACTTCATGTCAGTTATCCACTGTGCTTAGCATCTAGGTCTGTGGACTTCACCATAAAACACTAGGGTCCTTCCAGAAGTGAAAGAGCCCATTGAATCTTTCTTTCAACCATAGAAAACCTTTATCCAGCTAAGAAGATAGGAAGAAATTCTAAAAGGGGTTTCAAAAATTGTTCATTGATGACATCAGTTATTTCAAGTTTATGTAGTCTAAAGTGAACATTTTGGAGTGTCTGTGATCATTTGAAAGTGTAACTTTTGACCGTCATCTCTTCGGTGTGATGACCTCCCACTTAACTCATCCTCATAATACGCTGAGAAAGAGTTCTAGAGACAGTATAAGGACACACTAAACTACAAGAAAGAACCAGAGTCAACAGCAAAGTGAAATGAGAATGAAAATGACTCATTCAGGCCATTAACAGAGTAAGAATGAGTTTTTAAGCCTGGTACAACCCATGCATGGTGCACTACCGATGGGAAAAAGGAAAACTGGAAACAACACTTAATATTTGGCAGAACTGAGGAACTCGACTGCTTGGAAGAATGCTTTCCCCTTCAGGGCTCCTTTATCCCTTTGGCTCACAGGCAGAGCCAGTCAAGCTTTTCCTCAAAAATGGTTTGTATCAATTCTGTCCCTGGTGACTGAATAAGTGAACAGGACCCTAAATGCTGATGCATCTCAAATCACCCCATAGAATAACAATGCACATCTCACAGCTTTTTAAATGCTCGGGTATGTGAACCAAGAAGCTTGTTCTTCATTAAGTATGGTGTGGTGTCTAGTCCAGCATGGTGGAACATGTCAACAATCACAACACTTAGGAGGTACATCATAACCTGACTGATTATTCAATGAAGAATACCTAATCTTGAATAACATTCATTTCTCTAAGAATGTGTATTTGCAAATGGAAACATTATTTGATCTGGTCACTGATGAATGGGATTAGTAAATGACAAACTGTCAGAATTTAAGGAATGCTATCCAAGATAACTTTTTAAATGTTTTATTTTTGTATATCATGCATGAATATAGGGAAGTTACAATATTTTCATCCCTTAAATCCCAATTCCATCTTCCCACTTCTTCTCATTACAACCTTTCTTCTCTCCTGCCAGTCTTCTTCCTATTTTCATGTCTTTTTACTTTTGTGATCCACTAGGTTTCAGATGGTTTGTCTTTGATGTCGTATGCATGAGTACTTGTTACAGCATGAATCTTGTATCAGGGGGTATAATACTGAGGAAATCATTTTTGCATTTCCTCCTATCCGCATTAACCTTCATCAGTCTCTCAGGGATGCGTGGTGTCTCTTGAGGCCTTTCCTCTTCCATGATGAAATATCACCAGGACAATTCCCATTCATATCTTGTGGGGATATACACTGTTGCAGTGAATTCATGAAAACAACAGCCCTGTTATATATAGAAGATAGTATCTGGCTGCTACTTTGCACCACTTATGACTCTTATAATCTTAATCATCTCTTCTACACGTTCCTTGTGGTGGCAATGGAGGTAACTCAGGATGTCTCTTCAGGGCCAAATACTCCACAGTCACATATTTTCTGCACTTTGACCAGTTGTGATTTTCTGTGATACCTTCCTTTGCAGTAGGAAGCTTCTATATTGAGTGTTGATGGCTCCGCCAATCTATGAATAGAATAACAGTTGTTTAAAAGACATTTTGATGAAGATACAACACATATGGATCATAGAACATGGACAAAAAACTAGCTGGAACTGGTTTAGGAATTTCCTCTTTCCTTGCTATCTTACATAGTATCAGAGAGTTTTGTAGAAGCTACTGGGGGAGAAAAACAACCTCACAGATCTCATCAACCTGTGAGGTCTGCAAGTTATAATAATAATCACCATGGCAACAAGTGATTATCTTTATAATAGTGGCATGAGTAGCAAGGGACAACCAACAGCTTTCTAATCAGATTTAAGACCCACTTGTCAGAATGGAACACATTCCTGTTACTGTAAATTAGAACAAGAACTTATGAAAGGAAAATAAATAGATCACAAGGGACTGTGAATGTTTAGCTGGAAGAGAGTACATCAAATTGCTTTGTAAATACCTGTTATTATATCCATAGATTAGAATAGCACTCAGTACTAAACCTGGAAGCCTTCTATAGCAGAAGGTGTGTATTACTGAAAAATACAACTTGCCAAAATGCAAGAAATAAGTGTCTGTGTACTGCTTGTCCCTAAACAGGACATATAAGCCTCATCCACCATCACGTCACCCCAAAGCTCAGGGAATGTTGTGGAAGAGAGAGCGACAAGATTGTAAGAGCCTGAAGTGGGAACTTGGTGGATCAGGCATTATCTCCTGGATATGACACAATCATGATATACAAGATTTCATGGCAGATATGTATATACTTACACAAAAATTACGTGGGAATTGTCTTATTAACATCTCACCATATCATCAGAAAGATCTCAAGAAGCTCCACACCTCTCTCAGAGACTGATGAGGACTAATACTGATGGAGAAGTAAAGGAGGATGCTTTCCTCAATCCATTGATCCAGGATGCTTGTTGGAGCATGAATCATGTTAGGTATATGTCATCCAAGACAAACTAGATGATACATAGTGGGCCACACAAGTGAAAAGACTTGAAAATAGGGGTAAGTCTGGCAGGAGAGATGAAGGGCTATAAGGGGAAGAGGAGGGAAAGAGATTTGTGATGAAAAGTTGAAAGTATTATAAAGTTACCATATTCATGTATGTAACATTAACTAAAAAATAATGAAAGGCAGTTTGATATAGTGAATTTATAGCTGAACCTTCATAGTTTGCACTCTACCTGGGGTCTATGCTCCCTCCTTTCATAGATTCTTGTTGCAGTTTACAGTTCCAAAACTGTAATTCCTGCTGAAAAGTGGGCCTTAAATCCAATCAGAAAGCTGTTGGTTAGCCCCTTGCCATTCATGCCACAATTATACTGATGATCATGCTTTGCCAGGGTAATCGCTATTTAAGATTACAGTTTTCACAGATTGATGAGACTGTTAATTGCTTTTTTCCCCAGTAGTTTGCATAGCACTTTCTGGGACTATGAAAGCTGTCCAGCAAGGAGTAAGCTTCCAGATCAATTCTAGCTGGTGTTTTTGTCTATGTTCTCTGATACACATGTATTTCTTCCTCAGTAATAGGGTTTTGCTGTCAGTTTTTGGGGTATGGGGCAACCAGGGGCAATGACAAAAGTCTATATTGTTTAAAACCTTTAAGGTTTCTCTGACCATAACTCATCAGATGCTATTACATATCTATTGCTTCTGATATTGTTTAATTGGCTCTGGGTTACAGTTGGAGCAGCCCGGGACATTTTTTTTATTTTGGCCCATCTTCTTCTCTCTGTGCTCCCCTGTACAGGGAATACCTGATTTTGTTCCTTTTTTTTAATACTAAAATGTCATTTGACATATTGATAACACAGGAGATTTCTATCTAATGGCATCCATTGTTTTTAGTGCTTTCTGTTCTCCCTCAGGCCCTCCAATATGCCAGCCCCTCATCCTCCTCCCAAGCATTTCCCACTCAGGTGTTATCCTTTATCTCTTCTTCTAAGGTCTTTGCCCTAACTTTCCCTCCCCTTCTCCTAATTATTGGTTCCTGATTGCTACAAGAATTGCAAACCAAGTGCATCATTCAGAATTTTAATGCTAGCATCCACATATAAGAGAGAACAAGTGGCATTTGTCTTTCTGTGTCTAAGAAACCTCTCTTGTCCAAAATAATTTTTTATAGCATGGGCATCAACGTGTCTCCTCTCTAAGTGATATGTTTAAATAGTTTTTTAAAGGTTACAATGTCTTAGCACACTTCTCTGAAGACATCAGTTACACTCACACAGATGTTCACAGAGACTTGGGCATGAAGCATTACTGCACAGTGTATATCCAAATGAAAAATTAGAAAATTCTTAAATATCCTTTAATGCACACATTATATAGAATGATCAAGTAGACTTAAGTTACTTCTCATGCAAAGATTGTCTAATGTATTTGCAATTCTGAAGTCTGCCATTCACTATCTGGAGATATGGTACCTTCTCTTATTCATTATCAGAAGAACAGGAACAACTAACTACCTGTAGTTTGTCCAACAATTTTTGGTTCTTCCAGATGTGTCCTAGCCTAGCACATAACTCTTCCTTCTGGGCAGAGATCCCACACATTGACTCTAAACAAATGTCTCTGAGTCCCCCTCACTTCTGTGGCAGCTCACACAGTAGTTCCGTGTTACTCCAAAGTCTTTCCCTCCTCCATTGACTCACCTGCCATCACCTTGGTCATGGTATAGGCTGATTCCCTATCCAATTCAATCTGAAGCAACTGTGTCAAGGGTTTCCATAGTATGTACTATCCATGGACCTAGAGCATGTCTATGGCCTTCCAGCATTACTGTAGATTTGTTTTAAATACATCATTTCTAGGAATTTGAATGGGGATGAGAAGCAGTATATGATACAGGTTCAGCACACCTTTCACAGCTAAATGGTAGAAACAATGTGTGCAGCCAAATAGATTTACAACAACCTGCTCCCAGGAGTCTTTCCAGAAAAAAAAAAAAAGCACTCTCAAAAGAAAGCATTAACTCCCCATAGAGGCATAATCCCTCCCATCAGCTCCTGCCTCTTAAAGGTCTCTCCACCACTCTGAGTGTTTGAGCTAATAAGCATTTCCAGGCAAATTAAACCATTTCCAAGCCACGAGGCCACAAATCTTACAATTCTTATTTATTTCTGGGCATTTGATGTTTTTATTGCCACTGTGGACAGGATCTAATTTTCCATTGCAATATCTAACCATTCCCTGTGGGTATATCAGGAAGACCATTGATTTTGATGCATTCATTTATAACTGACCACGTGAGTCAGCACTTTAAATTTTTGTCTAATAATTATTCATTTGATTCCCCTAGAGTTTTCAGAGAGATGACTGAGGAACAGCAGGCCGTAGGTGAACCGCTATTTTCATTTAAATGTTTGCACTGAAAAAAAGTAGAAAGTAACATGAACCTCTGTCAACAGGAAAAAAGGAAATAGATTAAATGAGTTCTGATGAGTCTAGATAAAACACCTGCAAACTTTGCAAATTAGCATGTAGAAGGGCATTTTACATATGCAGCAAGGGAAAATTAAACCTAGGTAGCATAAATGTTTTGATCTAATTTTATTGTTCTTGCCTAAAACTATTTATTTTTTGCATATATAAAAAACAATGAAAGGGAAAGAGAGCAACAGCCTTGGGTTTAAAATAGTTTTCTCAGGATTATTTTTTCCTACAAGACTAACAATGATGACAGAATATTTTTGTGATAAGTTCACGAAGTTTCTTTCAGATATTATATTCATATTTTCTTTAGAACCTGCTTCCCATTTCCCTGGTAACACTAAAATCCCCATTTCCACCTTTAAATTAATCACCTGGCCTTACAGCTTTTAATAAAGTAAAGGAAAAAATAAAGTCATGACTTCTCCAAATATTTTGTACCTCATCCAGTACAAATAGTTCAGTTAGGTGTATAGCATGTTACTTTCTGTCCCCTAGCTCCTGTATTTGACCTCTGTTCCTCATCTCTCTGTATTTTGTATGGCACATTTCAGAGGTAATTAATGCTAAGTCTTCAAGTGTTTACATTTGTCCATCTGTGATGCATAAACTGAGATTAATTGCAATACCGTACTTTTCATCTCAGCTATAATTTTCATTTGTACCTGTTCAGCTTCGGTCTTAATTTACACCTGAGTGGGATTTTTATCTCCCAGGAATTTGATTTACCTGAAGATAGGACAAAGAGATAGGAAGTGTCCACCTTGTCTTTCAAAACCCATCTCTCAGCCCCCTCCCACTTTCTCTCTCTCAGCAAGACACAGGCATGGCAAGACCCCTATCATGTAAGCCTCATGCTCATTGAACTCTGGTGCTCAAAAAGCAACACATTCCTCCTCCTCTGTGCTGTCATCTATACTTATCCCTGTGTTTGCAGACTTTCTGATGCTTTTTCGGAGGATTCTAGTTTCTAATCTCACCACTTGACTGCTTACCAAACTTTAAGCATATCTTCCTATGGCAGCCACTTGGATTTCCAGAGTCTCTGATCCTATAGTTTCCTTTGAAAACTTAAAAAAAAAAATTAAAAAAAAAAAGTCTTAAAATAAATGCAAATTTTCTCAGTTATTTTTCTGCTTAATAATTCTTTATTTCACAGAGAAAACAAACCTCTACACCTAAAATGATAACAGTACGTCACTGGCCTCATCTATAGCCATTATGTCTGACATGCACCAGCCTTTTCTGTCTCTGACCAGGTCATTCTGGCTCCATGGGTAGAAGTGGATAAACCAATCGGTTGGGACCCTTACACTAGAGAACTCCAGAGAGAGTGGTAGTGGAGCATTCCCAGGCCATGATGAAGCAGTGGAGCAGCATAAAGTTCAGGCTCAGGAACTAGTTCTGGAAACTTCCTCATGAAGTCATATCTACATGCAGAATGCTCAGCCAGTTGTGAAGCTTAGCCATCTCACACCTTTAAAGTGTTCAACCTAACATGCACTGACTGTATTCTTTGCAAATTATCCATGCTGTGCTGGATAGCCCCGTGCAAATCTTAAAATGAAACTATGTTAACTTAAGTGTATTAACATTTGCAAAACCTCTCTGCTTTTAGAAATGGTTTTGATCATATGAGCAGAAGTGCCTTGAGAACTACTTTTCATACTTGATATCCAACTACAACTAAAATGTTATACAGAAAAATGTCAGATAGTTGAGCACATCTGCATATATACATGATATCTGTATATGTGTATATATATGTATATTCACATATGCATACATGATATTGACATATGTTCTTAAAAATGATCTCATACAAAATAATCTCATTTGTAGAAAGTATTTCACTGGTTATTAAGGATTGTCGAAACCTGTTGAAGGTGTTACGCTACAGTCAAGATTTTTGTCATGGCAGATAGTTTTTTTTTTTTTTTTTTTTTTTTTTTGTATCTGAGGACCATAGGCAAGCATGCTGCAAGGAAAATTGCCTTGTATAAGGATCACTATAACACTTTGTTGCATCTTTACAGGAGAGCTTTAAAGTGTTTGCTATTTTCTCTGTCTCTAGTAAGCAAAGAAAAAAATAATAGCAAGAGAGGATATAACCTGGAAGTAAAAAAATGACTGACCTGTTACTTGATTTAACTTCAGTTGAAATCTAGCTGGCATGTCAGAGTCCTGTGCCTCCTAACCCGTTGGGAGTGATATTTAACTCTTCTGTCACAACCTACTTGTTTCTTTTCAACAACAAACGATACTGCTGGCTATTTAATTGTTCTTCACAATATTTTTGGTTCCAAGCAACACAAACCTCCCTCAGATTTTCCAAAATAACAAAAGTATTGTTTCACATTACATGACGTCCAAAGATGCGTTGTGGGATAACAGCCAGGAATGAAACTCTAGACACGAATACCCCCAAAAAACCTATTTAATACTCTGATCAGATGACTTTCTGGCATTACCAGTCATGACCAATAATAAGCCAAAAAGGCCCTAAAGATGGTTTACATAGGCTACTATGCAAATCTTGTTTGAGCAAAAGGAAGAAGAGGAGCCCTTTCTGACAATGATCCACCTAAGAAATGTCACAGTCTTCTAAGTAGTTACCTACTTTATTTGCTAAGGAAGGGTAGCAGGAACTAGATACTGAGATAACCAGATGCAGTAAGGACTGATGTTTTCTAAGGGCAGAAATCAATCTCTTATCTCAGTCCCAGTGGAAAGGAGGAGGGCTAAGAAAAGCTTTATAGAGTATAGGTTTTAATAATATTCCATTATATTTCAGTGGTATAGGTTCTGGTTTCATTGACACAGTTGACCAAATCTCACCAGATACCATCAGTCCTTACATCTTTGATTGTCATCTCTGTTAACTTTCTTTTTCCCAATCTAGCTCCCCTCTGTGATCCCAGGCAACAAGAGCTAATGCAGACATCACATCCTGATATGACTGAACTTTAAGCTCTCAGCACACTCTGTTGACTATGTGTAACTGAGTAGCAGATCATGCCTTTGAAACAGTCCCCACCAAGAAACTCCAGTGGTTTGAACTAATCATGACATATCTCCAGGACTGTCCTTTAAGTCACTTTTCATGACACACATGGATACATGTAGAAAATATGATCCTTTACTGAATAATTCTTCATAGATATGCCCAGAAGCCCACCTCCTGCATTTCATGACATTTTATGACATCATCCCAGCATTTTACTCTTGTTAAGCATTTTCTTTCACAAAAACCAGACTGTGATATATCAATCTCAGGAAAGCTATGGGCTACACTTCTCTTTGGACCACAAGATATTTGCTTAGCCTAAAATGAAATATGGAACTTACTGTCTTCTGTCCCACAGTCAAAGTATGCATACACTGCACAATAAAAATGAGAGCATATCTTCAAGTCATTTTACAGGGAATGTTTGATTTTATTTAGAGACCTGCCTTAAACTGGATGTAGAATTTTTTATAAAAATGTAAAATTGGGGCTGGAGAGGTGGCTAAGGGGTTAAGCCTCTGCCTTGCAGGCAGAAGGTCCTGAGTTCCGATCCTAGACCCCACGTATAGACGCCAGGGGGAAGCGGGGGCGGCCTGCGTTTCTGGTCCTGTGAATCCCGGGGCAGAATACACAAGGAGGAGGTGGAGGCGGTTCATGGTGATTCCCGACTTCGTCCGTGGTTCTATACACACACACACACACACACACACACACACACACACACACACACACACATGCATACACACGCATCCATGCACACTTGAATAAATAATAAAAATAAAAAAAATTTTAAAAAATGTAAAATTATTTCATAATATATAACATCTACAAAGAAAAAAGCATTAATTTGCAATTTTATTTGACTGTCATAACTTCTAAAGTTCAATATAACACACTGTCAAAGTTAGTCACTAAGTTTTCATTGAATTTTTTTAGGTAGCTTAGAATAGGACAGAGTAGAAAGGTTGCTGGAAAAGTCTTTTGAAGGTCTCCTATGCAGAAGTTGACACCAACCTCATCACTATAAGGTACCAAATTTCCCTGATCCTTTGTGAAGGTATATGAATATGAACTACACAGATATAGGTGCAGAGTAGCTCCTCAAATGTATATAACTAAATTCCTCAGCCCAGTCACAGAGGTCTGTTCTGCCTGTCCAGCTGGGGCCATAACAGACCAGTCAGGTTCACAAAAACTAGAACACACCAATGAGAAAAAGTCACTTTTCCCAGGCTCATAAAACAATCATAAAAATGACTTGTCAAAGAATGCTGCCAGTGTGAAAACTCTCAACAACATCAGGATAAACAGTCAATATCTTATTTGTAAAGGAATTTGCCTGATTCTTTGATCACTCAGAATCAAATCTTTGCCTCAGCCTGTGGGTTTTCTTTTCAGCCTTGCTGTCACAGAGTTGTGATCTCCTGGCTATGCTCACCAAAATGATGTGAGTTCTCTGGGGTCATGTTTGTCCAGGTTCTTGTGTTCAGGAGTCCAAGACTGAAACCAGAACATGTGTAGAATATTAAGGCAGAATTTATTACGGAAAAGAAAGAACAGAACTCACAGACATGAATCTACAATGGGCAAGAGAGTCAAGCAGAACTCAGGGACTCCAAACACAATCCATGAGGGACAAGAGAAATGACAGGAACTCATGGATTCCAGACATGGAGTTCCATGAGGGGCAAGGAAGCTGGAAAGGAACTCACAGACATGCAGTCCGTGAAGGGCAAGGGAGCCAAAGATGGGTACCATGGTCAGGGTTATTTAGTCTTGGGCAGACCCAGGAAAAGTAGCTTTTCCTATTGGTTAGCTCCAGTTTCTGCAAAGCTCACTGGAACTTTTGGTCCCCTACATCTCATTGGTCTGACCATTTAATATTGTGGCTGGATTCTTGTTAGAGTTTATCTATAATGGAGAACTAATCTCCACAACCTTTTATAAACAAAGAATTAGGAGAATTTGGTGACCTTATCTCTATGCATGACTAAAATCAGTTTCTCCAGATTAATAAGGTATGTTTTCTTCAGGACAATCCCAGCCCTGAGGGTGACCTTCAGTGACTTTCAGAGACCAGCATGGCTGCTCTAAAACTGCCTAATTGCCTGCTTCTCCACCTGCAGAAGCACTTTTCCTTGAGCCTGCTTTCAGCTGCATTTTTCTGCTTTCTTCTTCTAGTGCTCTGTGGTGCTTGGTACTCTGCATCCCACAGGCTAATTCTAGCTTAGATCTGGCTTGTGCATGACTTGGCAACCAAGAATTGCTTCTCCTGACACATCTTTTCATCACAAGTACAAATTTCCATCATCAAAGTCAGGCATAGTGGCAAACATCTATTGCCTCAGCACTCAGAGGCTGAAGCAGGAGGATGGCCAGTTTGAGATATACTCACGCTGAAGTAAGCTTACATAGAAAACTCCATCTCAGAAAAAATCTTTAAAACAGCAAATCCAATTTCCTAATTGGAAGACTGGCTTTGTGAAAACTGTACTCAATAAATACTTTTATATTGGAGCACTTCAAAATTTATGAACATTTCTTTCTTGTTCTGCAAATACTTCAAGATTCTCAGTGGTGCCTCACAGCCCTAAAAGCCTCAAATACTTCTTTACCCTTTGCAGAGAAAATATATCAAAATATTACGCAAACCAAAGCAGCCAGAGAGTTTGCCTGCTCTACATCCTGATCACACAGATCAGAGAAGGAATGAGGCTGGCCTGCGCTCACCTTCCAGCAGCCAGAGGACTGGCTGCCCAGACTCTGGTGGCCCATTTGCCTCCAAACTCACCTCAATGCACCTTTGTTAGTAGTGTAAAAAAATAGGAGTTTATAAGATAAAAGGTCTGAACATGCCATACCACTGGACAGAACGTTGCTGGAAGCAGGTAGTCACAAGGGGTAGGCCTTGAGGTGGATTAATTCCCCCCTACTTCTGGGAGAGTTCTATTCTTGTAGTATATATAGTCTAGTAGCTCTCAGCCTCCTGGATAGAATGACTTAGCCTGCCTCCAGCTCCTGCCAGACAGCCATGCCTTTTATGCCTTGAAAAACTGTATCTCCCCTCTGAATGCAAGCTGAATAAATCCCCCTTTCTTCCTTAAATTCCTTGACTTTGGGTGTTCTCACATAGCAGCAAAAAAAAAAAAAAAAAAAAAAAGTAATTAATATAGAAATTGGTACCAAAAGTAGGGTATTGCTGTGAGACTAAGATTATCTGGTACCAAAATGTGAATTAATTTGAAGTTGAGAGAAATTTGTACCAAAGAAATGGGATGTTGCTATGTGAGATTGATAATCCAGTACCAAAAAGTGAAGTTGTTGTTTGTGAAGCTGAGAAAAGATGTTATCTGATAGTATGGTAATTATTGTGGCTATTGGCTAGTGACTGTGATGTGGCTGGTTTGTTATGAGAAATGTAGAGAACTTTGGAACCTTGTGCTAGAAAAGGCTTTGCATCTTGGGCCAAAAAGGCCATTCTT
The DNA here is from genome assembly GCA_023101885.1 of Typhlomys cinereus. NCBI lineage: Eukaryota > Metazoa > Chordata > Mammalia > Rodentia > Platacanthomyidae > Typhlomys > Typhlomys cinereus. The sequence goes on along the minus strand of JALPQD010000225.1, from coordinate 1,922,319 downwards.
GTGAGCGTCTGTAAGAGAGTAATGTTGTGAAAGGCGCAGACAGTGGAAGCCCAGCTTGTGATTGTCCATAGGGGAACAGAGACTGTGTTGAAAACTGGACTAGGGGCATTGCCAGAAAGTTTGATTGAATTTTCCCTTGTCTTGTAAGCTTGCCAGAAATTAAATTCAAGTGTTTGGCAGAAGAACTTTCAAGACAAGACAGTCTTGACAGTGTGGCATGGCCACTTTTTAGCATTCTTGTTCATATTTATGAAAAAAAGAGCATGGAATCAGGCAGAAAGAAGTAAAAACTGTGAGATCTGATGAGGACAAATGCAGTGGCAGATTCAAAAGGTTGAACCAGAAAGGGAGAGAACAAAATGGCAGTTATTGCTAAACAGATTAGATCTTTTAGTGAACCAAAGCCTGCTCTTCATTTAGATAATAGAAGAGGCCCTACTCTGAAGGCAACCAGGGAGGCTCCCACCATAACAATGCAAATTCTTTGGAAGAGAAGAACTAAAGGGAGGAGCTCCAAAAGAAAGTTATGCTCCTCCTCTTTCCTGATATCAGCATAGAGAAAGTCAACCAATTGTGAGTTAGGGGGCCAGTCTCCAACATAAAGCTGTAGCAGAAATTGACAATGTTATTCACATGGTTCTAGTTTCAGAGACATCAAAGATGCAAGAGAGAGGAGGTCATGGAACGCTCCTCCAAGATTTCAAAGAATGGTGGAAGCCAGGCAGCATGTGTCAGAAAGCCTGCAGTTTAAAGACACAAGATGTGCAGTTTGTAGTGTGGAGTTAGAGCTTGGCTTACCGTTGAGAAGTGAAGATGTTAGAGATGTTAGATCCAATGTGAGACATCTGACAAGGAGAGCTGTATATCTTTGGAGGAACCAGCCCAAAAGAATGATATATTATACACGCAGCTTTGCTAGAGGTATGAAACCAAAGCTCTTTGGAACTGAGATGATTTCAGCAAGAGGTTCATCTATTGGACACAAAGCTGCAGGTTTGGAGTCTGTCCTACTGATTTTTGATCTTGTTATGGACTGACGGACTGCATATGTCCCATTCCTCTCTTTTGGAGTGGGAATGCTTGTGTGCCATTGTATGTTGGAAGTATGTAACTTGTCTTTGATTTTGGACTGTGTTGGGATTACTGATATAGTCTGTGTTGGAACTTTTAAAGTTGGACTGAGTATAATTTGTATAATGAGATGGAATGAGCCTATGGGGGCCAGAGGCAGAATGTCAAAGGTTGAAATTTGTCCCCCACAGATTCCTGTACTTGAGAAGTTCATGGCACCTTTAGTAGGTGGAACCTTGCTGGAGGGAAGCAGTCACAGGAGGTGGGTTTTGAGGTGGATTAGTACTATGCTATTTCCAGGAGAGGTCTGCTTTTGCAATTGACAGTCTAGCAGCTCTCAGCCTCCTGGATGGATGTGACTTAGTGTGCCTCCAGTTCCTGCTAGCCAATCTACCTTGAAAGACTTCCCTCTGGAACCATAAGCTGAATAAATCTCCCTTTTCACCCTGAAATTGCTTGACTTTAGATGTTCTCACACAACAACAAAAAAAGACTAACTAGTACACATGGTTACATTGTAACACAGACTAATTCTTGGAAGCAAGAAGAAATGTGGTCTTAAGAGGAAGTGAAGTTTTATCCCTGAGGCTTGTGAGAGGGGAGGAAGACAGAAGGGAGTGAGTCATCAGTCCCTTTCCCAGTGGGGTACCTGTCTAAGCACAGACTTTGCAAGTGCCCACTTTCCACTGGGCTGGTGAGGACCGTGACCAGTAGCAAAGTTTTTGCTCTCAGTGTGGGCGTTGGATGAAAGAAAATCTATCAGAGTTCTCAAGGAATATAAAACCAACCAGCATACTCATTACCACCAAATATGCCTTTTCCTTTCTTGTTCTTTGCTCCTTGCTTAATATAATGGAAGCTTAACTCATGGATGAAATTCAAATTTCACTTCTCTCCCCAGCAAGTGCCCAAGGATGTTATTGGAGAAGTGGCTGGGAAAGGGAGTATGATCAACTAAATGTGAGCAGAGATGAAAAGATTTCCAAAGCCATTTAATAATGGCTTATTACAAAGCCTGACAAGGTGCTACAGCCTGACCATTGGCCCTCACTGAACTGCCAAGCCTAGGTGCATCATACACATGGAATGCTATTCACCATGTTTATGCAGAGGTCAGGCCAGCACCACAGACTGCCTGCAGGTTTTACAGATTTTTAAAAAGAAGCCTTTCAAATATTCTTCAACCTGTACTTGTAATGCAGGAGCCCTTGGATTTGCATGATTTGTGTTTCTAAGGTCACTAACTCCGTGATACCTAGAAGCAGAAACAGGAATGGAAGGAGAAGAGTGTTGACACGCTGGGCAATTTCCCCTCTGTACTCATGACTTATTCAAGAGCACGTTGATTATAAATACTTTCTGAATTTCTACTGCTATAGCAGCTAGGTTAGGGGAAATTAGAACTCCAATTCAAGTGTTTTAATAAGCCAAGCCAAATACACAGAAAAACGAAAGAAACAGACAGATAGGTGGTGTTATAGTTAACAGTAGGATTCTCTAAAAAGTGCTTGATGACACAGGTCATCTTCTCAGGCTTAGAGGAAGGACATGGTGAGCATGATTTCTGAATTTGCAGCAGAATTTTCAGAGCTAATATTCACACTTGTGTTTTGTAGCAGCTGGCTGAAAGGCTCTTGTTTAAATTCTAAGCTATTGCTCTTGCCCCATGCAGCCTTGTGGATTTGTTACCTGGAACAGATGATTCTGAGAACAAAGTCAGTTGGCCATGCAGCTGGGGCTCCTTTATGAATCATCTCTGTCCCTCCAATATACTTGGGCAAATTTTACTCAAAGACCAAACAGATATTGGTAATGTTATTTTGAGGGAGAAAGACCTAAGAAGTTTTTGACGGTTCAGTAAATAAAGGCTCCCTGCCTCGAGAGTGAAAGGAAGACCTGCTTCTCTAGTATGTGGAAAGATGGGAGAAAAAAAAAACTTAAAAGTGACACAGACAAAAGGAGGGTGCATGGGGGAGACAAGGCAAGGACTGTTTCTCTTCTATCGTTTTCCTACAGTTCCCACAATTCCACACCTGATGCTTCTTAAGCTTTAAGACTTCTTGTTTGTTTTGAAATAATGTGTACAAGGAATAGGGAAAGTCACAGAACTAGCTTTACCTTCAAATATGCTGGATTTATGCCCCGGTTCAGGTATTAAGTGTCATCTAACTTCTCCAAGCCTGTTTCTGTTGCGGGGTTTTTATGCCCAGGTTCTTGTGTTCCAGAGTCAAAGATTGAAACTGTGACAAAAATACTAACAAAACAACTTACAAAGCTGGAGAATAAAGTGCTAGCTATACAAAAGTCTAAAGACCTGAGCTTGGACCCTTAGATCCCAAGTAAACTGGATCAAACGATATAAGTTGTAATCCCAGTGGATCTACAGGAATTGAGAGAGGAAATCTAAAAATTTCCAAAAGTTCTTAGGCCAGCCATCCTGGCAGTGGTAAAGACCTAGTCCCAGATAAGATGGAAAGGTGAGCAATGACACCTGAAGATTGTTCTTTGACCTCCACACATGTGCACCTCTACTCACACACATGCACACACCTCTCTCTTCATACACATGAACAAGCACATCACACACATACATGTATTATACACATGTACACTTACCCAGCACACACACATACACACACATGTCTACCCACCCATCACACACATATACATACACACACATATATACTCTTCCATTATACATGACACACACACGAAGGCAATTTAAGGAAGTGTGGATTTATTATGACTTCCAGTTCAAGGGGATGCCGTTCAGAATAGCACAAATGGTAGGAAAGGCATGGTGGCAGGAACTTCAGACAGACTGGTCACATTGCATCTGAAGTCAGAAAGCAGAAGGATAGATGCTGGTGCTTAGCTTGCTATTTCTTTTTATTCAGCCCAGTACTCCAGCCCACAGAATAGTGCCCCCACACTTAAGATGGATGTTCCCATATCAGCTAACCTAATGTAGAGAATTCCTCCTAAAAATGCTTGTTTCTAGATTTTGCAGAGTTGACCATGGAGATGAACCATCATAACATCTTTTTAGTAACTCCTGAAAGTCTGAAAAAGGCCCCTGGTCAGACCTTCAAAGGTAACTTCCAGACCCTCACAGTTATTATCTGCTTTATAAAAACTAAGTTTACTGTTTTTCCTTAAAGGCCCATACCAGTAGAATACTCTGTAGAACCTAATCAGTGTAAATATTGCTTTAATGATAACCCGCTACACAGAATGCAATTGTTTTTTCTTTCCTATTTTGGTAATGTAAGGGATCAAATCTGTACATACTAGGCAAATAATCTGCTGCTAAACTGCACCCCTCCCTTGGTTGTTGACTTTAAAGAACATCTAAGATTGTTCATAGATATTCACTAGAAACTGCTGCCAAGTCAAGTCTTCCTTATTTTTACACACATGTTTAAATTCTGTGGAGAGAGTTAAGATAAGACAGTCTGCTCATACAGGTTCACTTTAAAGATTTAACATTCCAGTTAATATAGAATTGTTGTTGTATTCAACCTTGCTTTCATTCATTAACTTGTGGCTTGGTCTCAGGGACTCACTGAGAGATTTCCACCCAAATGATAAAAATCCTCATTGCCCATTGCAGATCTCATGGCAGAGTGCCTTGCTGAGCTCAGAGGGGGAAAAAAAAAACTTAGGAGAGATCTTGGATGAAGCTAGGTCAACTTCAGATGTCTTTCTTTTAATGAAGACATACAAGTGGCAATGGATCTCACCTTTTCTAAAGGTTTATGAACCAGTTAATCATCTGTGTTAGAATTGTATATAAGGTGCTTAATATCAAGCTTACTGGTATCAAAAAGAATTTGGGACTAGAGAAACAGCTCAGGGATTAAACCCTAATAAGCAAAAAGACCTGAATTTGGATCCCAGATACCACAAAAAAATGTGGCAGGCAGAAATGGCAGTTACCTGCACTTCTGGCTAAGGGAAATGTAGAAAACCTCACAGCAAAGCAGTAAGGAGGTAGAGCAACTAGAACTGTGCCCTCTTGTACACACACACATTCACACACACACACAGTACCTGGCTTGTGACTATAAGGAAGTTATTTGACTGACTTCATTTTTGTTCTGGAATTTCTTTATGAGTGCTCAGAGGTTACTGGCAGTGACGCTTCTAAATTTAATAGCATCTAAAGGCATAGTTTCTTTAATTCCCAGGCATTAAATAATCTTATTAGATCTTGTTTTCCTGACGACGTATTTTCAGGCACAGTGCCATCTTATTCTTTTCCTAGTGTTCTTCCTTCCCATTGGAAAAAAATGGTTTCCTTTTATAAATAATGAAAACAAAACCCGACATTGTGAGCTCCTCTCCCCCACCCTTTACTTCACACTTAGCCTTCTAGGCAGCAGACCTGGTACTCCCCAATGCAGCATTTTGGGACTCTGTGCCTGTTCCAAAGATACCTAGAATGCTGCTTTGAGCCACAGATGGTTCTGGAAATTTCCCTCATGTTGACACTCCTGTGCCTTGTTTTGGCTCAACCTTGGTTATTTATGTTTGGGGCCTCTATACCCTAAATTCCAGAAGCATTTATCCACACCCCTCTTCCACTTAAGGAACCACGTTCCTCTTGGGATATCTAGGCCCCCACATCTGCAGTTCTTAAAAATTATCTCTCAAATCTACATTTTCTTCATTTCATCTGCCAACCTGACATCTTTAATCCACCAAAAGGAAAATTGAAAATCTCAATTAACATGGAAATACTTAACATGGAAATATTGAAGTCATGAGACAATGCTCAGAGCTCTTAATGTCTCTAATTCTACCAGCCACATAGATCTCTAGGAATGGAAAGTCTTGAGCTGCTTCTCACAAGCATTTTCAAAAGACGCTGATGTCACCAGAACATTATTTCCTTGTAGCCTTCCTGGCTTATTTCTAGCTGCCTGCCTGTCCATCACCAATCTCCCATTCTCCTCTTAGAACACTAGATGTACTGTTCTATGGTGTGTCCTTGTAATAAAGTCCAGTGAGCAAAACCCAGAGGAAAAATTCTTTCAAATGTCATTTGGGAAGAATGAAAAGCATCCCCACAAAGAAAGGCAGCGCTGTCCTTGTAGAAACAGCCCACTGTGCAAGACAGAGTGCACAGAACACAATTCTGTGATTCAAAGAGAACAAAAGCCAGAACCCCTGCCAACACAGGACAAAGGTGGCAAGCCCTGGGAGGTTGCCATGTCAAGAGCTCCTCTCTCCTCACCTAAAGTTGCACAGCTTTATTACCTCACATTAAAGGATTTCTTTTCCTCCCCATGACCCTGTAGTCTTAATTTTGCAGATCTCAGCACAAATCCGTCCCCAGACAGTTTACATTAATTCTCCTGAGTCAACACTGTGAATACGTTTTATACCTAGCAGTGGCCGCTTCTCAATATATGACATTCAAGAGAATTATCATGTACGTGTACTTAAATGTGGCATCTTAGAACTTGCCCACTAGAGCTCTGTTGTAAGTAAGTAGTCTGGAGTCTGGAATTCATATTTTTAAGAAGTACCAAGTGTGATTCTATTGCAGTTTTTGAAAAACATCATCCCAAGGGCCCCAGGTTTAAACTGGGACTACCCTGATGCTGGGTCACTTGATTTCAACATCATTTTTCTGCTGTTTTAGTATTTCTGTTTCCATGAGCATATTTGGCAGAGGAATGATAGAAAATATAAAACAGTGCTACTGAAGCATTATGCAAACCTTCCTAAAGAAGAAAAAAAACTTAACTGATTGATTGCTCACCAAAACCTCTGTGTTTAGTAAGAACATGTTCTTGCATGATCAAGCTTCTGTTTATGTTTATTTAAAGATTTGTTTTTTAATCCTCTAAGAAGCCGTGGGTTTGACTGTGTGGATGCGAGTGCACATGTCTTGCCCACATTCTTCATAAATGTCTGTTCATCACGAGCCCTGTGAAAGCCACATCCTTGCTGGCCACAGAGCTGTGTGATCCCTCTGACATCTGCTCACAGAGGACAATGGCAGGAGCCACCTGCTGCTTCTGATGAGGCATCTATGTGGCCCGACAAGACACATTCAAAGCTGATCCTTTAGAACAGAGTTTCATTTCTCTGAATTTTACTTCCATGTCTTGGGAACAAACAACTGATGTGATTCGCTTTCCTCATCTCTGAGGTTCGGAGGCAGACAGCATCAGAAGAACTCACTCTAACCTCACTTCTCTTCTCAGCTCAGCTGACACTGCTTTTACCTTTGTTTGACAAATAACTAAGGGAGTACAAAAAGCATTTTATTTCATGAAAATATAAGATTATAATAGCAAAAATACACAAATGCTTAAGAATTCAGCTGGGTGAACTTTTTTCCCATCATAATACAGACCTGTCTAATCAACATTTAGATCAGGACTCAAAATATCACATTTTCCCACTAACCTCCTTGTATATTCTTCAAGTTTCTAATCCTCCCAGAACAGGGAATCTGACACAAGTAGAATAGAACACTGTGAACCTTATGCCTTCTCATGTAAGCTTATTAAAGCCAATTATAATATTTGAGTATCTATCTGGTACTCTCTGCTCTACCACAATATGGGCCTTAATGAAACATTTAAAAAGTGATGAGTAGAGCAAAATATTCTAGTCTCCTGAGAAATTATATCAGTGGCTTTCCCAGCCTCAGCTTTTAGCTTGACATTTCAGAACCTAGCCTTTTGGAACATATATGAAGAATTATCTAGTTAAGAGAATTCTGTAGGAGAACATCTAACTGCATAATTGATGTGAGAATACCTACAGTGGCAGGCTTATTCCCAGTGCAGGTGGATAAGGTGGAAGAGAGCTCTGTGGAATTTGACATGTTGACATACTAGTAAGCAACAGTGGCCCTCGCCACTCTGCTCTGGCTCTGGATATGTCCAGTTATCTGGTTCCTTCTGGTAACCATCATATGGACAATAATCTAAAATCACAAGTATGATTTGATTAGTTTGATTAATTGTTTGGGTCATATATTTATTACAGTACTGAACACATGAAATAAGTGAGTGATCAATGATTCAAAATTGTCAAAATCTCACTGTGAAAGGCACATACATCTTCCTATTAGATAATGAGCTCACTGCCAATGCCTCTCAGGCATGGATTCCACGTGCTGCCAGCCCCATATTAGTGCTGTGGAGCAGCAAACACGGAATTCACACCCAGGAAGCACAAGTAATATCTCTGGAGTGGTCAGTATGCAATAATGACATAATTCTCCAGATGCATGTCTTTCCAGTAGTGCACTACATGGTGTACACAGTTGGAGAGAAGAACCAGAGTACGATGTCTTGATTACAGATTCATTAGAGGTGAGTATGGAGGAAGGAGCCACCACAGGCTTGCTATTAGAGGACAGCTTCCCAAGAAAGAGGGCAGCTTGTTTTGTCCCACATGGCCAGTGCTGCAAACGTTGTGCTATTTATGATTTTGGGTTTGGAGCTGGCTTTTTGCAGAGAGGCTGAAATCTGGCAAGCTTAGATGAACATGAAAATGATGATAGGGTCCAAAGTAAGTGCTTTTATCAATTTCACAGGAGACAGATTCCAACACTGAAACTCAATGCCTCTGCATAAAATCAGGGTACTCAAACCAGAGAAAGGGGTTCTCTAATGTCTCCTGTCTTAGAGTCATACAAAGTTTGTTCAACATACCAAGAGCTCTGATGGCTGATCCAGATAAATGTAAATGATACTGAGCTACTATTAACTGGGCAGCCAGAATCCTTCTAGGCATTTGTAACTTAGCTGAACTCTGCACCATGTCCTAAAAGGCAAGTAGGTAAAAGCTAAGACTCAGATTAAGACACGAGAAACAGCCTGGATTTGTGACCACATATATATGAACACATACCCCATCCAGAGGGTCAGTTATGGAGGCGGCTGTCTGTGATCCCACTACTTTTGGGAGGCCAAAATAGGAGAAGCAGGAGTTGAAAGCCATCTTTTCCCGCCTAGCAAGCTGAGGCCAGCCTGTAATGTATGAGTCCCTGTTCAGAGAAAAACTAGAAGACAGAGCTGATCACTGTAGAGGGAATATAGTGTGCTGATGTCAACCATGATTGTTCTACCTTCTTATGTTTTGCCCTGGGGCTTCCCACACTCCTCCTTCTAGAGCTGTAATTATGGGACACCTCCATATTTGCTGACATTTTTTACATAGGATCTGGGGATCCGAATTCAGAGTCCTTTTGCTTGGAAGGAAAGGCTTTAACCTCTGAACCATCTCTCTAATCCTGTTCATCCTGTTCTTAACAGTATTACAATCCAAAACACCTCTTTGGTCCTCACAGCAGAATGACTATGTCGAGTCAGCAAGGCATTCCTGCCAGTGGAAAGTCACAGAAAAAGGATCTGGCTTCTTAGTCCATGGTTCACTTTGCTCTGTAGAAAAGAAAAGCATGACTTTACTGCTTTTGTGTTGGTGTAGAAGACAGATCAGATGTTTTGGAGCTATGTGGAAAATAGAAATCCTAGATCATCCACTGATGAGGGTCTCTGCAACACAGCTGTGCACAATACCCTTCTTCAAGGAGACCTAGGGGGACACAACTCAAACAGACCAGACAATTATTCATTTCACCCAAATCCCAGCCTTGTTCAGCAGCATGGAAATTTCTACATAAACAGCTTTGCCTGCATCTGTTTGAGAATAAGAGAAGCAGAGGCAGGTTAAACATGCAAATGACACTGCAAAATTCATTACTATGGCTACCTTCGATCCCCAGCCCACTGCTTCAGGGAGCCCCTGGACACCCAGGATGAAAGAGAATGAGCATGAAAGAAGCTGGCATGCTGTCCCAGCCTCAGGCTTCCTATCTGTGAGAGTCAGACAGTACAAGGCAGATGAATGCTCAGTTGCTAACCTCTTCTGAACCAGGGCTCTTAAACCTTGCCCACTTACAATCTCAGGTATACAGACACACAAATCAAAACCATTCATTGGTACACAGCTAATTTTGTCATTAATTCAAGGCTAAAGCAAACTTGTATACTGATGAGAGATTGCTTGTTTATTTTTAAATAATATTGGTTGAATATATTTGATACTTCAGGATGCAGAATAGCTGCAGTATTTTTTAGAGATGATTAATATTTTGATTTTATAATCATGATTGCAAAAATATGCCACTTCATGTAAATATATAAAATGGTTGAACTAGTTTTAGAAATTGTCAAAAAGTTTGCCCTAGTTCCAAAGCCAGAATTCATTTGATGATTTTAAAAGATCTCTCTCATATACATATATATGTACATATCTATACATATATATTATGTTATGATGTATATATGTGTATGTGTGTTCCTTTGAGTATATGTAGAAACATATGTCAAGGCATGTAATGTGAGAGTCACAGGGTAAACTTAGGTGTCAATGTTATCTGCCTTGCTTGAAATAGGGTTTCTTGTTCACTACTGCATACACCAGGCTCATTGCCATGAAGGTTCTGAGGATCCTCCTTTTCCACCTCCCATTTTGTCACATGAGTTCTGAGACTGCAGACATGAGCTACCGTGTGTCATTTTACTTGAGTTCTGGGAATCCAAAGTCAGGTCACACCCACAGAGCAAGCACTTTACCCAGTAAGCCACTTTCCAAGACTTCATTTAATGATTTATTTTGTCATGTTAGTCAAACAGTAATTTCTAAAATCAAACTTTATACAAAATACAATTCAAAGACATACTAATATTGTTTCAGGGGAGGTTTTTAATGTCCAAGTTCTTGTATTTGGGAGTCGAAGACTGAAACCAGAACCTGTGTAGAAGATTAAGGCAGGTTTTATTAGAGAAGAAAAAGGACAGAACTCAGGGACATAAGAGTCTGTGAGAGATAAGAGAGTCCAGAAGAACCCATGGACTCCAGATATGGAATTTAAAAGGGCCAAGAAGCCCCAAATGGCTGCCAGGGTCAAGGGTATTTGTAGGGTTAGGCAGACCTGGGGACAATGGCCTTTTCTCCTTCTTATCTGCAATGGAGCACTCATTTCTATATCCTTTCGCATTAAAATCAGTTCCTCCAGATTATTAGGATGTGTTCCTTCAGAATAATCCCAGAAGTGGGGGACGACCTTCGAAGACCTTACCAGCACGACACTGTTCTGAAACTGCCTAAATTTGTTATTACATGCTGAGGACTGAAAATAGGAAAATATTTAAAGTCGTAAAAACATTGCATTACATGACACAGGACAGTCTCAGTGAATCTGAGCAGAAGAGTTTCAAGCAGTGCCTGCTGGCATTGTGTAGTGACTGCATCCACAATGCAAGCATGCATGTTATGCATTAAATTGAGATTCTGAGATGCAATACACATGAGCCCTGGCTGAAATGCCAGGTTCACTAGCTGCTCCATTTTTAATTTTGTTCATTATACAACCAGAAACCTTTCATTTTTGCCAGGTTTTACAATACCCATAACTAGTCATGTGACCCCATTGGGGTCACAACTCACATACATGAAGCTGTGATCTGACAAACCTTGACTTGGCAATTTTTACCATAGCTCTCCAGCTTAGTGAGTGAACCAGGTTCTCGCGTTATGGAGGAGCCAAAGAGGTCCATTCAGAGCTACCACCTCAGGAAGCCATAAGATCAGTTTTCAAGGCAATTCAGATATGTCACGGACTTGGGAGATACCTTAGCAATTAAGGTGCTTGCTCTGCAAGCAAGAAAATCAGGTTGCATCCCCAGAACCTATGTAAATGTTTGCTGGTGGGGACATATTGTTTGGAGTATATCGGAAGGCAGAGACAAGATTCTCAGAGCAAGCCAGCTAGCAATAGCAGCAAGCTGTGGGCTTGATCGAGAAATGCTGTTTCAAGAAATAAGGTGGAAGAGTAATTGAGGATCATCCTTGACATCAAACTCAAGCATCCGTATGCAATTATGTGCACCTACATACGTGAACAAGCATACACATATGCATGCACATCACATACACATACATGTGAAAAGGGGGGGTGTCATTAACAAAATCAAATAAACATGTTTTAAAGTTTTTCTGAACCTTTCGGCTGACCCAATCAAGCTTTCTCAGGGTGACACTGCTGTGTTTGGCATGTCAGGTTCTACTTGATCCCATGGAACACACTTTTACCATGTCAATCTAGGTCCTTCCTTCCCTCAATATGTTTTGAATATCAGCAGCTACCATGGTGTTTTTGAGGACTGTTTATAGACTGCAGGAAGGGAGACTAAGAGAAAATGATAACTAAAAAATTCAGAGAACTTGCAGAACCTTTCATCCCTGACTGATAAGTGTCATGCTGTGAAAGTTCTTTCTCTTGTCTGTATCCCAAACAAATCTTGCAACTCGAATTTTGCAGAGATGTTCACTAAACAATTTCTTAAGCTATTTCCCCTTATTCTTATAAGCATTGGCTTCAAGTGAAGTCCAGGGGGCCATTATCCAGTCCATACTTCTTAGCCTTCTAGAAGCTGGGCAGCAACAAGTCCCATCCCAATTCACCATCTTTCATAATAAAAGAAGCTGGAGATGTGAACCATACCTGTGTTGAATGAATTTTGTTAGGTAATTTAGAATGGATGTATTAGTTAGAATAGTTCTTTTTAGGCAGTTTTAGACAGGATAGAAGGGCTGCTGGTACGGTATTTTGAAGATTAGCTCCTGTTATGATTTGAAATGTGCGTTGTCCCCTACAGGCTCATGTGTGAATCTTTAATTGTTTGGAAAAGCCACGACACCTTCAGAAGGTAGAGCCTTGCTGGAGGAAGGCAGTCACAGGGGCTGTGTTTTGAGGTTGGTTATCCCCGCCCTGCTTGAATAAGTGAATCTGTTCTTGAGCTTGAAGCAGCAGCTCTCAGACTCCATGAATGTCTACAGTGACTTAGACCTCCTTAAGCTCCTGCCAGCCAACCATGTCATTTCAGCCATAATGGACTCTACTGCCCTCTGAAGCTATAAGCTGAATAAATCTTCCCTTTCTCCCCTTAGTTGTTTGAGCCTTAGAGTTATCCCACAGCAATGGAGAAAAATGACTGGTAATCTCAATAGCTACATAGAAGTTAGTATCAATCCCTCCAGCCCCTCAGTGAAAAAGGTAGTTAACTTCCCCCATACCTTGTTTATGAATGGATATGGATATGAAATCCTCAATGCAAATGAGTTAAATTCCACAGAAGATACAACTCAGCCTTGAGGTAGACCATGAGGTCTGGTCTGTGGAGCTGATCCCATATCAGATATAGGGAACCAAAAGTCCAATCATGTTACAGAAACTATAATGTACCAAATAAGGAAAAGTCACTTTCCTGGACTTGTTCAAGTATGTAAATACCCTAGACTCTGTCAACTATCTCTATCTCTCTTTCCCCTCATGGACGTCATGTCCATGAGTAACTTTGGGCTCCCTTGTCCCTTCAGCACATGTCCACGAGTTCCTTTCTTTCTCTCCTCTAATAAGCACGGCCTTAATCCATTACACATGGGAGTTTTCAATTCCCAAACACAAGAACCTGGGAAACATGCAGCATTCACCCTCCAGGGGAAACCTTCACATCTTTAAAGCCTAGAATGAAATGGGAACCACCAAAAAGCAATTTACTCACCCAGAAAACCTACCCTGCGCCCATGAGAGCAGATCCTACAGAAACCACAGCAGAACCAAAAGGGAGGATGGGTCCAGAACTGGGTGCCTGCAATTTATGTAGAGGCATCAAGTGACCCTGCCAATCCAGCATATCAAGCATTAAAAACGATGCAAGCTAAAACTGAAAGAAGATAGGTAGAAAAGTGGAGAGTCAGTAATATTCTCCAAGAAGTACTGAGACCTCAGAGACATCAGAAACCTCTCTGGGCTTCTTTGCCATGAATAAGTCAGTTATATAATCTCCAGCTATTTCCAGCTCTAAATCCTCATTTCTCAGGTCCACTTTTCCTGCTGACTTTTGTGGATTAAGAAAAGTTCTCAGTATGAACTGATTATGAAGTTAGTGGCTTACAAAGGCTATGACTGGGGTAAACAAATCCTAGAATGGCACAGTTAGACAATGGAAGAAAGAAAAGGAACAGAGCTTCATAAATGTAAGGAAGATATGGAGTTTAATTCATATTTGGAGAAATCCTTTTTCATCCTCAGATGTAGTATATGCTTTATTTTGTCACTGGGCACCTTGTCTCTATTTGTTAAGCTCTTATATTCTCACCATTTTTCACATTCATGAATAAATACAACCATAAGAAATGTTACTGCTATTATCTGCATTATATTTTTTTATTTGAAGGGTTTTACTAGTAGTTGCATAACAATGAAGCTAGGTTTACGAACGTAAAATGGCACAGACAGCAAGTAGTAGAACATAACTTAAAGAAAGTCAAGTCCAGAACTGGGTGCCTGAATGCTGCAGCATGTAGAATCCCTCCTGGTTTTTTTTTCTAAATTGCTACTTTAAAATAAGGTTGAGCTTTAGCATCCTGATCCTTAAAGTGAAAGCTGTAGCTTATTCCCTCAGCAAAAGAATAAATCCCAACAGCTCATTTAAAGAGTCTCTGGTCCCAAGCAGGGGACTCAAGGGCAAATCCGGATGAGGCCTGTGACATCAGAGTCTGATGACTAGGTTACAGCCATGTAGCACTAAATATCTCCAGGTCTTAGTCCATCCATATAGTCAAATAAAATTTCTTCCCCAAGAATAACTGACTTTTCACTGATTACTTGAGTCCCAGGGCCATTTCCACTGGCAACCTGCCCCTTCACATCTATGGAACAAACTGCAGTAAAGTTAGAAAGGTGAGTAGTTTTCAGTAGCCGCGGTCTAGAACTCGTCTTCTGAACCAAGGCATCAACTTCCAGTGTCTGCATTTTCCTGTCTATTCATCAGTGGATTCTGACTTAGTTCTTTTAGTGCAACAACCCATGAGTTGCTAAATTACAAAACAGTTGACTGATCCAGAAACAAAAGTCTTTATTTTTATGTAAAGCAGTCACCTGTGACAGATATTCCTAGCACACATTAATCATAAATGTGCAAATGTGTTTTCACTGTTTGTTATACAACTGCTTCACAGAGAACATGCTCCTTCCTCTGAGAAAATGTACTTCTCTCTCACTCTTCTCTTTTCCATCTTTCCAGCCCTTCAGAGGATATTACCAGTCACCCCCTCTCTTCTCTGAGGGGGCCGACCAGGTCTCCTAGTGGCTGCTGGCATTGCCAATGCTTGGTACTGTTTATGTTTTCAACTTCTAGATGAAGTGGTAGCCAGGAGGCAAGCCAGAGTTTTCCCTAGGTATAAACTTCAGCAATTGCAGTGTTGGCGTGCCCACTAAAAGTAAATTACCCTTCTTATTTTACCCTAGCAAGCTCAAAGTAATAAGTCTGTAATATGTAAGATTATATATCTGCTGAGTATTGGTGATGAATCTCTTCCCACTTTTGAGTTTGTGCTGTTGTTTACTTTAATGAATTAAGCTAAGTAAGCACGTAGAGAAGCAATCCTCCTACACTCCTGTTCAAATGAACACTCTTAGCAGGAGTTTGACTCTGTAGCTGAGACGTTAAGAATTACACAGGCTGGAAGAAAACTTCTGAAATGTGCTGGGGTATCTGAAGAGTCAGACCTAACCAAATTCAACACAACAAACAATGCAACGGTAACATTAAGACTCCATCTCTATAAGTAAAACAATACTAGTTCTGTGGACTAATGTAGGAAAAATCAATCCATTAATTTTAGAAAGAACATGTGAAAAATGGTTTTGCCCAACAGATTTTTAATGTAATTAAACTGTAAAGTAAAATCCATACATCAATCCATTAAGAACTTTGCAAAGAAGCAGGGGCTAAATACTTTGAAAAGAAATGCTGACATAACATGGGGCTGTCTCTGAAACGAGCACCCTCTTGGCACGGAGCATTCAGCAGCGGCATTCAGAAGAGCAAGATCTTGCTGCCAGGAATACACTAAAATAACTCTGCCCATTAACAAAGAGAATTTCAAAATTAACTTATGGATTGTGTTACTCGGGAATCTTATTTGCAAGCATCATACTCTAGCTGATTTCATCAGAGAATGAATGAATTGAAATTATATCAGTAGCTTGCAGAGCAGAGTCATTCGGAAGACAGGAAAATGGGAAAGAGCAGGTATAATAGCAATACCCTCAGCAGGCTGAAGTCATACCACAGGACCTGTGCGATGGAAACTGGGGTGGAGGAGCACATCCCTGTCACCCAGGTCCAAGAGTCTGCCACAGCCCAGATGCTATGTTATATTAACTGCGTGTGGTACCCAAGACAGTGTGTTCCCTCTACTGCTGTTTCCAAGAGAAATAGTGGGAGATGTTATCCTCTGTGCACATTTTTTTTGCATTTCCAATTCCCAATGGACATTCTTAGGTAGATTGCTGACTGGAAAACCTCAAAGTGAGTGCCTACAATGAAGATTTTGCAAGCAACCACCTGGTCGTCCTATTTCTATAAAAATAATAAAAATTCTCAATAATAGTGATACCCTTCCCCCCGCCAAAGTTGAGTGGTTTCGCACAAATTGGTTTGATATTTGTTTCTGGATTTCTTTGTTTTAAATTAATCACATTTCTATCTGTTAATGGGACCCTGTCCTGCATCATTCTCTCTCTATAACTCACTCTAGAATAAGAATGGTCTATAGGTATGCCACTGGTTATGATGGCAAAGGGAGAAACATGATGAAAATCACAGTCTCTTAAAGCTTCTAACTGGAAGTGATAGTATCACATATACACGTGCTTTGGTTGCCAAACTCTACATAGCCATGCTCAAACTTGGGGCCATATGCATGCAGGAAAGTATAATCCTGTCACATTTGCAGATAAAGAAGTGTTTGGTACACACCAATAATGAAAGGCATATGTTGAGTTCCAGAATATGTGAAGAGGATCCAAAGCTTAGGTACAAAATAAAGACAAATATTCATTACATGTTAGTTACATTGTTTGAGTGCCCCCAGGCATTCAGTTTGCCTTTTGTATATTATCACACTGAACTGACATGGTGATCTAGCTTTTCATCTTATCCACGTTTAGTAATGAGGAAGTTGATGCTTGAAAACATCTTGCAATTTGCACACAAGCTCACAATGGGAAGAAAAGAGTTTAGATTTCAGTTTTTACTTACTGAGAAGTAAGAATTCATAGCAAAACAAAATCTAAATTTTTCCTGGATAAACGAAACAAATATAAGTTGAGAGGTAGATGGAGATTACATGAGAAGTGAAGTTTCTTCATTTTGCTTTTCACCTCCATTTCCACCATCCTTTCTGCTCCAACATGTTTCATATCTTGCTCTCAATCCTTCTTATACCTAGCCAAAGTCTCTCTCAGTCAGGCTTTAATCATAAATTCTGAGGTAAAATATACCCAAACCAGAAGACCAGAGTTTATCTCCTAGTCCTCAGATGCAGGCAGTCCCCGGCTACCCTGAATCTCAGTCTTGTCAAATACAAAATGTTTAGGAAAAAAAAGCAAATCGTAGAATTGAGATAGAAATAGAATAATTTAGAAGAAAATATTTTAAAATAGCATATACAGAAAAATCTATTAATGAGGCTGGAGTGTTGACTCAGGGTTAAGTTTCTGTTTCACAAGTACAAGGAGTCTTGAGTTCCATGTAAAAATGCCAAGTATAAATGGCAACAGCCTGCACTTCCTCAACCCTGGAAGGCAGAGCCTGGGAAACTCCAGAACAAAGCACAGAGAAGGTAGCACAATCCAGGGTGATTCCTAAAGACACCCTTGAGCCTCCATAGCTCACACAGTGCCCTCTGATACACACACACACACACACACACACACACACACACACACACACACATAGGAAAAGAAAGGAAAGAAAAAGAAAAGAAAAGAGACAAATGGAAAGTGGCTAGAAAAACAATGTCTTCTGTGAACAGAAACATGAAAAACTTTGTAAAAGTAACAATCTAAAAGGATAAGCAGACAAGACATTGCTAAATGGTAAGGATATGTTTGGGATTGTCCTTTCCAGATTTTTTCTGAAGGAACAGCAGACAGGCAAGAGCAGAAGTGCAGTGATGGAGAGAGCTTGCAGAGCTTCTGACTGTCTCTTCTGACCCGTTGTGACCCCCAGCCATCTCCTCCTGAGACTATCAAAGCGTCTCAGGAAATGTGCTATCCCATGTATACAGAGGTGATGGCAGGCAACAACCATGTTCCTTAAAGACAATCCACTGTGAAGTTTTTACAACCATCCTGCTGATTGCCGACTGACTTAGTAAAGTTCCAGTTTCTAAATTGCTTTGCTTTCATGGGCTAAATAGCTGGAGAGATAGGATAGCTAACACAAAAGAAGAATTAAATACAGGGAAAAGCAGCTTCCACTGGACAGAGAAAATACCATTGCCATGTAAAAGTTGCCAATGAAACAACTGCCACTCCAGTTAGTCACATGATCATGTGGCATGGAGTATCCCAGTCACTCCTTGAAGTCCTTTCCATTACTTAAGATGTGTTTCCCACCTCCTAGTATACCCACCTGTCTTGGTTTGAAGTGTGTCCCCCACAGTCTCATGTGTTTGGCAAGGTCATGTCACCTTGAGAGGTGGTGCAGTCACAAGGGATGGGCCTTGAGGTGGATTAGTCCCACCCTACCTCCAGGAGAAGTCTGCCTTTGCAGCAAGCAGTCTGCAGCTCTCAGCTTCAAGATGTTTGCGGTGACTTCGCCTCCTCCAGCTTTGGCCAGCCAGCCATGCTGCCTCTGCTTTGAAAGACTGTACCTTCCCTATGGAACCATAAGCTGAATAAACCTCCCTTTCTCCCTTAAGTTGATTGACTTTGACTGTTCTCTCACAGCAATAGTAAAGAGTAACTGTTACAGAAATTGGTACTGGGTAGTGGGGTATGGCTGTGAGATTAAGAACAGCTGGTACCACAATGTGAAGTTGTTTGTGAAGTTGAGAGAAGTTGGTACCCAGCAGCATGGCCAATGCTGTGATGTGGCTAGTGTGCCTTTGGAACTGTTGTTGGGAGAAATATGGAGATCTTTGGGACTTTGTGCTGGGAAAGTCTTTGCGTCTTGGCGGTTGGGCCAAAGGGACCTTTTTCGTGAGAGCTCAGAGGAGAGCAATGCTGTGAGAGACACAGACAGTGGAAGCCCAGCTTGTGATGGTCCAGAGGGAACAGAGATTGTATTTGCAACTGGATGAGTAACACATGGAGCCATGTGTTGCCGAGAGTTTAGTGAAGTTTTGCCCTCGTCCTGAAAGTTTGCCTGAAATTAAGCTGGAGTGCTTGGCAGAGGAAATTTCAAAGCAATGTAGTCTCGACCATGTGATATGGCTACTTTTTAGTTGTCTTCAGAGTTATGAAAAAGAGCAAAGAATCAGGCAGGAAGAAGCAAAAACTGTAAGATCCAATGATGAAAAATTCAATGGCAAACTTAAAGAGCTGAACCAGGAAGAAGCAGAGAACAAAATGGCTGTTGAAGAGATTAGCTCCATTGTAAATCAAAGCCTGCTCTTAATTTGAATAATAGGAAAGGCCCTAGCTCTAGGGCAAGATCCTCAAGGAAGGCTCCTTTCAGAAGACTGGAGCTAAAGGGTGGAGTTCCAAAGCAAGAGTTGGTTTTTCTTACCAAGCAACTGCCCAGGAGTGAAAGAGATGGTCAACATAGAGAAGCAGAATCAGCTGTGATTCAAGGGAGCCAGTCTTCGCAAAGTCGTCCACGTGGTTGTTGTTTTAGAGGCATCAGTGATGCAAGAGGGAGGAGATCATGGAGTCCTCCCCCAAGATTTCAAAAATTTGCAGAATCCAGGCATCATGAGGCAAGAAGCCTCCAGTTTAGAGGCGCAAGAAGGGCAGTGGAGTTAAAGCCTGGTTTGCCATTGAGAAGTAAAGATGTTAGAGATTCCAGACACAACGTGGGACACCTGCCAAGGAAAGCTGTATATCCTGGGAGGAGTCAGCTCAAGAGACCAACGTATTCTATGGGCAGCTGCATTGGAGGGGTGGAACCAAGGCGCTTTGGAACTGAGATGATTTCAACAAGAGGCTCACCTGTTCGACTTGGAGCTACAAGATTTGGAGTTTTTCCTGCTGGTTTTCAGTCTTGTTATAGACAGATCTTTCCTGGATATGTCCCCATTCCTTCCTTTTGGAATGGGAATGTTTATTCTGTGAATTGTATGTTGGAAGTATGTAACTTGTGTTTTGATTTTACAGGAAGTTTTGGACTTTGGACTTTTGGACTTTGTTGGGACTACTGATGTAGTCTATGAAGACTTTTAAAGTTGGACTGTGTATGGTTTACATAATGAGATGGCAATGAGCCTGTGGGGGCCAGGAGTGGAGTGTCTTGGTTTGAAATGTGTCCCCCACAGTCTCATGTGTTTGGCAAAGTCATGGTACCTTGAGAGGTGGAGCCTTGCTGGAGGAAGGCAGTCACAAGGGATGGGCCTTGAAGTGGATTAGTCCCACCCTACCTCCAGGAGAAGTCGGCCTTTGCAGCAAGCAGTCTGCAGCATTCAGCTTCCAAGATGTCTGTGGTGACTTAGCCTCCTCCAGCTTTGGCCAGCCAGCCATGCCGCCTCTGCTTTGAGAGACTGTATCTTCCCTCTGGAACTGTAATCTGAATAAATCTCCCTTTCTCTCTTAAGTTGCTTGACTTTGGGTGCTCTCTCACAGCAATATAAAGAGTAACTGTTACACCACCCCACACCCAGTTGATGAAGCACTGACTACGGGTTCTGAACAAGTTAAGGGAACAAGGAGCTTATTCCAGTTTACAATTCTTGGTACCACATCATCAGTATCACAGGTCAGTTCAAATCAACACCAGAACCCAAAGGAACTGATTATACCATGTCTACACAGAGACAAGAAAGAGCCATATTTTCAGGCTTGTCAGTGTGTCTGTATTCCTGTATACCCATCTTCAACCAGCTTGCTCTCTGTCTTATCCACCTGCCTAGGGAATGATCCCACCACTGTGGTCCCACATTGATTACATAATCTCCCACAGACTTGCTCAGAGCTTGTCTTAACTAAACATTTTTTCACAGGCGTGCCTAAAGGCTCAGCTCCCAATTGAAAAGTTGACACCTATATCTACCCAGACACAAAATGTCTAAATAAAGTTATGCCATTTTTTCAAAGCCTGCTTTGTATAGGCAAACGTAATGGTAGCAGAGGTACACTCACCTTCTATGTTCTCAGGCCTGGGTCATTATCACATGACCACAACCTTGTGTTTTCAAATTGTGATGGTTTTGAAACATAAAAAGGATTTTTTTTTTTTTTTGCAGAACTATGGAATCTGTGTCAGTATCTATTGTTCAGAATTTACCCATCAACTTGTTGGTCCCAAGCTATAGACATTATTTTGTTCTTGCAGATCCATTCTCAAGCCAAGTAGCTGAAGAAGAGTCAATATTTTCATAAGGGGTTTCTCTCTACCTCGCACAAAACTCTGAAAAGAGAACACCATGAAACTTAGTGTATCCCAGATCCTGTGTCAAGTCCTAAAAACATCCACCCCAATTTTCCAAGCAGATCTTGATATTAGCTGGAATCCACTGAAGGTGTTTCCTAACCAAGGACAGCTCTTCTAGCATGTGCATACCTACTTTGTAGACAATCCTCTTTGGTCTTCTCAAGGTTGTTTCTTTGCCTTACTCTGCTATTCTTTCTTGATCTCACTCCCACATCCTTACTTCCTCCAGTTCTTTCTGCAATCAATCAGACTTTCAAATATGAACCCTACATTTCTTTTGTATATATTGTTTCTGACTCTTGGTTTGAACTGTGAAGACCACTATATATTTCTTTTCAAAATATGAAAGATTATCAAATTTGTACATATATGGTAATATATCATTCTCTTAATGCAAAAGCACAATAGAAACTGTCTCTTCCCATTTAGAAACCTCTCCAGGAGGGAGTGACCTGCTTCCCTTGCTAGAAGAAGCTGGAAATCAGCACCTTTTATACCAATTTGGTTAATCGAAAAGTTAAAGTCTCTCTTTTATGGAATCTATAGAATTTTTTTTTCTTTTTCTGAACTTTCAACACCCTTCTTTTCTTGAATACTTACAATTCAATGCTTTAGAAAAAGCAATAATAATAATAAAAACTTCTTTTACTTCACTATCAACCTTAATGTGATTTCACCTTGTGAGACTAAAAAGATGTGGTTCATGCTTTGCAGAACTTATCATTCTTAGAGAAGACTGTAAGTCAACTGCTTATTAAAATGATACACAGTTCACATTGGAAGTTCATTTAGAGATCAATACTGACTCCAGCAATGCCATATCACTCCAGTAAGCTTTAAAACCAGAGAGTATGGAAGTTAAAAAGATGTTCATAGCAGTTATTTGGTCAGTGGTATGTGTTTCAAGGAATTCCACCTGGATTGAAGAAGCCCTTGAAGCTTTTTTCATTGGATAATATTGCTTTTAGTTTAACCAAACTTAAATGTTGGATTCTTGTTACAGTTAGTTGCCCCAGACGTATGGTATAGTGTTCTAAATTATAAACGTCAAAATCTAAATATGGAGCATGTTGCAGTTCGCCTGCATGGTTGCTGACAATTACCATCAAATGGTTTAAGGGAACAAGGAGTTTATTTTCCTATGATAGTCCTGTTATAGTCTGTAGTCTACCTTGACAGGACAGCATGTACCAGGGCTAAGGGAACTGGCCACACCATCTCTATATAATGGCTGAGAAAGGGATAATCCTTACTTACTAGACCAGCATGTCTGGCCAAGTATATACAAGGATGCCGACTTCCTCAACCAGCTCTCTGCATTTTATTCACCTGTTCAGGGCCTAGTCCCATCCACCATGGGTTGGGTCTGCCCTATTTACTGGGTTCTTCAGGTTCTCTCTGGGCTTAACTCAACTATTAATTCTCTACAAATGTGCCCAGAACTCAAACCCTCAGCCATCAAGTTGACACCTGTACATAACCACGATAGACCACTTATCCAAAGAAAATATATTGGCAGGTGTGTCTGTGATAACAGTATTGACTGGAGATAGGTTGGGAACTAAATACAAATCTAGGAAGTGAGAGAAGGTGAAATTCAGACAACAGCAGAAATGCTCACTCCTGGTTCCGTCCCGAGAGGGTCAGTACCGCCTGGCAGCATGTAGAATCCAGGAGTCCTAATGAAGTGCTCAGGGAGCAGAAAGGATGGACATTTTCCCTCCATTTTCATCCTTGGAAATGAGCAGCTCCATTCCAAAAGGCTGAAAGACAGGCAGACTCCCAGGGAAATGGAGTATTCAGAGTACTGGGATGGACATTAAGTAAATTAAAATGACAAATGGTCTCACAAAGAGCACCAGGCTTTGAAGACAGACAGACTCATTTACTAAGCATGTGACCTTGAACAAATTACTTCCTCTCTTCCCAAATTCCAGATTTTAAATCTATAAAATGGTAATGGTTATGATGATGAAATGACTTTCTGCTTTGTAGAATCTCTTCAAAGATAAAATAAAATAAGACTTTAAAAATCTTCAGCCCAGGAACCTCCACAAAGCAGCTGTGTGCAGTCAGCTCACCAGGATCAGCATTTCCTGTATCCAGAAGAGACAAGAAATACAGTTTCTTTTCTCATTATCAAATAACTCTTAAAAGGCTCATGACTTCAACACCAATGTCCAGGAGGATACTCTGGAGGATACTCAATTAGCCCTCATTTCAGTATTGTGTGTAAGAAATATAAACTCTCTTAGGCTTTTGAGTTGAGAATCAAAGTCCCTCTTGGCATGTGCCTCCTTAGTTGAAGGAACTTCTACATGTTGGCTCCTGGGAATTGTCAAAGCACTATTGTCATAGTTAAGCATAGGTGTTAACTTGACAGTTGAGGTTTGAGATCTGGGCACATTAGTGGTTGGGTTAAGCCCATAGCAAACCCGAAAGAGATTGTCTAGTGAATGGAGCAGACCCAGCCCATGGTGGGTGGGACTAGACCCTGAATAGGTAAGTAAAATACAGAATGTTGATTGAGAGAGTTGACATCCTTTTGTACTGCTTGTCCAGACATGCTGGTCTGGCAAGTAAGGATCATCCCTCTCTCAACCATTACGTAGACATGGTATGGCCAGTTCCAGATTGATGCTCTCCCATCAATCTGAACTATGAACTGTTACCAGACTGTAGTAAAGAAAATAAACCCCCTGTTCACTTAAGCCATCATTTATCAGCAACCATATAGGTAAAATGCCACAACTACTGATGAGTTTTAGCCATATCTGGAAGTTCAGACCCTCTATAGCTCCTGACTCCCTTGAGAGGGCACTGGGGACATCAGAGTTATGAGATTTCTGCTTGTAGAGCAGCAGGTTGGTTTGGATGCCCTGTCACAGGGGAATGGCAGAAAAGGTTAGTTAAGGGTGTGTTGTATGATATTTTACCTCTATATAAGCAGCTGTCATTTTTTCAGACACTATTGAGATCACATTTGTGAACTCTTTGTTCCCTCAGAGACAGAAGAGCTGGGAGGGGCTAAAATACACATGCCAAGTACATATCAATGCACACGCTCACACACATGTCTGTGCATTATCCTTCTCGTGTGCCTTCACACGTCTGCACACATGAGGACTTGGAGGCGGTAGAATGCACATGCTGGCAGACGACTACACATGTGCCCACATGTGTGCCTGTATACATGAGGTCTGAGAAGGACCCCCAGGCTATATAGGTGGAAGAAGATTAATTGAGAGGGGAGAGGTTCCATCTATGCAACCTGAGTGAAGCTGTCAGTCATGCTATGGTAAGCTGCCTTTTAGTCATCCCTGCTGCATCCCTCACCTCTACTCTTGTAAGTAACTCCAATAAACTCATTGGTACTTCACAGTATATCTGAACAATCATTACTTTGTTTGGTTGTGGAACTCCTATCTGAGGTGGAAAAATGGTTGTGTGGCATCAACCTCAGACAAGTATTTGTACAATAAGGTTGAGATGGAGCAGCCACGGTCCCATTAGAAGCACCTGCACTAGACTAGGCAAGTACTGAAGCTTACACAGTGCATAAGCATTTGTTTGCTAAATGAACTTATTTTTCCCAATAGATCTTCTCTATATATTGTTTTTAAATTTTTGTAAGGTTATTTTAGTTGAGAGCTGTGTATTTAATTAGAGCTATGTACTTTTTTCAGCTCAACACTTTTTCTCTGTGTGTGTGTGTGTGTGTGTGTGTGTGTGTGTGTTTACATGTGGTTTTTGGAGTCAGTTTTACTATATAGCCCAGATTGGCCTTGAAAGAAAAAAATCTCCCTGCCTTAGCCTCCTTAGTGTCAGAATTGCATGCCCTGAAAATAAAATTTAATTGATGAATCCTCTGAGTTCCATAATTTATTCAGCCATTTTCTCAGTTGTAAAAATCTGCAGGTTCTAAACTTCCACCATTTTTAACTTAGTTTGTAAGATAACTTACACCAATTTACAAGTTGATATCATACAGTATATCTGAATAGTCTAGATTTCCTTATATTTTGGGACTATGCTTCTTTTAACATATAAACCTACTTTGCCACATGCCTGTGAGCATTTGTAATGTAATCTCCAAACAGATGGCATTTATCAATTAGATAAAGCCTTATTTACTCAATGTTTCCTCTGTTCTTATGGATTTAGCTTAGCATCTATGCTGAGACTGTCTACTGTGATTATGTTTAAGGCTAGGGATTGTTTTTGATTGGTTTCAGAGCACACATGGCAGTTGGCACTTAGTGTAACATTCAGCATTAATCAAATATCATCAGTCCTAAGGAACCACCCTTGACATTAAGTGATTTCATAGCAGGGACTGTCTTTCATATCTCAAATTGATAAAACAAAATAAATCCTAACTGTGTCATAATGACTACTTTTTTTGAAAACCAGAACCACTTTGAACAAAAACCTATTCACTGGGGGTTAGGAAAATGGCTGTAAGACAAGCTGTAGGAAAATGCATGAGGACAGAGTTTGAATCCCAGTAATCATGTAAAAACAGGGCATGGCCATGTGTGCTTGCAATACCAGAGTTAGGAGGTGGACAAAGGTGGGTCCTGGGACTTGCATGACCACTGTGGGACAGGGACCCATCTACAACTTTCCAAAGCCTATCACTTGTGACTGCTCTACTCGCTATATTCTACCTTCTAAAGTTTCACTGCCTTCCAAAATGCTATCACTGGCTGAGAACCAAGCATTCTGCACATTGATCTGTGGGAGACATCTCCCATCTAGCCTATGACAAATTTTTCTAGATTTTGGAAATATGTTTTGTCACACTTTGGTTCTTAACTTTAGATATTTATTGAATGAAAACAGCTGGAGAAATTAAAAAGTGTAGATGACTACGCTGACCACGGCCTGCATGCCTATAGGCTGCTAGGCAGTGGAGGCTCGTGCTGCAGATGCCACTGACTGAGATTATCTGCTGAAACCAGGGATCCTTGGGTCTGTACTGCCAACCATTTACAAAGGGGGATGGGCTAAAAAAATGGTAGGAAGGGCTGTTAAAAGGGCACAGTGATAGGGCAGTGATTTGGAAGGTTTCAATTCTAGTGCAGAAAGGTTATCGCATGGAACATTCTGCAGAATGTCAAGGTGAAAGGGGAAATGCTGTTGTTCCCATGGCTACTGTGCTACTTTACTGCATGATTGTTTCCACCCAGAAGTATTGTTTCAGGTGTAGAAAATACAGAGGTCTTGTTAAACCCTACTGAAGGTTAACTTATCTCTTGAAATGATCTCTGCTAAAAATAGTTTAGTTGTTTTTCCTAAGTTCTCAGTCTTTCTCTTATATTTTTCTACACCATAACAATACTTTAACCAAATCAATTGAATGCACTGGAAAAAAAATTTTTTAAAATGTCTTTTTCAAGGAAATATCCTTTATAAGGTGTGATAAAACTTAGGTTTTCTTTGCAATTATCTAAAGCACATGTCTAGGAAAGAAGTTTTCCTTTTCTTGATTTTCCATGAGAAAGCATGCCTTCAACTCCATGAGCAGCAGGCATCTCAGAGGGGTGGAAGATTCTCCATAAATTGGATTAGGGCCACTGCCCATGTCTTCAGGAATTCCTTAGGAGACACAATGTCCAAACAATAGTGGAAAGCTTAACAAAATAGAAAGAAATGTCCTGCTTATGGTGAGAAATACCTTTCTCAGGCTGCTTCTAGTCTTTTGTGCCCTTTTTCCATTTCGATGCTTGTTTTCACTGGGCTGGGGGAGGTGGTGGCTCATCAGAGTCAGGCTTCCTGGGAAGCTATGATTGTACAGGTGCACTCAGTCTGCAGTTAAATACTGTAGGGTCTGCACTGCTGATGACTTTGTAGAGACATTTCTTGTTTGTCCATCTGAAGTTTCCCATGCACTGTGACAATGGCAGATAAGGATTGCCCTTTGTCTTCTCACAGTCTCTTTGCACACATCAGGCATCTAACAAACATCAGATGAACAAATGATTCTCCTGTCTGTTGTTTGTTAACTGTGTTCCTAGATGACTTACATGCTATCCCTGTGCCTCAGTTTCTTTACAGGGTAATTCATAATTAGGTTTTGGAAGTATTAAATGAAAAAAGTATACAAAATATTATTGACAAACCTGAATACCTGGTTCCTTGAAGAAGACTGCTGAGTCTTCTCCAAGTTATTTCTCCTGCTGGTGTGGTTTAGCAAACTGCATATCCAGATGGAAACTCCCACAGTAATGATCTGTCTTCAGGTGAGTTTAAGACTTGGTTTCAATGATAAGACTTGGAAGAATTTTCTTGAGGACTTCTTGGATATTTTTTCTTTGATAAAGAGAATCCTGCGCTTCTGGTCCTGGTAGGGCGGAGCCTGTGAATCCCGGGGCAGAAGGAGGTGGAGGCGTCCATGGTGGTTCGCGAATTCGTCCGTGGTTCTACACAGACACAGACACAGACACACACACGCGCGCGCGCGAAAACACATACACACACACATGTACACAGTTGAATAAATAATAATAATAATAATAATAAAGAGAAACTCAGGAAGATAAAAAGAAAAACTACCCTTGACATCCATTGGCAATCCTGACACTATTTATCTCCTTATAGACTTCCCAGTAGGTGAGAAAACTAAATGTATTTATTTCTAAATCACTCTCGTGGGCTATTCCACTGTTTGAAAGGGAAAAAAGCCCAGGTAAAAGAATGCACAATAAATGCCATCAAATTGCTATTATCATTATTAGCTTTGTTATCATTATTGTTTATTGTTTCAACAAATACCAATGCTCTTGGTCCAATTACAGTGAAATTGGCATTTTCCTGAAATTTTATCCTTTTCATCCCCTGATGGTTTATCTCTACAAAATAGCAATTCTGTACTCTCACACTTTCCTTCCCATCTATCAAACAATAAAGAAGGTTATCAGGCATCTGTGACAGAATCCATTTCCTTACTATGTCTCTAAAACTCCAGGAAAGAATGCAAAGCAATAAGTTTGGCTGGTGACACCTTTCAATCTGTGATGTATCTCAGAGGACTTGGAAGAAAACTGAAGAAAATGTCCTGGGCCAATCCAAACACAAAGAAGCTGGTCAAGTCCACTCGTTAAATTCTTCTTCAAGGTCGTCTCAATGGACTTTTGTTCTCTCCAGCTACCTAACCAGGCTAAATTGATTGGAGTTTTAGAGGAATATCTCCAGTTTCTCATATTTCTTTACAGATTTATTGACATTTTTAGTACTCTGAATAGGTTGTCAAAGTTTTGACTTTGTCTAGTCATATCAAGTTCTTGATATATATTATAACTTACGTTGAGAACACTTGAACCAGCAAGATGCTTAGTGGGCAAATAAATGCACCTGTGTATAAACCTGGTAACCTGAGCACTGTGGCACATGTGTATCTCCTCTCTCTCTCTCTCTCCTTCCCTCTCTTTTTCTCTCTCCCTCCCCTCTTTCTTTAATAATTAAAATAATAAATAAAAGATTGCTCATCTTCTCTGAAAAACCTGTCATAATACATCAAAGATGTCCAATATGAATAAAATACATCTGTTATTGCTTCATCAATTTAATATATTTACATGATCCATAGCAAAAAGTGAAGGAATCGATGTGTATATATTCTATTTCTTAAAGTTCTAGGGAAAGGGAGGATAGTATCATCCATCATGGACAAACTCTACTAATTGTTACCTTCCAGTGGAAAACAAATAGCCAACTCAAAATTAAAGAAATAAATGGGGAATTTGTGGGGAGTTAATAAGCTATACCTTAGAGTGACTTTCAAAGGGCACATCCAGCCCAAGGCACCCTTTCTTTCTTCAATTCTCTCCCTCCAACTCCCTCCTCTTATACGGAGGACCTAACAAGATCCTCACATATAGTAGTAAGAAGCACTTCCACCACTGAACTCTAGTTCTGGCATCTCAGGGTCATTTTCCATGGAAGGCTGCAATACTCAGCTTCACTCTCCTCCCTTTTTTTCACTTTGGACTGAGCTTTCCATTGACCAGCTCCAATTAGAATCTAGTAGGCATACAAAGGCTTATAAACCAAATGCCATATATGTAATGTGTACTGGCCAGGCATTCTGCAAGGACTACGTGTTAAAGCTAGAGATTCCCATGAAATTGAGATATTTCTCTTTCTGGATGATTATAAGATTAAAAAAGAAGAAATGAAGGCTGGAGTGATGGTTTAAGGGTTAAGATTTTGCCTCACAAGCAGAAGGTACTGAGTTCAGATCCCAGGTCCCACGTAAAAACACCAGGAAGAAAAGGTGGTGGCCTGCATTTCCTGCACTGGTGGGTGAAGCCCAGAAAATCCAAAGTGGAACAAAAAAGAGGTAGAAGCAAACCAGGATGACTCTTGAAGCCAACCTGGGTCCTCCACAGGGACATAGTGCCCTCTGACACACACACACACACATACACACACACACACACACACACACACACACACACACACGCACGCACGCATGCATGCACATGCACACATGCACACACACAATAAATAAATTATTAAAAAAATGAGTAAAACATTTCTGTGAAAAGATGATTTTCTTGTAATTAAATAAGAAAGTTCTTACTGGTATAGTTAACAGGTAACTGAATATGTGGGCATCAAGGAATTCTGTAACCAGGCACCATACCTCAAAGTTGGAGAAACATGAGATACATTTTTGTATCAATTTAAAAATGTAATAAAATTATGAGATTTAAAAAAATATCAAAGCAACTACATTTCTGGAATGTGTACCTCGTCATGCAATCTTGTCATGGTCCAGTGGGGAGAGAGAGGGAAAGAGACAGAGATGAGAAAAGAATGAAACAGAAGGGAGAGGGAGAGGAAGGGAGAGAGAGGGAGAGAAAAAGAGAGAGAACAGAATTAAAACCTTGTGTCAGGCCCACCTTAGGGCTCTTTGTGCACCAATGTAACCTCCAGAGGTCAAGCAATACAGAAAGAGAAAATTGAGGACAGAGAAAGTAGATGGATGGCACTGAAAATGAGGAGCCAACTTCTGTGTTCCTTAAAATGTTGATTCCGGATACTATTTATAAAGGTTTCTTTCTGAAATTAACCCCACAGACTCATGCTTTGAAGACTTGTTCTCCAGTTGGTGGCAGAATCTGGGGATGTTCTGGGAATTTGAGAAGTGCAGCTTGCTTGGTAGATGTAGCCTCTAGGGTCAGGACTTTGAAGCTCATGCCCAGACCATTCCTTGTTCTCTGCTTCCTGGTTTATAGTGATTGGAACAGCCACTGCTGTATGTTCCCACAGTCTGTCCTCCATGAGGAGCTAAAACATTCTGAAACCTGAATCAAAATAATTGTTTCTTATCTTAAGTCATTTTTGTTAGGCATTACAATCACAGCCAAGCAAAAGTAACTTGCTTGATACCTGCATAAGTAAATGTAAATGACTTTATAGTTAACTTCTACAAGTGTAAAAGATATTCTATATTGTTTATAATAGCGGATAATATTTCTTCTACCTCAGTTTTAAATAGCTCAGAGATTCCTTGTCAAGGAAACTTACTCAGTTTTATCCATCATGTGCATTTGGATGTAAGTGCTATTTCTTAAAATACTCATACATATCTTTATATTCTTGCTTAACTTTGTTAGTCAAATAGATCTGAGTTATTTCTTTAAATACTCTGAGACTCACGTAAAGTCTCTCCTTTCTGAGCACATGGCCTTGTTTATTTCTTTGTTTGTTGTTTTATTTGTTTTTAACCAAGCAATTGGAGAGTACAGAGTTGCTCATTCAGCAACATAATAGGGACCCTGGTGATACAACAAATCCTCTCTTTATAAACATATTCCTCACATCAAGAGTTAGAGCAATTCCACTTTCCTTAAATGAACTTGTCCTTGGTGACTTTAGCATGGATGATGCTCATGAATTTTGAGGTCAAATGACGGCAAATTTTTCAGTTGTCAATTTGGTCCCTCCAAATGTCTTTTCTGGGAAAGCTGGTGACCCTTATGATGTATGACTAGACTAAGATTCCCATGCTTCCAGTAAGCCCAAACTGATCTTATGAAAATGTATGGCCCAAAGGGAGAAACTAGCCAGTCTGCTCCTGTTCTAGCCGTTCTCGTGAGAGCACCAAGCAAGTTTGGATGGAATAAGCCATCAGGGTTATACAAGCCTAACGTCCACGTGTCTTTAACCACATCAGTGAACTAAGTAACAACCTCCCAACTGCGTCCAGTCAACCCAGAGGATCCATTTTAAGCCCTACATTTTTTTAGATATTCTATAAAGCAACAGATCACTAGACTGACCGTATCCGCCATTTTTGATATTTAATGTGTTTCTGAGTTGTTCCCCAAGATGGATATGCTTTTCAGTCTCCTTTTATGAGTATATGAGGATTCCTATGTCCCAAAAACCTGTCTTTTACACTAAAAAGCTCATGAAGCATTATTGTATGACCCTAAAGCCAAGAATCTTTTTGTGATTCCCGTGTGAAATGAGGAAGCTTTGCAGTTGGTGTTGTGCCCAAAACATTCTTTTTCTCTTGTTAATGAGTGAAAATCATCTGTGGTAATTGCAGTGTCTAGTTATCTGGGACCCCAAGTTTGCACACCACAGTGTTCAAAAGAGTTGTTAGAGAAATTAATCATTGCAGTGGCCAGTGTGAAGCTGGCCGGGGGTCCTGGCATGCAGGGAAGGAGCTCTTCTCAGTGTAGCCATGCTTCTAAACATATAGCTCAACTCCTTTTATCGCTCCGAACCAATTAAATATGAGCAAACCTAGTGGCTTCTGATAATGAGTATAGGGAATAGGGTCAATGTACCTGTGGGAGAGTTCTTTCTGAAGCAATCAGAGGGGCAGTCCAATTATTTGTAGCAACTTTCAGTGCTGAACAGCAAGTCTGCTTCAATCCTATCGCTTAGGTTCTATGCTAAATCCACAGAATCTGGTGTTGCCTAAAAAGTATGTGTCTGTTTATGATTCTAGCCAGAAAAAAACTACATCTTACTCTCTGTGAACCCAGAGGAATTTCCCAGTGCCTTTATTCTGCCTCTGTCCCAGAAGGAATTAGTTATGATAAATGTGAGGTTGATATATAAAAGCCATGTATCATAGTTACATATTCTGCCTACTTCTATTTGGTCTCCCCATCATGCAATATAACACTAGTGATAGCCATCAACAAACTGTTCTTGTGCATTGCTGCTATGCTATCCTGATGCCATTGTGCTCATACAAACACAGGATTATGATACCATCTTTTTACCGACATTTTTCTCTTAGTCATACACACACGTCATGGATCATCCCACATATACAAACATTTCTTCTTGGTTTGTCTTTTCTGAACAACTGCTGGAGCTCACTAGCTCATTCTTTTTGAAGGGAATCCAGGAAAATTTATTTCCTTTAAATTCCAGTTCACCTTGCGCTTTCTGTTTCTTTCTTATAATCTTACAGGGGAAGAAAAAAAAATACAAAAACACTTTCTAGTCCCCAGCAGCAGGAGCCACTCACTGGAGGCACAAAAGGCCCAGGACCCGGACAAGGAAAAGTTTGCTCATTTTTCTCCAGTCCATGTGCTACAAGTTAGAAAGCTGTGAAACATAGCTTTAGATTTGTTTGTTTAAATATTAAAGGTCCCATGTGACATACCCCTAGGGCACTTCCCTTCCATACTGACGATTGTCTGAAAGAGGGTCAAGGAACTTTTCATTCTCCAGGCCACTCAAACATGATTTTAGTTTGAAATCAAGCAAAGAGATCAATAGGGAATGAGTTCATAACAAAACACAGTGCTTTGGCATAAGAAAAGATATTGACAGTGAAAACCAAGCCAAGCCTACTGTGGACTCCAGGTGAGCATGGATCTGCCAGCACCGAGGTGCACATCAGGGCAGGAGACCTGCGGCAATGCGAGGGAAGGAGACTGATGCACTAGCAGAACCTTTTGATACTGTGATGCAGGACACAACACAAACTCCAGAAATACTATGGAACTTTCCAGGTTTTGTGTTAGAGAAAAACAACAGAGCTGGAGATAAGGTCAATTATACTAGCCAAAGCCTCCATTTTCTACCAAATCCATAGCCATCATTGCATATATATAGCTAAATATATGCATGTGTGTTCTTTATTATGTCCATTACTAAATGCTGTCTTTGTGAGTAAAACTAAGTCATGAAGGGCTGCAGGGAGGGGGCATATGATGGCTCAAGGAATAAAATGTTTGCTCTTGAAGCCGCGGTCTGAAGTTCAGATATTTGGAACCCATGGAAAGTGCCAGGTAAGTGTGTGTGTGTTGGAGGCGAGGACAGCAGGCTGTGATCCCAGCACTAGAAGGGATAAAAACGAGGAATCCCCAATGCAAGCCAATGAGCCTCAATGAACCTTAGGTTCGGTTAAGAGATATTTGCCTTATCAGAAAAGTGAAGGGGGTTTGAAGACGACAGTTGTCATTAACTTGAGCGTTCACAAGCATGTACACATATGTGGACATGCATCCATCCATACATGTGTCCCCACACATGCGAACATGCATACTTATGTAGACAGGTACCACAAAACACACACACACAACAAAAAAGTTGTCAGGTTGTATGATGTGGTACATACTGAGACAGGAACACTGTTGCATGTTTTAGGCCAGCCTAAGCTATGTACTAAGATTCTATTTCAAAAATACATACACACAAAAAACCCACAGAGCGTGATTATAAGTCAATAGAAGGAGAAATATGATCAAAGGATTAATTAAACGTGAAATGTCATAATGGAATCCATTATGGATATATATATATATATATATATATATATATATATATATATATATGGACACGTATAAAAATTTGAAAGTAATGTAAAATGCAAAATAATGAAAAACCCCTGTCTTCTTCAATTTCAGTCAACATTCAGTGTTGCAGATATAATATTCTGCAATGGAAATGTATTTATTAATTATGTTGGCTTATATTTTTCCTTAGATCAACTTCGGAAAAAGTATAAGGAGTAAATAAAATAAAAATCATCTCATAATGGTCAATAGAAATTATTATGGAGCACCTGTACATGATTTGGCACATGAACATTGTACTATGAAAGACAAAAGATTTCAAGGACACACAGCTCCCTCAGAGCACAGCAAAGGTTGATGCTGGATGTGGGAAAAAGGTTGCTACTCTCCCTGGTGGTCTGCTCACTGGTATATCAATCCTTGTTCCAGCAAATGCCTGTTCACGTGTCATTAAGAACAATCCAAATGATACTTAGTAAATCGCACATACAGAAGACTTGCTTAATCCCTTCATTTGCCAGATTAGATTTTTCCTTCTCTCTTAGCTACTGTTACAAAGGAAAACATAAAATCAAAAATTTATTTTCCCTGGGCAACTCTTCAAGGCCTTTAGGCTGGAGAAACACTGTAGCAGACAGACTCAGTATTTGCCCCTTTGTTTAAAGTTTAGGAGACTGGTGGGGAAGAATTTTATAATGAAAGAAATAGGGGTTTAGGATTGGATAATAATGGGTGAAATGACAGGAATTCATATGCAAAGCCTTAAAAGAGCATAAATAAACAGAAAGATGAAAAAAATCTGATGGAACTCTTGGACACTTGTGAACAAGTCAACATCATGCTTGCTCCTTTTCTTCTTGTACAAACAATGTGGGGCTTCCCTATGCTTTGATTTTTGGACTCGAGTTTGCTATTAGCTTAGTCAACGGAAACACATTGATCATTTAGGTCCTATTTAGACTTTTGCCTAATCCCTTCATATGTGAGATTAGACTTTTCTTTCTCTCTTAGCTATTTTTACAAAGGAAAACATAAAATCAACAATTTATTTGCCCTGGACAAGTCTTCAAGGCCTTGAGGCTGGAGAAACACGGTCTCAGAGAGACTCAGTATTTTCTCCTTTGTTGAGCTAGCTCCTTTAAGTTTAAATTTAACGTAGCCACAAATTTTCCTGTTTCACACTCTAAAGAGGAATCTCATACTTCCCACAGAAAACCAGAGCTTTCCATCCATCTTTCTAAAACTGAAATTGAATTCCTTTCAATACTTTGGGAAAAAAGATACAGGCTGTTATGTTTGCACGGGGCTGATTCTTTACAGACTTCCAGAATATGTTCTAGCCATATCTCTGTGTTTCTGTAGATGTGTTTATTTTAGATTGGCAAATCTTCTATACACTAAAAACTTTGAATATAAGAAGATATTATATGGATTTGTCTTTAAAAAGCAGTTAATTATAATTAACCATAGACAGTCACAGAATTAATAAGGAGGCAGTCTTTGAAATTGGTCTCTTTTGCCCAAGCAATTCTTTGGATGCCTTCATTTACTACTGAATGGCAAGTTAAGACAGAATTAAATGTTATCAATAAGGAGTTGAGCGGTGTTTATTCATTACATTTCCAAGTTATCAGCTGTTTGCAGCTGAATCCCTTCAGGAAGCAGCTCTGGGAGGGGGAGACTGGCAAAAGCCTATAATTAAACTATGGGGAAAACATGGATACTTAGAGTTTGTCCAAATGAGTTGTTCTGCAAACCTAAAGCTTTGCACCCAGTTTTTCTCTGAGTGTATTGGAATAATCACAGCTGATTTACATCACAGCTTGATCGTACTCCTAGGAGTGACTGGCACATATGAGATACAGTAGATGCTCAATAAATATTCAATATATAATTGCCCTGTTCCAGGATGTGAAAACTAATTTCAACCCTGAGAAAAGAAGTTTCATGTACATGAAACATCCAAAACAATGTTAAGTAGTAGTTGGTTAAGTAGACAATCGGGGACTGAGGAATAATAAAAGCACAGGGACAGGGCATGCCCTTGGAGGAGGGGAGCACTTGCAGTACAAAATGAGCAAATGAGCCAGGAGGAAAGGTGCCAGGAGGAATGGACAGGAGCCAACATGGAAGGCTGACATGGAGGGCAGTGGAAGCCACTGTTGGTAAGGAGAGCTGAGGCCTGTGCGCATGAGTTTGGAAGTAAAAGTGGCACTTTGTTGGCAGGCTAGACTAATCAGATTTAGCCACAGTCCTGAGAGAATTTTGAGGTGTTCTGTGCAGGGAACTGACAGGTGTGAACGAGGCTTAAGCAAAAACAACCTAGAAAAGTAAAGCATGATTGGCCAGAAAAGAGCCTAGAGTAACAGAAAGACAGGACTCAGAGCACAATGGCAGCATCTTCTTGCACACTCACTCAAAAAATACACAGCCAGAAAGATCTCTCTGAGCAATTCTGATTGCTCTTTAAATAACTACAGATTCTATAATGTAACACTTTTACTTTTAGAGATGTGTTATATGAGAAAATGAATATATTATAAAAGATTTCCCTACCAGCATGTACAATGCAACATTCTTTACACAATGATTAAATTCAAAAATTATGCAACCTTTAAACTGTATACCCATGGAAAAAGACAATTGTCTGTGAAATGGAAATGGAAATGGAAAAGCAGCACAATGGCAAGCAGTACGCAGAGCATGGTCCCCAAGTACACATTCAGAACAAGGCTGTGTAGTACACGTCAGCCTGTTCAGCTGCTGAGAACAGAAGCCAGCATTCTTCTTATCTAAGAGTTCCTGCTTTAATGCTGGTTACTAAGATGGACAGAAGCTAGAATGAAGGAAGGCTCCCTAACTTCCTTTATATTCCCTGTTCTCCATCAGTGCAGACAAGCGATAATCAACCAGGAGGAACTGACCTCTTTTAAGGGAATAGTTTGTTGCAGTTTGCCTGCATGGTTGCAGATAAATGACCATCAAACAGCTTAAGGGAACAAGGTGTTTATTTCCTTATGGCAGTCCGGTTATAGCTCTCAGTCCAGCTTAACAGGAGAGCATGCACCAACACCAGGGCTGAGGGAACTGGCCACACCATCTCTACGTAATGGCTGAGAGAGGGATGATCCTTATTTGCCAGACCAGCATGTCTGGCCACGTGTACAAAAGGATGCCTACTTTCTCAACCAGCTGTCTGTATTTTATTCCAGGGCCTAATCCCACCTGATGGACCTTCCGCATCAGATAGACAATCTCCTGCAGGTTTGCTCTGGGCTTAACTCAACCATTAATTCTCCACAAATGTGCCCAGAGCTCAAACCCTCGACAAAGTTGAAAATGGAAAATAAAATACAGACAAAAAATACAGACAAAAGAAATTTTAGGAAATGCCTAAAGTTTATGAAAAGCAAAAACAAAAAAGCCAAATATTAAGGAAAAATATCTTTGTTTCTGACCCCCCCAAATCCACCAGAGTCACACGCTGTTGGTTCTCCATTCATGTCACCTTCAAGACGCTAAGGAGCCGTGTGAGTAGCTGGATGAGATGGGTGGGATAGGCAAAGAAGCATCGTGAGACTTAGTACATCTGAGGCAGCTGGTGGTCAATGCCAGAGTGCCGCGTCCTTATCCAACCATGCTGTTTTGACAAGGCCGGCATGGCAGAATATTGTTTCAAGGAAACATTTTTTGGAAAAAGGATATGGCATTATTCGAAATAAATAAGAGAAATAAGGAAAATATTGGAATAGTCAGGCCTTAATGTTATTGCCTGCCTTAGTGTTACTGTCTGGTTCTGGCCTAAAGCCTGCTGGCTGGGAGTGACACATTAACATCTAAATGGGCAGTTGCTTGGTGCTAGGGGCTCTCCCTATGTAAGTAAGTTTTGCCTCTGGCAGGAGGATTCCTCCCTTCTACCTTCTGCATGTTCTTAGATCTTTTTGTTATTTTTCTCAGTACTAGCTAGTTTACAGTCCCTTCCCCACACATTTGATGTTTATACATAAACCAGAGAAAATCTACTTTGAAACATTCATTCTCCCTTTGTGTTTAGCAACTGAGTATCATGCCTGCTTTAACTCTACCTGGAGACATCATGTCTGTACCAACACAGAATATATATGTCACCTCTGCTATTCCTACATTACCTGGAATGAATATGTATTACATAATCCTGTAAAGAATTTGGTCTGGTTTTCTTTGATGTTTTCCCTATGGGCATAGTGACACATCCCCTGATCTTTACTTTTGATTTTCTAAAGTATATAAACATTGCTAAAAATTTCAATAAAGAGTTCAGATTCACTCAACCCAGAGAGCTGTGTGTCTGTCTCCATCCACTGAAGCCTTGCCCACCTTGTCGAGGAGAGCCCTGGATTTGAGGTTGCAGCCTCAGACTGCAACACCAGAGAGCTGTGTAAACACAGGAAAAGTCAATAGATTTGATGAGAGACTAGTATTTATAACATTCAAAGGTCATGAAAAATATGATTCTATGAACCTAGAAGATCACAATTCCTAGAATTTCAGCAAATGCCAGTGGTAAAAACCAAACCCCTAAACATGAAAACACTGAGTAAATTTTTCACTGTATGAGTTGGCTCCTCATACACGCCCATAGGCATACATAAGAAAGTAGGCCGGAAATTCTGACAAAGTGGCATGGGTGAGGGGAATGTCTTCACTGATGCTGTCAGAGGACTCTGAGGCAGAATCTCACTGGTGAGCAGTGCCAGTTCTCTGGAAGAGGATAGGGCAAGAGACCATCCTTGCAAGGTTCAAGAGCAAGAAAACAAAGAACAGAAGCTTCCTTTCAAACACAGTGCCCTTTGACACACACACTCACACACACACACACACACACACACACACAATAAATAAATAAATAAACAATAAATAAATAAATAAATAAACAAATAAATAAATAAATAAATAAATAAATAAAATATTATAAAGGTCCTAAAAAGAGATAAAGTGAAATAAGGAGAATAAGGAGATCTTTCAAGAGTAGTAAGAGAAAGAGGGTTCCTGTCTAACAAGAGTAGGAAAATGGAGCATTGTTACTGGGAAGATTCTGACACCTTAAAAAGCTCTCCAACATAAGCAGCAGACAGAGGCAGGAGTCCAGCAAATACTGGACACAATGGAATGAGTCAAGAATCATGACTTTCATTCTGCAGCTTCGAATGGTGAGGAAAAAGCCAAGCCTGGGGAAGCCTAAGGCTTAGCCCAGCAACACTTAAGAAGCTCAGAAGATATTCTGTGGAAGTGAAGATCTGGGTGGTCCAAGTGAAGAACTTTGGTGGAGCCCACTGTATTACACAAGTAGACCTGGAAGAAAAATGAGTGTCTGGGAGAACTGGAAGACTGAGTGTGACAGAGACTATTACCAGAAACAGTTCCTTCTAATGTTGAGTCCATCACCCACGACGTGGTGTCTCTCCACCCACTCACACACTCATTCACATGATTACACAGCTCCAGGCTGTGATGACGAAGAAAGGTAAGTTCTGCCACC
Organism: Typhlomys cinereus; assembly: GCA_023101885.1. Classification (NCBI taxonomy): domain Eukaryota; kingdom Metazoa; phylum Chordata; class Mammalia; order Rodentia; family Platacanthomyidae; genus Typhlomys; species Typhlomys cinereus. The sequence continues at coordinate 1,882,474 of JALPQD010000225.1, read as the reverse complement.
CACACCTCCGCCTCAACCATCCAGAGACTCGGACATGGACGGGGAGTTTGTCAGAGCAAAATCTCAGTTTATTGGGGGTAACAAAATGGCTTATACAGATAAAAGGACCACAGGGTGCCAAGGGCAGCCAATTGTGTCAAAGGTCAACACAACCTTCAGGTTCCACAGATCAAGTCCAATGTAACTCAGCACAGAAGGCAGGTCAATACCTGAAAGCCAATTAGGGGTCTCTGTAATGTGATCAGGGTTACGCCCAGGGCACTAGCTCTCAGCGCCATCTTTAGTCCCATGTGCTCAGCCATGCCCTGGGGCAAATCCTGGCTGGGCCCAACATCTCCCCCTTTTTGTTTTAGTAGAAACTATATTTTACAATTGGTAGCTTGGGGAAGTTGCATGTGGCTCACACGGGCAATACAGGGCTGTCATTAGAACAAGGCCTCACAAGCTTCCAAACTTGAATCACATCTTGGGGGGCATTGATGGAGCACTGCTGAGAGATGTGCTGAGGAAACACTTAAGCGATATAGTTATTAAAAGAACAATTTTTTTCTAGATGATAGGTCAAACCCAGATCGACTCCACCTTGGTTTAGGCAAGGTATCAATCAGGTCATCTTGAGTTAGATCAGGCCTAAAAAGATTATGATTAACATCTTCCTAGAGCACACTGTGGATAGTTTTATTAAGATTAGGTGGATAGATTTCCCAGTGTCTTTGGAATCTCAATTCAAGTTGTCCTTTTTGAAAATTTAAAATTTAAAACATTAATGGTAAATAATGCCAACTCTAACTGTTGATGTGGGCTTACTCGCCCTTTTTGTTTTAGTAATTGGACCTTTAATTTAGTTGGGTATGGGGTCATCGAGCAGAGGGGGATGTCTGTTTTGGAATTTTAAAGACCTATAAAGACCTTGAGAGACCCATCCCAGCATGGCTGTTCTAAACCTGCCTACTCTACCCCTTAACTTATTTGAGGACCCAGACTGCTCAAGGGATGAGGGGCGACAACCATTTGACTGCTTCCTGCTGAGAAGGGACAATGAAAGTGAAAACAGCCTTGTGTCTTCATCTAATAAATGCTGGAATAGTCTAGAGGTCATTGACAGATGGCTTTATTACTTTAAGGTCCCTTTAAAAGAGACAAAACACAGGTTAAACTTTTAAGATCTATACAAGGATTAAACCATTGTAACTAGGAAGGCACATGGGATAAACCAAATAAGCTCAGTAATCTTATTGTGGGTACAGGCAAAAGTTAGTAAAGAAAACCTGTTACCTCACCTGGAATAGTCATTGTCTTTGTCTGGTGTAAAATCAAGAATTAATCTACATACTGAAGACCTTTTTTATCTAGCAGGTGAGAATCTCTATGATCACATTTTAAAACCTGTTTAAAATCATGTGAACTGCCTGTTTTGTTTCATTAAACGAGGGAATGTCTAAAAGCAACATCATTAAGCATATAAGGAATCTCAGTAATTATTTTGTGAGTGACTGATGAACCTGTCATTTTCTTGATCATTAACATTTTAGTAAAATCAAAGATTGACAAAAACCTAGGAAGGAAGTTGAACACTAGAATTTTGTGCTCCCTAGTCTAGAAACAAAGAGCTTCCCATTTGCATGTTAAACCCAAGGTTCTCATGAGATGCTCAACCTGGCATTTTGGGCATTCTTTTGCTAGATATCAATAGCAAACTCCTTTTTCCCATCGGAGGGAAGCTAAGAGCTTCAGGCCACATTGTTGGTCCCCACCAGAGGGCTCGACCCTTGGGCCCTGGGGTTCAGGGGGCAATCTTCCTCTAGTGAAAATTCCCAAGGTTGGGACATAGGCCACACGAAAGCTTCCTGTGCTTGTAACCATCTCAAAGTGCCCAGTCTGGTCATATTCAAAGCATCTTTTATATCTCTCTCCTGTCGGAAGGGGTCCTGGGTTGGTCTGCTTGGGCGTGCCTGTTAATTTTCTACCTATCTCCTTAGACAAATGTCAGGTTTTGATTTCTTTGTTTTGTGGCTCTTTCTCTTTTCTTTCCTTTCTCCAGATTAAGTCTTAGATCACTTGTCCTATTTTAAAGTCCTTAAATTGGTTTAAAAATAAGTTTAAAAGGGGTTATCTCTTGTCTAAGATGTAAACAAGGCATGTCCGAGAATATACTACAAGTTGACTCTCTTTCAGGTTGGCAGGACTAAGCATTTGTATTTTTTTAGCTAGTTCCTGGACACAGGAAGGGGAAATCTCTCCTTTGGCTTCAATTTAGTGGACCTGGATTTGGGGAAAGGACACATGGCTCATCAGAGTTTTGCCAGGCACTATATAAACCCAACGACTAGATTCTAATCCGATCCCACTCTAGACTGTATGTTATCACCATGGAAACGCAGAACTGGCCCAATCGAATCTTATGGCTTCAAGGGATTTCATTGTGGAGTGCACAGGTGTAATAGATTTCCCACCTCAGGCCGACATTCATTCACACATTCACACAGAGGTTAAAACATTTCTCCCAAATTTTAAAGGTGCCCTTTTCCTCCCCATCCAGGAAAAGCCTGTTCATTTTTATCATGAGATCCAGCATTCAAGTTACAGCCAAGCTGGCATCTGGTGGGAGGGGCCTCTGCAGGCCCTAGTCTCAGACCTTCCCTAGGGCCAGAAGAGTGACAGGCGCACTCTGCTCATGGCCCCTCCAATGAGCTTCCAGTTGCCCTTGAGAAGTTGGGATTCTATGAGTAACCAAATTCCTGCTTAATCAAAACAGACAATTGAAATACATTTGAATACATGAAGCTTAATTCTTAATCTCTAATTTCTGAGGCTCAATGTCTTTTCTTCTATAGCATGGAAGAAGCATGATGTATAACTTTTTTAATCACCATTTTTAATTTTTAATCTTTTTATAAACCCAACACTCCATAAACATTTATAGCGTACTTTAACATCCTTTTAAGCAACCAAACTCAAACCTCCTGTACACATTTTAATTTTTTAAGTGAGATTTTTTTTATCCTGTAAACCTTCTTTTAAACCTTTTATACATTTAAGTACCATACTTTTTTTATATTTTCTTTATCCTCTTTGATGGTTTCCTGTTGTTTTTACATAAGATATCCTGTAAGAAAAGTCCTTTAAAAGAATTAATAACAGTAGACTCATCATAAAAATCATTGTATCTGAATTAAGTTTGCAAGATTATAACAGAATACAGGAGTACACTTGGAATTAGAAATCAGATTTTTCCCCAAGGAAAGGGGCTCACACATATGAGAATGAAGAAATTCCAATGAATTTCTCAGAAATCAGTTTTTCTTTTTGACTGTTAGATATGTTAACATTACACATGTGAAAAAAGTGATGTTATCAGATCCTAAGTAAAAACACAATACCACCTTTTATGAAGCTTCATAAAAACCAAGATATTTTAATCGGTAAGTTCTCAGGACTTTTGATGTTCATTTTTAAGTGTGCACGTGCACTTAAATTGGGCATGCCAAATAATGAACAAAGTCAAAACCAAAATGTGATTATAAGCATGCAATAAAATCTGAAGTGGACACAACTGTTATTTTGAAACATCGGAAATTCAAGTAACCAAGCAAGACAACTTTTTAAAGTAACCCTTTATCATCCCAGGCAACCTACAGAGAACAACATTTAGTTTTTTGGTACCCCCAGTGGATGAGGGGCAAAGGCTTTTAAATCAAGCTTTATATAAACGCAAACAGAAGCAGTTCTCATCCGCTCACATGCGGAGCTGAGGAATTTGTACATCAACCCCCCCCCCTGAGCTCCCCACTCTAGCCTGCCAGGGACCATGCCTACACGAGGATTCGTGATAGGTTTTTGTGAAGGCATATGGGGGGGTCTACTTCTAACCCGTCTCCACCGCCTTCTCCCTTGATGAAGGGAATTGTGTGTCCCAGGCACTCTCTCTAGCGGCAGCCACTTCTCCATACTAGTTTGCGCCCACAGCCTCCCTCCCCCGCTGGATCGAGCCGGCAGGTTGCAGTCAGGAGAGGCCAGCTCCTTTCTCTTGCTAAACCATGCCATGCGGCTCTGCACAGAGCTCAGGAGTTTCCTGAAGGGGAAGTGAACATAACTCTTCCCTCTCACCAGGTCAACCCGCAACTCTATGCTCTGTTCCCAATCATTTTGCACTCGCAGTGGCCCCACCCGCGCTCTCAGCCTTGTCTCCGCACCATTTGTAAGCATTATTTGGCTCCACCACACCTGGAGCCCACAACTCTGTGTAACATTCTCACCATGCACACTGTGATAGGGTACCATTCTCTAAATGGCAGGCATGCCCATCATCCCCTTGGCTTCCTGCACCCTGCCATGGCCCAGTGGAATCCCCACCTCACCACCACAGGTCTTCGGTCACCTCCCCCTTACCCTTTGTCTGCTCCATCTGTACCTTAGTTTCCAGAGGGGGCTGGATTGGGTCGGGAAGGAAAACCATCTTAAGTGCAGACACCACAGGATGAAAATCCAAAGGAGGCAATATCTTAAGTTTTTTTTTTTTTTTTCACTCTCTGGCTTGATTCTCTATCTTATTCCACGTGTCTCATGAATAAATGTTGGACATTTGGGCAAATGGAGCCAACTCATGAGATGATTCCCACACCTCGGTAATGAAGGGCTCTGGGATTTCAAAACCATGGCTTTTTAATACATATCTCAGTGCTGATGGCACTTGGTCAACCTTGTAAGATGTGTTACTCATACTTAGAGTCAAAAACTTACCTCAAGACCTGATTTGCTTCATCTGATTTAGGAATTCTCACACAGGGGCACCAGTTTGTTGAGTCCACCACCCAGGACATGGCATCTCTCCACCCATTCACACACTCATTCACACGATTACACAGCTCTAGGCTGTGATGACAAAGAAAGGTAAGTTCCACCAACCACACCTCCACCTCAACCCTCCAGAGACTCGGCCATGGACGGGGAGTTTGTCAGAGCAAAATCTCAGTTTATTGGGGGTAACAAAATGGCTTATATAGACAAAAGGACCACAGGGCACCAAACGGGCAGCCAATTGTGTCAAAGGTCAACACAACCTTCAGGTTCCACAGGTCAAGTCCAATGTGACTCAGCATAGAAGGCAGGTCAATACCTGAAAGCCGATTAGGGCTCTCTGTAATGTGATCAGGGTTCCGCCCAGGACACTAGCTCTCAGCGCCATCGTTAGTCCCATGTGCTCAGCTATGCCCTGGGGCAAATCCTGGGCAGGCTCAACACTCTAAGGCCCTCCAACGTTTCTGAGGTTTGGGAACTCTCTGGATATCCTCAGGCCTTGAGCATTAGGTTGGAACTATTAGGTAGTTTTCCAGGAACCCTCCAGCCTTCAGCACCAGACTGGAACTCCTGAGATATTCAGTTCTTGAACTGAACAACAATGGGCAGCTATTGTTGGACTACTTAGATTTTATCTTTAAGTCAATCTCTTCTGGGGAACCCAACAGTTAGAAGTGGTCAGTGACTATGCTCTAGAAATGGAACAATAGGCTGTTTTAAAAGTTTGTTAAATCAGCAACTTGGGGTCAGATGAAAATGATTTCTCATGTTAAAATCTTACAATTTTCATGTTTCTTAAAAGAAGTTACAGAATATTTTACAACCATGGTTCTGAAACTGAGAGGTGCCTGCCTCCAATGGACATAGAGTGAGCTCTAGAAACATTGTTTGTCATGGCCAAATACTGGCATGTTTCCAGCTTCTCCAGAGCAGACTAGCATGTTTCTGTCAGAACATGAATGCACATGACAATTCCCAGTGAAAAAAATACCTTAAAATATCACTCAACTCAGGATGTAGTGAGATTCAGAAACCTTTAGAACACAACACACATGAAAATAAAAATTCCAATATTAATAAAACTATTGTCTAACTTTAGGGCTTAATACAAAGGTTGTTTGACCCTGCATTAGTCCTTTCTTTTAATATATTTATTTTGTCAAGATTTAATTTTGACTATAGTAAAGTCATAAGGGGAAAGACATATATTGGCATATATTAACAAAATTGCAAAGGACAAAAGTCATTACACAAATCCATAATCCTGTGGCAGAAAAAGAAAATGCTCAGTTCTGCATAGGTATTTTGGTTTACCGAAGAGTCACAATTATTTCACACATTGAGACCCTTGTGGAAAAGAAATAAAACAAAGGCTGTGGTAGTCAAAAGAATCTGAATTTTCTGGCCGCATGAGCCACAGAAGGACTGATGCAGTTGTTGGAGTGCATTTGGCAGGTGGACATGGAGGTGGCGTCCCAGAGACAAGCCACCAGCAAGGTCTGTGTGATGGACAGCTGCTTTCTTGAACATGTCTTTCTATTCTTAAAGTGCCATTATTAATCTTGAGAGGGAGAATTAAAAATTTCCTCTTTTTATTTATTTTTAAATTTCATTGAGGATTTTTCATATGCAAGTATGTTGTTGCCTGAGCACCTCCCTACTTTCCCCTTAATCTTCCTCCTCCCCCCATTCCCCCATCACTTCTGCAATCCAGCCATGTCCTGCCCACCTTCCTGCCCTTCTGGGTAGATGGATCACAGGGCTCCCTTTGGGGTGCCTATGTTGGTAAGGGAGTCAGATATCTGTTGCTGTATGTGTGACTCTTCAGTGGACAAAGTCAAGTGGGAGGTTCCTCTTTCCTTGCCCAGTACCTGCCCAAGTGACATTCTCTATCAGGGGAAAAAGAGGGATCATGGGTAATTAATTGCTACCTGAATGAAGTTTAAGCTACCTCTTATTGTCAGGGAACTCATGCTTGACACTGTGAACCTATTCAAATAACAGTAGAAGGGAAGAAAATGGACACTAGACAGGAAAAGATGTCTTAGAATTAACTATCTAAACACTTATTTAGCCCTTAGATAGAAAAATTCCCAGAGCTCAACTGAGATGCAACCTAGTGAGGCAGAAAATCAGTTTTCCCTCTTTCTATTTTTCACTCATATTCAGTTGCAAAAAATAAGATTTTTTAGCCTGTTAATACTTCAGGATCACAGTGAACATCAAACCCTAATATCACTCTGCAAACATGGTGGTATATATACACAGGTGAGACTTAATATATTAATACTGGCAGTATGCCACTCTTTCAGTTATTTCAGAAGTTAATTCCTGAGAGCAAGGAAATATTCACATTGGGCTAAGTGGACATTTACTAGAAAACTTAACTATTATTTAACTGCAACTCACTGAGTGCTTACCTGAAATAGATATATTAATCCTCCAGGTTCCTAGTGCTTTCAATCTCATCCTTTTGTAGAAGAAGACCATCAGCCACGCTTTAAATGTTTTTATGAAATGACATTGGAATGGTGTAACCCATGTTCTAGTGAAGTCACCAGAAAAATCACCTGGGCAGTATTGATTTATCGTTTATAAATTCTTATTAAGACTTGTCTATTGCTTTACTTGGTGTATTCTATATTTTTCTATATGATAAATACATTGCTGTGCTTAGCTTAAAAGTCTATTTAAGGTGATCATTATTCAGCACTGGTCCAGATTATGAGCTGTCATGTTTTCATTTTCAATATCTAAAAACATGCATATGACATATGTTTCTACCAAAACACATATGTTAGTAAGATTACTAAGTATATAAGGGAGAAGGAAAGGGGGAAGACAAATGGCTTTTAGCTAAAATATCACTAATTGCTTGAAACTTGACACAGTCCAAGACCATTTATTTATTTAAATGAGAGAAAATGTGAAATTTGAGAGAGCAGAAAAGAAAGTGGCACAACATATGTTAATTGAGAAGCACAAATGTCTAGCATGCAAGTCAACAGACTGCTTTTTGCCCAATGTCTATGAAATGCTTAATTGGATTAAAGAAAAATAAATTTAGTGGAAAAGTCCCTAAGCCTGACCAAATATGTAGCTGGAGAACATATTAACAGAGTTGTAGTAGTCTTGAGGGAAATTCAAGTGAATCTTAGAGAAATTCTTAGAGTAAATGAAGTAAGAAATAGTCCTGTGTTTTACCCACTTCTCCTTCAAAATCAGTCTGCTGACTATCATGTGAAGATTCTTCAGGATTGTAAATGGATGAGTATCATGACTATATTTTGCATAAATGGACAGAATCGGTGCTTTGCTTTGAATTATTTCCCCAAATTGATTTCTAATTACTCAATCACGTCAATCACAAGTCTGGCGTCTGTCATCTTTCTCTCTTGGTAACATTTTTTTAATAATCAAGCCAGGTTAAGTTTCTTGAAAATATAAATTATTAGTTTATAGTCAAAATTCTAAATCAGGGTGTGAGTTTATGACAGTGTGAGATGAGATGATTTTGGGTGGGGAGATGGGGCTGTGTGTGTGTGTGTGTATGTGTGTGTGTGTGTGTGTGTATGTGTGTGGGTGTAAAAGAGGGCCCTTGAGTTTGTGTTTGTGGAGACCCAAGGATGACATCAGGAATCACACTGTATTGCTCTTCTTCCTTATTGCTTTGCTCTGGGGTTTCCCAGACTCTGCCTTCCAGGGATGAAAGTGCAAGCTTCCACTATTTTCACAAGAGTTTTTACTTAGTGTCTGGGATCTGAGTTCAGGTCCTTTTGCTTTTTAGGCAGGGGCTTTAATCCTGAAACATCACTCTAGTCCCAGATGAGATGATTTTGAATGTACCAAATTAGTTCCTACCTGAGAAACCTATTAGGATCTGGCTCTGGCCTCCCCAGGTTCCCTAAGTGACCTCCATGGAAAGATTTCAGAAGAGACACACAGACCTTAGTGTAGAAAACGGTTAGGGTTTATTGAATATGGGGCGATCTCAAGGGATGAAAAGGAACAGTGGCCAGACAGACCAGAAAGCCTATTATTTTACATTTTTAGGTAAACTTTTATACTATCTCCAAAAGTCCCTAAGTAGTTGACTTCTGAGCATTGTAGAAATCTTCTTCCCATTGTCCCATATAAACCCTGCTAGAAAACTGGGATCACTGTTTCTTCCAGGGCTCTAATAGGTTCTAGCACACTGGCTTCTGGATGCATCAGAGTCTACTAGCTCAGGAGGGTCATATTCAGTGGCCTTCAAATTTTCTACTGACCAAGCAAAGCCACCCCACTACAAGTGATGTGACTCTACCTGCGTTCTTTTGAGTTTTCCTCAATTTACTTGCATTCTTAGTAAGTCTGTAGGAAGTTTTGTGTACCAAAGTACCATGTTGATGTTTTGAAGGAAACTATTGTATTCAGATTAACATTAACACCTGATAAATAATCTTTAGAAATAGTCAGCATTCTCATTCATATTAATGAAAATGGGTCCACGCAGATTAGTAAATTCCACTGGCTCAAAGTCCAAAGGAAAACTGATTACAACAAATAGCCTAGAAATATCCAAAATTGATATTATAGCCCAAAGCAATAGTATTGTAATTTTCTTGGGTTCAATATTCCCTGCTATAGGACAACTTAAAGCTTTGAAAAACTAGTTAAATGTGGTAGATGGTGATGGTTAAATTATTTTGCAACACCATGAAGCCTAGATTTTATTCACAAGTTTATATATGTTTATATTTAATAGAATCTCACATACTCAATTGCCTGAGTACAGATCTACCTTGATTAGCAAAAAATGTATAAATCGTAAATATTTATTAGTGAACATACCCCAGTATTTATAGTAACCACAGTCAGAATAACAGCAAGCTGTCTTTCAGGAGCCCCGAAGGAGACCTGTTTTAATGACTAGGAGAGAAAGATTTTCAATTAGCATATTCATTATTTTTATGCAAATTGCGGCTCTTTCAGCTACTTATCTGTGTTAAAAAGCAATTTGTTCTATTAAGCAGTTTAAACGTTCTTCTTAAAATCTTGTTTACCTGTTTAATTTGCTGAACAATGTCTGTTCTCAATCAGAATCTTAGGAGAAGGAAGACTCAGCCTCCTTGCTACTGCTCCTCTGGGCACTCCTTGCCCAAAACTGAAGGGAGAGACATGGTTCAATGGTAGCAGCCTGGTGACTTGCTATATTCTTTAATTAGTGTTGCTACAATTTTGTTTCTCATGGTGATGTAATTTTACAGCAGGGCAAGTCATGTTTCTCTGTAGTTCATTTCTAATGATGAATCCTCCAGTAAAATTCAGAGTAGAAAGGAAGTATAATTAAAGACTAAATAAATTTAGTCTCAAAAATGAGTGGTTAATCTATAGTCTTCATTCTGGCAGCCTACCCCAATCATTTTTCAATCATGAGACCAAAAGAATTCTAAGGGATAGACAGATGTCTGTTCTTTTCTCTAGGATTCCAAGTAGAAGAGCTTCTCCTTGTCTTAGGAAAACACAAATGAGGACTTGAACAGAAAACCAGTCAGCTGAGACCTGGTATTTACTTTAGCATCCTTCAGTTGTTTATTTGTCAACTTAAGCTTTAGGTAAAGTAAAAGTACTTATCAAGAGGACTGCGGTTTGTAAGTTCAAGTTCTTCTGAATGTTCTGAAAGAGGCAGAAAGTGGGAGCTTCTGGAGATGAACAGAGCTGGTTATTACAAAACAGTGAACATTTCTTGCTTAAAAAAAGTATTGCATATCGTTGCTCCTCCCCATCTTTAGGCTCTTAACACTCTTACGGCCCCCTCTTCCACAAATTTCCCTGAGCTTTAGGATGGGGAGAGATTAGGCTGGCCTAGTTCCAGGTGGTTGATGTAAAGTCTCTGATTTTCCGAATTATGGTTTGTTGATTTTTTTTTTTTCAGTTTGGAAAGGAGGGGGGGTGAGCACTGGGAGAAAAGGAGGGAAGGGGGAAAGAAAAGGGAAAAGAGAAGAGGGAGCAAGAGCATCCAGGGAGGGGTGGAGGGAGGGAGGGGAATGGGGTTCTTAACAACTTTGTATGAGTGGAAGAAATACATTTTAAAAATGTGGAAAAAAAAACTGTTGAATGCTGAGAAATAGCGAGGCAAGGCAGCCGACAGCCAGAAGGAAGAGAGCAGGTGCACTTAGTAAGTAGATCCTGCCATGAAGCCTGAGTCTGGCAGTCCCTCTCGTCTGCTATCCTGAGTCTTTCTGTACTTTTCTCAGGCATCAGTTAGACAATGGCCCAAAGTTCACACTCCACAGCAGCTTGAGACACACCTAAGTCCCGTTTCTCTGAAGACCCCCACTCCACATGAAAGAGCCCACTACTGCTTTCATCATGATTTCTCTTTTCTTTGCAAGGTTTTCTGTTTCTCTACCCACAAGAAAACAAAGGTAAACTCTTCCCCATTCTGTCAGCCAGCACCTGTCAGCACCTAAACACAACCAGTATTATTTGCGAACCTAAATTTAAATGTTTTATTCTTTACCCACACTCATTCCCTTCCCTTCTTTGTCTAGACTGTGGCTTTCTGGACTTTAGTGTACACATGAATTGTTCAGAGCATATTCTAAGGATAAGATTCTCTATCGCTGTCAAACTTGGAAGTGCTGCTGCTGATGACATGACTAACTGCGCTTCAATGGCAAAGGGGTGACACTTTAACTTCGAGTTTTACTTTCTGTTCCAGCAGTGACATAATGATGCTGCTGCTGCTGCTGACAATGCTGATGACAAAATAACTCAGGCAGCTACAACATACATTTTAAACAAATCCATCGTGATGTTTTTTTCTGTGAATGTTATGGTTTGGGAGTGAAGAGTTTCCCATCCGCTCATATAGTTGAATATTTGATGCTCAGAACTGTTTCGAGAGTATCATGTTTTGAAATGTGAGTTGTCCCCCATAGGTTCATGTATTTAAATCTTTAGTTTGGGAAGGTCATGGCACCTTCAGGAGGTGGAACTTTGCTGGAGGAAGGTGATGACAGAGGGTGGGCCTTGAGGTTGGTTAACCCCGCCCAGCTTAAGTGAGTCTCCTCTTGAGCTTGAAGCAGCTCTCCGCCTCCTTGATGGAAGTAACATAAGCCTCCTCCAGCTTGTGCCAGCCAGCCATGCCTTCTTCGTAAGGGACTGCATCTCTAATCTGAGGCACAAATCACGCACAAAAAATCAAATCAATAGCCTTGCTGCTTATACCACAAACATCAGCTCTGAGACTTAATATAATTTTACTTCACTAAATAAAAACAATTAAAATGTCGGAAGACTTTTATGAGGAAAGACTATGAGTCATTAATTTTGAAATTTCTCAATTTAGTATAAAAATTCTCACCCAAAGTGTTATCTGTAATACTACCTAAGTGACCGTTATCCAGGGCTATGATTCTAATGAAATGCATTTGCTTCCCCACCTGTCACCAACAACTCCAGTGTATAATTGAGTTATCACCCCTCCTGAGAGATATATAAACTCTGACTTAGCTTCTCTATGTCATTTGAAAAATGAAATTATACTATGTGTTCAAAGATACTTGCCTCTTGCATTTGAAATTCTATTACTTCTCAAATAACCTAATATTTCATAGTCTTCTTTAAAAGAATTTTCATATTAAAACTGTGTTTTGATGAAATCTAGAGTTTGTGATTTCAGACATGCCATACCATTTCAAGCTGCCTCAGAAACATGAAAGAGACTAAAGGAGAAAAAAATGGAGAGACATATGGAGGGAGGGAAGGAAAAGATAAACTTCAGATTTCAGAATGCTTTTTTTATGCAGTGCTACTGATACTAGGACAATGCTTCCAATATAAACTTCAATTATTCCTTCAGTGGTTAAATATATAATCTACATCCAAGACATGGTATGAAATGCCAAGAATATTACAAAGAGCAAAACAGATGAACAAAAGTATTCTTGTCATTGTGAAATACACAGAACATCAACTCTTGTAACATCTTCAGTGTGTGATGACATCACTCAAATATCTTTTAAATATATTAGTAGAGTTTTCCATCTTTTAACATATTTTCCTTCTTATGAGACCAGCCGTATCAGGCTCATTGTAAGCACTGTGTATATATTCCAAAAGTGTGCTTGATGGTGCTTGTTTTTGAGACTGTGATAAAAGAATAAATTGAACCTTAAATATTGGATACAAATATCAAGTCATAGCATTGATTTATGCCTAAAAGTTGAAATCTAGGTTTAAGAAATATTAGCAGCAAACTCATTAAGGTAGTTATGAATGCTTTATAGCAATGCACCATGCAGGCTTATTTTTCCTGTGCATTGACAGAGTACTTCTGTTTTTTCTGCTTTCATTCTTTTTATTCTTTCTCCCATTAATCTTTCTTGTTTTGTATTTATATTACTGTAGCAGCTGGCCTGCATGGTTGCTGATAAATATCATCAAATTGCTTAAGAGAACAAAGGGTTTATTTTCTCTTGTAATTGTCAGGTTACAGTTCACAGTCTAGCTTGACAGAAGAGCTCACACCAACACCAAGGGCAAGGGAACTGGCCACACCATCTCTACATAACAGCTAAGAAAGGGACAATCCTTACTTGCTAGACCAGCATGTCTGGCCAAGTGTACACAAGGATGCCAACTTTCTCAATCACCTCTTTGTATTTTATTCCAGGGCCTAGTGCCACCCACCATGGGTTGAACTTCCCCATCAGCTAGAAAATTTCCTATAGTTTGCTCTGGGCTTAACTCAACAACTAATTCTCTACAATTGTGCTCAGAGCTCAAACCCTTAACTGTCAAGTTGACACTTATGCCTAACTACGACAATTACCTAATTCTTTTTTTAAAATTTCGTGTGTGTATGTGTGTGTGTGTGTATGTGCGTGTGTGTGTGTGTGTGTCTGAGGATATTGAATGTGCTCATGGAAACCCAAGGGTGATTTGGGTATTGTCCTTGATTGTTTTATCTTCTCTTTACTTTGTTTTGAAGTTCCCCCGGCTCTACCTACCATCTCTCCAGCCCATAAAGTTGTGATGAAATTCAAAGTCTGGGCCAATTTAACCTACAGCAATCCTAAACTGATAAAGCAAGGAAAGGTGGTGGAAGCAGCTGCCCTTCAGCTTTTCTGTGGATGTTTTGCAGCTGCTGGGAAGCCTGAATGAAGTGAATGAAGTGATGCAGGCCAGTACAGCTGTCTTAGGGCAGGACCGAGATGCTCTCTAGCTGTTACCCAGCACATTTTTAGTGATTCTTTTTGCTGCAGGCATTAAATGGCATTGTTTCTTTGAAGAAACCATAGAAATCGACACAGAAAGCATCCCTAGATGTCTCAGAATCTTTTCTTCACCAAAGCAGCCAGAATTCCAAACGGCAATGAAATAAAAAGCAGACTGTACCATTAGGGAATCTCAAGCCTGAAATACTCAATGTAGTCACAAGCATGACCCAGCAGTCCCCTCTGGCTCAGGCAGGTAGCAGGTCTATGAAAATGCATGGTGTCTTTCCATCTTTGTACTTTCTTCTCAGAAACACAAAGCTAGACCCATCAGTGTCGTGTTTCCATCTTCTTTCATCAAAGGTGTTGACAGTTCTGTCTGAGCAGTCACGCTGTGGCCTTAGATAGACTAAGGATAATTAGAAGCTAATTTACCATGGAAAATGATGACATTTGAAATCACAAAATAGTGCTTCAGAGAAATAACTGAAGGGTGGTCAAAGCAGGAAAGCAGGTCATCAACACTGATAATTACACTATCTCTTCTGAGCTAGAACTAGTTCTATTAATCAGCTATAAAAATGTCCCTGACTAGGTGATTAATAACATAAACAGAGCTCAGAAGGGAGGGCAGTCCAAGATCCAGGCTTCAGAATATTTGGGATCTGATGAGGCCCCAGTAGCCTCCTCTAACATCACGAGGTGGAAGGGCAAGTAGAGCACTAACACTACTGTAGACTCTGCCTTGGTGACCACCTCCTCAAAGCCTCACTTCCCAAAACACCCCGAGCATCAGCAGCACAACACAGGAGTCTCCGAAGTAAAGGAATATTCAGAACTTCACATCAGCTCCTCAGTACCCAAATTTCTTCCAAAATGAATGTAAAATAATTAATATGCCCAACAATTCGGTGAGTTACTCTTTTCTTCCTGTATAAGTGTTATAAGCCCTTATTATGTTTTAGCAAATTTCACATGTTTAATTAATCATCTGAAACTGCTATGATTTTGTACCATTTGACCAACATCATCCACCTCCCCTCGACCTCCCCTCGACCTCTGACAACCACCACTTTACTGTTGCTAGATGAAGGTTTCTCATTGCTTCTTGTCTTCTCAAAGGTAAGAATTCATCCAAGATGCCACTTAATCAGAAATTATTTCACAAGTGAAGTAATAGAGAAAGAGAAGTGTAAGCTGACTGGAGGGACAAGAGCCATTGGATACTGGGTTGTACATTTCAAAGACATTTTATGTATATTTATGGCATGGGTGGCATATTTATGAAATAAGATGAGCAACCCCTTTTTACTCCAGATCATGGTAGACAGATCTCTCTTAGAGATTTTCTTCTTATGATCCTCATGAAAATTTCACAATTAGGATGGAACCAAAACGTAAGTGCACATGATTTATTGTAATGAACAGGTCTTTCTAAGATCCAGAACTCTCTGAAAGTACACATGTGTGGCAACTGGAAAGTTTCCTAGCACATTAGTTTCTGAAAGAACCTAATGAATCTTGAAAGATGGTTGAACACTGAGGGGCATCTAAGTATCAGGAGACCCATGCTCAGTTTTCCATGGCTACCTCTTATCTAACCCTTGTCTACCCAGCTGCATTACCCTCTGCTTCTAAGAGATCCCTTGTTTTAGATTCACAGTGAGATGGCACAGTATTTATCCTTCTATGTCTTGCTTATTCTACTGAACTTTTGTCTTTCACATTCATTTACACCACCTGAAAAGGCGAAATTTCATTCTTTTTAAAGTATAACTTGGAGAAGGAAATATAAGATACCATGGGCTGCAAGTGTAGAAGGGACTAATGGAGGGAAATGATAGTAGGAAGAGATAAGGGGATGGGCTGAGGAAGTGACAGAAATTACTAAGAATGTAGGGTACGATCAGATAGAAACCATCTATATTACGAATATAAATATATCAAAAAAATTAAGTTTTAGAAAAGAAAAAGAACAGACATTTTTCATGGCAGATGCAGCATGGTTGGTTGGCCAAAGCTGGAGGCAGGCTATGTTACTGCAAACATCTTGGAGGCTCAGAGCTGCAAGACTGCTGCTGCAAAAGCAGACCTCTCAGACAAGTAGGGTGGGACTAATCCAGCTCAAAGCCTACCTTCTGTGATCGCCTTCCTCCAATAAGGATCCACCTCTCAAAGGTACCATGAGCTTCCTAAACACATGAGACTGTGGGGATACATACTAAACCATGAGAGTATTAAATAAATTTTTAAAGTGTGACTTCATTTGAATTTCCTTGACAATCTATTGTGATAGCTTCATTTTCATCTCTAATTTTATTAATTTGGGTCTCTGTATTTTGGTTTTGGTTAATTTGGCTAGGGGTTTGTCGATCTCATTCAGCTTTTCAAAGATCTAGCTTTTTCTTTGGCAGATTCTTTGTATTTTTTCCTTTAATTTCAATTATTACTCTTCTGATCCTACTAATCTCTGGATGTCTACTTTTGTGGTTGATTTGTTCTTATTTCTCTAAAGCTTTAAGCTGCAATGTTAGGTTGTTCACTTGTGATGTTTCCATGTTTTCATATCGGCATTGAATATTATGAATTTCCTCTTAGATCTACCATCATCATATCCCACATGTTTGGATATGGTATGTTTTCACTTTTCATTGAGCTCTAGGAGTTTTTTAATTTCTGCTTTTACTTATGTCCAGATCCATTCTTCATTCAGTAGCATATTGTTAAGCTTCTAAGAGTTTGTGTGTTTTCTGGTGTTTGCCTTGTTATAGATATTCATCTTTATGCCCTTGTGGTCACTTAAAATACAGGTGGTAAACGTGATTTTCTTATATTGTGAAGGCTTACTTTGTGGTCTGTCTGGGAGAAAGTTCCATGGGCTGCTGATAACAATGTATATTCCTTGGAATTAGGATGGAATGTTTGATAGATGCCTGTCAGGTCCATTTGGTTTATTGTTTGGTTTAGTTCCAGTGTGGCTCTGTACAGTTTTTACTCTGTTGACCTATCTATCACAGAGTAGATGTTGAAATTTCCTACTATTATTTTCTTTGGGTTGATTTGTTGTTTTATAGAACAACATGTAATTGTATATATTTTGTATACAATATATAACTGTAGTTTTTAATGAATGTGGGAGCATCTATATTTGGAGCATATATGTTTAGAATTGTGAACTCTTCTTGACATATTTTCCCTTTGATGAGTATGCAGTATCCTTCTGTATTTCTTATGTTTTGTTTTGATTTGAAGTCTATTTTGCAGCTGTTAGGATGGCTACTCCTGGTTTGTTTCCTAGTTATGTTTGCTTGGAGTGTCTTTGATATCCTTAAGGTTGTTTTTCAAAGTGAGGAGTGTTTCTTGAAGGCAGCATATTGATGTGTTGTGGCTTTTAATCCATGTTAGACTGTGCCTCTTGATTGAGGAGTTCACCTCATTGAAGTTTAAAGTTATAATAGAGAACTTTTTGTTGATTCCTATCCTTTTTTGAGCTTATTGGCTTTGTTGTTGTGGTTGTTGTCTTGGCAGTTCTCTGCCTGGTAGTTATATTGGTATTATATTTCCCTTTTATCCTAAGTATGTTCATTAATTTTGTCTATCTTGATAATTTTTTTCTATAATCTTCTTCAGGCATGGTTTGGTATATAAGAAGAACATTAGTTATTTTTATCACAGATATTTTTCTTTCATCTTCAAACATGACTGATAGCTTTGCTGAATATAACAGGTTGGCATTTATAATCTTTTATAAATGTTGAAGAATGCCTTTCCAAACTCTTCTGGCTTTTACTATTTTCATTGAAAAGTCAGCTGTTATTCTAATAGGCTTGCCTTTAAATGTAACTTGGTTATTCACTCTTGCAACTCTCAAGCATTCTCTTTGTCCTATATCTGAGGTGTTGCTGCTATTATTTGCTTTGTTTTTCCTATTTTGGTTATATCTGGTGTGATATGCATCTTGTACTTAGATGGGGTTCTCTTTCCTTAGGTGTGGAAGTTCTCATTTATGATTGATTGAAAAATCTTAGCTGGAATGCTTTCTTTCATTTCTTATTCTGAGATTCCATGAATGCAAATGTTTGGTTTCTTCATGGTATCCTAAAGAGCTTTAATATTTTTTTTTTAGTCTTTTCAGCTTCTTTAATTGAACTATCCTGTTCTGTCAGTTTGTCTTCCAAATCTGATATTCTATCTTCTGCTTGATCCATTCTGTGTTTGAAACTTGCTGTTAAATTTTCAATTTCAGTTAACATAGCTTTGAATTACAGCTGAATTTCAGTTGGGAGTTTTTTTTTTTTCACCTTTTCTAAACTTGTTCTGGTTTCCTCTCTTTCCTTTGTATTTCAGATAATTTTTTATTATTTTCTTCTTCACATAAAATAATATTTATTCAATTCCTCTCTGAGTTCTTCACACCCCTTTTTTTCCTGAATAAAATCTAGTTGTATAAATTGAAATTATTAAATTTTCATTTATCTTGATTTATGTACATTTTGCTTTACTTTTTTTCCACCTAATGTTCAGGTCTTGTTATGCCTTTTTTTCTTCCACATTTTACTTTTTTTCCAATTATACAAGCTCAATAGATTGCCCCATCCTCTCCCTCCTTTCTCCCCCCCCATTCTTTCCATGTATTCTCCCCCTTCTTTTTCATTTCCTTACACACTCCTCCCTCCATCCCCCTCTTCCAGTTTCTTCCCCTTCCCCCCTCCCATCCCCTGGAGCATCCTTTTGTGTGAATGCCAAACCTTCCTTCTAAGTCCTCCACCCTAGTGAGGGGTAAGGACTCAGTGGCATAGCCCAGAGTCCTTTCTTGGGCCCCCCGTTAGTATGGGAACTCTGTTATGACTGTTAATCCCTTGCCTCTAAGGATCTCCCCTGTGATCCAGGCTAGACTTTGGGGGGGTTGTTGACATGTGCATGACATTGTGCAGGTCAGGCAAAGTCTGATTATGGCTACTGCAGCCCTAACTTGTGTGGAGTATCTTGCATATCCTTGGTCCTCCCCATCTTTAGGCTCTTACAATCTTGCTGCTGCCTCTTCTGAGCTTTAGGATGGGGAGAGATTTGGCTGGTCTGGTTCCAGGTTATTAATGTAGGATCTTTGGTGTCCTGAATTATGGTTTGTTGTTATTTTCAGTTTTGCTTTTCCTGCACCACCCTTGGCTCCATCCTGATTAGTATCCAAGGTCTCCTCCAAACCAAAGATAAAGGATTGTTTAAATGAAGATCTTAATATAAGAGAGACTCAAAGGTAGATGGAAGAATAGGAGTAGGACACAGCAGTGATTGGAGTCAGTGTTGCATTTGCAGGATGGTTACAGTCTATCTGTCACTCCCTATTCCCTCCCTGATTGGTGAAATCAAACCTCTCCAGTCGCAGGTGACTAGGAAGGGAAATGAGAGTGAGCTTCACTAAGTGTCTCTCTACTTGCATGCAATACTTGACCATGGCCTGCTTTCTCTACTGAAATTTGATCCCCTCTCCTTTTTTTAGGGGGTGCCCTCCTTCCTCTTCCCTACTGTTTATAATGTTTACTATTATAGTAGGCATTACAGAGATTTACCTTTGAATACACCACTGAGTGGGTTTGGTACTAAGATCCACCCATTATGGAGTACATACAGTGTCTAACTTGCTGTGTCTGGGATACTTCACTCAAAATTTTTTCTAATACCATACATTTCCAAGCAAACTTCATTAATTCATCTTTTTTGATGGCTGAGTAGTAGTCTATTGTATAAATATACCACATTTTCATTATCCATTCATTGGCTGTTGATCCTTCAGGTTGATTCCATGACTTTCCTACTGTAAATAGTGCTGCAATGAACATGGTTATGTTTGTGTCACTGTGGTGAATTTCTGCATTATGGTGGATTATCCCCAAAAGTGGTATAGCAGGGTCACATAGCATTTCCTAACTTTTTTAGAAATCGCTAAAGTGATCACCAGAGTGGTTGAATAAGCCTGTATTCCCACCAGCAATGTAGGAGAGTTCCCTTTTCTCCACATCCTCTCCAGCATTTGGTGTAGATTTTTGCCATCCTGACCGGGATAAGATGATATCTCAGGGAAGTTTTGATTTGCATTTCCCTGGTGGCTAAGGATGTGGAGCATTTTTTAAGAAGTTTGTTGGACCTTTCAATTTCATCCTTGGAAAAGTTTCTTTTGATTTCCCAGTACCCATTTTTTAATTAGGCCATTTATCTCCTTGGTGTTTAGTTTTTTAAATTTTTAGTGCACTCTGTATAATAGAACTCTATCAGATATGTGGTTAGTGAAGATTTTCTCCCATTCTGTGGGTTGCCTTTTTGCTTGACTTACAATCTCTTCCTCTGAACCAAAGAAGTCAAGATATCTCTACTTGCAGATAATACGATCGTTTACCTGAGTGATCCTAAAACCTCCACCAGAAAACTGCCAGAACTAATACAGAAGTTTAATAGGGTGGCAGGTTACAAAATAAATGTGTAAAAACCAGTGGCCTTCCTATACACCAACGATGAAAAAGTAAAAAAGTCCTAAGAGAAATAACACCATTTACTATAGCCCCCCCAAAAGAAATACCTTGGTATAAATCTAACCAATGAAGTGAGAGACCTTTATAATGAAAACTTTAAAACCCTAAAGAAAGAAATTACAGAAGACACCAGAAGGTGGAAAGACCTCCCATGCTCCTAGATCGGCAGAACCAACATCATAAAAATGACCATCCTACCAAAAGCAATATGCAACTTCAATGCTATACCAGTCAAAATCCCAAAGAAATTCTTTAAATTCTCAAAATTCATATGGAAGCACAAAAGACCCAGGATAGCAACAATCCTGAGTAACAAAAATACTGCTGGAGGTATAACCATATCAAACCTTAATTTACACTACAAATCCATAGTTATAAAAACAGCCTAGTACTGGCTCCAAAATAGACACACAGATCAATGGATAAGGGTTGAAGACCCAGATATAAGCCCAAACACAATTACAGCCATTTGATCTTTGACAAAGGGACCCAAAGAATTCAATGGAAAAAAAACATCATCTTCAACAAATGGTGCTGGCAAAACTAGATGTACACATGCAGAAGACCAAAACTGGACCCGTACTTGTCACCATCCACAAAAATTAGTTTGAAATGGATCAAGGACTTTAATATTTGGCCAGAGGCTATAAAAACCCTAGTTGAAGGGGTAAAGAACTCCCTAGACCTGATTGGGCTAGGCCAACAGTTCCTAAACAGAAATCCAATAGCATAGTCACTACAACCAACACTCAACAAATGGGATCTTATGAAATTAAAGAGCACGTCCTTTTCTTTTTTCCTTCATCACATATGTTTTGTAGTTCTTCTCTAAGCTCGTTGACATGTCAATAACATTTCTTTGGAGCACATTTTCCTGAATGTTGATTTCCTGACCTATATTCATGAGGTTATTCTGTTTGGAATCTATCCTAAGGGGGTTGGTGTTTTTTGTTTATTTTCCTAGTATTTGTTGTATTTTGTAGTTTTGTGATGTGACTTCTAAAGTCCATGACTGCTTTCCTTGGTAGTTGTTTGTGGCTCTCCTGAGTCAGATGAGGTTGTCTGACTTTGTCTGCTATTGTGAAAGATTCTCTGGATTTGGATAGGATCTTCTGGTTATGTGATATGGCTGTCTCTAACACTAGAGTCCATACCTGATGGGTCTGGGGGTGTGGATGGTCCTTCCCATGATTCAGCACACCCTTACCAGACATAGGGGTCATTCTGGGGACCTGAGTCCTGTGGGTACCCTGCCTCCTGGCTCTGCACTGCTCTTTCCTGCCACAGGGGTTGGCACCTTGATTTCTTTATTAGCATATTTGCAATTGGTACATAGGAAGGCTACTTCTATGCTTATTTTGAATCCCCCCACTCTATCAGTTTTTTATTATTATTTATTCAATTGTGCGGGTATGTATGTGTGAGTGTGTATGTATGTATGTGTATGTATGTATGTGTGTGTGTGTGTGTGTGTGTAGAACCACAGATGAATTCAGGAATCACCATGGACTGCTTCCACTGCCTCCTTGTTTACTCTGCCCTGGGATTCATAGGCTCCACCTTACCAGGACCAGAAACGCAGGCCGCCCCTGCTTCTGCCAGTTGTCTATACGCTGTGTCTAGGATCCGAACTCAGGACCTTCCGCCTGCAAGGCAGAAGCTTAACACCTGAGCCACCTCTCCAGCCCACCACTCTATCAGTTTTAAAAGTTTGCTGATGAAGCTTCAGGATTGCATTTAAATCATACTATTTGCAGATAGAGATACTTTGCTGTTTATATTCCTTTTATTTGTTTCTCTTCTTTTGTTGCTATAAAACTTCTGGCACTAAAGTTGAGTAAGAATAAAAATGACACTCTTTCTTACTCCTGATTTTAGTGGAAATGCTTTGTTTTTTCAATTTTAATATAATGTTGACTAAAGGTTACCCATATATAACCTTCATTGTACTGATATATGTTAATTTTCTGCTAAACTTTTTCAATTTTTAATATAAAGAAATACTGGATTTCATCAAAAATATTTTCACAATCTATCAAAATGAACAAATAAATACTATCTTTGAGTCCATTTGTGTACTTTAAAATATGTATAGATTACATACATTGAACCATCCTTTAATCCTTACATTGAAGTCAACTTTGTCATGGTGATCTTTTAAATAAGTTCTTGAATTTTGTAGCAAATATTTTGTTTGAGATTTTTTTTTCTTATTTTTTCCACTTGTACAAACTTAATAGGTACCCCGGTCCTCTCCCTCCCTTCACCCCTTCCCAGATACCCTTGCTCCCTCCCCCCTTTTCCCCTTGTTCCCCCCCATCTCCAATTCCCCCCATCCCTGAAGTATCCTTTAGTGTGAATGTCAAATTTCACTCTAGGTCCCCCTCTCTGATGAGGTGTAAGGAAGGATCCTAGTGCCTATGATCCATGCTAGACTTTGGGGGGTCAATGATATGTCTGTCATTGTGCAGGTCATGTGAAGTCCTATTATGGTTACTTCAACCCTAACTTATGTGGAGTATCTTGCTCCTCCCCATATTTAGGCTCTTACAATCTTACCATCCCCTCTTCTGGAAATTTCCCTGAGTTTTAAGATGGGGAGAAATTAGGCTGGCCTGGTTGCAGGTGATTAATGTAGGATCTTTATGTTCTGAATTATGGTTTGTTGTTTCTTTTTTTCAGTTTTGCTGTTCCAACACCGCTCTTGGTCCATCCTGATGGGTATTGGATGTCACTTCCTAACCAGAGATAAAAGGCCCTGTTAAAAAAGAGTCTTATTATAAGAGTAGATTGAAAGGTAGATGGAATAAGAGTAGGAGACGGTGGTGATGAGGGGTCAGTCCATCATTTTGCAGGATGATTACCTTCTATCTGCCAGACTCTATGCCCTCCCTTTCTGTTGAGATCAAACCCCATCAGTTGCAAGTGACCAGGAAGGAAAGTCTGTGAGCTTAACCAGATGTCTCATTACTTACTTCAGTCCTTGATGGTGGCCTATTTTCTCTGCTGTAGCATGATCCCCTCTCTCCTTGTTTCTGGTGGGGCCTTCCTTTCCCTTCCCTCCTGTTTATAATCTTTTCAATTACTGTAGGTACAACAGAGATTTATCTTTGAGTATGTTACTAAGTGGGTTTAGTACTAGGATCCACCTATTAGGGAGTACATACTGTGCTTAATTTTCTGTCTCTGAAATACTTCACTCAATATAATTTTTTCTAGTTCCATCCATTTCCTGACAAATTTCATTAATTCATCATTTCTGGTGGCTCAGTAGTATTCCATTGTATAAATTTACCACATTTTCCTTATCCACTTGTCAACTGTTGGGCATTTGAGTTGATTCCATGACTTTGCTATTGTAAACAGTGCTGCTATGAACGTGGTCCTGCTTGTGCAAATGGGATGAATTTTTTCTGCATGGAGGATTATTCCCAAAAGTGGAATAACAGGGTCATATGGCATTTCAATCTTTATTTTTTTAAGAATCGCCAGATGGCTCACCAGAGTAGTTGTATAAGCCTGCATTCCAAGGCATATTTTTTTAATTAGGCCATTTATTTCCTTGGTGTTTAGTTTTCTAAGTTCCTTGTGCACTCTGGATAATAGAGCTCTATCAGATATGTGGTTAGTGAAGATTTTCTCCCATTCTGTGGGTTGCCATTTGCTTGGGTTACAATCTCTTTATCTGAACAGAAGCTCTTTAATTTCATAAGATCTCATCTGTTGAGTGTTGCTTATAGAGACTATGCTATTGGATTTCTGTGTAGGAACTTTTGGCCTAATCCAATCAGGTCTAGGGAGTTCCCTACCCTTTCAACTAGGGATTTTATAGTCTCTGGCCAAATATTAAAGTCTTTGATCCATTTGGAACTAATTTTTGTGGATGGTGACAAGCACAGGTCTAGTTTTGGTCTTCTGCATGTGGACATCCAATTTTGCCAGCACCATTTGTTGAAGATGATGTTCTTTTTCCATTGAATTCTTGGGTCCTTTTGTCAAAGATCAAATGGCTGTAATTGTGTTTCGGCTTATATCTGGGTCTTCAACCCTTATCCATTGATCTATCTGTCATTTTAGAGCCAGTACCAAGCTGTTTTTATTACTATGGATTTGTAGTGTAAATTAAGGTTTGGTATGGTTATACCTTCAGCAGTGTTTTTGTTCCTCAGGATTGTTTTTGGTATCCTGGGTCTTTTGTGCTTCCATATGAATTTTGAGATTGTTTGGTCAATTTCTTTAAAGAATTTCTTTGGGATTTTGACTGGTATAGCATTGAAGTTGCATATTGCTTTTGGTAGGATGGTCATTTTTATGATGTTGGTTCTGCCGATCTAGGAGCATGGGAGGTCTTTCCACCTTCTGGTGTCTTCTGTAATTTCTTTCTTTAGGGTTTTAAAGTTTTCATTATAAAGGTCTCTCACTTCATTGGTTAGATTTATACCAAGGTATTTCTTTTGGGGGGAGGCTATAGTAAATGGTGTTATTTCTCTTAGGACATTTTTACTTTTTTCATCGTTGGTGTATAGGAAGGCCACTGGTTTTTACACATTTATTTTGTAACCTGCTACCCTGTTGAACTTCTGTATTAGTTCTGGCAGTTTTCTGGTGGAGGTTTTAGGATCACTCAGATATATGATCATGTCATCTGCAAATAGAGACAACGACTTCTTCCTTGCTGATTTGAGTCCCTTTTATGCCCCTTTCTTGTCTTATGGCTCCAGCTAACACTTCAAGCACAATATTGAATAGAAGTAGTGAGAGTGTCTAGTTCCTGATCTAAGCGGGAATGCCTCATGTTTTCCCCATTGAGTATAATCCTTGCAGTTGGCTTGTTGTATACAGCTTTTATATGTTGATAAAGATTCCTCCATTCCAACTGTCTCTAGGGTTTTGATCATGAAAGGCTGTTGGATCTTGTCAAAAGCCTTGTCTCCATCTATGGAGAATATCATGTGGTCTTGGACTTTGGACTCTTTTATATGGTGAATTACATTTATTGATTTGTGTATGTTGAACCAACCTTGTATGCCTGGGATAAACCCTACCTGATTCCCATGAATGATCTTTTTATATGTTTTTTAATCTAATTTGCTGGCATTTTGTTGAGAATCTTTGCATCTGTGTTCATCAAAGATATTGGCCTATAGTTTTTTTTAAGTATATCTTTATTAGGTTTTGGGATTAAGATGATAATAGCTTCATAGAACGAATTTGGCAGTTTTTCTTCCTTCCCAATTGATGGAACAGTTTAAGGAGTATTGGTGTTAGTTATTCCTTCAATATCTGGTAGAACTCTGTGCTTAATTCTTCTGGTCCAGGACATTTTTTGGTGAGAAGATTTGAGATTGCTTCATTGATTTCCTCATATGTTATAGGACTATTTAAATAATTCAAACCTTCCTGATTCTATTTAGGTAAGTTGTGCTTACTTAAGAATTCATCCATTTCTTTTGTGTTATCAAGTTTCATGGAATATAAGTTTTTGAAATATGACCTTATAATTCTCTGAATTTCTTGAGTATCAGTAGTGATAACTCCATTTTCATTTCTAATTTTGTTCATTTGGGTTTTCCCTCTCTTGCTTTTGGTTAATTTAGCTAGAGATGTATCAATCTTATTAATTTTTTTTCAAAGAACCAGCTTTTTAAATTTTTTTTTTATTTCCACTCATACAAACTTAGCAGGTACACCGGTCCCCTCCCTCCCTCCAACCTCCCACCCCCCTGTGCCCCTCCCCCCTCCTTCCCCATCTTCCAGTGCCTCGCCCTCCCATCCCCGGAGCATCCTTTAGTGTGCATGCCAGACTCTCCTCTGGGTCCTCCTCTCCCATGAGGTGCAAGGACCCAGTGGCATTTCCCAGAACCCTTTCCCACATTCCCCTTAAGTATAGGAACACTGCTGTGGCTGCCAATCCCTTGCCTCCAAGGATGTTGGTGCCTTTAGCAAATGCTAGACTTTGTGGGGTCAATAGTGTGTTGGACATTGCGCAAGGCATGCAAAGTCCAATTATGATTACTTCAGCCCTAACTTTTGTGGAGTATCTTGCATATCATTGCTCCTCCCATCCTTGTGCTCTTACACTCTTACTGCCCCCTCTTCCGCAAATTTTCCTGAGCTTCAGGATGGGGAGAGGTTAGGCTGGCCTAGTTCCAGGTGGTTGATATAGAATTTCTGAAGTTCTGGATTATAGTTTGTTGATTTTCTTTTGCAGTTTTGCTGCTCCTGAAATGCCCTTCACTCCATCCTGATGGGTATTGGATGTCACCCCCTAGCCAGAGATAAAAAGCTATTAAACAAGAGTCTTGTTATAAGAGTATATTCAAAGGTAGATGGAATAAAAGTAGGAAACCATAGTGAGGGAGGAGTCAATCACCCATTTGTAAAATAGTTACTTTTTATCCGTCAGACTATGTGCCCTCCCCTTCTAAAGAAACAGCTTTTTGACTGGTTGATTCTCTGTATTATTTTCCTAATCTCAATTTCAGATATTTCTTCCCTGATTTTGGTAATCTCCTCTTTTTTACTGCTTTTGGGATTCAACTGCTCTTGTTTCTCTAAAGCTTTAAGCTGCACTGTTAAGTTATTTATTTGTGAGGCTTCTATTTTTTTTAATATAGGCATTAAGAGCTATGAACTTACCTCTTAGGACAGCTTTCATTTTATCCCAGAGATTATGATATGTTGTATTTTCATTATCGTTCACTTTTAGGAAATCTTGAATTTCCTTTATGATTTCTTCTTGAACCAAATTCTCATTCAGCATCATATTGTTTAGTTTCCAGGAGTTAGTGTATTTTCTGTTGTTTGTTGTGTTGTGGATTTCAAGCTTTAGACTATGGTGGTTGAGAGGATGTAAGCTAGAATTTCAACTTTCCTGTATATGTGGAGATTCGTTTTGTGGCCCAATATGTGGTCTATTTTGGAGAAAGTTCCATGTGCTGCTGAGAAAAATGTACATTCTTTGGTGCGTAGATAGAGATTTGTAAGGTCTATTTCAGTAAGGGTTTGATTAAGTTCCAATATGTCTCTGTTAAGTTTTTGACCATTGATCTATCCCATGTTTAGAGGGTGATATTGAAATCCCCAAGAATTATCCTTTTGGGGTTGATTTCTTGCTTTAGACTGCTGTAGGGTTTGATTAATTAATGTGGAGGAGTCCATGTTAGGTGCATATATGCTTAGTATTGTGAAGTCTTCCTGGTGAATTCTACCTGCGACTGTGTCTCTTATGATTTTTTTTAGTTTAAAGTCCACTTTGTCCAATAGCATAATAGATACCTCTGCCTGTTTCCTGATTCCGTTAGCTTGCAGAATTTTTGACCATCCTTTTACTTTTAGGATGTGATTACAAACTGTTGATTGGTGAATTAATTCCATTGACATTTAGTGTTATAATGGAGAAATTACTTTTAATTACTGACACTTTTTCTGTTTAGTGGCTTTCCTAAGTGTATAATTTGGCTTTAAAGTTTTGGTTGTATTATACGTCCCTTCTGTCCTCCTGGATATGCTTGTTCTTTTCTTCAAGCTTGAGTATCTTTTCTAGCATTTTTGAAGGCCTGGTTTGGTGACATGTATCCCTTCAAGTTGTCTTTGTGCTGGAAAACTTTTCTTTCCCCCTTGATCATGACAGATAGTTTTACCACATATATCAGTCTGGGTTGACATTTTTGCTCACTCAATATTTGAAGTACATCTCTCCAAGCACTTCTTGTTTTTAATGTTTGCATTGAGAAGTCATTTGTTATTTTAATAGGTTTACCTTTAAAAGTGACTTTTTTTTTTCCCTTGAAGCTCTCAGCACTTTTTCTTTGTCTCGTATGTGGAGTGATTTGACTATTATTTGCTGTGGTGAGTTTCTATTTTGGTCATATCTGTTTAGGGTGCAGAATTCCTCTTGTATTTGGATGGACCTCTCTTTATTTAGATGAAGAAAATTTTCCTTGATGATAACTTGAAAATTTTCCTCAGGTGTGGTATTTTGGGATTCTTGCTCTGGTATTCCATGAATGTGCATGTTAGGCTTCTTCAGGGTGTCCACAACTCTTGAATATTCCTCTCGAGTATCTTTTTGGTTTTAACAACCTCTTCCATTGAGCTGGTTAGTTCTTCCACTTTGTCTTCAAGATCTGATATTGTATTTTCTGCTTCGTTAGTTCTGCTAATAAGACTCTCTGTTGAGTTCTGGGTTGAAGATAACTTGTCTTTTAGTTCAATTTTAAACTCTGCTTGAGACTGTTTTAACTGCTCTATTCCTGTTTTTGTTTCTTCAACTGTTTTCCTCATCTCCTTCAAGTGCCTATTGTGTTCCTATTCAAAGTGGTTGATGTGGTTATTTAACTCCTCCTGGATTTTCTCTTTCATAGTATTCATCATCATAAAGATCAGGCTTTGAAAAATCATTATCTTGGGTGTGGCTTTCTTGGCTATTTTCTGTGAGTATGTTCTGGTTGGATTCTATCATTATGGGGTTAATTCTTTCAGTGGGAGATTTGTTGTCTTGGTTTTTGTTTCTCATGGATTTGCACTGTGACCTGGGCATTGTTGTTTTATCTCTTAAGACCTTCTTTCAGTTTCTGTGTATTTTTGACTAAATTGAATTAGTTTGTATTACTACTCTTGAGCAGTTATTACAGTGCTTGCCTTGGAGTTGGGTATGCTTGTCTGGAATTAATGTTATTTCCTAGATGAGGCTATTAGACTGTTAGTACATCAATTACGTCATGTTTAGTAGACAATGAGTGAAGATTATTATGGTAGTGCACTTTTTTGGTTAAGTACTTTGGTGATATCTGAGGGTAAGTGGTATATTCCCTGAAGTTGTATATATTTTGAGTGGCTATATGGAAAAGTTTAACTACAGTGACTAATAATTGGAAGGAACAAGATGGTTAAAAGGTTTTACTTACCTTTGAGCTGGATATGAAGAATCTCTCCCACATGATAGGATGATTTTAGAGGACTTCAGATGTATGGCGTTTGTCCCCTTGAGTTTTGCTTGGGTTTTCTTAGGACTCTGTTGAGTTCAGAGGAGCAGGGGATCCTCCCTGGACCATGTCCAGGTGGAAAGGGCCATGCATCTAGTTGTCATACAGATCACCTGGAACCTGGGGTGTGGCCTAGAGGCCTTCCCCAGTGCCCAAGAAGACTGGCTGCAGCTCTTGATGTCTGGTGAGATGAGTGGTGACCTGGGGCCTGGGGCCATGGTTTAGAACCTTACCAGAGGAGTAGTGGGTCCTGCCTAGATGGAGTCCCAGGTGGAAAGGACCGTGCATTTAGTTGTCGTGCAGATCACCTGGGACCTGGAGCATGGCCCAAGGACATTCCTCAGTGCCAAGGTAGGCTGGCTGCACCTCCAGCTGGCTGGTGGGATGAGCTGGGATAACCAGTGGCCTGGGGCCTGGGGTATGATCTAGGGGGCCTTACCAGAGGAGCAGTGGGTCCTCCCTGGAGAGTGCATTTTTCATCATTAGATCTTACAGTTTTTGCTTCTTCCTGCCTGATTCTTTGCCCTTTTTCATAACTCTGGAGACAACTAAAAAGTAGCCATATCACATTATCAAGACTACATTGCCTTGGAATTTCCTCCACCAAGCATTCCAGTTTAACTTCAGGCAAGCCTTCAGGATGAGGGCAAAACTTCACTAAACTCTCCGCCAACACATGGCTCCATGTGTCACTCGTCCAGGTGCAAACGCAGTCTCTGTTCTTCTCTGGACCATCACAAGCTGGGCTTCCACTATCTGTGTCTCTCACAGCATTGCTCTCCTCTGAGCTCTCATAAGAAAGGTCCCTTTGGCCCAACCGCCAAGATGCAAAGACTTTCCTAGCACAAAGTCCCAAAGTTCTCCATATTTCTCCAAACAAACAGTTCCAAAGGCACACTAGCCATATCACAGCATTGGCCATGCTGCTGGGTACCAACTTCTCTCAGCTTCACAAACAATTTCATATTGTGGTACCAGATGCTCTTAATCTCATGGCAATACCACACTACTTGGTAACAGTTTCTGTAACAGTTACTCTTTACTATTACTGTGAGAGAACACTCAAAGTCAAGCAACTTAAGGGAGAAAGGGAGATTTATTCAGCTTACAACTATAAGCTCCCCTCTCCAGAGGGGAGAAACAGTCTCTCAAAGCAGAGGCGGCTGCTTGCTGCAAAAGACAGACTTCTCATAGAGGTAGGGTGGGACTAATCTACCTCAAGGCCCACCCTTTGTAACTGCTTTCCTCCAGCAAGGCTCCACCTCTCAAGGTGACATGACCTTGCCAAACACATGAGACTCTGGGGGACACATTTCAAACCATGACAGTGACATTATAATAATTTCAATACTTAGACCCAATCTAATCTTCCCTCTTTTTACCCTTGCAACCCTTTATCTCTCCCTACCAGACTCAATCCTATTTTAAAATTTTTTCACTTGTGCAGTCACTGTGTTTCATATCGTCCATGATGATTTATGCCTCACCTGAATTATGTTCCAGCAAACATCATAAATCAGTTTTTACCATTAAGGAAAGCATCCTCCTTTACTTCCACATCAGCATTGGTCCTCATCAGTTTCTCAAAGAGGCGTGAAGCTTCTTGAGATCTTTCTGACATTATGGTAAGAGATTGACAAGACAATTCCCATGCAATTCTAGTGTAAGTGTACATATCTACCATGAAATCTTTTTTTTTTTTTAATTTCAGCTCATACAAACTTATTAGGTACACCAGTTCCCTCCCTCCCTCCTCCTCCCCCCGTACCCCCTGTTCCCCCTCCCCACCCTTCTCCCTCCCCATCCCCCAGTGCCTCCCACCCCAATTCCCAGAGAGTCCTTTCTTGTGCATGTCTGATTTTCCTCTGGGCCCTCCTCTCCGATGACGTACAAGGACCCAGTGGCCTTTCCCGAACCCTTTCCCGTGTTCCCCTTAGGTATAGGAACACTGCTGTGGCTGCCAATCCTTTGCCTCCAAGGATCTTGGTGCCTTTAGCAGATGCTAGACTTTGTGAGGTCAACAGTGTGTTGGACAATGCGCAGGGCATGCAAAGTCCAATTATGATTGCTTCAGCCCTAACTAGTATAGAGTATCTTACATATCATTGCTCCTCCCATCCTTATGCTCTTACACTCTTACCGCCCCCTCTTCCGCAAATTTCCCTGAGCTTCAAGATGGGGAGAGACTAAGCTGGCCTAGTTCTAGGTGGTTGATATAGAGTCTCTGAAGTTCTGGATTGTGGTTTGTTGATTTTCTTTTGCAGTTTTGCTGCTCCTGCAATGCCCTTCACTCCATCCTGGTGGGCATTGTATGTTACCCCCTGGCCAGAGACAAAAAGCTGTTAGAGTCTTGTGATAAAAGCACATTCAAAGGTAGATGTAATAAAAGTGGGAAACCACAGTGAGGGAGGGGTCTATCACCCATTTGCAAAATTGTTACTTTTTATCTGCCAGACTATATGCCCTCCTCTTCTGGTGAGATCACTCCCCCTCAGTAGTAAATGATCAGGAACAAAAGTCTGTGAACTTAATGAGATGTCTCATTACTTATTTGGGTCCTTGGTGGAGGCCTATTTTCCCTGCTGTAATATGGTCCCTTCTCTCCTTCTTTCTGGTGTGGCCCTCCTACCCGATCCCTCCTGTTCATAATCCTTGAAATTATTGTCTCTAGGTGGGCTGGGTGGGTTTGGTACTAGGAGCCACCTATTAGGGAGTACATACGGCGCTTAATTTTCTGGGTCTGGGATACTTCACTTAATATAATTGTTTCTAATGACATCCATTTCCCGGCAAATTCCAGTAATTCATCATTTTTGATGGCTGAGTAGTACTCCGTTGTATAGATGTACCACAGTTTCCTTATCCACTCATCAACTGTTGGACATTTGGGCTGATTCCATGACTTTGCTATTGTAAACAGTGCTGCTATGAACATGGTCGTGCTTGTGCTATTGAGGTGAACCTCTGCTGTATGGGGGGTTATTCCCAAAAATGGAATAGCAGGGTCATATGGCATTTCAATCTTTAATTTCTTTAAGAATCTCCAGACGGCTCGCCAGAGTGGCTGTATGAGCCTGCATTCCCACCAGCAATGTAGGAGAGTTCCCCTCTCTCCACATCCTCTCCAGCATTTGTCGTTCTTAGTATTGTGGATTTTTGCCATCCTGACCGGGGTGAGATGATATCTCAGGGAAGTTTTGATTTGCATTTCCCTGATGGCTAAAGAAGTGGAGCATTTTTTAAGATATTTGTTAGACATTTTAATTTCATCCCTGGTAAAGTTTCTTTTAAGTTCCAGGGCCCATTTTTTAATTGGGCCATTGGTTTCCTTGGTGTTTAGTTTTCTAAGTTCTTTGTGCACGCTGGACAATAGAGCTCTATCAGATATGTGGTTAGTGAAGATTTTCTCCCATTCTGTGGGTTGCCTTTGAGCTCGCGTTACAATCTCTTTATCTGAACAGAAGCTCTTTAATTTCACAAGATCCCAACTGTTGAGAGTTGGTAGCAGTGACTGTGCCATTGGATGTCTGTTTAGGAACTGTTGGCTTAGCCCAATCAGCTCGAGAGAGTTCCCTATCCTTTCAACTATGGTTTTTATAGTCTCTGGCCTGATATCAAGGTCCTTGATCCATTTGGAATTAATTCTTGTACATGGTGACAAGGACGGGTCCAGCTTTAATCTTCTGCATGTGGAGATCCAGTTTTGCCAGCACCATTTGTTGAAGATGCTGTTCTTTTTCCATTGGATTCTTTGGGCCCCTTTGTCAAAGACCAAATGGCTGTAACTTTGTGGGCTTATATCTGGGTCTTCAATCCTTATCCATTGATCTGTGTGTCTATTTTGGAGCCAGTACCAGGCTGTCTTTACAACTATGGATTTGTAGTATAGACTAAGGTTTGGTATGGTAATACCTCCAGCTGTGTTTTTGTTACTCAGGATTGTTTTTGCTATCCTGGGTCTTTTGTGCCTCCATATGAACTTTGAGATTGTTTGGTCAACTTCTTTGAAGAATTGCTTTGGGATTTTGATTGGTATAGCATTGAATCTGTATATTGCCTTTGGTAGGATGGTCATTTTCACGATGTTGATTCTGCCAATCCAGGAACAAGGGAGGTCTTTCCACCTTCTGGTGTCTTCTGCTATTTCTTTCTTTAGGGTTTTAAAGTTTTCATTGTAAAGGTCCTTTACCTCCTTAGTTAGGTTTATACCAAGGTATTTCATTTTTTTAGGGGCTATAATAAATGGTATGGTTTCTCTCAAGGCTTTTTCACTTCTTTCATTCTGGGCATATAGGAAGGCCTCTGATTTTTGCACATTTATCTTGTATCCTGCCACCCTGCTGAACTTCTCAATTAGTTCCAGGAGCTTCCTGGTGGAGTTTTTGGGATCCCTCAGGTATAAGATCATGTCATCTGCAAATAGGGATAGCTTGACTTCTTCCTTGCCAATTTGAATCCCTCTTATGTCCCTTTCTTGTCTTATGGCTTCAGCTAAGACTTCAAGTACAATATTGAATAGAAGTGGTGAGAGTGGACAGCCTTGTCTAGTTCCTGATCGAAGTGGGAATGCTTCCAATTGTTCCCCATTGAGCATAATCCTTGCTGTGGGCTTGTTGTATATAGCTTTTATTATATTGATAAAGATTCCTTCCATTCCTACTGTCTCTAGCGTTTTGATCATAAAAGGCTGTTGGATCTTGTCAAAAGCTTTTTCTGCATCTATCAAGACTATCATGTGGTCTTGGACTTTGGACTGGTTTACATGATGAATTACATTTATTGATTTGCGTATGTTGAACCAACCTTGTGTGCCAGGGATGAAGCCTACTTGGTCCCCATGAATGATCTTTTTAATATGTTTTTGAATCCGATTTGCTAAGACTTTGTTGAGAATCTTTGCGTCTGTGTTCATCAGGGAGATCTGCCTATAGTTTTCTTTTTTAAGCGAATCTTTATTAGGTTTTGAGATTAAAACGATATTAGCTTCATAGAAGGAATTTGGTAGTGTTCCTTCCTTTGCTATTTGATGGAACAGTTTAAGGAGTATTGGTGTTATTAACTCCTTAAATGTCTGGTAGAACTCTGTGCTGAATCCATCTGGTCCAGGACATTTTTTGGTGGGAAGATTCGAGATTACTTCCTCAATTTCCTTGTATGTTATAGGACTATTTAAATAATTCACAACTTCCTCATTCAATTTAGGTAAGTTGTGTTTACTTAGAAATTCATCCATCTCTTTTGTGTTGTCAAACTTCACAGAGTATAAGTTTTTGAAATACGATGTTATAATTCTCTGGATTTCTTGGGTATCAGTAGTGGTAACTCCATGTTCATTTCTAATTTTGTTAATTTGGGTTTTCTCTCTCTTGCTTTTGGTTAATTTAGCTAGGGGTGTATCAATCTTATTGATTTTTTCAAAGAACCAGCTTTTTGACTGGTTGATTTTTTCTATCATTTTCTTAATCTCGATTTCAGATATTTCTCCCCTTATTTTGCTAATCTCCTCTCTTCTACTACTTTTGGGATCAGATTGCTCTAGTTTCTCTAAAGCTTTAAGCTGCATTGTTAAGTTGTTTATTTCTGATATTTCCATTTTTTTGACGTAGGCATTAAGAGCTGTGAACTTACCTCTTAGAACAGCTTTCATTGTGTCCCAGAGATTTTGGTAAGTTGTATTTTCATTATCATTCATTTTCAGGAAATCTTGAATTTCCTTTTTAATTTCTTCCTGAATCCATGTCTCATTCAGCATCATAGTGTTAAGTTTCCAGGAGTTAGTGTATTTTCTCTTGTTTGATGTGTTGTGGATGTCCAGCTTTAGGCCGTGATGGTCTGATAGGGCACAGGTTAGAATTTCACCTTTCTTGTATATGTGTAGATTCATTTTGTGGCCCAATATGTGATCTATTTTGGAGAAAGTTCCGTGTGCTGCTGAGAAAAATGTGTATTCTTTGGTGTGTGGGTGAAAAGTTCGATAGAGATCTGTAAGGTCCATTTCTTTCAGGGTTTGATTAAGTTCCAAAGTGTCTCTGTTAAGCTTTTGACCTGTTGATCTATCCCATATTGAGAGGGCGGTGTTGAAGTCCCCAAGAATTATCGTTTGGGGATTGATTTCTTGCTTTAGACGCTGTAGGGTTTTCTTAATGAATGTGGAGGGGCCCATATTGGGTGCATATATGTTCAGTATTGTGAAGTCTTCCTGGTGAATTGTACCTGTGACTAAAATCCATCCGTGTCTCTTATAATTTTCTTTGGTTTGAAATCCACTTTGTCTGATAGCATAATGGCTACCCCTGCCTGTTTTCTGCTTCCATTTGCTTGTGGAATTGTTGACTAGCCTTTTATTTTTAGAGCATGCCTATCTTTTGTGGTGAGATGGGTTTCCTGCAGGCAGCAGATTGATGGATTGTGATTTTTAATCCATGTTTGTAATCTGTGTCTCTTGATCGGTGAATTAAGTCCATTAACATTTAGTGTTATAATGGAGAAACTATTGTTAATTCCAGACATTTATTATGTTTAGTAGCTTTTATAAGTATATTGCTTCGCTTTTAATGGTGTTATATTTGCCTTCTGTTCTCCTGGATATGCCTGTTTTTTTCTTCACGCTTGAGTATCATTTCTAGCATTTTTTGAAGGCCTGGTTTGGTGGCCATGTATCCCTTAAAGTTGTCTTTGTGCTGGAAAATTTTTTTCTCCCTCGATCATGACTGATAGTTTTGCAGGGTAAATCAGCCTGGGTTGACATTTTTGCTCATTCAATACTTGAAGTATGTCTCTCCAAGCTCTTCTTGCTTTTACTGTTTTGACTGAGAAGTCATTTGTTATTTTAATAGGTTTACCTTTAAAAGTGACTTGTTTTTTCTCCCTTGAAGCTCGCAGCACCAGTTCTTTATCTTGAATGTGGAGTGTTTTAACTATTATTTGCCGTGGTGTGCTTCTATTTTGGTCGTATCTGTTTGGGGTGCGGAATGCCTCTTGTATATGGATGGGCCTCTCTTTTTTTAGATGAGGAAAGTTTCCCTTGATGATCATTTGAAAAATTTCCTCAGGGGTGGTATTTTGAGATTCTTGCTATGGTATTCCATGAATATGCATGTTAGGCTTTTTCAGGGTGTCCCATATCTCTTGGATATTTCTCTCAAGTATCTTTTTGGCTTTAACAACCTCTTCCATTGAGCTGGTTAGTACTCCCACTTTATCTTCAAGGTCTGAAATTCTGTTTTCTGTTTCGTTAGTTCTGTTGATAAGACTCTCTGTGGCGTTCTGGGTTGAAGATAACTTGTCTTTTAGCTCAGTTTTAAACTCTGCTTGAGTTTGTTTTAACTGCTCTATGCCACTTTTTGTTTCTTGCACTGTTTTTCTCAACTCCTCCAGATGTCTGTTGTGTTCCTCTTCAAAGCGATTGATTCGATTATGTAATTCCTCCCTGATTTCCTCTTTCATAGTATTGAACATGGTAATGATCATATTTTGAAAGTCTTTATCCTGGGTGGGGCTTTCTTGGCCTTTTTCCGTGGGTTTGTTCTTGTTGGAGTCTAACATTATGGGATTAATTTCTTCAGTGGGAAATTTGTTTACTTGATTGTTGCTTCTCATGGATTTGCACTTTGACTTTGGCATTGTCATTTTAACTCTTAAGATCTCTCAATTTCACTAAACTGAATTACTTGGGCGGGGCGGGCGGAGACTTACCTAGGTCGTGGGGTGAGGCCCGGCTGGACCGCGCGCGCGTGTCCCGACCGGTGGAGCAGGGTGGAGTGCAAAGGGGGGATGGAGGCGTAGGCGTGGAGCTATTTAACCTGAGGGCAGCTGGGGCGGGGCCCGGGCGCAGGGGGAGGTCTTCCTCGTCCCTCGGCCCAGTGCGCGCGGCTCCGGCTGGATGGTGGGAGTTGGGGCCGGGTCC
Source organism: Typhlomys cinereus (assembly GCA_023101885.1). Classification (NCBI taxonomy): domain Eukaryota; kingdom Metazoa; phylum Chordata; class Mammalia; order Rodentia; family Platacanthomyidae; genus Typhlomys; species Typhlomys cinereus. The sequence continues at coordinate 1,845,054 of JALPQD010000225.1, read as the reverse complement.
CTGTGGGCCGACCTGGGGTCCTGGTGGGCGGTGCGCGGGGAGGGGGTTACTCACCAGCTGGGGCGCGGGGTTGAGGCCCGGCTGGACCGCGCGCGCGTCCCAACCGGCGGAGCGGGTTGGGGTGCAAAAGGGACCATGAAATCTTGTATATCACAACTATGCATGTCCAGAATATAATGTATGGCTCACCACCTTTCCACTTCAGGCTCTTACAATCTTGCTGCTCCCTCTGCCAAGTTGTTCCCTGGGCCTTGAGGTGGGTTTGGGTGAGGCTTACCTGTCCTGTTTAGGGACAAGCATTCTGCAGATACTTATTTTCTGCATTTTGGCAAGTTGTATTTTTCAGTAATAACACCTTCTTTTGTAGAAGAAAGTGTCTAGATTGAGTGCTGAGTGCTCTTCTAATCTATGAATACTATAATGAGTATTTGCAGAGCAGTTTGTTTTACTTTAGTCTAGCTAAAGAGTCATAATCTGTTCTTCCCTTGTGACTTATTTCCTTCCCTTTTATTGATTCCTGCTCTAGCTAACAGTAACAGGAATGTCTTCCATTCTGATAAGTGGGTCTTAAATCCAATCAGAAAGCTGTTGGTGGTCTCCTTGATACTTGTACCACTATTATATTGGTGGTCATCTGTTACCATGGTGATTTTGATTATAACTTGAAGATCTCACAGGTTGATGAGACCTTTGATTACTTTCCTCTCCCATTTGTTCTACAGTATTTCTTGGTAGTATATAAACTATCCAGGAAGAAGAAAGCTCTGAAACCAGTTCTACTTGGTGTATTTTGCTTATGTCCTTTGATCCATATATATTGCATCTTCAGTAATAGGATCTAACTGTCAGTTTTTTGAAGGGCAACCAAAGCAATGGCAAAAGCCTGTACTGTTTGGGGGAGTCACTTGAGACCTCTCTGATCAGCAACTTCCCAGAAAGTATCATATTCCTATTAAGTAGTTTTCTTAAGTAGTTTTTAATTGCTACTGTGTTCTAAGTGGACCAATTCAAGTCATTTTAGGTTTTGTTTTGCCCCCTTTTTCCTCTCTCTGTGCTCCTCTGCATAAGAATTGTAGATTGGAATGGATTCTTGTTCCTTTTTTTTTTGAAAAAAAAGAAATTTTTATGACATGCAAATAACATAGGAGGTGCCTATGGGTTTCCACCCCATAATCTTAGTGTTTTTCTTTAAGTCAAGAGGTAGAAAAAAACTTTTTTAAAAAATAGCATTTCTTTAAAAATAAGAATTCGAAACATAGCTGTGTTAGTATAGTGCTTCCCTAGCATACACAAATTCCCACTCAATCCCTAGCATTACACAAGCAGGTGTAATAATTTATAACTGTTATCCCAAAATGTGACAACAGGAGAATCAGAAGTTCAAGGTCATCTTTGGCTATTTTGTGAGACAAGGAATACACTGCATCAAATCAAACAAGTTAGAAAAAGTCAAAATATTATTAAAAGTGGAGCATGGAAATAAAGGTAAAAAATAAACTAAGGAAAAAAATACTGTCTAATAGTGAAAACTAGATGAAATTAAATGAACTTATAAAGGGAACTAACACACACATTTTTAATATAGAAATATAGAATTAGAAATACTTCCAATGATATTAGCATCACAGGAACTGAAAACAAAGGGTGATATGATGGACCACTTCTTTCTGAGTTCTTAAAAACTGGAGATTTCCAATTATCTGAATGCAGCTTTGGGGGGTGAGTTGAACATGTGGATGCTTGTCTTTCTTATGATTTATGCTGTTGCTGAATCTATATTGATCAATGTTTACCAAAGCTGTCTTTACAGTAGGAGCTGTCTAACTTTCCATATCAGAGGCCCCTTCTAAGACTGCACTGAACTTTGCAATCTATAGACAGGAAGGTTTTCCCACCTGCCCAACATTTCCCAGATTGTACCTTTCTAGGAGGCTCATGCTTTGTCTGGAGATCACCACCAAACTGTATTGAGAATTGAGAAGCAATTATGGAAATAAGATACATATAAACATAGGACATATCTTTGTATTTCAAGACATCTTGAATATTAATGACCTTGCTTGAGGAAGGCAGTTGATAATATCAAAAAGACCTTTGGAATTCAGTTCTCAGGCTATCTAGCAGTGCATGACAGGTGACCTCAGACTTTTATCCACCTGTTGGCCTCAGGCTCTGAGCTGTAAAACTCCAGGGTTTTTCTAGATTGATGAGACCTGCTCCTGACCTCTAAGGATGGGGCTATATTTCCTTATGCACTTCTCTATCTACGTTGTACCTTCTGCCTCCTTCATTCTTTCATTTATTTGTATCCAACTCTTCTGATAGCCACAGCAGCCTCCCTGGTTTTTCCCTTACCTTGGACTTTGGCAAACTAAATTGAGACTTTCTGGCCTGTGGTATTTGTTTGTTCTCAGCTTCCATGTTAACTTAGATATTAACAATAAATTCTCAAAATGAAACACAGTAACTGCCTTCTGAGTCATAAAAAATTACACAAAAAGATTTCCTTCCACTATTGACTCATTCTCCAGAATATCTCTGTCTTCCATAAGTGGATTTGAAACTTTCAAGAACTGTGTGCTGTCCATTTAGGAGTACTTTCCATCTCCCATCTGTCTTAGCTTTTGGAATGGCTCTGCTTCTCTTTCTCCCATGGGGAGCTGTTTGCTTCCACAATGACCAGTGGCCATAAAACAGAAAATTGGATAAAAGCTACTACAGAATGTGCTATGTTTTGGCTATGTTTGGCCTACCATTTAGCAAAATATCTATCACCTGTTCTTCTCCTTGCACTTTTCAAGTATCCTTTTAATTCCTTGATGGATTTCTGAACCCTTTTCTTACTTTTTCCTTCAGAACAGAATCAGTTTTTTCATTGTTGTTATTTTTCTTATTCTGACTCTCTCCTTCACCAGACTGTAAGGGGGCAGCTTATTTTTAAATAGTCACCAATTTACCCTTATTTCTAAAATTCATGTAGCCAACATATGTAATGCTAGTAAAGTTTATAACACTGAAGTAATTCTCAATGTCTTCACATTTGTTCACCTTTCACTGGTTCACCCAGAAAAACTTTCATTCCAACAATTAAATTCAAAGTAAGTGGACTTTACTGATGAACAGTAATTACATATATATATTATATATATATAATGAATGTATAACACTTTCACTATAACTCTTCTATGGTTGTTTGGTAAAAAACTTGCTATGTTTTAATTTTCTACAGTATTTATGTAGTAATATACTATGTAGATTTTTAATCTAGGAACACAGTAAACTATGCTATAGATTGGTCATTAAGCAACAAAAATCTCTAATGACACATTATTTATAGCTTGTATCCAATATTAATCAACAATACTTCAAGTGTCCCTGGAAAAGATGTATGACCCATAAAAGGGAAGAATAGAATATCTATCCCAGATATGCAGAAAAGTGTTTATAAGATGAAAACACAAACTAATAAAATGTCACCCATCACCTATGCTGTCACCTAATTCACTGGCCATTCAAAGCAAGCAAAAGTTCTTACAGTGAACAATGATATCCTGAAACAGTGCAAGATCATGAGTTTCATTTATTCCCACCCAAGAAGTCATTTTTCCATGTTGTGGAGGGGCTACTAGAGGATTTTCCTAAGCTTATGTAATAGAATAGAAGATGGATAAATTTTTCTTTAACTTTTAAAAAACTTACTAAAATGTACAAGAGAAAATTTCTTTTTTTTAAACATTTTTTATTATCTCTGCTCATACAAACTTAATAGGTACACCGGTTCCCTCCCTCCCTCCTCCTCCCCCCGACCCCTCTGCTCACCCTCCCCTCACTCCTCCCTCCCCACCCCGCAGTGCCTCCCCTCCCCCAATGTGATGATGCAATGCAATATAGTATGATTCACACTTTAAGTTTCATTGCTACTTAGGTTGACTCATGTAGTTATATAATTTGGGGGATAAGGAAATAACTCGATAGATAAGGTACTTGCCTCACAAATGTAGATATGGAATTTGGATCCCTAGAACTCACATAAAGGTTTGGCAGAAATGGTGATACCTGTAAATTCAGCACTTGGGAAGGAGAGCTGAGGATTCTTCAGAGAACTCTGGCTAATTAATAACCAATTGGCCAGCTCAGGGTTCATATGAAAGACCCTGCTTTAATAACAAGAGTGAAAAGCAATTAAAGAAGATACTTGACATCAACTTTGAGCCTCCACACAAGCGTGCACTTAGGTGCACATGCACCTACATACATATATATGTCCACACACATGAGAATTTCCATATGTGCATGCATTTATTGCCTCACACATGTAGGAAGTAAGAAGAAAGAGGCGAAAGAAAGAAAAACGAAAGGAAGGAAGGAAGGAAGGAAGGAAGGAAGGAAGGAAGGAAGGAAGGAAGGAAGGAAGGAAGAAGGAAGGAAAGAAAATAATTTTTATTCAATTGTGCATGTGTGCATGTGTGTGTGTGTATGTGTGCCCATGCACACGTGTGTGTGTGCGTGTGTGTGTGCGTGTGTGTGTGTGTGTGTGTGTGTGTGTGTGTGTGTGTGTGTAGAACTTCCAGGTGAAGGGTCCTGAGTTTGGATCCTAGACCCCACGTATAGACACCGGGTGAAAGGGGGGGGGCAGCCTGCGTTTCTGGTCCTGGTAGGGTGGAGCCTGTGAATCCCAGGGCAGAGTAAACAAAGAAAAAAAATATTTTAAAAATGCTTAGACTTAGCAACTTTATGTAGACAACAGGTAGACACAAAATGCCCATGAAAGTTGTCTGTGTTTGTCCATTCTATAAGCAAAATAATCCATTTATATAATTTATCTTTGCTTTTTTAGACCAAAACACTATCAAACCACTTCTACTAGAATACAAATATCCCAATGTTTCACTCACTATTATGAACTAATAAGCACAGGAGGAAAGTGCAAAAGACAAATTATTTATTTGCCCTGTTTACATTTCTGTTCTAAAAGCCAACATTTAACCTTCAAAATCACCTTTATGATAGGCATTTTGAATCTTAAAAAATGTATTTTCCACCAGTATGCCAGAACCAAGCAAACTAAGGTGATCTATTATTTCCAAATTGTAATATTATTGACAATAAGTAACAAGGTTTAATTTAACAAACAAAATTGTCTTTATATCTAGCAATGCATAACACAGTAACACACTAGGAGAAAATTACGCTTATTTTCCTGGTGTAAATATTTATGGTATTTCTTGAGTTAAATACAACAGGGGTCATTATTTTGTTATTTCTCCAGGAGAGTCTCAATTATTGGGAAACTAATGCTCACCTAGCTATTCTAAGTTGAAATTATTTTCCTGAATTCTAAGATAGGGAACCCTTCTACACATCAATCTCTTTGTTGCTTTTCATTTAGCTTCATGAGTTCTGACCCATAGTCCCTGTATTTGTTATTTCTCTCATTTCTATGACAAAACACAGTCAAGGGACAGAGTATTTGTGAGGCTCGTGTTTCAGGAGAATGCAATCTATCCCGATGGGGGAAGCCATAGCAGCAGGTGACTCCCTAATGATGGATTTAATTTAAGTATGGAGCTCCTTGCCTCCTCGAATCTCAGAAAAGCAGGAAGCAGAGCCTGGAAAGAAGTAGGACCCATCTAAATTCTTCAAGGCCTATTTCCCTAAAGCAATTTCCTCCTGCTATATATACCCCACCTTGCAAAGACCACATAAACTCTGTGAGGATTTTAGTGTGAATTACCCTACTTCCTCTCTTACTCCTGCAGACACATGGTGCTGATGTTTGGAAAAGTTATGACGCCTTCAAGAGGTAGAGTTTTGTTGGAGGAAAACATGTCACAAGGGACAGACCTTGAAGTTTGGTGGCCCAGCTCTGTTTTCATTTTGGTTTTGTGCTCTCAGCATCTATAACTGCAGTGACCCGAACCAGCTTTTTGCCTCTGACTTCAAGCATACCTTCTGCTATGTGACTCCTGTCATGTCGACTATCTCCCCTCTGGAACCAAGTAAATCTCCTGATCTTCTTCATTCACGTTGAGTATTATCTAACAGCAGCAAAGGAGAAGCAGCTGCAACAACCTCCTAAAAACAGCACTACCAGCTGGGAACCAAATGTTCAAACACAGGGGCTCATGGGAACATTCCAAATTTAAGAGATCACAGCCTGATTCACCACTTTAGGGGCCTCCAAGTCCTACTCCTTTATAACTCAAGCACTTGCTTCCACTGAGAATGTCTCATCAGTTTATTGATGTCAAGGTTCAGCCTCCGGACCAATATATTTGCCTTTATGCTTTTATATAGCTTATATGTCACCTTCATGTAAATAATCTTTTTTCTATGATTCTTAAAGCTTCATCAAAAAAATCAGTCTCATGTGTTTAGCTTATTGTAAATCCGCATCCTATGTAAGTCTTGCTATTCATAATACACCTGTTTGAATGAGCTTCACTTGGGGGGAAAATTAGGGATAGCCTGACATTTTTCCCAGATATGATGCAATTGTGAAATATCTTACCTGCAAAAATAAACAGCTTTAGGAAGTGATACATTATTAATACAACTAATATATCTCTTTTCGTATGTATGCTTTTATGTAGTAATGTAAATTTGGATGGATCAGAAGTCTAAGTACACAATTTTAAGTATCATACTTAATAGACTGACTATTCTACAGGTTGTCAATTTCTATCATAACATTTACAATGAGGCAGGATGTAAAGTTGAAGTAGAATGCAAGAATCAATTGCCCAAACTTGCTAATTCTATTGGGATTACATTGTCTCTGGAAAACACTATCAAAGTTCTTAGCACACTCTCTTCCCATCACATAGCTTCTGATAATTAATTAAAGTTGTGAACTCGCTATCTGCCATGTTTGGTAGATCTACTTCCTTTATACTACAGCAGAATGCATGAATGCATGAAATTCAAGTTCTCTCTCTCTCTCTCTCTCTCTCTCTCTCTCTCTCTCTCTCTCTCTCTCTCACATACACACACACACACACACACACACACACACACACACACTTTACTATTGTCATAAAATAACCATCAAATACTTTTGTAGCTCTTTTCTTCTTACCATAAAACAAGATTAACATCCACTAACCTTCAAGGAATATTTATAATGTACAATGAATCAAAAGATTTGAAAAATTGCATACACATGTTATAATGGAAATGTCTGAAATGATTCAGAAGGAATCATTCCAGCTTTACAAATCTTTCCAGCTTTCCAACATCATAGAAAAGTAAAATAAAATACTTCATGACATTTCTCAGAAGCTAAGAAAAAAGAACATAAATTTCAAAGAAATAAGTGTCACCAAGAAAAAGGTAGTGCAAAAATTTACAAAAACTTGTGAGAATGAAAAAGAAGCCCTTCCTATGTCTCAGAAACCATAAGGAGTGTTTCCAAGTGCTGAATCATGGAGTCACTCAGTTAGAGAATGTACCCAAAGACATTCATGAACACAGTCACATATTAGTAGAGACCAAACTTGTATAGAATGCTTCCTTTTACTATGATAGCCAGAAGATTGCTATCACTATTATGATTTATAAGACAGAATTTTGCTCTGTATTTTAGGCTTACCACAGACTCATGGTCTTCTTCCTCTGCCTTGCAAGAGCTGGGACTACAAATATGTGCCACCACTCTGCTTCTTTTGAAGGCATAAAAGCTACACCAATCCTGGGGTCACACAAGTGGTCCTGGTTGAAATAAAAATCACAGAACAAAATGAATAGACATGAGTGTAAGAATGAGATTTGTCAAGTCTGAGAGTATTTTGTGGAAAGAAAACACTGGTGACATGGTCTTAAATTTATTTTATTCCAAGACCATTAAAACTGTACACATGAAAAAAAAAAGAATGAGATTTGTAAGAAAGAGGAAGACAGTCGGGGTGAGAGGGGGAAGAAAGAGTGGCAGGTACTTATGTGGAATTGTTAAGGAAAAAATGAATTATAGCATAGATATATCATACATATGATACATAATCATAACATAAATACGTTATACATGTTATATTTATGTATTTTATGTATATATCACTTTCAATCAGACAAAAAGACACAGGGGCAGTCTTATGTCTCACTAAGATAACTGTCCTTTCTTCTTTTTACTCTTTATTTATTATGAAGAATACAAAGAAATATGAAACAGCATGCATCAATTTCAATTTTCTTCCATTTAGTTGCAATCAACCTTGCTTGTTATAAATATAAGAGATTCTGATTTCTAGGCTAATAGATTGTCTGTTACCTTGGTAAAACTTATTTCTCCTTTATGGCTTCGCACCTTTATCTGGAATTGTAGGGAAGAGATGAGCCTTTACAGAGTTAAAAGGAAAACCTTCAACCTAAACTTAACATCACAGAAAGAAATTAAGAACCGTATAAATAGCGATTTTGTGGATTGATATAAAAAACTGAAAGCACGTTTTCCCACATTTCACTCCTTAACTTCAGTTAAAGACATATGATTATATAAAGAAAAATTACATGTTCATATTTATACAATGTATAGCGTAGAATATATAAAAATAGCAAATAATAGCAAAGAAATCAAGAGAGATACAGATATACTAGAACAAAGTTTCTGTATTTTAGCCTAATTAAATTAGTAGTATTCTACAGAAACTTGTAGCAAGTTGTGAAATATTTAATAATTCTTGAAGGAACCATTGAGAGAATAACTCAAAAATAGTACACTAGGGCCAGTAAGAAAGCTCAGAGCATAAAGGTGCTTGTGCATAATCTGGTGACCTAAGTTGGATCCCAGAATTTTACACAGTGGAAAGAGAAAGTCAAATTCTGAAGGCTGCCATCTGACCTCCACACATACACATGTTCTCTTTCTCACTCTTTCTAAAAAATAAGATATTCTTAATAAACAAAATATGCACCAAAATATTTTCTTTAAAAAGATATCAATGAAAGAATAGAGGAACAAAGAAAAAAACACTTCAACAGATAGGCAGGAGATCTCACTATCCAAGATTCAATCATTGGTAAAACTTCTATATATTTAGTAGACTTGAGCCAACCAATTCAAACTGATTCATGTAGAACATTCTGCTCAAAGATTACAGAATTTATCACTTCCAAAATATGCATGGGACATTTCCCAATAAAACCTAAGGTGGGCCATGAAAAAGGACTCAATAATTTTAAAAAGATTAAATTCATACACAGCATGCTTCCAAAGACAAGGAATTGTTGCAGTTCAACAGCATGATTGTTGATAAAATCACCATCAAATGGCTTAAGGGAATAAGGGTTTTATTTTCTCTTATGGTTACAATTCTCAGTTCAGCTTGACAAAAAAGCTCACACCAACACCAGGGCTAAAGGGACTGGCCTTAACTGTACATAATGGCAAAAAGAGGGATGATCCTTACTTGCTAGACCAGCATGTCTGGCCAAGTGTATACAAGGATGCCAACTCTGTCACCTAGCTCTTTGTAACCTAACCACTAATTCTCTACAAATATGCTCAAAGCTCAAACCCATAACTGTCAAATTGACACCTGTGCCTAACTATGACAGGAATTAACTTAGAAATCAAGGGACATCCAGAAATTCCTCAAATACTTGGAAGCCAAACAACACACAATTTAAGAAAAGACCACAAAACCAAAGTAAGTTCTTCGAAAACATTAACAAACTTTACTTAGCTTTACCTCTTTACCTATACCAACTGAGTAAGAGACAGAGACAGAGAATGGGTACAAGTTACCAAATTTAGGTCATAAAAATCATGAGATAAAATGTAAACAGTAGTTAGGAAAAGTAATGTGGGCATTTATAAACGCCTGTGTCAAAAGATAAGAAAAATGAAACAAATAAATTTCTAGAAATAATAGCTGAAAAGCCATAACACATACAAATATAAATATGTAACTGATCATACATGTGAAAGTATTTAGCAACATTAGTAAATTTGGAAGCACCAGTAAAAGTCCCAAGATAATACTGAAGGGCTAGAAAGATGGCTCATCGGCTAAAGGCAGTTGGTACAAAACCTGATGATCTGAGTTCAGTCCCTAGACCCCACAGGGAGAAGGTCTTCTGACCGCCCCACCTGTGCCATGACAGGTGCATGATGTGTACTTGTCCACACAGGAAGGATGACAGTCACAAAGAAATATGCTCCAAACCGTAGACAAACAATGAAGAAATGGAACAATTAGTTTTGATGGTGGTAAGGTTAAGTTTCTTAGTTTCTCATGAAAGGTAAGAAGCTTGCTTTGGGATGCTGCAGTTCCACTTCTTGAAACCCAAGATATATGATTACATTGTTTACTAAAAGATTTATAATTTACCAGAAACTCCCACAGAATAAACCTAAGCAAACATTCATAACCATATCATTTATAATAACCCCAAATTAGAAACTATACAAATGTCCATCACATGAAAAGTAAAGAAATAAAGCATAATGCAGCAGCTACTATTTAGCAATAGAAAAGCATGGAATGCTAACATGAAAAATGACATGCACATACTTTGGAAACGTATACTCATTGAAAGAGACATGATGGCAGTTCTGTGACTTTGTAGTATAATTGGAAATCCAGTATGGTGGTATTTCCAGCACTGTCTGTGTTATTGGAAATTGCTTTGACTGTGTGGAGACTTTTGTACATGCACATAAATTTTTGGATTTTTAAAATTTCTGTAAAAAATTTCATTGAGATTTTGATGAGAATTGTATCAAATCTGTAAATTGCTTTTAATAGGATGTGCATTTTAATAATATTAATCATGCCAATCCATGAGCATGGGAGGTCTTCCCATCTTCTGGTATCTTTTTGAGTTTCTTTCTTAAAAATTCTAAAATTTTCTTTGTATAGATATTGTATTTCCTTAGTTAAGTTTATTTCAAGCTATGTTAATTTGTTGATAACATGGAAAGTGGAATTTTATCTTTTACTTCTTTCTTGGTTTGCTCATCCATAGTATACAGAAAGGCTATTGATTTTTGTATATTAATTTTGTATCCTGCTACTTTGCTGAAAGTGTTTATGAGTTCTAGGAGTTTCCTGGCAGAGTCCTTGGGGTCTGTTACATACAGAATCATAACATCAATAAACAGAGATACATTGATTATTTCCTTTTCTATTTGTATCCCCTTTATCTCCTTTTCCTCTCTTGTTGCTTTTGCTAAGATTTCAAGTACTATGTTAAACAGGGATAAATATACTGATCAATGGATTAAGCATTTTTGATACAGGTGCCAAAGAAGCACACTGGAGCAAGAACAGCATCTTTAATAAAAAGATGCTGGGAAAATTGGGTGTTCACATGTAGAAAAATGAAACCTGATCTTTATCTATCACCCTGCACAAACATAACTCAGAGTGTATCAAGGATCTTAATACCAAACTGGAAACTTTGACAGTACTAGAGAACAGAGTATGTCTCAGGAGTTAGTTTTAGGTAAAAACTTTCTGGGTAGATTACCATTTGTATAGAAATTAAAGCTAAATGGGGCCTCATGAAATTAGAAAGCTTCTGTTCAACAAAAGAAATTTTTAATCAAGCAAAAAGACAGCCCATAGAATAGGAAAAAAATCTCTTCACTAACTATATATCCAACAGAAAATTATTGTCCAGAATATATAAAAAAAACTCAAAAGTAAATGACTCAGTTAAAATGAGAGAGTTCATAGAAGAAATACAAATACAAACTATTTTAAAATATTTATCATCCTTAGCAATCAAGGAAATGCAAATCAAAGCCACTGTAAGATGGCATTTTGCTTCAGTCAGAATAGCTAAGATTGAAAAAAAAATGAACAACAACTACTGACCAAGATATAGGAAGGAAAGGAAACCTTCATCCATGGAAATGCAAACTAGTGAAGTCTCTCGGGAAGTCCAAACTGAAAGTAGAGCTACTTTATGAACCAGCTATACCATTTCTGCTCATATTCCCAAAAGACTGTAGAAAAACATACACAACAATATTTATTATGGCACTAATTTCATAGCAAGGAACTGGAACCAATCTAGATGCCTGCCAACTGATGAATGGATGAATAAAATGTGGCACATATATACAATGTAATATTATTCAGCTATTAAGAAAGATGAAATCATGAAATTCACAAGTAAATATAGGGCTAAAAATATATATATATCAAATGAGATACTCAAACCTAGAAAGATTTCTCTCATGTGCAGAGACTAGCATTAACCCTCCAGATTTATGTAGTCACAGCCTATAAGCTAGAAGTTTTGCTCAGCAGTAATTGGTAGTTGACAGAGAATAGATGGCTGTGGATCACTAAGCTCCAGATAGGGAATCCAATCTTCTTTTCTTAGGGTTCAGGGAATTTAAATTAAAAAGCGAATGAAGACACTAAAATGGAACAAAAACATGAAGTGACCATTGAAAATGCTCTAGAATTTGAAGTTCCATTTGGCCTATACCTGAGAAACTCATAGAAAATTCTATCTGGAATATATTTTTAAGAAATTATATAACTCTGTGTGTGTGTGTGTGTGTGTGTGTGTGTGTGTGTGTGTGTGTGTGTGTATTTCTTTAACATACAAATATAAAGTTAAAATAGTAATTCTTTGCAACTTTTAAAATTCTGACAATGTATGCTGAGTATTTCTTCGATGAGTATATATGATGCTACTTTACTTCTTTTTAAGGATAAATGCTATAATGTGTATCTATTTAACTTACAATGTATGGATGAAAATATAAAACTAAAAGTTTAAAGACAAAAGACATGATGGGAAAGGCTATATGTATAGTTCTACTTCATGGAACAACCAAGTAAAAGTATACTTTCAGTCAGAAGCAAGCAGCTCAATGTTTCATAGGGCTAGGTGTGGGGTAGGAAATTACAGCAAGTCAGTGTGATCTCATTTCTGTAAAAATGATGGAATTGAGCTGCATCTTTATAATGGAACAAGCTTAATCAATCAGTAAAAATATTCTTATAGATATATAAACAATGTGAAAGGGAAATACTAATAACTCTGAGTAAAAAATTGGTTTATTTCTTATGAAAAAAGAAAATGCCAGTTGAAAGTATGAGATATAGTTTTTAAAATTCTGTATTTCTAATATTAAAAAGTCTATTATATAACCAATCAGTAATGAGTTAGGAAAAATCTACCCTATTTATGACTAAGAGGGATACAATTTAGCATTTTATGGATGAGAAGAAATTCAGATTTATATTTTAAAAATTAAAATTGCAAGTTTTTGACTCAGTAATTATACTCTTGCTCCCAATAATGCCAAACATGAATTTATGTAATTTCACTGAAAGTAATTCAAAAGAGAAAAAATCCAAAATAGAAAACTGGTACAGATTAGGATATAATCATCTAATGCAGATATAAAAATGCACACATATAAAGTATTTTCATGCATAATATAATTTTCTATGCAAAAATCTCAAACAAATTGTTTGAATTAATAAGTAAATTTTAGTGTATGTGGGCTAGGTATGTGTGCATGCATGCTCATGTGGGGGGCACCTTTGTACGTACACATGTTTACACTTCTTGCAGAGGTCCAAGGTTGATGGAGTTCAGAGGTTTATAGCAGGAATCCTCAATCACTACATCATCCTGATTCTTTTTGAGACAGGGCATCTAATCAAAACCTGAGCTCACTAAGGAGTACTTGGCTTGCTCCAGGGAGTCCCAGTCTCCACCTTCTGAGGTTGAAATTACAGTCAGGCTGGCACACCCATCTGCTATTGTGGCTTTGGGCATCGGAGTTCCTCTTTGTTTGGTTGCACCGTAGAGTTTCTAACTGCTAACCCATCTCTTCAGACTGATTTTCTAAATTATTTTTACTTGTCACTTTTTTAAAATATTCTCCCTTCCATAAGTACCTCTCAGTTGCCTTACATTAGCTTTCAAATTTCCTGGTTTATTTAGCTTTAAAAATTTCCAGTATATTTCTCTAGGCACTATATTGTTTGCTGTCTACTGTTCTTCTCAAGCAGAATCCACACACTTCACTTCTAATATTTCATTTCCTCTCCTCTTCTTATTTCTTGTCGTGATTTTCCATTGACTTAATGATCTTTAAACTATTGCCCAAGAACAACCAAGTTTCCTCTCTAGTTACTTTTCCAAGCTTATTTTTTTCTAAATTGACTTAATATTAATTACCATCATTACCTATTTTATGTCTCTTCCATTCTTAACCTTGAGAACTAAAAGTCTACTACATACCAAACTACCTTTTTTTTCTTTATTCTCAGTAGTTATTGCCATTAAAAGGATGACTCTTTTTATTGGATAACATGGCACTTGCATAGCAAGCCTATTAAGCAGTTGTGTTTGCTTCTACACACTTGGAGTGATATAAAGGACATACCTAGTGCCCTAACACATAGACTGAGGATATAGCTATCTATTTATGCACTTCATCCTTATCACAATCTGGCCCCACATCAACATTGAAAATTCTTCAACTGAAAGAATATGACTGTAAAAATCCAACCAATGAAATAATGCCAAGTGTATAATAAGTCTCAGAGATGCAAGAAACAAGAAAAAAATCAGGGCAGAACGACCTTCCTGAAAATACTACATCTGTAGTAATGGTTACCAATGAGAGCAAATTAGATGAAATCTCAGAGAAAGAACTCAAAGCAATGATTATATGTATGCTTAATAAAGAGGATTCAAACTAACTCCTAAATGACTTAAAATGTAGTACAAATAAATACACACATGAAGTTAATGAAATAAAAATCCCAATACAGAATGTGAAAAAGAAAATTAACAGGCATAAAAACTGAAAAACTCAAATTGAAACTTAAAAATGAAAGGCTCAGTGAATAAGAAATAAAATAAACTTAATGAAAAGCTTTGTTTAAAAGCTGTGGATAAAGTGGAAGACAAAATATCAGATAAGAAAACAATATAGCATTAGACATATTAGAATATTTAGATCTTAACAAGGTACAAAGGTGTTCATACTAATATTAGAAGTCATACGAATAGGCCACACCATAGCAACAGGAATTGCTGGCAGAGGAACATACATTCTTGACTTCCAGCATGCCTGTATGATAAAGTCTACCAAAATACTGAAACAGCCCATGTCAGTTTTTCCAGCTGTTGAAAACATGATCTACTCGCTATGTGCTTCAATTTCCCACATCAGTTAAGAAATCTTTCACAACTTGCTTAGGACTTGCCTTAAATGCCAGTTCTTCACAGATGTGCCTAAGGTTCAACTCTCAATTATCAAATCAACACCTGGATCTAGTTGGCACAAGATACAATCTAGTCAAGCCATCATCACACAAGTCATACAAGTCATACATCAGTATGGAGGCTCTTCAAAAACTTAAAAATGTATATTTCATATAGCTGTATGTATCACTCCTGGATACTTACTTAAAGCACCCTAAATCAACAAATCACAAAACATATGTTACAAAAGCTAAGTGGTTAAACTAAATTAGGTATACAGCAGCAGCTGAATGGATAAAGAAAATGTGACACATTTGCACAATGGAATGTTTTTGAGAAATAACAAAATTATGTCATTTTCAGGGAAATGGAATCAAATGGAGAAAAATCATGTTAAGTGAATTAAGACAGTCTCAAAAAGACAGATGTCACATAGTTTCTCCTGCTTATGGTTTCTAAATTTGAAATCAATGGACAGGATCATGTATATAAATATGGCACAAAATGAAAAGTGAGAGTGTCCAGGGAGCAAAGGAGACTGTGGAAGGGAGGGCTAAGAAAGAAGTTAGTCTTACATTGCTAAGCCAATATACATGACAATCTAGTATCATGTGCAATGAAGAAACAGAAAAGAACAAAAGTTGTGAAACTGGACCTCGTCTTACTCCATATCTAAAGCGTAACTCAGAGTGGATCAAAGACCTGAATGGAAGAGCTAAATTTATAGCCAACAGTTATAACATTGGAATTGGCCATGATTTCATAGATAGGATCCCAAAGGCATAGGTAATAAAAGAAAAATATAAAACAAATGGTCTGCATGAAATTAAAAACTCTGGGTCTGGCAAGATGGCTCAGTACTTATCCATGCAAGCAAGAGAACTGGAATTTGGATCACCAGATGACAGATAGCATGGCTACTTGCTTGTAATTCCAGCCTCCAAAGATAGAGACACTGAATCCCCAGAGAAGCCGGCTAGTGAGATTAGTCATGTAGTCGTATCTGTTATCTCTGGGTTTGATTGAGAGACTAAGAGTAAAATAGCAAAGTGGAAGGGTAATCAAGAAAAATTCCTGATATCAACCATGTCCCCCACAAGCATGAGCACACACGCTTGTACACCTGCACACACACCACACATACATAACATCAGAAAGAGGAAAGAGTACCTTTGGACATTGTAACAGAATGAAAAGGAAACTCCTGGTATGGGTGAAAATGTTGCAAATTATATATTTGGTGAAAGATTGTTTAGAATTTGTATAGAATAAAACTTGTAATAAAAATTTGTATAGCTAAAAAACACAAATACGAGTAACAATTTAAAGTCTGGCAAAGGAATTGAATAGAAATTTATCCAAAGAGGATTCATAAATGATCAATGAGCACATAAAAGGATGCTCGTTGTCAGCAATTTTAGATAATATGTAACAGGTATTACCATTTAAGAAAAAAGAATGATCCTGGAAGGTGGCTTAGCCTGTGAAATGCTGGTTGTCCCACAGGCATGAGGACCTGTGTTTGATCTCCCAGAACCCATATTGCAAGAAAATAGTGGGGAAATACAGCAAGTGCCTGTAACCTAAATTCTAGGAAAGTAGAAACAACAGATACTCAGGCATCTCAGGCTGAATAGCTCCAGGTTCAGTAAGTGACTTTGTCTCAAAAACTAAGGCATAGGGTCACTGAGAAACATGCTCAGCATCAGCCTCTAGCCTATACACACATGCATACACACATATGCACGTATATGTGTGTAGAGCCACTGAGAGAGATGATCAGTTGACCCCTAGCCTGTATATGCATATACGCAAATGTGCATACACACACACACACAACATACAGATGCTCAACATCAGCCTCTAGTGTGTACACATGCACATATACACATTAATACACACATGTACATATGTGCATATATACATAAAGCATGAACCTATACACACATACTACATAGAAAGCAAAAACAGTGACAAGTGTTGGTGAGGTCATACACTACTGATGATCCTGATTTTACAATAATTTTTGGAATAGCAGCTCTGGAAAACAATAAGGTTGATCTTCAAAAAGTTACTATATGATGTAGCAATTCCATTTCTGAATATATACTGAAATGAATTGAAAGCAAAGACTCAGCTAAACATTTGCACAGACACATTCTTAGCAGTGGTATTCACAATAGCTAAAATGTAAGTGCTGCTCAAGTGAAATCACTGAAAGGATGAATAAGAAAATATGATATGCATATACACTGAACTGTTATTCATACTGGACAAGGGAATGAGCTCCATACGTGATGACATAGATGAACTCTGAGGAATGAACCAGGCCAGTTGTGTGATTCCATTCCCTGAGAAAGAAAGTAGAAATTGGTAAAAAAAATTTGGGAGGGCAAATGAGGAATAACTGCTTAATGAATATAGAGTTTTCATTGTATGCTGAGAAACTGAGATCCTAACATTGATTTACAAGTATTTTGACAAGATCCAACACCTTTTATGATCAAAACCCTAGAGACAGTTGGAATGGAAGGAACCTTTGTTAATATAATAAAAGCTGTCTACAACAAGGCCACAGCAAGGATTATACTCAATGGGGAAAAACTTGAAGCATTCCCACTTCGATCAGGAACCAGACAAGGCTGTCCACTTTCACCACTTCTCTTCAATATCATACTTGAAGTCTTAGACAAGAAAGGGAGATAAAAGGGGTTCATATCAGCAAGGAAGAAGTCAAGTTATCTCTATTTGCTAATGATGATTTTATACCTGAGTGATCCCAAAAGCTCCACCAGGAAACTCCTGGAACTAATACAGAAGTTCAACAGGGTAGCAAGATACAAAATAAACATACAAAAATCAGTGGCCTTCCTATACGTACAGAATGAAAGAAGTGAAAAAGCCCTGAGAGAAACAATCCCATTTACTATAACCCCCCCCAAATGAAATACCTTGGCATAAACCTAACCAAGGAAGTAAATGACCTTTACAATGAAGACTTCAAAACCCTAAAGAAAGAAATTACAAAAGACACTAGAAGGTGGAAAGACCTGCCGTGTTCCTGGATTGGCAGAATCAATATCATAAAAATGACCATCCTACTAAGGCAATATACAGATTCAAAATCAGTTAAAATCCCAAAGCAATTCTTTAAAGAAGTTGACTAAATAATCTCAACGTTCATATGGAGGCACAAAAGTCCCAGGATAGCAAAAACAATCCTGAGTAACAAAAACACTGCTGGAGGTATCACCATACCAAACCTTAGTCTATACTACAAATCCATAGTTATAAAAACAGTCTGGTACTGGCTCCAAAATAGACACATGGATCAATGGATAAGGAGACCCAGATATAAGCCCACACAATTATAGCCATGTGATCTTTGACAAAGGGGCCCAAAAAATCCAATGGAAAAAGAACAGCATCTTCAACAAATGGTGCTGGCAAAACTGGATCTCCACATGCAGAAGATTAAAACTGGACCCGTACTTGTCACCATGTACAAGATTTAATTCCAAATCGATCAAGGACCTCAATATAAGGCCAGAGACTACAAAAACCTTAGTTGAAAGGGTAGGGAACTCTCTGGAGGTGATTGTCCTAAATTGCTGGTGGGAATGCAGGTTTATACAGTCACTCTGGCAAAGAAGTTAAAGATTGAAATGCCATATGACCCTGCTATTCTACTTTTGGGAATAACCCCCATACCACAAAAATTCACCTCGATACCACAAGCATGACCATGTTCATAGCAGCACTCTTTACAATAGCAAAGTCATGAAATCAACCTAAATGTCCAACAGTTGATGAGTGGATAAGGAAAATGTGGTACATTTATACAATGGAATACTACTCAGCCATCAAAAATGATGAATTAATGCAATTTGCTGGGAAATGGATGGAACTAGAAACAATTATATTGAGTGAAGTATCCCAAACACAGAAAATTAAGTGCCGTATATATTCCCTAATAGGTGGCTCCTAGTACCAAACCCACTTAGAGACACACTCAAAGATAAATCTCTATAATACCTACAGTAATTGCAAAGATTGTAAACAGGAGAGAAGGGGAAGAAGGGCCCCACCAGAAACAAGGAGAGAGAGGATGATGCTACAGCAGAGATAATAGGCCACCATCAAGGACTGCAAGGGTTGACATCCAATACCCATCAGGATGGAGCCAAGGGCATTGCAGGAGCAACAAAACTGAAAAAAAATCTACAAATCATAATTCAGAACATCAGAGACCACCTGAAATCAGGCATGCCTAATCTCTCCTTATCCTGAAGCTCAGGGAAATTTATGGAAGAGAGGGCGGTAAGATTGTAAGAGCACAAGAATGGGAGAAGTCATGATATGCAAGATACTCCACACAAGTTAGGGCTGAAGCAATTATAATAGGACTCTGCAAGATCTGTGCAATGACCAATATATCATTGACCCCCTCAAAATCTAGCATGGACTAAAGGCACTAGGATCCTTAGAAGCAAGGGATTAACAGTCACAATAGTGTTCCTATACTTAAGGGGAACACAAGAAAGAGTTCTAGGAAATGCCACTGAGTCCTTTCACCTCATCAGAGAGGAGGACCCAGAGGAAAGTTTGATATACACATTAAAGGATGCTTTGGAGATGGGGGGAGGGGGCACTGGAAGAAAGGGAGAGAGGGGGGAAAGGAAGGGGAAATAGGGGGAGGGAGCAGGGAGCTCCAGGGAGGGGTGGAGGGAGGGAACAGGGGTACCTATTACGTTTGTATGAGCGGAATAATAAACAAACAAACAAACAAACAAACAAACAAATGATAAATAAATAAATAAAAACGAGTATTGCTTATCATTTCAATTATAAATGTAAATCATTTACTATCATTTATTTTATTAAATTTCCCATATATTAGAAAGTTCCGTACTTTGAAGCTGATTCTTTTCATAGCAGAAACTAAAACAGAAGCATGACATTGAAGGTAGATATTTTTTATTTTTTACTTGGAGATTTATTTTATGTAATCCATGGTTTTAAAAACTAAACCATTCAGAATACTATTTAAAAATTCAAACTAAAGGTGCATCTCTGAAGCACACACACTAATAGAGCTAGTGGTGATCAGCATCCTCAGAGCAAGTGCTTCTGGACAATCTTACTTAGACACATGTTTACCTTTTACTGGCCACTCATTTTCTCCAGCACAAGGTTTTGCCTTGATGTCAGTGCTGTCCCTTCTGTCAATCTTATTTGTTTGAAACTCATTTCTCAATAACTTAACAAAACATTCAGAGTCATAATGTCGACAAGTTGAAAGATGTCAGAAAAAATGAAATGCTGAAACCTCACACCAAGTGGACGGTAGGAACTGAGGTCACCTCCCTGCTGAAGGCTCTGCAGCCTGGGTCCTCCTCCGGGTCCAAGGCTCACTGTGGACTCAAGCTCCAGGCCTTTTCTAAAATCTAGACACGTTCACTTGGAAATTTTCACGTTCCACTTAATAAACACCAGTGAAGGCCCAGCTGTGTCCAGGACAGCGGCAGGAAATGATCAAAGGTGGAGAGACTTGTCACTGTTCCTCCACCCGCAGCCCCAGGGTCCAGGAGGGAGTGCAGGCTGGTGCACACTGCAGGGGTGCAATGGAAGCTGAGGAGAGACGCGTAGGAGGTGCGCAGCCACAGAGTCTGGAGTGGAGGTTTTAAAAACCAGTGAAAATGTGTCAAGATGGTAAGCTCAGAAAGCTCTCCTAGAGGCAAGGAGGAGCCCAGCTGAGTGTCCTGATCTTACAGACACAGGACGGCTTAGATGGAAAGGCTGGAGGGAAGGGGGCAGGCAGCATCATATGTTGTCCTCCTTCTTCTGGGTTTTTAGCCTACCAGATCCTCCCGCCATACTGTTCTTTGTTTACCGAGGCCCCAACTGCAGGATGACTAATTAAGGACCAAAAATCATTTGCCCAAGTCCACCTTCTCTCCCTACCAACCAACTCCCTCTGGTGTGTGTTATGGCAACTAGCACAGCACACACGGGCGGGGCCCAGGCTCCACAGAAGATTCTGACACCAGAAAGAACCTGGAGCCTGGGGCTGCACAGGAGAGATACGCAGGTGCTCAGCCCAGCCTCTCCAGGGCAAGCTGCGCTCAGAAGTGCTCCCCGCAACACAGGGGCATCTGCACACCCCAAAGCTTGAACCGCCTGGTGTGACCAGGGAAAGCAAGGCATGGTCGGTCGTGTGCACTGAAGAGACACAGAAGCAGGAAGTGGACTTCGCCCATGATTTTCAACTTCAGTGTAAAACTTGTGCCCAAGAAGGAGAACTATCCCTTCCTATGGCCCATTCTTTGTGCCCAAATGTACTTTCAGGTGATCTCGGATTACTTGCCTATCGTTCTCCATTAGGAAGCTCTTTCCTGTCTCCAGCAAGAAGAAAGTTCTGGAAGTTGGAATTTCATGAATAAATATGTGGACTAGTTTAAGTTGCTTTAATTGGCACTAGGAAATATCACTCCAGAGAGTGCGTCTACACCAGCAACTGGGCTGTAGAGGTAGGAAAACTCTGCTGTACAGGCCAACTCTGCTTTCTGCCTCCATCTCACAGAAGAGTCTGATTTCAGAGCCTATGGGCTTTGCTGGAATTGGTGCCCAGCCCCCACCCTGGCAACAATTC
Organism: Typhlomys cinereus; assembly: GCA_023101885.1. Lineage (NCBI taxonomy): Eukaryota > Metazoa > Chordata > Mammalia > Rodentia > Platacanthomyidae > Typhlomys > Typhlomys cinereus. The sequence goes on along the minus strand of JALPQD010000225.1, from coordinate 1,823,216 downwards.
TTTAAGGTTTGCACAGTATCTTCCAGTAAAATATTTGTAGGTTGGCAAGTGTGGGTTGAGCTGGCAGTCTGGTCTCTATTCACCTGCCACTCTCAGGGAAAAGCTACACACTTCTGTGTTTTAACTTTTGTCTCGGTGTTTTGACTCCTGACTCCCTGAGCTCCTGAATGAATAAATTCCTTAGCTGCAGAGGACGGTGTGGTATGCTTGGTCATCCACAGCAATCTTAGCAAGTCCCCAAGCTCGCAGCACATCTAGCCTCTCGCCGTGGAATGCTAAGGAAGCGCCCAACCTCAGGTCTGGTAGAGGATTTAGTGACTGTGCTAGTTCTATAGAAACAGGAATTAACTTGACAAATGCGAGCTGAGCTTTGAACACATCAGTGAAGAACAAATAGTTCAGGCAAACCCTATGCACATCTGCAGGAGATTATGTAATTAGTGGGGAAGACTCAGATCATGGTGGGCGGGACTATTCTCCAGGCAGGTGGATAAGATTAGGGGCTGGGTTTGCTGAAGAGGCCAGAAAACTCCAGGAGCATGAGCCCACTGCCCACTTCTTTACTGGTTCACTGAAAAACAGATATGAAAGAGGTTTTTGGAATCTGCTCCACCCCATATTCAGGAAGACTACATTCAACAGCAGATATGACATCTACCACCAAGTACTTAGGCATGGTGGAACGTGTAAAAGCACCTCCACTATCATTTCTGCCATCTTCACCAGCGATCTTTGACCAAGAAGAGAAAGCTACACTCCCTGTTGGTACTGTGCACAAGAGCAGAAAGAGAACAGGGAATGTGTTCTCAGCCAGGCAATGCTTGGAGTTCAGAAACAGCAAAGCAATGAGGCCTGTCCCATTTCTAGTGACAGATAAGTCAACTAAAAGGCCTGTGCCCCCCCCCTTTTCCCACTACCCCTTATATCCACAGAAACTGTGGAAGACTGAACCACTTCTGGTTACCTTGAGCTGAGCTGCTTACAATGATAAATAAAGAACCCCAGGGGTGTGGGTCCATCAGCTTCCAATAGCCTTGCTGCTCAAGCTTATGCTCACACCTTTATTACATTCCTCCGCCATCACTTCGGCCTCCTTTATGCCACCTTTCCAGCAGTCATCCTGACCCAAAGGCACCTCTGGTTCTTATTTAAAAATAATTTTATGAAGGTGGACTCGTAGCAAACTTCAGAGTTTAATCATAGTTCTAATTGGAAAGGGCTTTCCCCACCCACCCTTCAGAGTGAACTGCTGCGAGGGGCAGGGAGCAGCCTGGGCTTCCTCTCTCTTAGCAGCCCCCAGGGTCTTGTAAGCATGCTTGTGAGAGCAGAGGCTCCACAGGTTAAAATACACGATCAGGTTTTCAGCATAGCGCTAAAGACGCTACTTTCTTTTGGGTGCCTGACCATGGAGCCGAGAGACGATGTGTGCATTGGCTTCTCTCCAGCCTCTTGTCTGCGCACAAAGGTGCGGGTCTCCAGGTGGCATTCTGAGACCTGGAAGAGTGCTGACGGGGCACTTGAAGGGAGCCCACCAGGCATTAACAAGCACTTCTTCCAAAATGCACTGCAGATGCTGCACTCTGTCACACTTGTGTGCTCCTCTCTCGACTTCATAAATGGCATCCATCACTCATCGCATCATGAAGCCAAAGAGCCATCATTATGTTGGCTGTTTCTCCAGAGAGTTCCATGAAGCCAAAACAGAAAAAGGCTCAGACTTCTTTAGCCCCTGCACACTTCTACACTACCCATGACATCACTGGCCTGAAGGTAGCTGTCTGGGATGGCAGGTGTTACCTGTCTCCATACACTTCAGCAAACCATGTTCAGGATGCCCTCACCTCAAAAGATCTGGGTGGATCTGCAGAAGCCCAGAAGGTCAACTGAAGCAAGAAGTAAGAGGCCTAGACCGTTGGGTTCAAATAATAGCTTATGAGCTGTCTTGACAGCAAAGACAGTGTTACTGTGATTCCCACACATTCTTACAGTGTCCATGTGGCCCTGGCTTCTCATGCGTTTTTATGATGTCCAGCACAGAGCCCTTGTGAAAAATCAATGACTACTACAAAATATTGCTACTTGGGAAGCAAGATGATTTCAGTACTTCAGGCACAGTGTCCCAACAGTGGCACTAGTGGTGCCTGCGTGCAGGTGCTCTGCACACGGCAGTGTTACAGCACCTCTGGCCAAAGCACATCTGCTCCCACTTATGACAATCAAAATGGCTCCACACCTTGCCAGACATCCCTTAGCAGACAAAGTCATCCTCAGTAGACAATTTAGGAAAATTCTCAGAATCAAAAAGGTATGACAGCAGAACCCAGACAGTGGCTGAAATTTAGGACCAACATCCAGACAGCACGCAAAGGTATCCTTCTGGATCCTAGGATTCATAAGAGGCCTAACTCCAGTGGTCTAAGCAATGAAAGAACATCTACAGAGCAGTCCCTAAGACATTCAGAGATACAGGTTTCAGGACTGGTAGGTTCTAGGAACTCAACCCTATAGGTGTGTATGCAGGTGAGATGGGAGGAGTTGGAGTGGGGACATTTGGCATATTTCCAGAATTGGACTCTGCTCTCCTGAGTGATGGCTCCCCCTTGTGGTGGAAACGTGCTCAGCGCTTCATGTTAGCCTCCCACCTGCTCAACCAGCCAGATGAGGCGAAAGCGTCTTTTTTAGAATTTTAAAGAAAAAAAATTCTCACATGTTGTTGAATTGTCTATGGCTCTTGGTAGGAGCATTACATGGTCTTGTCTATTATGTCCTGTCTTCCTCATCCCGTATTTCCTTGCATGGTGTATGCCTGTTCACACTGTCTTTGAAGAAAAGAAAGGAAATTTTTTATGAACTTTTAATACAAAAAAAAAAAGAAAAAAAATTCTCACAGCTGAGTCTCTTGGATTCATCTCAAGGCATGTGTCCATCTCCACTGGCAATGGAGGAATGCTGGGGAGAAAGTCTAACTCACATCCACTCCTGGATCTCGGAGCGGCATATAGATGGCTTCTCCTCAGATACTTAGATTAACACTGGAGTACAGAATATACTACAGATCTGGGGTAGGGACAGAAATTATCCATGAAACAGTGTGAGCTGGCAGCCTATGCCTGGAAAAGCCAAGGTACCCCATAGGAAACTAAACTAGGACCCTGTACTAGCATAAATGTAGGGACGAAGTGCTGACCCCAGAGTTCATGTTGCTCAGGTGGAGAGATGCTTATAAATGGTTTCTCTACAGCTTGCTTTGCCAGATCTATACATACTTATTAAACATGAGGAGGTTTATGCATTCAAATAGCAACATTTAATCCTCCCTCTGCCAGGCGCTATTTGCTTACCTTGACTTTCCTGCTGCCCTTTCTGAAGATCGCGTCTGGTAAACGCAGACTTAGAGCAACACCTCTCAGCTTGAAAACAGGCACTTCTGTTTTCTGCCACCCACAGACCCAGCCGAGGGTCACAGAGGGCGATCTGCTGACCGGACATAGGAGAAAGAGACCAGTAGCATCTTGTCCTGGTAGTGGGCAGCATCCAGGAACAATCTGTGCACACCTAGTAATATTTATAAACTGTGGTGTCTCTGAGGGGTCTAGAAGTGCTGACCCCTCTTATGAATCTCACTATACATTTCTCTACAAACGATCTTGTGCCATTAGTCTCATTCAGCAAGTCTGTCTGAGGCCTGTGCATCTCTCAGTGTGCCAATGCAAGTGCTCGGGCAGAAATCAGAGGAGTCCAGTCAATGCTAATAAGGCCAAGGCTGTTTTCCACAGTTCCTGTGAGGGGCTGAGAGCAATAGGCAGCAGGGTAACTGATAAAGGGGCCCTGGCTTCTGGGGAAAATGTGCAAAATCTTGGCTTTCCTGGTACGGTAGTGCCAATATCCACTGGAGGGTCTTCATACATTTCCAAGCGTCAAAATCAAATTATTTCTTTTCAAATAGAAGTTCAATCAATGAGTTCCAGCTCAAGTTCAGGGTGTACTTCAGTGGAAACCTCGGATTCCACAGCGGTCTTTGCCGCCCTGGTTCTTCTGTTCTACAGACTTGCTGGCTTTCTACGGCACATCAGTCAGAACCTCACCTCCACCTGCTCTGTTAAAAGCACTACATAGCAGCATGCTGGGGATTTCTGGGTCCACACATGTACTTCTGCCTCCTGCAAGCTGTGGCCCCTTTCACATCTCTAGTCCTCTCCAAAATATGGACACACCTGTCCAACAACACTTAGCAGCATTCACTCTGAGGTCTGTGTGATACCCTGGTTGTGCAATGAAGTGACTCGGGATTTTTCCATATCAACTGAAAATCATCCTCGGTTTTCTGTATTCACCACCATGTAATGTTCCCTTCGAGTGTAAGCTTTTCTGGGGCTTTGCTACTCCAGTGCCCACAGCATCTAGTTATGTGGCTTCTTCCTTAAATGGTCAGTATCAATCTTTGATGTTCTGTCAACTCTGAGCTTACTCCATGGGGTTTTATCCCATGTCATAAACTCACAGATGTATTTATTTCTAAGTCGTCCATTTTTGCAGCAAGCACGTAATTGAACAGGTCCTTCTGGCATCTACATTAGGAAATGAGGACAATACACAAATGAACCACTGCTAGAACGCAGACTAGAACAGCTTGCATAATTGTGAGCTGTAAGCCCTGCTGCACACAGTGCATCTGATCTGAAACAGAGTTCTGCAGGCCCTCATCTCAGGTGCAGCGTCAACAGCCACACGTGGCCTTAGATGTGGTACGACACACAGATCCCACCTCCTGAGCTAAGAGCTGCCTCAGAAAACAGGAGAGCATGTTCTCAGACATTCAGCTGCTGAGAGAACCAGAAAGAACCGTCACACGCAATCAAGGGGCTGATTACGTGCTTCTCCGCGTGTCTCGAGTTCCCTTTCAAGGCTGTCACAAATGATTCTTCATTTGCGAAAGGATTTCTGTCTTGTGTTCATGACTCCTGCTCGAGAGCACCCTCACGGCCAGAGGAGAGGGTGCAGAGAGTGACCGTAACCACACTGCACTCCTGAGCGCTACTGCATCCTTCAACTGTGCTGCACCCCTTTAGCCACACTGTACCCCCGAGCTGCATTGCACCCCTGAGCTGCACTGCACCCCTGAGCTTCACTGCACCCCTGAGCCGCACTGTACCCCTGACCTGCACTGCACCCCTGACCTGCACTGCACCCCTGACCTGCACTGCACCCCTGAGCCGCATTGCACCCCTGAGCTGCCTTGCAGACCTGGACTCTACTACACCCCTCAGCTGCACTGTGTACTACAACCATCCTTGATATTGTAAAGGTTATTTCTGCAAATGTCCATTTTCCTTAAGGAATAAGCATTTGTTTCTTGCAGTGGTAGTTTGGGGATTTTGTTTCTCTCCCCCCTCACATAAATAATTTTTTTAAAATTTTTTTATTATTAATTAAATTGTGGGTGTGTGCGTATGTATGTGCGTGCGTGTGTGTATGTCTGTGTGTGTGTAGAACCAGGGATGAATTCGGGAACCACCAGGGACCCCTCCACCTCCTCCAGGCCGCCCCCGCTTCTGCCTGGCATCTATACGTGGAATCTGGCATCTATATGTGGAATCTGGGATCCGAACTCAGGACCTTCCACCTGCAAGGCAGAGGCTTAACCCCTGAGCCACCTCTCCAGCCCTCAAATAAATAATTTTTTAAAAAATTAAATAATACCTCTTTAGAGTACAATTGCTAGCTAACTGAAATAGATTAAAGGATTGAAGCAAAGATAGTATTTTATAACCTCCTTAGGTGGTCTAGGAATTAAAAAAAATCCCTGAGGCTAAACTACACAAAGCCATGATTCTAATTGAACCTTGATTATTTCTATTAGCAGCACTGAAATATGATGGAACATTAATAAAAGCTTATACTCTAGAAAGCCATCTTACCTCTTCCTTCCACTGGAACTGAGATAAGCTGTCGTGAGGAAGCTCACAAAGGAGGAAAGCTCAAGACAACACAATGGTTTCTGCCCTCGGGAAACGTCAGTTCTTATGGCATCTGGTTATCTCAGTACCAGCTCCTGCTGCCCTTCCTTAGCAAATATGGTAGGTAGCTACCTAGAAGACTGTCACATTCCTCAGGCAGATTATCGGCAGAAAGGGCTCCCGTTCCTTTTGCTTAAACAAGATGTGTATTACAACCTGTGTAACCCATCTTTCTGTGCATTATGGCTCATTACTGGTCTTGACTTTAAGGCCAGAAAGCCCTCTGATCAGAGTATTAAATCAGCTTTTTCCGTATTTCTGTCTGGAGTTTCATTCCTGGCCGTCACCTCACAACAGCATGAATCTCACATGGTAATTATGGGCTTAAAACCATTGGCAAGTGTGCCTGATGACACTAGACCTTCTGCTTCTAACAGAGCTTGAGAAGATGCTACGCACAGAACCGTAGCAAACTAGATGCTCCTGTACCAGTGAGATGGGTCTTTTTGTACCCAGTGTGGAATGGAAACAAATGAAGCATCCTTTCACTTCTTCTTCATTCTAATGAATGCTAATTGCTACCCACTGACACCAGATTGTCACACTGCCAAACCGAAGTCCAGAGGCGAATTCTAAACGTGTTGGCCCACTGTCAAAATCCTCAGTGACTCATTATTTTCTGTTGTGTTTGGCTGGGAGATAATAATAATAATAAAAAAAAATACCTCGACAGAGGTCAGCAGCAGTTTCCTTAGATCTCCTAAGAACCACCAAAGGAAATGGAAGCGTCCTGAAGAAGTCGTTTATAGAATCAGGTGGTTCAGTGAGCCTGTAGTGCCTAAATCTTGTGCAGCAATTATGGGAAGTCATACTATGAGAATTTCCAGCCCCAAATATTGTGAGTTAAATGCTTTCCCCAAAAAAGATATGTAGAGTCCTAATCTGGGTATCTCAGCATGTAACTTTAATTGAAAATGCCGCTATAAGTTTAGAAGTGGTCTTACTGGAGTAGGTAGGTCATTAATCGAACAAGACTAATGTCATTCTGAAAAGACAGAGAGAGGACATAAAGGAAGAATGGGTATGATAATGGAGGCAGGAGTCAGATATGCAATCATGACTCGGTGAATGGTAACTAATGGGTATGATAATGGAGGCAGGAGTCAGATATGCAGTCATGACTCGGTGAATGGTAACTACCCACAAAGCGAGAAAGAGGTGGGGGAGTTTTCCACCCAGAGACCAGAGTCTGCATCACCTGGCTGACACCTTGATTTCTGTTACTCAAAGTCCTCACATTTGGCAAGTATTCTGGGAAACTATGGCACTGAGGATGTTGCTACACTGTCTCTTCCTCAGCTGTTAGGTGAGGACTGCTCCCGGGAGAGTTTAGGACACTGCCCCTTGACAGGGATGCAAACGTAGAGCCAGATGGTCAAGAAAAGTCCTGGGAGTTGACCTGGCTGAGCATATTGTCACGGCCTAGGATATACACAGTTCAGTAGAAACCATCTCTTTCAGTTCTGTCCATCTGTGAGATATTCCAGCTTTCTGGACTGGAATTATCAGTCCTTTATCAGGCAGGGGTCCCAGGCTGCATTTCCAAGTGCGTTGCCCCATCTTTGAAACAAATTATGCGTTTCAGGGATCCTCTCCCCCTCTCCCCCTCCCTCTCTGCCTTTGAATCTTCTATGTGTGTTATTTGCTTTGTATTGTCATACAGTTCATTTTTTTCTTTTCTAAGTTTTCATTCACATTCCATTGCATGCATCCAAATTCTCACTCACTGGCATACATAATCAAATATATTTTCTATACCAAAGGCTTATCAAACACCATTCATTCTTCTAAATATTTAAATCATTTATCTACTGACCATATTTCTCACATGAGATTTCCATCAGCTGTCATTCATTCCTCATGATCTTAATTGTGTGTTTTCTCATCCTGGCTCTGTCACAACCCTGTCCTGAAGCGACAGCAGGCTTCTCCTTGACATCTCCCTCTCAACTCTATGCAATAGAGAGGGTTCACTCATAACAAGTTCTTAGGAGGACTTTCTGAGAGCTGGAGAGATGCCTGACATTATCTATAAAAGCCTTCTTCATGTGCTTTAATGCCTAGAGCTGGACTGTTTCTCACTGTATGTGACTTCTGCCTAGTACAAGGCATGCCTCAATGAGTGGGAAAAATGAAGACCTCGCCCTCATGACCCAATATCTGAGGGTCACCTGTTTCAAAGGAAAGGGAAAACTTTTTTTAAAAAAATCAATATACTTTACTAAAAACAATCAGTCTTGCTCTTCTACAGAATCATAATTACATATTTGATACTTATCATTAACTTCTTTCCAGTTCAGATCATTTAACCCAAATTACAATCATATATTTAAACACCAGCTTAAAAGTAATCTTTCCTGGGGGAGACTGTTTGACGAGAAAGAATCATACATTTCTGTGGCCTTCTTTGCTTGGTTCTACACTCCTCTACTGCTTGATGTTCAACCAGCCTGTGGTGCTTAACTTGCAAATGTGGCTTCCAGAATTCCTCTTGCCTATACATATACCACTCTGCGAGACTCTCAGAATCCGTGCATCTGGACTTGCTACTATGACCTACAAAAGTGGCTTCAACTCATGATTCCCAGGTACACTTGGGTGAATCTCCAAAGTCTCCAGATAACCATCAGTCAAGTCAAAATGCTAAAATGAAAACACCTAGTGATAACCATGGACCTAAACTAAACTCAGTCACCATGCTGAAGGAAGAGGAGAACGAAGAAAAGCAGAGAGCAGAGAAATAAGGAAGGAGAAGAGGAGGAAGAAAAGGAAGAGAAGAAGAGAATGAACAGGAAGAAAATTGGAGAGGAGGTGCAAGAGGAGGACAAGGCTTTGGTCTGCCCTGCAGAGTGCTCGCTTCCCTCACGGAGCATCATCGCGTCAAGGAGTATCCATGTCATCTTTCAATTTTCCTAGGGAACTATGGTTCCACTCCTACTTGATGCCCTGCAGGGACTACACACAGGAAATGGGTAATCTGTCAGCTGGATTGCTTGTGCTTCTGGATACTCCTGGGAAGGCCAACGTGCAGCTAGATGCAGCAGTGTGGGTTTCCTCTGTCTACACAAGACGGAGCTCTGGTCGCCAGTCATCCAAATGTCTAAGACATATCTTAATAGTTGGAGCAGAGATTCCCCATGCAGTATTATACAGAAAGGGGAAAAAGAAGAAACTTGCCTGAAATGTACCTTCCAGAAGTCACATTTGATTAAGCAGAACTCTCAGTAGCAGGTATGAGATACCTCCTTAGGAGATGTTTGTCAAGGAAACCCCAAGGACCCCAAAATAAATATAGGCTAGAATTTGACCAAACATAGATCTCATTTTTATTTTTCTGGTTTTATAAGCATATTGAGTACTTCTCCTTGCTTCTCTCTATCCCCCTCCCTCCTTTTTACCTCCCTTTCCTTCATCAATCCATTGTACTCCCTTCTAGCTTCCTATCTGTCCACTTCTATGGACCATAGGGGTCCCTCTGGCTTGTCTACTCTTGTGAAGGTTCAGGCCTCTTGCGACATACCAAGTTGCCTCTCTTCAGGCCACCCCACTAATAGGAGCATTTCACTTCACTCATCCAGCTTTAGTGTCCAAAGTTTGTTATTTCTACTTCTGTCTTTAAATGATGAAACAAAAACTGAAACATTGCTTTTCAAAAAATAATTTTCAAATTTGGGTCCTGAGAAGAAATTCTAGAGCTGTCTCTGGTACCAAGCTATGCTTTTTCTCTAACTGGAAAGGGAAGCATCACTGCTAAAATATTTAGACAGACATGTGTCCCCCAAAATGCTGACCTTGCCAGGAGAGCAGCGAGGGGAAGATGTCCTACAGGGAAGCAAGGATCCACCTACCACTCACCATCTGTCAAGTGGTGACAGACCAGCTTCTCCCCAAGAGCTATGCATTCTCAGAGTTGTCATCTGCAAGCACATGGCCATTGGGACAGATGAAAAGACCTCACCGACATGTCAAGTGTTAAATACTAGTTGCTAAAAATATATGCTGCTCATGTCAGCTCTTAGTTTCTGAAGGAAACTGGGCCGTTTTCCCTAGGCAGCTTTGTAGTACAACTCAGTCATATTCAATAAACTAAAGCAACTGTTAACAGCAAAGTTTCTAGTCCAGCAGAGATAGGATTGCTTATGTTCTTAAAAAATGTATTCTAAATTACCACCCAAGTGATTGAATATTGACATCAAGACACCTCATAAAGAAAGCTATGCAAGACAGCAGCAGTTGCACCAAACGTACTCGACTTCATTAGGGAAGGTCACTTGAAACCCTCCTGATATCAGTGATACCACCACGAAGCTAAAGTGAGAAAGGCCATCAGGTGTTCATGAGGAGGTGCTGGAACTTGCACTCACCACAAGGCAAAACACATGAATTCATACTTTTAGAAAGTATTTGACAGCATTTTACTATACAGAGTCACAATCCACTTATTTATCTGGTGGCATATGTTCATTAAAACATACATGAAGGAGTGTTCATATCCACACTAACTGGACAATACACACCCTACACATGTGCCCTAGCCTGTGACTCTAAGGGTCTGTCATGCTCTGATACACACTAGGTAATATGTGCCAATAGCCTCAGATTGCAGCCAGGGCAGGGATCAGATGACTCAAAATCAGGCTTTGCCACTGTCCTATGTAGGAAATCTGTGTAAGTATGAGTTTTCTTGCTTTTCAAAATGGAGGTTATACCATTCCTGACCCATGCCTGTAAATGAAAACTTGCAAGTCCCCTACTCCTGCCTCACAGTGCTGAGGGACACACCTCAGGGAACGCAGCACAGGCACAGTGGCCCTGAAGCTCACCCCCCAGTCTTCACTACATTTTTTAAAGAACATTTCAAAAATCTAGGTTTTCAAGATGGAATTGCCTTTCATTAGTGATGGATGAACCAGACAGCATCTCAACAGAAGGGGAAGCATTTGCAGGCAGAAAGAATGGAAGAAACCCAAAGAGGGAATCAGGAGTGGACTGCTTATTTCAAAGTTACTTTTTGCATGGGACCAAAGCAGAAGGGACAATTTGACGTGTTCTCTAAGATTATTGGGAATTCTATTGGTCTCCTGATCCTCCTGATTATTTAAGCATTGGCTTGATTAAGTCAGCTCTCATCACTCTACTGATTTCTCAGAAAATAAGACATTACAAGTGAGCAAGGTGGACTTTGACATGATGATGTGGAGCCTCAGCACAACTGCAGCCACACTGGATTGTCTTCCGGGACTCAGGTTGACACAGTAGCCTTCACGAAGTGTATTCAAGTTAATGAAATGAGGCCGTTAGAGCACTACCAGCAGAGTCTGTGCTCCACAGTGGAGGTGCCGATCAACTCTTCCACCTCAAACCTTGATGCTCAGCTGTTTCGGAGATCCTCACATAGGCTCAGTCAGGGTGAATTCCACATGAGTTTCCCAAACCAAAAGAGGAAACAGTCAGTTATACTGCAAAAATCAAATTGATGCATGCTGACATTAACAGATGACACGTGGCTAACTTCACAAGGAAGTGCAATCATATAGAGTTTAACCACACAGACACATTCTGAGAAATGCATCATGGTATGAACATCATAACATGCAAACCTAGCTGTGGCGGCTCACATTACACATCCAGGCAGTGTGGCATGCCCCAGTGATCTTAGGCTACAACCTGAACAGCAAACAACTATACTAATGGCAGTCGACACTGTGTCACAGTGGTTACTATTTGTGCATGTAAACATTAAAGATATGGCATAAATTTTTGAAGAAGTTCCCACCCTTGTGCTGGAACCTGCTGTGAATGGAGCATGCAGGACCAGAATCTGGGTGGGTCACAGTGAGGATGCGTGGAAATTCCTTGGACACTACTGGGCACTGACATACACTTTGCAACACTGTTGTTTTGGGATGAACCAAAATTTAAAAACAGACTTTTTCAAGCAATAAATTAATTTTATCTCACTGTAACTTTTTTAACTTTATAAATTTTTAGTTAATTTTAATTATTTGATGCTTTTATAATGACACTGGTTAAAGTACAAATGCCTCCTGGCCCTATAAACTATATTTTCTTCCCCTTATATCTTTATTCTATAAGTTTTTAGAATTTTTAATTCTTCAACTATAAGTTTTTAGAATTTTTAATTCTTAATTTTTAAGAGGTTTTAAAAAAATTTTACAAACAAAATAAATTGTTGTCCCTGTCCCCTCCACCCTTCTCCCTTCTTTCCACTCTTCTCTCCCTATCCTATTCCTCACTCCACCCCTATCCTTTCCATCCTCATGATTCTCTGCTTATGAGGACTCCCTTTTGGGTTGTCTGTACTAGTAGGGGACCGGGCCTCCGTGACAGTATAAGTGATCCTTCAATGGGGATCATCCCCTTCACCTAAAACCTGTCCCTAAAATTTCTACTGCATGTAGTTATTTTTCCTGAGATCTTCGCTGTTCATGGGGAAATATTGAAATGTTGGCCATTGTATAGATCTCATTGCAGTGAGTTCCTGGGTGCGATTCTATCACAACTGGAGCGACCGGGCATGTAGTGGACCTCCCCACCTTTAGGCTCTTACAATCTTACCACCCCCTTTCCACGATGTTCCCTGAGCTTTAGGATGGGAAGAGACTTGGATGGTGTGATTAGGGCTGAGCATTTTGAAGTCTCTGAATTATTCTTCTTCATCTTGGAAATGTCTTGCTTCCACACTGTACTTGGAATGTGTGCTAACTGCCAACTTGTGACATTGAGGGTCCAGAAAAAAATGACACAGTAAGCAAAGTGCATGTGATTGTAGAAAAGGAAACCAGATCTAGAATAAACCATATAACTCACACATTAGATCCAGCCCACACTAGACTGTTTAACATGAGTAATAAATCCCATTTTTTGAAAAAAATCAGTCGGACTCTCGTTTTTCTTTTAGTTATAAACAAAAATTTCTGGCCCTGCTCCTGAATGAATTAAATGAATGAAGAAATCAAAAGGTGACAGAGTTGGGGCACCAGATTGGAGGACCAAAGGTGTCTGAAAGTAATCTTCTTCCAGCAGAGCCCAGAGACAATAAAGAAAGCCAGTGCTGGTATGGAGAAGATAATTGCCTCATCATAGTTTGGGCCCAGCACACAGAAACAGAGGCATTTTGTCCCACTGGGACTGTATAGAAGAATATTACTCATTGTCCTTGAATAGTAAAAGCTGAAATTCCCTGTCTGAGTATTATTGTTCACTGTGATGACTCCATAATATTTTGTTAACTTGTTTACATATTTAAAAAGCTGTGTTTTTCCTACCAGACTGGAGGAGATGAATAGGGACAGTAAGGAAATGAAGAGCTGGCAATGTAATAAAGAAATGAAAAGCTTGTATTTTCATAAACAATCTGGATAGGACAGAATCTTCCATTTGCTAGTTGTGACAAAATGCTAATGCTTGACCTTATGGGTAAAGTCTGTATGCTGCTGAACAGAAATCCCCTCTCCTTATCATGTTTTGAATGTGAGTTGTTCCCCACAGGGTCATTTGTTAATACCAATGTGTGTGCAGCTTGTAGCACCTTAAGAAAGTGACGCCTTCCTGAAAGAAGGAATGTCAAAGGGGGTTGGGTCTTGAGTTTTGGTAGCTGGACCCTTCTCCTCTCAGTTTGGCTTGCTCTCTCTGCCTTCCAGATGGCAATAAAGTGACCTGCATCAGCTTCCTGATCCGGCTTCCACGCCATGCCTTCTGCTCTGTGCTTCACCATAATGGACTATACACCCTGACTGGAGCAATAAGCCAATAAGTGTTCTCTGTCTCCCTTAGATTGTATATGAACATTATCTCCCAGCAGCAGTAACTGCAAACACTCGTCCTCTTTCTGCCCAAATAGTTGTTGGATCAGCCTGGGTTGGGCCTTTGCTCTTTATTTCTTCGCTTGCTCACAGTTGGCACCATTAGAATTCACTTTCTAGCAGACTAATTTATTCTGTGTAAGAAGATTCTTGATTTGCAACTATTTGCAGGCTGCTTTTAATTTACAATTCAATTTTTCATGACCCATTGCTCTTGTTGGGATTCCTGAGTAAATGCCTACATAAAGAATATAGTTTTTGCCAGGGTGGAGTGATGGATCAGGTCTGTGATCCCAGAAATTGAGAATTAGAAGCAGGAGAATCAGTAGTTCAAGGTTAACCTTGGCAACTTACATAGAGTTCAAGGGTAGCCTGAGCTGTGAGACACTATTAAAAAAAACAACTGTAGATTTCAAAATTATGTAAGAATATGTTTATAATTCACTATATATTATGTTTACAAAACAAAAATGGCTAAATTCTAGAGAAGGAAAAAACCTGAAAAGTTACTATAATACCTAAAAATAAATTTTTTTTAATTTTTATAAAAAGATAACTTTTTGCTGAAGTCTAAATTACTTTTTTTCTGGCTTTAGATATTAGAGGCTAAAAGTGGGTCAGACTGAGTCTTGACACAGTTGTGACATCCTCTGCATAGGTACTAGCACTGCCCCCGGGTATGTCCTGGGCATAGATGTTCACGTTGCCACAGGGTATTATTCTCTAGTGCTCACATTACTGGCCCTTCATGGAGTTATGTGACTTGCTGATCCTTCATGTTTAAAGTGTAAATGCTACTCGAAATGTCTTCCTGGTTGTGCTGGTTTTCCATTTCTGTTTTCCTTCATGTTTACTTTAGTGATCCCTCTCTCAGAATATAAGCCCATCGATGGTTTAGTTCTACAAGTTTTAATAACGCTGGGAAAGATAAAGAAGTATTTGGGCTGGAGAGATGACTCAGGGGTTTAGTCTCTGCCTCACAAACAGAAATTAAATCCCATGTAAAAAAATTTCAGTTAGAAAATGGCATGGTGATATGCAAGATACTCCACACAAGTTAGGGCCGAAGCAATCATAATTGGACTTTGCATACCCTGCACAATGTCCAACACATTATTGACCCTACAAAGTCTAGCATGGGCTAAAGGCACTAGGAACCTTGGAGGCTAGGGATTGACAGCCACAGTAGTGTTCCTATGCTTAAGGGGAACACAGGAAAGGGTTCTGGGAAATGCCCCTGGGTCCTTGCATCTCATTGGAGAGGAGGACCCAGAGGAGAGTTTAGCATGCACATTAAAAGATGCTCCCAGGATTGGCAGGGGTGGGGGGGGAACAGGACACTAAGAGGATGGGGGGGAACAGGAGAGTGGGGGGTGGAGGGAGGAGGGGACCAGTGTACTTGTTAAGTGTGTATGAGTGGAAATTAAAAAAAAGAAAAGAAAATGGCATGATGGGGGCAGACAATCCTGGCCCTGATGGGCAGAGCCTGGGAAATCCCAGAGGGAAGCAAAAAAGAGGTAGAAACAAACAATCCAGGATGATTCCTGAACTTACCCTTGGTGCTCTACAGAGACACACAGTGCCTTCTCTCTCTCTCTCTCACACACACATACACACACACACACACACTCACACACACAAATAAACAAACTTTTTTTAAAAAGAAATATTTTTCTTTTTATTAGCATTCGAATATTAGGTTTCATTACATCATGGCATTCTTCAGACTAAAATTTAGTCTATCTCGTTACCCCTTCATCTCCTCCAATCCCCTGTTCCAGTTTGTACCTTCTCTCCTTTCTGTCTTCAGTTTACACCTGTCACTTTGTCCTTCTCTCCCTTCCTCAAAAACCTTATTTTCTTCTCATTGTCTCCTTTCTGATTTCATAGTCTGTACCCATAATCATGCTCACTGATACATATTCATATGTACATTAAATATACAATTTACATATGAAAAAGAACTATTATATACATCTTTTTGAGTCTGGGTCAATTCATTAATATAAAACTGTCCAGATCCATCAATTTTCCAACAAACTCCATAGTTTCATTTTTCTTAACAGCTAAATAAAATTCCATAGTATATATGTACCACATTTTCATTATCCATTCATCAGTTGGACAACTAAGCTGGTTCTACTCCCTTGCTTTATTGTAAATAGAGCACCAGACATCTCTGTGATAATTGGTCACAGAGTTGAGACAAGGTGATATATACCCAGGACTAGAATAGCTGGGTTATATAGAAGTTCTGTCTTTAAGTTTTTGAAAAAATCACATTCACATTTACAACAGTAGTAAATACAGATGCCTCTTTCCCCACATCCTCACTAAACTGGGTATCTACCTGAAGAAAAAAGAAATTAGGTCCTTATCTTTAAACTTGTATAGATATCCATTCTTAGTGACCAAAGAAGATATTACTTTAATTAAATGGGAATTGCATTGAATTTTTAATTGCCTTGGGTAATTGTGGTTAGAATGAAAATGTCTCCCACAGAATCATGGTTTGAACCCTTGTCTCCAGCTGGTAGTTTGGGAAAATTGTGGAACCTTCAGGAAATGAATCTTTTCTTTTTTTTTTTTTAACATTTTTTATTATTATTTCTGCTCATACAAACTTAGTAGGTACACCGGTTCCCTCCCTCTCTCCTCCTCCCCCCAATCCTCCTGCTCCTCCTCTCCTCACCCCTCCCTCCCCATGCCCCAGTGCCTTCCCCCCTAATCCCCGGAGAATCCTTTAATGTGCATGCCAGTCTCTCCTCTGGGCCCTCTTCTCCGATGACTACAAGGACCCAGTGGCATTTCCCTGAATCCTTTCCTGTGTTCCCCTTAAGCATAGGAACACTACTGTGGCTGTCAATCCCTTGCCTCCAAGAATCCTAGTGCCTTTAGCAAATGCTAGACTTTGTGGGGTCAATAGTGTGTTGGACATTGCGCAGGGCATGCAAAGTCCAATTATGATTGCTTCGGCCCTAACTTGTGTGGAGTATCTTGCAAATCATTGTTCCTCCCATCCTTGTGCTGTTACAATCTTACCGCCCCCTCTTCCGCAAATGTCCCTGAGCTTCAGGATGGGGAGAGATTAGGCTGGCCTAGTTCTAGGTGGTTGTGGAGGAAGTACGTCAGTGGTGATGAGTGGGCCTTGAGGTATGGTCCCTGCCCCCGCTTTCCTGTTCTCTCTGCTCCTGAATATAATGTAATGTAAGCCAGTTGCCATGCCTATATGTACCACATTTTCATGATGTCAACATTCTTTTGGAAATATTGGTTGCTGTTTGTGTTGCTGTGAGACAGTACCCAATTTCGAGCAACTTAAGGGAGATTTATTCTGCTTATGGTTCCAGTGGGGAGACACAGTCTTTCAAGGCGGAAGCAGCATGGCTAGTGGCAGAAGCTGGAAGCAGGCATCTTAGAGACTGAGAGCTGCAAGACTTCCAGTTGCAAGAGCAGACCTCTTCCGAAAGTATCATGGGACTAATCCACCTCAAGGCTTCCTCCCACAATATTCTACCTCTTAAAGGTGTCATAACCTCCATGAGACTGTGGTGGACTCATTTCAAACCATGACAGGAGCTGTAAATGAAAATAAATCTTTCTTAAGTGGCTGCAGTCAGCATGTCATAGTAACTGAAGAGTAACTGTCATAGTTAGGCACAGACTTCAACTTGACAGTTGAGGATTTGAGATCTGAGCACATTTGTAGAGAATTAGTGGGTTAAGTTAGGCCCAGAGCAAATCTGCAGGAGATTGTCTAGCTAATGGGGAAGGTCTAGCCTATGGTTGGTGGGATTAAGCCCTGGAATAAATCACAGAGAGCTGGTTGAGAGAGTTGGCATCCTTCTGTACACTTGGCCAGACATGCTGGTCTGGCAAGTAAGGATCGTCCATCTCTCAGCCATTATGTAGTGAAGGTGTGGCCAGTTCCCTTGGCCCTGGTATTGGTGTGAGCTCTCCCATCAAGCTGGACTGAGAACTGTAACCAGGAATTGTAAGAGAGAATAACCTTTGTTCCCTTAAGCCATTTGATGGTCATTTATCAGCAACCATGCGGGCGACCTGTAACAGTAGGCTAAAACAGAAATAAAGCAATTTAGGAGTAGGTATTTTCTTTGATTTCTTTTTTCTTTCAATGACCGAAAGTTTTCAATATACTGATTTTCACTTCTTTGGATTAGTTTAGACCTACCTTCTCCTCCCCCTGCCCGGCTTTGGGAACTGTTCCAAATGGGACACTTTTCCCATTCATTTTTTTTTAAGAAATTTCATTATTGATATTAAGAAACTGTTGTGTGCTAATTTTGTATCATGCAGCTTTACTGAAGTGTTTATTATACCTAAGATTTTTGGATTTTTTAAATATAGAATCATGCTATCCATGAATAAGGACAGTTTACTTCTTCCTCTGCTTTTTCATGCGTTTCATGTCTTTGTTGTGTGACATTTTTCTGAAGAGCAAAACATGATGCTATGTTGGAATAGGGATTAACTTGGTAGCCATGGCAATGAGAATAAATGAATACAGTGGTAACCAGGTCTATGGTAATGATAATCGAGGAGATGTGAAGTCCAGGATTCTGGCAGCCTCCACCCTAGCCTCAAGTGGTCTTGGAAGATGTCTGAGCACATAAGAATTGGAAGGTTTATTGAAAATGGGAAGCCATGATACATGATGAAACTTCCACAAGGTTTTTATTCTTGATGGGGTAGGTTTTTGTGGTGATGCAACAGTTTTAGGGTCACTCATGTTTCTGTAAGTAACCTTTTATCCATTCTTTCCAGTAAAGTCCAATAAATCTGTTGGTCTCACTAAACTGGATTTTAGTGAAATTCTATTTTGACCTTGCTTGGTAGCCATCTTGGGTGAATAGATAGATGTCTATTTGCATCACTTCAGTAAAAGTTATGCAATCTTCTTTCTCTTGTTTCTACTCTAGCTAAGAATTTGAACACTAAGTTTAATAAAAATTGTGAAAGTGGTTATCTTTGTTAGGAGCAATCCAGATTTTAAAAGAAATACTCTCAATTTTTCTCTGTTTAGTGGGATATTGATTGTAGGTTTATTGAAAGTATATTTGAGGTATCCTTTATCTGTTCCTGATTTCTCCAGGATTTTCTCATGAAAGCATGTTCACTTTTTTAAATTGCATTTTCTATATTCATGCAGTTATCTGATTTCTAACTTTAAGTTTATTTACATAGTGTTTTGCAACTATTGATTTACATGTGTTAAAACAACCTTTTGTATCAGCATGAAGTACACTTGGTAAGAGTATATGATACTCATTTATCTTCCTTTTCCTACTTTTAATCATTTCCATCTTGTCTTAAAAATATTTTTTTTTCCTCTCTCCTTAAGCCCCATTCCAAACCCCCTCCTTTTCCCCTGACATTCACTGATATCCCTCCTATTTTAAAGTCTTTTCAGCTATGTGGCCCACTGTGCTTTGTCTAGTTTGTCTTTGATGTCATATGCCTGACATGATGCATGCTCAAGCAATTATAGATCAGTGGGTTTACCATTGAGTACAGCTTCTTCCTTTTCTTCCCTATTAGTTCTCAGGAGTCTCTCAGGGACATGTGGAGCTTCTTGAGATCTTTCTCTCTTCCTAGTAAGATGTTGATAGGACAATTGCATATAGTTCTTGTCATGTCCAGGAGATAATATCTGGCCCAAACCCATTGTCCCACTTCAAATTCTTATCATCTTATCACCTCCTCTTCCTCCATGTTCCCTGAGCCTTGGGGTGGGGGATGGATGTAATTTAGATATCCCGATAAGGACAAAGTAGTCCATAGCACTTATGTAATGCAGTCTGGCCAGCTTTGTTTTTCTGCAGTAAACACTTCCTGTTGCAGACTTCTAGTTGGAGTGCTGAGTGCTTCGCCAATCTACGGATATGATAACAAGTGTTTAAAAAGCAGTTTGGTGTAGTGTCTTCATAGCCAAACTTTCATAGGCTGTTCTTCTCCTAGAACTTATATCCTCCCCTTTCGTAGGTTCTTATGCTAGTTTACAGGAATGTGGACCCTTTTGACAAGCAGGCCTTAAATCTGATTAGTTGCCGGTTGCCCTCCTGATATTCTTGACCTTATTACATGGATGTTTACCTCTTGCCACAGTGATTACTATTACAACTCACAGATTTCACAAATTGATGAGACCTTTGATTGCTTTTCTCCTGCAGCAGCTTCTATGTACTCTATGGTACCCTGTAAGCTATCCAGCAAGAAGGAAGCTTCCAAACCAGCTCCAGGTGGTGGTTTTTGTCCTTGTCCTGTGATCCATATGTGTTGCATCTTCAGTAATATGGTCTTGCTGTCACTTTCTGGAGGGCAAGCAACAGCAATGGCAAAAGCCTATATTGCTTGTAGTATGACTTTGAGAACTCTCTGACCAACAACTTATCAGAAAGTATTACATTCCTATTACTTCAAGTATTGTTTAATTGTCTGAGTTCCTATTACTTTTAGTATTGTTTAATATCTCTGAGTTCTAGTTGTGACATGCCAGGGTGTTATTTATATTGTCCTATCTTTCTTTCTTTGTGTTCCTCTATACAGGGACTATCCATTTTGGTTCTATGTTTTTTTAAGCTAAGATTTTTTTGACATATTTATCTTATCTAGTTCTTATCTGGTTGCACTTCACTTCTCAGTGTTTTTTTTTTCTATTATTACCTCATTGCATCTGACACCCCATTCCCTCATCCCCCCTAAGAATTTTTTCCCTTGCTCATCTGACCAACCATAGTATCCTATATCTCCTTCCACGTCTTCACCCTTCCCTTAATGTGATCTTAAATTTAGTTTGGAAATGTTTGTTGATAATTTTTGCATCTATGGTAATTAGGGAAACTGATCTGTAATATTCTTTTCATTGCTGTTGTGTTTTTATCCAATTTGGTTATCAAAATAATACTGGCTTTACAGAAAAATTTCTATTTTGTGAAGCAATTTGAGATGTGTTGGTACTAGATCTTCTTTTAAAGTTTTATTGAATCCAATCATAGATCCATCTGGTCCTAAACTTTTTTATTTCTAGGGAAACTTGAAATTACGGCTTCATCTCTTGCTTGAAATGAGTCTGTTCAATTTATTTATATCTTCTAAGCTTAATTTTGGTATTTAATATGCACTTAGAAATGTATATATTTCTTTGACTTTATCTGGTTTTTAGAATATTTCTATATTCCTAGTAATAATCACAATTTCATTCAAATATATTGTATAAGAACTCCTTTTAAACTCTAATTTTGTAAATTTGGCCTTCTCTCTTTTCATTAGTTTGGCTAAGGGCCTCTAATATTAACCTTTTCATAGATCAACTGTTGGTTTGGTTGATTCTAATTTTTATCCTAATAGCTGTTTTGCTATTACTGTTTTGCCATTTACTGTTATTTTCTTAGAGCATTAAGGTATAAAATTAGGCTACTTATTTAAGAACTGTCTGAATTTTTAATTTACTACTTAAGGCTGTGAACTTTTCTCTGAGAACTGCTTCAACTGTCACCCAGAAGACCTGGCAAGTTGGGTATCATTTTCATTTGTTTCTATGAATTTTTAAATTTCCTTCCTGGTTTCCTCAATAACATACTAATTATTCAAAAATCTATTTTTTTACACTTTTATTCAAAGAATCATCTCAAGGTTTTGTATTTTCAAGTTCTATTATGAAGTTAGTTTAAAATAAAGTTCCATGTGCTGCAGAGAAGAATGTGTAATCCCTATTCATTGGAAGAAATATTTTCTTAAATCCAGTTGCTCTTTGATATAGTTTAGCTCTGATGTGTCTCTGCTGATTTTTAGTTTGGGACACTTGTCTACAAAACAGAGTAATCACTGAAATCTCACATTATTATCATATCAGGATTATACAGCCTTTTTTCCTTTTAGTGTTTGTCTTATTGGAAATTGGAACATCTAATATTTTGTACATGTATATTTATAATTATTATATCTTCTTGATTAATTGCTCTCTTTAATAATACGTAGTGGTATTTATTTCTTCTGACCTGTTGGGTTTGAAAACTGAATATAAGAATGACTATTCCAGATCATTTATAGGTTCCATTTAGTTTAGTAGATTGATTTCCATCCTTTGACATTTAATTTTTGGACGTCTCTATCAATTCTATTAACCAACGGCAGTTGGTTCTTGTTTATCATTTTTTTCCTGTTAGTCTACAACTATTTATTAGTAAGTTGAGGCAATTTACATTTAGAGTTGCTGTATTCATTCCTTTTCCTGCAATAAAAATACTATGTCAAAAGCCATTTAAGGAACAAATGAGGTTTTATTCCAGTTTACAGTTCTCAGGGAGACATTTCATCATGGTGGGAAGAAGGAGAACCCTGGCTCATCAAGTTCATCTCAGTTAGGTAGCAAAGAGTGATGCATGATAGTGTTCAGTTCACTTTATCCTTTTTATGCAACCTAATGGCTTACAGACATTGCTAGATGCATCCCAAATCTAGATAACCCTTCACAAGTATGCTCAGAGACATGCCTCTTAGGTCATTCTAGACATATCAATAATCATTGTAGTCATCACAGTTTTTATTGAAAGGGGCTTGATATTTCTTAAGATTTTGTTCAGTGATGTTCTGGTCAGCTGATTTATTATTTCTTTCATCTTTGTCTGTTAGTTTTAGGCATTTGTTGTTCTCTTGTGTTAGCCCTGATCCTTTCCCAGCTCTTTGTTGTTTATTTGTTCCTTTTGTAGAGTGCATTGTTTCATGTAGTCTCATAGTTGACATAGTCTGTTTCTTCCCACTTTCTTTTAAGCTTTCTCTGAAATGCTGCTGGCTTGGCTGTCATAAATTGCACTAATTTGTCTTTGTTCTCAATTACTCTTACTTGTTCATATATTTTGACTGATAACTTTGCTAGGGATGATGGTAAGACTCGATTACTGCCTTGATTGAATTTGCAGTCACCATAGGAAAAAATTTATGGGCATGTCCATGACAGACTATCTAAGTAAACGAAGGTGAGAAAACCCACACTACAAGTGGGCAATACTATTCCATTGGGCTAGAGTTTGGAGTGAATATAAGAGAGAGCTGGTTGAATAGCAACATTTATTACTCACTCTGCTTCCTGACTTAGGTGCAGCGTTTAGCCACTTCAAGTTCCTGCCACCATGATTTTCCCAGCATAATAGACTGTACCTTAAATTGTGAGTTAAAATAAACCCTTCCTTCATTAATTGCTTCTTAAAGAATTTTTGTCACAGCAATGAGAAAAGCAACAAATAAACTTGGAATAGTAATCTTATAAACAGTTATTTTCCTTTAGTGTTTGAAATATGTCATTTATAGTTTTCTGAATTTTTGGGTTAATGATAAAAGTTATTCTGATATTTGTTTTTTTAATTTTTTTATTATTATTATTTATTCAATTGTGCATGTATGCGTGTGTGCACGTGTGTATGTGTGTGTGTGTAGAACCACAGACGAATTCGGGAACCACCATGCACTGCCTTCACCTCCTCCTTGTTTACTTTGCCCCGGGATTCACAGGCTCCGCCTTACCAGGACAGAAACACAGGCTGCCCCACTTCCGGCCAGCATCTATATGTGGGGTCTAGGATCCGAACTCAGGACCTTCCCCCTGCAAGGCAGAGGCTTAACCCCTGAGCCACCTCTCCAGCCCCCGATATTTCTTTTTTTATATGTGAGTTGGCAATGTATAGTACAGAATTCATATCTATTTGGCTTTAAATGCTTCTTATGTTTGACTGTTGACTGCTTTCTCTAGACTTGTGAAAATTTCTGTTATAATTTCACAAAATGCTTTTTCTGTTCATTTTGATTTTTATCTCTACTCTTTCTACCTCATGGATTCTGATGCTTTGTCTCTTAAACATTTCTCAGATTTCTGGGAAGTATTAGTCATACTCATTTTCTTTATTTATATATGGCTGAGTAAAGTGTTCCCTCAACTTTGTTCCTCATTTCTGAAATTCCTTCTTCTACCTAGTCTTATCAATTGGGAATGATTTCTAGTGTGTTTTCATTTGAGTGATTGCTTCATTCAATCGCATAATTTCTGTTTGGTTCTGTTTCAATATTTCAAGTTCCATGCTGGATTTTTACTACATATTTATAGCTTTCTCATCCACCCTACTATATCATTGATTTTGAACGCTGTTACGTGAAGGTCTTGTGCAGATTATCTTAGCTCCTTCATCTACTTCTTTGAGATTTCTATGTGGTCATCATTTTTTTAAATTAGGATTCTTAATTCTCAGACATTTTAGATGTCTTGGTGAGTTTAACTTCCAATATAGGAATGTTGGAAAGGGGGAATATGCTGTCTTGAGATGCTATCTTGTATGCTTAGTGTTTCATTACTGTATTTTATAATTTTAACTCTTCTCCTTCTTTGAATTTTTCTTGTCTATTTTGTCTTATGTGAGTCCTTCTAGAGGGTTAGATTCTCTAGGAATTATGTTTTCTGAAGCTATTCTAAAAGGAAATGCATTGGTTCTCCACACGCATAACACTAATTTATTAGCAGTTCTTGTTTTGCTTAGCTGTTAGATAACCTTTGGCATACCTGTATTCACATTAAGATTCAGAGACCATAACATTTGGTATTGTTAGAAAAAATATGAATAACTTAGTTGCTTTTCATTTTACATAAAATATAAGTATTTAAGTACAGAAATGAGGAAGAAATGTAGGAGGAGGTAAAGCTTGAACGAAGAAAATTACATGGGTTGGAGGTCTGAGAAGTAGTGGGAAACTTATTATAGATGTAAAAATGAAGAAAAACAGATTTTTGTCGGTGTAGAAAGGTGACTGTCATGAAGGTCTATCCTGGTGAAATAGAGATTAAACAGCTTAATATTTAGGGTACAAAATTGCAAGTACTACTAATAAAAATAGCCAGTTTTAAAAAGTTGAGAACTGAATTGCAAAGCAAACAATTAAGCTAGAAGATAAAATACAAAACAACCTGAAATAATAGATATTGGTCAAAGTGTTTTTCATCAGTGGAATGATATGATTCTATGTTAGTTTCCACAAGTAAGAGAGAATCCTGTTACACTCAGCTGCTCAGTCAAATTAAGCATTTGTGATCTTTTAGATGAAGACCCTACTAAATGTAAGCTTCTGATTGTCAGAGTCTCGCAGCCTGTCTCTCTGATCCCAAGTTAAATACAGTCCAGTCTCCTGTGAATAAAGGATTACACCTTCCACGTACTAGCACACTGTGGTTCAAACTCTAAACCACAATTATGGGGAATCATTCAGATGGGGTGTATTGAAATCTCAACCACTTGAGATTTCATAGTGATGGGTTTCACTATGATGATGGGAGAAAGAGAATTGGTTTTTTGACTAACCCTGAATGTATAGTCCCTTCCCTGAATCAATTTGTAATACATGGTTTTATGTTTATTTATTTGTTTGTTACTTGCTTGCTTGCTTCATTTTCTTGTGACCAGTTTGTAGATAGCATATACTTATCTTTAACTTGTTATAATTTTCTTTTTTAAAATTTATTCTTTAATAAAGGACAGTTTCATACATGCAAATAATATACTTTAGTCATTTTTACCAGCTTGGCAGTCCTCTCTCATTCTCCCTTCTTCAGTTGAAAACATTCTTCCCAAAAAGGCGCTTTCTTATTTGTGGTGTGTGTGTGTGTGTGTGTGTGTGTGTGTGTGTGTGTGTGTGTGTGTGTGTCCAACTAAGTTTAATTAGGTCACCTGCATGAGGTTCATCTTCCTGAAATCCCTGAAGCCACATCTCTTGAGGTTTACTCATAAAAACAATTAGATATGAGCTGGGTAGTGGGACTATAGTGATCCTGGCCAGAACCAAGATTGTCTAAGATCAGCTAGATTGGTCCAATCTGACAGCAGTGGTCACTGGGTAAATTCTTCATGGTTGAAAGTCAGTGGAAAGCAGCTTCTTTAAGAAGCTCCCTGGAGGAAGCATTTAGTGCTGATCTGTACAGTGCCTATG
Organism: Typhlomys cinereus; assembly: GCA_023101885.1. NCBI lineage: Eukaryota > Metazoa > Chordata > Mammalia > Rodentia > Platacanthomyidae > Typhlomys > Typhlomys cinereus. The sequence goes on along the minus strand of JALPQD010000225.1, from coordinate 1,797,388 downwards.
TCCTATGTCCTCAGAGGTGGCAGGTGGGGACTCATGAAGTTTGCTGGTGTAGACAGAAAGTGCTTGCCTATACAGCAGTCTTGGAATTGGCAGTGACGGCTTGCCAGGGTGGTAGATTGCCCTGTTCTTTTTTTACAGTAAATTTAATACTGCACTCACTAAACATAACTTCCATTCTTTCATTTTACCCAGAAGTTAATCTGCACCTTTCATTCATCTGAAATTTTCCATTTCTTTCCTCTTGTTCCTTTCACCTACACTGCACTATCACATTACTCTTCCTGTTAGTATTCTTGCAATAAGAAACATTATTTTAGTATAAGATTTGGAGAGAGCTGAATGGTGGCCTCAGGTGTATAAATATAAAGTTTTGAAATTTCTTGATTCATATGTATAATATTTAAAAACATAATTAATAATGCTGAAGGATCCTCAACATCAAGTCTTTATGCTATAGCTAACAACTGTTGAAACTAAACCTTAATAACCTAAGCCAACAAAACCACTCAAAACCCAAGGCAGGTGCCCATTTCATATTCCACTACTGGCATAGAAAGTGAAGTCATTACATAGTTTCTGCTGCTTAGGAAGACGCAGGTCTACTCAGCTGGCATTTACACACTTTTGCTTACCCTCAGCTGCATGACCAGGAAATCATTGCATCCTATGTTTATCTCCACCACCCCAGCAGATAAGACAGAGCAACTGCCTGGATAATCCAGGTTAATGGGAAATTGTAATTATTGAAGTGAGAGGGAACCCAGGGATTCTCGGTCATTCAACTGGCATTTATTCTGGCTGAACTGAAATGACTCCCTGCCCATGCACGCAGGCTCATTCTTGCATGCCTCGCTCTTTGCAAACAACATTTCACTTCCTTCAGCTGGCTTTTCCTCCTTTTGCAACATGTATTTTTAGAAGGAATTTATCCATTATTCAAGTAATTATTGGTTTCTGGCATACTTGTTGATTTTCTTAATTAAACTTAGCCAACAAATCATTAAAAAGAAAAAAAATGCCACAGTATCTCCTCGTCCAGTTAATTAACAACCATTTCTTAATTTATTCTATACCCCCAGAGTGAAAAGCAAATTGTGCATACAATGCTTCTAATTTTGCTACTATCATCTTAGGTTCATGGTTCCAAGTTGTCAAGAAAAATGCTCTTAGCATGCTGTTATTTATTGAGAACGGCACAGCATGCTTGGATTTTACAGGGATGATAAAAAGGAAGCCATAAAAGTCAGGCAACACTGGATGCCTTGCAAAGGGAAATATAGGCTTTCATAAGCATCTTAAGTTATTGTGCGGATGTGAGATTTGTTATAATGAATGTGGGAAGTTTTTTAATCGCATCATGGAGCCTCATTTATTCTGTGACTTGAAACTGAATACTGTTACAAGTTAAACTGCCCTTCCCTTTTAAATATTTTACATGATTAAAGCTTTTCCTCATTTTCTTAAGCAAACATTTCTTTCCTGTGCAACATTTCTCAGAGAAATCTGTTTGGCTCTGTTTGAAGATGAAATCTAATGAGTCCCAACTTCTTGCCCTGAGAGTGACCAGTCACTGCTGCACACTGTACCTGGGCAGAGGTGTGGGCAGGAGCCCCCACACGGGGACACAAGAGAGCCACTTTACCCTTTTGGTTCTCCATTGTTTCCTCTCAAAAATATGGCAGCCTCAGAACAGCCCTCATCGGTCTGGGAGCTGCTGAACTCTTTCAGCTCAGTAGGGCAGGGAAGATCACCTGAGGATGTGCTTCACAGAGCCCTGAGCAGCTGGTACAAGAGTGGGTGAGAAGATGGAATGAAGGGCAACAGGCCTGCCATGGTCCTCACTTTAATCTAGCCTCTTATCTCAGCATTGCCTCTGCTCTTGTAAGAAAGCCCAATAAACTCATTAATTAGTTTATGCAATAGGAGCTTAGAATAATTTGGTTTGTCATGAAACTCCCATTTGGGATGGGAAAATGGTTGTATGCAGCATCTTGCCAGGAAAAATATTCCCACAACAGAGGCACCCTGTCACACAAGTAAGTCATTTCTAGCACTAAATCCTCTTATTTACATTTAATGTAGTTCCAGCACCTACATAAGTCATCTCTTGATTTAATCCTCAGTTTTACCTTAATGTTTATTAATTAATTCGGTGTGGTTCATGAGAGGTATTTGTGTGTGTGTGTGTGTGTGTGTGCGAGTGTGCGTGTATGTGCGTGTATGCAGGCCAGAAGTTAACCATCAGTGGTTTTCCTTAGCCAAAGGTCCTTAGGAATCTATCTATCTTCACCTCTCCACACACATTCAGATTATGTGTGGACTCCATCACACTTACTTCCCCCATACACACACCCATGCTGGTGACTGAGCTCAGGCCTTTTTACTTCCAATGTGAGTACTTTACAAGCTAAGCTTTCTCACTAGCCCCTCTCTTTTGTTTAAAAGTTCAAAGTAAAGTTGTCTTGATAAGACCAAATTAGAAAATGAATAATTGAGTCACACTATGACTAGGACATGTAAATAGGTGAAAACAAAACACTGAGCATAGTTCTTAGGACTTGACAAATGTTTTCATAGCACTCCTTTAAGATTAGGAATTTTCCTCTGACCTTGGGAAACAGTTGTGATCCTATCTATCTTGAAATTTTACAAGCACGCCCACTCACCTGCAAGGACTCGACCCTCAGTGTCTGAAATCTCCACCCCCAAAGTTTATAATCATAATTTAAAGTGATGACTGTGTTAGGTAGATATGTGTATGCCAACTTGACAATTGAAGGCTAAGTTCTGGGCATATCTGTGTAGAATTAATAGCTGAGGTAAGCCTAAGCAAGTCTGCAGGAGATTTGTCTAATTGATGTGGAAAGACCCAACCCATGGTTGGTTGGGATCATCCCAAGAAGAGGGACAAGATAGAAAGAGATGCATTGGTACTTCGGCATCCTTCAGCATGTCTAGGCAGACACGTAGTCTAGTAAGTAAGGTTTGCTCCTCAGTAATCCCTATGGATATAGTGTGGCCGTTCCTGGCCTTCTAGTGTTGGTATGAACTTTCCTGCCAGGCACACCAGTGTGCACATATATCTTAGTGTGTGTGTGTGTGTGTGTGTGTGTGTGTGTGTGTGTGTGTGCATGTGCGTGTGCATGCATGCATACTTATATGTATTTTTCTGGGTATCTACATATGGGTCTTGTACATTCTAGACGAATGCTCTGCTGTTGAACTCATGTCTCCTAACCAACTTTAAGTTTTCAAAATTCTAGGCGCGTCAGTGCAAGGACCACAGAGCCACTAAGCACCAAAGTTTATTCCCTCCCTCTTCACTAATAAACAAGCTCCCTGAGATCCCCCTATAAATTTTGAAGCTTCTTGTAATTTTGTCACTGACTTTCACCTAAGGCTCTTGAATCTTCAAAATGAAAGGGTCATCATTTAGAAATACAGCAATACTTGTGGATTGAAGAAATGTATAAATACTTTATACAGCAGAAGAATCATTTACATTGAACCATATTTCTCTTTCTTTCCCCAAGCTGCAATATTCTTTTCCATATTTCACCAGGAGCTTTAGGTTTTTTTTCGCTTAATACTGTGAGCCCATATCCATTTCAGTAGCCTATATCTAAAAAAAAGTCTACTTCAGAATTCTTGGGAAGTGGAACCTTTGTTTAAATAACAAGATATTAACTATACAACAGATACTCCAGAAATATATTAATTCATATGCACAGTTTTTCTCAATAATAATTTTCAAGATTACCTTGTATGTCTGTAAAGTCATGATTAATTGTAGTTTATGCATTCTGTTATATACAGTGTGTTCTCAATAAATGTTTGTTGAAAAATAAGGTCATTCATTCCCAATCAATGATGTGTTATATCATGAAGGGTGGTGACCCTGGACTTGGATATGTGACTTGCTCATGGTAGAAGTACTGATTCCAGGCTCAGGATCTAAGACGTCTCTCTAACGTGTTCCTTGCTCTCTTGGGCTCCTAAATCCACTATGAAAATCAGTTTGTGCCCATCTGCTCTTAGGTTAGAGGTCAGGGGAGCTGTGATGTTCCAAACTAACCAGTCCACTGCGGCCTTGAACACAGACACAGAATAAAGGAGGAGCACTGGCAAACTCAGCTGAGCCACTAAATTGGTGGAGTTATTGCTTGAAGGTACTAAGTGTAGTTTTTGCCAGTATTTGTCTGATAGAATCACCCATGCAGCTGGATTATAGAACAAATGGGAAAGTGGTTCCTAGAGGAAGCAGGAGAAATACCTGCAGACCCGGGCATACACTCAGCAGTGAACATGCGCAGTTCTTGCCCCAAGATTCACATAGACTCTTCTTTCAGCAAGTTCCCTTAGCTTTCCTATTTGAATCTGTGCTTCCTGGTTATGGTGTGAATCTGAAATGTCTCCATAGGTTCACGCTCTATACGCTAAGTTTCTAGCGCGTGACACTGTGATGAGAGACCATGATGCCTTAAAGAAGCAGGATTAGCCGAAAGAAGTAATTCTCTAGGGTTGGGCATTTAAAGGTTTCAGTCCAGTCTCTGGCTCCAGCCTTGTTCTATCTCCTGATCTTCCATGATGTGAGGAGTTTCCAACACAAGCTCTCACCAATAAGAATACCATCATGATTTCCTACTATGTTCCTCTGATAACAGGGGCCACTGTAAGCCTTTCTTTCTTCAAGCTGTTTCTGACAGATACTGTGGGACAGCTAATACAAAATTATCTTGGACTCACATTCAAATCATGTGTATTATGTAAGACAAGCATCTAGGTAAATCATAGGACCCAGTCTGTACTATTCCTTGACCTGCAAAACTCTGATTGAGACTGCAGGATTTATCCCTGCACTACACTTTTCAGAGCTTCCAGCCATCATGTTAAAGTCCTGTGGAGAGATCTCATCTGAGAAAAGAGTTGGGAAGAGAGGGGATGGATCTGGGCTAAATCTCCTATAGCCTTGCATCACTCTGGACTTTATTGGGGTAGAATTACCTGTCAGTGTTTCCTCTTTTATTTAAGTCAGCTAGCATGAAATCACTTGTTTCTTACAACCAAAGCACTCTGAATTAATCCACATTAAACATTTTTCTCTCTATCTAAGAGGCACCAAGAAACTCTGAGGTATAAGCAGGACATGGATGGCTTTGAAAACCCTTTGTCCCTGTGTGGAAAATGAGCTGGAAAGCCTCCAGGATGTGCTGCAGACAGTAAAAGAGTTCTTTTCACCCAGCAGGGTCTGGGTGAGAGGCGATGTCAACTTAGAGCATGGTCAGACAAAAAATAGAGCTATCTCTGCTCACAGCAGGAGTAAAGGCTCTTCTAGAGCAAAGAAATATTCCAAGCACATCTGCTCTGCCTCTGTCCCTAGACTGCAAGCTGGGCTTCCTATCCCAAGGCCACAGAGGCTACAATGCCTGCTTTCCCTGTCCCACAGCTGTGTGGATTGCTGCCCTGGCCCTTGCTGCCTGCCTGTCTCTGAACTCAGTGCTGAATTCAGCTCCCACCACTGCTAGTTTTGGCCCAAGATACTTATACATTTGTTAAAATTTTATATAATCACACTAAAATGAATCTTAGTTGCAAATGTGGTCAATCAGAGCATTTCAATAGCAATACGGAAACTTCCACTGATAAGAGACTTGTTACATAATATGACAATATAGAAGAATAAGTAATTTTAAAATGGTGGCTTGGAAAGCATCATAAGACAATGAAAAATCCTAAAACAGAAGTAGGAGTTAGTGTTATGCCACTGGCATATGTTCAAAATTTACAAAAATCTAAATGAAATAATTAATAAAAATGAATAAATAAATAGCTGCACAAATGAGGGCGGCAAGCTGAACACAGGGGGTCCCGCCTGTAATCGCAGTACTTGGGAGGTGGAAGCAGGAGGATCAAGAGTTCAAAGCAGGCCTCAGCTGCAGAGCCAGTGTAAGGCCAGTGAGATTCTGTCTTAATAAATATGTAAGTAAATAAATTATGGTAGCTATGTTTTAGGATGTTATGTAATGATGACAGTATTTCTCATCAGATTTCTAAACTTTCTTTAATTTAGCTTCCCTTTTTACAATTTGTAAAAATTGGATAAAATGCTAACATCATATATTCTAATTCAGCCTATGAAATGATAGTCACTACAATTTTAATTTTATAAAAATGTGTTAAATACACCTGTACATGATGCTGATTGCTCCAATACTTTACAAATCTAAAGAGAGTCATCCATGGAAATCAGTGTGACAGGAACAGCCAGGCAGGCTCACAGTCCCTTCCCTGCAATTCTGAGGTCCCAGAAGCTACAAATCACAAAGTTTTTCTATAAAGCGTTAGGTGGCAAACTCAGATCTGAGCCGGCACCAGGCCATTTTCACCACTTCCAGTGATTTTTGTTTCCCAGTACACAGAACAGTGTGGAGAACTGCAGGATACTCTCCCAGGTCCTGACTCAAGGCATGAAATGTGGATTACATACTGTGAAATAGATAAAAGCTGGTTCATGGAGAGAAGGCTGAGATGGAACTACCGTGCCGAAGAATTTTATTAGGAGAGTTATTGGCCCGTGACTATAGGCTGCCATGATGAGGCCCTGAAGCGGGGAGTGTTAAGAGAGACAGCATTATGGCCTCGGCAGCATGATGGGCCCTTAAAGAAGAGAGAGCTTTCACTCCCAGATGCTAGTGGAATTAGGTCCTTGCACTGTAGATGGTGCTATAGGGACTGGAAGGAAGAGAAAGATCCTTCAGTTCCATAAGACTAACGGTGTTTCTGACTCAGAGATTTTTAGGTAAGTAAATTCATGCCACATAACCGAGCCTACATGCTGGAAGTCTCGAGGTGCTGATAACAGTGAAGTTATAATTAAAGTAAGAGGGATATTGCAAGGACACAGCACACTTTTATCAGCTCTGTTCAGGGAGAGAGACTGCAAAGGCCGAGGAGATTCCAGATTTCTGGCAAAGAGGAAAAAACAGCCAGAGAGCCTGTGGTCTAACACATTCTGTGTCAAATCCAGAAGTTTTCACTCTCCTCAGGTATCCAGGGCTTTGGGGAAAGGATAATGGGCTCATACTATGTCTTTAGGCCCAATGACAACTCTCCTACTTGACTGTCATTTCCAGAGCTACTCTGTTTGCAGAGCCAACTGGAGCTAACGAGTGAGGAAAAGTCATATTTCCTGGGCCTGCCAAGGCCTGTAAATAAATCCTGAGCTGGCAGCCATCTTTGGCTCCCTTGCCCCTCATGGTACTCCATGTCTGAAGTCTGTGAGTTCCTGTCTGATTTTTCTCTTGCTCCTCATGGATTCCATGCCTGGAGTCCATGAGTTTTTCAGGGCTTTCTTACCCCTCATGGTTTCATGTCCATGCGTTCTGTTGTTTTTCTCCTTATTAAACTCTGCCTTAATCCTCTATGGGTGTTCTGGTTTCAATATTCAATTCCCAAACACAAGAACCTGGACACATACAGACCCACAGGGACCCTATATAATTAGGGAAATACACCTAGTATACCTCTTAGTGAGCACAGTGAGAAGAAAAAAAGAGTCCCTGACTACCCTGGCATATGCCGAGAGGGAAGGGACAAGGGGGAGAAGTGCAGGTCTTGAGAATCCAAGAGAGATCAGACAGACAGACAGACAGACAAAGAGAGAGATATCTAGGATCTGACCTAGTTGTAAATGTTCTGTGGTGGTGGTGACAGATGCAACAGAGACACGCAAGTTCCTAGTTCAAAACTGGGGTTCAAGAAGGAGTTCCCCGCCCTGGTTTCAGCATCATTTTGTAAGGTTTTTAAAAAAGAAAGGCAAGCCATGGACTTGAGTCCCAATATCCCCAAACCCTGTATCCAGAGTGAAAGCCCTCTTGCTGGTCACTGCCCTCCCTCCATAGCCAGCAAGAACTTGGTCACTTACCTCCTCCTCAGGAGGGGATAGGTCACTCCCCTCTTTCCTTCTCCCCAGCCACATTCCCAAGGATGAAAACTCTGCTCCACCTTCAGATCCGATTTTGTTTTTCTCCCTCCGAGAGAATTAGTCCAGTTGCCTACAACTATGTAAATAAACTTTTTCCATTCCTTGTCCTTGGCGAGATGTGGCATGCCCAACCTTTTGTAAACTTTACACTCTACTGTTTCATTCTGAGCCTGACTTCCTTTCCAGACTTATAGTCACCTCGGAAGGGAGACCTGTGCTTGGGGGAACTCTGCATAGGTTCCCTGAGCCCAAGCATTTAAGGGGCAGCATGAAAAGGGCTAATCACCATGACAGTGACTGCATTCTGCTATGTGCTCCCATATGATTGCCCTCTGTATAATTCAGCTTCTTCACTACATGGGCTTATTGGATTCACACTGTCATGAACAGTAAGTGGAAACTGACCCAATTTCAGAAATGGGAAACCAAAACTCAGAGAGAGTTTCTTTGATTGCAGGCCACAGAATCCAGCTCAGGCAACTTGACACAAAATGGCAAGTCCTGTGTGAGTGACATTATTATCTCCTGCATTCACAGACTAGGAAAGAAGCCAAAGACCAGGAAGATCTCCAGCACCAGCAAGTACCCAAACAGCTATAAGATTTGTCAGTCCTCAAAATTAAGATCCCAGATATGAAGTCAGACCCCTTTCTGGTTAAGAAAGGGAATAGTCTTAGACCTGTGTCCCTTCAAGACGGGTCATGAGTGTCATGCCTTTCATGACAAGGGCACTTACAAGCTGTTAGGAAGGAAGGCACCAACAACTCCCATATGAGGTACACTTCCCAGCAGTCTGACACACTTCTCAGTTTTTGTGGAGGAGCATTCTAGGGACATCACACTTTCAATCAAAAGGACAAGGAACTGGTTAGACTAGACACAGAACAGAACCACAGTAACAATGTGTGAAAATTAGTCAAAAAGACATAAAAGATAGCCACAAAGGATGAAATCTGCCCCAAATGCATTCTCTCCCCTCATGGGAGCACAACAAAGCTTATTTCTGAATCACCCATAGTTTGAGGATTTAGAGGGTAAGCACTTCCTTTCTCCACAGCTCAGATATGGCCTGAATGATAATGGTGGTGGACAGAGAGATCTCTCTTGATCACATAGATCTAGGCAGATATATATAGAGGAATTTTCCTTTTGTGAAGGACAAAAAGAAAGACGCAGGGGCCAGAGATAGTCTACATGACTCCAAAGAACACATGAACTTGGCTGACTAACTCCCCTCTATACTTGGAACACAACTTTGTGGTGAAAGAAGACAGGAGGTCATATAATTGGGGCCTAGATGAAAGTGCCATTATCAACATGAAAGATTTCTCTGTCAGAGCTCTGGAGATGCAGGAGGAAATTTTATTATTGAAGCATTATTTGAATTTAATTGAAAAAATAAAGAACGCTGGAAGGGCCCTAGCTCCTCGGAGTATCTCACTGACCCTGTGACCAACGGTACTCATGGCATCATAGATCATTCAAGTCAGGGCAAGCTGATAGTCACTGAGTATCAAAATGAGGTTTCAGGGACTGGGGCAATGGTTCAGTGGTTAAAGTGCTTGCCACAGCAAAAGACCCAAGTTCAGTTCCTACAAACTCGCTTAAAAAATCATAGGGTGATATGATGGTCCACTTGTAATTTGAGCCCAGAGGGAAATTTCCATAGCAATCGGGCTAGTCAACCTGGCTCTAAAGGCACATTCTGAATTTAACTAAAGATTCAGGCTCAAAACAATTTGGTAGAAGAATAACTGATGATTCCAGATATTACCCTTTGTTTTACACATGAATGAGCTAGTCACATGCATGTGTGCCTACACATACACACAAATATACTCACCCACATACAAACACACATACATGTGCAAATGGACACACTCAATATACACATACATATGAAAAGAAAAAATGAGGCTCAGCCTCGCTTAAGAGGCGAGAAAAACTGCTTGCTTCACTTACAGGGTCAAGTACCAAGTGGCCAAACTCAAACTAGTTCACCACTGAAGCTGTTCAGACTTAAAAAAAAGTAGGAGAACACCTAAGCATTCCGAGAACTGAAACAAGCTCTAGCCTCGGCTCCAGCATTGACCTTACCTGACATTGCCAAGCCATTCCAATTATTTCTGGATGAGAAAAAGGGCATCGTGAGGGCTCCTAACAGAAACCTGGACCTGGGCAGTGACCTGCCACCTATCTCTCCAAGAAATTGGACCCCATGGCAGCTGGACAGCCAGCATAGCAGCAATGACCCTTTTAACCAAAGACTGAGACAAATTGACTTTGGGGCAAGATTTGTTAGTAACTGCCCCTCGTGCAGTGGAGACACTCGTGGGAAGCCATCTAAACAGATGGCTCTCTAACTCTCCCATAACCCATTATCAAGTATTGCTGTAGACCAGCCAAGAAGAAAATTTCATCAAACTGTTTCCTTGAATCCAGCTACTTTGCTACCAGAGACAAGTGATGACATTGCCATCCGACATGACTGTCTGAAGATTGCCACCAACTTCCAGGGACTGAGACCTGACCTTCCAGACATCCCTGGGTACAACCAGACTTGGTGATGTTCTCAGATGGCAGAAGTTTTGTTCAAGATGGTGCCAGGGACACTGGGGCAGCTGTAGTGACTGAAGAGCAGGTCCTTTGGGCAGAAGCTTTGCCATTCAGGACCTTGGTTCAAAAGGCTGAACTCATTGTGTTGACAAGAGCTCTTAAACTGGGAAAAGAAAAGATTATATATATTGACAGTAGTTCTGCCTTTGCTCATATGGCTCATGTGTATGGAGCCATCTATAGGGAAAGAGGCTTTAAACAGCAGAGGGCAAAGACATTAAAAATAAGGCTTAAATTTACTAGCTGCCATTTGGGCTCAAAAAATGACTATTATACACTGTTCAGGACACCAAAAAGGAGACTCCTTGGAGACAATTTGAAATAGACTAGATGACAAGGCAGTGAGAGAAGCCATTGTCAGACTGTAAATTGCTTGCTCGCTATACCAGAACCTATTCTGCCTGACAAACCCCAGTACTCAGAAGAGGACTTAAAGATAATGGAGAGACTGGACATAGACAAAAATCCTCAAGGATGGTTCAAATTACCAGATGAAAAGATAACACTCCCACAAACTCTGGGGAGACATTTGGCTTGCCAACTACATGAAGGAACTCGCTTAGGAAAGACCAAATTAACTGAACTTGTAAAGAAAAGATTCTTCTTCCCAGTAAAGTACCAGATAATGCAGGACATTGTTTCTAGATGTCAAGTTTACCAACAGACCAATGCTTCCTCTTGTAAGGCACCACCTCAGGAATTAGAAAACAAGGATCAGGGCCAGGCAGATGCTGGGAAGTAAAGTAGATTTCATGAAACTTAAGCCAGGAAAATATGGATATATGTATTTACTTGTTTCTGTGGATACCTTTTCTGGATGGGTAGAAGCATTTCTCTTACATCCAAAAAGCTCTTAAATGGGATAGTGCCCAGATTCGGGCTGCCATTATCCACAGACTCTGACAATGGACCAACCTTTACATCTAGGTTACAGAGAACATTTTAGCTATATTGGGGACAAGTTGAAAATTACACTGTGCTTATTATACCCACAGTTCGGATAAGCAGAAAGGATGAATAGGAATTTAAAGGAGACTTAACTAAATTAACCATGGAGACGAGTGAAGGATGGGTAGGACTCCTTCCCTATGCCTTCCTGAGGGACTGATGTATTTTTATATGAGAGGACTAACCCCACTTGAGATCCTCTTCAGGAGGCCCCCTCCTATTCTCTCATGAGTGGTACTGGAATTAGCCACTGGGTACTAATAGACTAGAATTACTTCAATCTGTACAGGCCTTGCAACTGACTCAAGATACTATAATATCCTCTGTCAAGACTGCTTTTCAGAACCCTCCTACTCACCCCCACCCTTTCCAGCCAGGAGACACCGAATTGAGATGTTGGAATCCTGCTGGAAAAACCCACACCTAGTGATCCTGACCACGCCCACTGATGTCACAGGTCAGGTGTGCCATGGACCCCCAGTCACAGGACACAGAGACACTGGAAAGATGGACTATCTCTAAAGATTCCAAGGATCCCCTAAAGATAACTGTTAAAAATTGTCTAATGATTTATGCTTATATACTTTGTATATTTCCTTGTGTACATTCATGGAACCACAATTGGAAACTCCCTGCATCAGTCGAGATTCCTTAAAAGCCAGGAGCCAAAGCATGTAACTTTTACTTGTTAACAATAGACAGTAGAAATACATTAGAGTCTAAATTTTGTCCTATCACTGTTAACAGGAGGGTATCTTAACCATTCCTGACCCCTGGGATGATAGATTGTGGAAAGGAGTCAGAGGAAAAATATATAAATATGGGGATTTTCCTGAAAATGAAGAAGGAAATATACTCACATTCAGAATACTGAGTCCTCTTTCTTTTCCCTCATCACTTCTTCTTTAACCCAGATTCCACTTCTCCTTCTCCCCTCTCATTACCATTTCTGCTACAATTATAACCACTAAGAACTCCCACTACCACAACTATCCCCATCAAGTCACACATGTCTTGACCCCCAAAGTTCCCAACTTGCCTAGCTACTCTCTGGAAAACAAGTCTTTCACCATGAGATTGTTGATGGCTATGTTAGATACAGTGTTTTCTGCTTTAAGAAGTCTCACCCCAATCTTACATCAAATTGTTGGTTTTATGTGCCTCCAAAGGCCCCAACCTATAGAGCATTTACCAGGAAGACTCAAACATCCCTAAGACTATTAACAAAGAGAGACAGACTAAATGTCAATTTGGGGAAAATCTTGATTTATAATTCCTGATTTTAGACATGATCTATGGAGAGGAAACTTGCATTTACTCCAAAGACTGTACTATGTCTAGGTCCCCATTTTAAAAAAGCTGCAGATCTTCAGCTAATGTATCCAAAATGCAGGGTATAATTCTTACCCAAGATTATGTATATTTTTATCACCTAGAAGAACCTATTTGGTTTGCCTGTGCTCATGGAATATCTGCCTTCTTGTCCATTTGGGACATGCAACAGACCTCTCAATTTTGTGTGCTAATATCCATTTTGCCCCACAGGTATGTTTATGATGGATCATTGTTGAGGGAACTTCTATTTACAACCCATCACTTTCAGAGGAAAAAATGGGCCACAGCTGCTGGGAATATTGGGTAGAATAGCCCTTGGAACTATGGGAGCAGTCTTAACAGATGTTAATTTCAAAAAGCTAGGACAACAAGTAACTCAAGACCTAAAAAGAGTAAAACAATCTATAACTCCTCTGGAACAACAGGTAAATTTGTTAGCTGAAGTTGTCCTACAACAAGGAGAGTTTTAGGCTTGCTTTATGCCAAACAAGGGGGATACTGAATGACTTTAAAGGAAAGGTATTGCATTTACATAAACAACTCAGGAGTTCTGGGAAAGAATAAGAATAAGAAAATTTTTGAAAAGAGACTTAAATATCGAGAGAAATACTTAAAAGATATGGAGTTCTGGTTCCCAAGCCTATTCTCAGGACATCACTAGTTGACAACCATGCTCACAGCTTTAGAAGAGCTTCTTATAATAATCCTGCTTATGATGACAATTGGATCATGTGTTATAAACACTTTAACTAGTACATTAATACTCATCTGGGGTCCATCAAAATGATGGTAATCACATCTCAATATGAGCAGGTACCTATAGTAGAGTTAAGGGTTTGACCCTAGGAACAACTCCAGGGAGGAATGTAGGAGAGTTTTCAAGTTTAATAAAATACCTCTAGAAATAAGAAGTTTTTCAGTCAGGGAGATGCTGACAAGCAGCTGGCCACAGGAGGAGAAGTACAGATGTCCCCATCCCTGAAAGTTTGTGGTCAGGTGTTTCTGAAATTTCACAAGACCCCTAGGACACTGATATGGTTGCATTTTAGTATCAGCTTTAGCTATGGAGACCTAATGGTTGAAGCAGGTCCCTGAATAAGTCTGCAACTATTAATTGATGTGGAAAACTCAGCCCATAGTGGGTGGTACTTTCCAAGGGTGGACTGGATAATCAGAGGTGCAAGGAGAAGGGATTTGCTCTTTCCTTATCCTATATCAACTTGCTATTGAGTCCACTCTTTGAGTGTGGTTCACTTTTTAGAGTGTTGTTGCCTTTTTTGTTGCTGCTGCTGTTGCTGCTGCCTCTGTCCTTGGCTGATGCAGAGCTCCATCCTTTCCATTTTGCCACTATTCCTGCTGCTTTTGGAGCTTGGTTCTAGGCCTTGCTGTTGTTTGCTGTTCATCACTGATGTTTGAGCCCAGCTGTTCTTCACTGACATCAGAGCCCAGCATCTTTGACCCTCCAGAGAAGTAGAGGCTCAAGACCTTCTTGAGATCTTTTGGCTTTGTGAGACATTCTGGTCAAAAACGAAGCAGCCATGGGCAGCTACCTTGAAGGACACTATATTTTATTTTGAGTTAATTTAGTAAACTTATTTATACATGTTGCATCCTAGAGATTCTGTTCTTTGGCAAACCCTGGCTAATAGAGAAACTGAGTTTCTAAGAAAATGCAAGACTTACAAAATAAAAATGTATTTAACAGGTAAGATTGAAAAGCTAACACACAAAGTTCCACTTCTGTGTATTCAACTTGCTTGCGCTGCATGTCCTCTTACGGTTTTTGCCTTAAATACTCTGAGAAATTATAACTGGCACATGCTAAAGACCCAGTCCTTGTGTGAGCCCTGGTGCACCAGCCTTTAATAAACCTCTCTTTTTGTTAAACTTCAACTTGTGGTAGGTGGCGTATCTTTGAACGACTCTAGGCCCACCCCAAGAGCATCACTCTCTTCCTTGGTATTAACTGCATAATGGCTATTGAGTAGTTTATGCTTGTGTCTGAGAGGTTTTGCTTAGATGACTCAGGGAGACATGTCTTGATGTCTGACACTACTAGACTAAACATAGCCACGGACACGAAAGAAGCCACAGCATGGCAAATTCAAATAAAAATTCCCTCTTTTCCTTCAACTTTACTATGTGTTTTAAGTCTCTCAAGCTATAGAACTAGGGAAAGCACAACTATGACATTGTGGTCTCCACTGTAAGGAGCAAGTACAAAGAGACAGCTAATCATAAATACAGGTAGAGGGAATAAGTACTCAAGTAGAGTTTTGTTTATATGTTTATTTAAAAGTTATGGAGATCATAAAAAGATAGTGACTAACTCTGACTGGAAGCTTTCACAAGGGAAGTGATATGTAAATCCCTAAATATCTAAACCTTCTCCCTCTCCTCCCCCTCATTTCTTCCTTGTTCCTATCTTCTTTTCTCTTCTCCCTCTCCCTCTCCTCCCTCTCCTTCTTTCTGTTCTCCTTCTCCTCCCTCTTGTCCTCTACTTAGAGCAAATGAGAACACTGTGTTGGAGAGTAGACTAGGTAGTATGTATTCTGTCTTGGCTCTTGTTTGCAGTTCCTTAATATTGTTCTAAGAGCCCATTAGATGGGTATGAGGGAGGACCCCTTATCAGTGGGGACTGGGAGATGAGTGAACCTAGTAGGAACAGTCATAGTCCAAAATCTGGTTTCACAAAATTCTCACAAATTCTATTGTCCCTAAAAGCAGAGTGGTGACAGAATCACTACACTTTCCAAGAACTAGAAAATGGGAAGGATCTTTGCAAATGCTAAGTGCCTGCTGACAGCTTCCAAACTCAGCTGGTCCCAGTGAAAGGAATCTCAGGAAAATTTCAGGGGGGGGGGATTCCTCTGCCGGGAGGAAGAGTCTTCACCACCAAGGCAGAAAGTATAGATATAATATGTATCTGTTTTTCTTCTCTTCCCAATGTACCTGGGTGAAGTGAAATGAGAAATAAAAGATAGAGGAAAATATGGAAAACTGAGCGCTTAGTTTTCATAGCTCATGACTGAGGTTTTTCTATGGATTCTTCTGTTAATACATATGATTCATTTCCAACAAATACACCAGGCTCTGAGGAAGTGCCTTCTTGGGGATTCTTATAAAACACTTAATAAAACCTTCTGTTTTCTGTTCTCTGTGATGTAAGTGCTGAGTCCGATGAAATCAAAGAATCTAGGAGTGTAAGTGATAGAACCGAATAAAGAACAGAAGTGTGGCCTGGGGATTTTGTTCAATGGTAAAGAGCTTACATGACAAACGAAAGGCCTTGGGTTGCATCCTCAGCAGAAGGCAACTGAAAAGATCAAGGAAGAGCTATGCTGTTCTTTGCTTTCGCTCTGAAATGTGATTTTGCTTGAGAACCTCATCAAGACTGGAGTGACTGTTCCTTGTGGGATCCACCAGCTCCCAGATCAAACAAAGCATGTTACATATACAAAGGAGGCAGTACGTCTCCCCTCAGACAATTATGCACACACACATGCACACACACACACACACACACACACACACACACACACACACACACATTTGAAAGTATCTCAAGTCTCATGTATCACACAGACTTGTAAGCAATTGTACTTCTTGGGGGAGGAGACAGTAAGGGTTTCTGTAGCTTTTATGATCAGCCTCTCAAGTCCTTGCCAACACCCACAGTCTTTGATACTAGTTAAGTGACTTTTGAAATGTTTTATTGCCAAGAAAATAGAATGGTTAAATAGGATTCAGAAAAATGTTGATAATGGTGTTTCCTATCTTTACTGTTGAACCTCAGTCAAGGGGAAGCACATAAAATATTTCTTTAAGTTATTTCCATGAAGTTCTTTCACATAGAAATTGAAATATTAGATAGCTGGAAAAATTATAATGTGTCCCAAGGAATTATAATCTCTGCTAGACTGCCATGGTAGGAGCTGACATGCTGCCCCCCACCCCCCGCCACCAGCATTCAAATGGTGGGAGGAGGTACAAACTTCTTGTGCTCCTGCCTACTTCCCAGAGCTCTGGTGGCAGAGTGTGGGGGGGAGACTATTTCCTTGTTCTGGTAATTTAGGCATACAGTTAAATCTATGCATGCCCTTTTGTTAGCTTTCATTCTGTCTTTTCTATTAGTCACAAAGCTGTTGTGAGTGAAGTAAAAGATCAAGAACTTTTCTCTTCCCTATTTTAGCCACAAATGCAGAAAAACTCGTATTTCATTTTTATATATATCATATAACTCCTCTGACTGAGAGCCAAGGATGTCTAAGAGTTCCAGTAACATGATGAAAAGAGCTAGCACACCCACTTAAAACGCAAAGCAGGATGGACTAACCCTCTTAAGCAGTATCTGCCTTCCCGAAGTGCCGGTCTTGAGCATGGATCATTCAGATGCATAAACTTCTCCTAATAAGTGGACCCGCTGCCTTCCACCCTGTCTCAAAGTTACACCACTTGTCTCTGCTGTGACAGTCTAAACCTCATACTCACCTTAGACTGAGGTTTGACAGATTCTGTTATGGGACATTTCCTGAGGAGATGTGAACAAGCATCTACTCACTTTAGACAGGGCACCAAAGAAATTATTCAGCTCATGTCTGCTTTGGTGAACCAAGGAATTTATTGGGGTTACTTATAGAAACATGGGTGAATAAGGCAGCTGCATCACCTAAAAGCCCATCCCAGCATGGATGGCTGCAAGAATTACATTCCTGTTATTCCTGCCTATCTGATAGTCAGCTCCACTGAAACATGGTACTTACTCTCATGGTACTTACCCTGATAGCCCAGACAACACACAGTTAATGTCCAGACTACATGTCCAGACAGTATCTGCAGATATTCCAGTCAACAGAATCACTAAAATTTCATCCATTTAACTGATATTATCCAGAATGTGACAGATGGGCCCCCAAATGGTCCTAGATCCCAACCATCAATCAACCCATTTCACACATCTTCCCTATGAAGACACAAACATGTAAAGCAAAACAAACCATCCCTGTACCCTCTGATATTCAATAAGTTCTGAACTAATAAGTGGCCATTCTATATATGAATAGATTCTAGTCATGCAGTAATAGGTAACCAAAGCATCATAAAGTATGTGAGTATCCATGAGATATAGCCTCCTTATATTCCAGCTTATATTCCTGTGTAATAGGAAGTAAAGTGAATGTCAAAGGTTCATGTTGCATCAGACAAGTCTTCACCTGCAAGGACTCCTTTCTCAGGGCTGGCTCCAGGAAAATCCTGAATCTCTACCTTTTGCAGCATCAGAAACAATACTCAGAACATTCACTTTCTTCCATTCCAAAAATGGACAAAGAAAGACCAGAACCACTTCTCACCGTCCACAGTGAGAAGCTACACACATGCACAGGCACATGCACAGGCAAGAAACCCTAGAGACTTCTGTCACCTATTAAGTCACTCGGAGATTTTCACAATGTAAGAGAACAGATGATAACTGGAAACATTATCCCATCAGAGATGATTGTTTCCTTGCCTTGTGTCCATTTTTCTTTTATATGTCACTTTTTCAAATTATCTTAGGAATGGCTCCAGAAAATTGGTTGACTACAAGGCTCTACTGTGTCCTTTGTTGTGTGACTTCAAGCTACAGGTAGGAGATTGTCCGCTGTCTGATAGTTGATGGGATCAGTTACGATGCAACTAATTGTGTGTGTGTGTGTGTGTGTGTGTGTGTGTGTGTGTGTGGTGTGTGTGTGTGTGTGTGTATGTAAAGAGCAGTCTACCACTCTGAGATTATGTTTTAAGAAGCACTTCACGCTTGCTGCAGCTTTGTGTCTTACCATTGCTGTGTATTTATCTGCAGAGACATAAAGTAGGCACAGAAGCTTGCTGGAGCTCAATCGCCCTGCCAATGCTCCCCAGAAAGGACAGTGTTTTTTATTGTCCCAGGCCCAGCAGGCCTCTGGTTCTCTCACATGTCGGGAACTCTGCAGTCTCCTCGCCCTGGATTCTCCTGTAAAGCTGCTTAAGTTAACTAGCAATGGTGGTACCTAACGTACTGTTTCTTCTGCAATGAAAAGTTCGTGACCAAGGAGCTTGGAACTAATCTCTTTAGAAAAATATACATCTTAGAGTCTTCAATCATCACAGTCTAGTTCAGAAGACAACCCTCTACGAAATAAAAAGACATAAAAGGAAGAAAGGAGTGGAGAGACTCAAATAGATAGAGTAGAAGGAAGGAACAGAGGAAAGGAAAGAATATTAGAAGAAGGGAAAGAGAAGGATAGAGAAGAACTAGCTGTTAAAAATTGTAAAATATCTGTCTTGTACAAACCACTCAAGGAGATGAGAACTGAACTAGAGAACTTTAACCAAAAGTCCATTGTACCTGAAGCTTGTATAAAAATCTCTACGTTGAAAACAAATGAACTGTATGCATGGCTGACCAATTGAGACAAATAAATCTTCATCTTTCAGTTAAAGACTACAGCTTTCTGCTTGTCATTCAAACTAACCCTTTGTTAGTACTCACAGAGAAAGAAAGAGACACGGATAGATAGATGAGAGAGAGAAAGAGAGAGAGAGAAGAGCGCGAATTCTGAAAAGAAGCTAATCTGAGCACCTGAGTTCTCCCACACAGTGCAGGCTGATTCCATAGACTTTTCTGGAAATGCTTAAGTTATTTTACATTGCTTTTCTCCAATATAAGCAATCACATTCCATTATTTTCTGGTCTCTGGTGATTGTTTACCTTTACATCAGAAACCACGGGGCATCACACCACCTACTCACATGCTGGTCACTTGGCATGTCCATTCCTCAGTCTTGGCAAGCTATAGAAAGTGGGGCTAGGGAGCCAGTTCCATCCATTTTTCAGGAACAGCATTTTTCATCTCTTGCTTGAATTCCCTTTGCCACACAAAATATCTCTTATATTTTTTTACTTTATAGCATATGATGAGATGTCACTGAATTTTAATGTTAATACAAAGCACTCAAGTTTGGCTTATAGTCTCATTTTTTCATGAAATGAGAACAATAGAAACAGAAAGTGGATTTTTATTATGTTCACCTCAAAATACCTCTACTTTTGCATTTCACTACTCTAAAATATCTAAAGAAAAAAATCCCACACAATAGCACAAATATAAAACATACTTTAAAATTTGTATTTAAGTTTTATATAAGCTCTCGCTTATTTATTCACACAGATGATAGATGAAAGAAAGAAAGAAAGAAAGAAAGAAAGAAAGAAAGAAAGAAAGAAAGAAAGAAAGAAAGAAAGAGAAAGAAAGAAAGAGAGAGAGAGAGAGAAGGGAGGAAGGAAGGAAGGAAGGAAGGAAGGAAGGAAGGAAGGAAGGAAGGAAGGAAGGAAGGAAGGAAGGAAGGAAGGAAAGGAGGGAGGGAAGGAAGGAAGGAAAGGAGGGAGGAAAGGAGGGAGGGAAGAAGAGAGGGAGGAAGAGAAGAAGGGAGAGAGGGAGGAAGGGAGGGAGAGAGGGAGGAAGAAAAGAAAGAAGATAGACATATTGTGGAAAGCGGCAGCCTCTATTCTTAATAGTAAAGCTGAGAAATGGAAATTTCGAGCTTATATTTCTTTATTAGGGACCCAACCTGAGAAAAACCAAGTGACTTATTTTCCTAAGGATAGTGGTCATCAACACATAAATAAAATAAATTTATGTCATTTTCATTTTTATTATCTGTGTCCATACCCTTCTTTTTCCTACTGAAAACCTACTCTTTTCCCAACCAGTATCCCTCTTCTTTTTATGTCTTTCTGTACATATTACTTACTGAGTTTCATCTCACTTGACTGTACTGGCATGTACCTGAACACTTGCTAAGCATAGACGATATATTAATGAGTATATCACTAAAGAAATTAGCTACTCTCGGGGCTGGAGAGGTGGCTCAGGGGTTAAGCCTCTGCCCTGTGTTTCTGGTCCTGTAGGGCGGAGCCTGTGAATCCAGGGCAGAGTAAACAAGGAGGAGGTGGAGGAGGTCCATGGTGGTTCCCGAGTTCGCCCGTGGTTCTACATACACATGCATACACACACACACACGCATACACACATGCATACACATACAATTGAATAAATAATAAATAATAAAAAATTTAAAAAAAGAAATTAGCTACTCTCTGCTTCCACTGAAAGAGGAAACTTCTAGGTCAAATGTTAATAGTGTCTTCAATCTACAGATATATTAATAGATGTTTAGATGGCAGTTTAAGATCATATACTTACATCTATGCCTTAGTAGTCTGTTTTTCTTAAGGTATATGTATCCTCTTCTAAGAGTTCTTGTTCTGATTCACAGTACCATGCATGAAAGAAGGCTTTAATCCAATCAAAAGCTGTATTTTTATTTGTCATTTTATAGTGTCCCAAAATTCCTGTATGTTTTGTGCAAGCATTTTAAAATTTTTTTATCAGTTTATTTGATTACTCTAACTATATCATGTCTTTAAGTTCTGATATTCTGTCTTATGCTTTTGGTGAGACTTTCCCTAGATTTTTTGATTGCATTTGTTGGATTTTTTTGTTTCAGTTTTTATTTCAGTTTGTATTATTTTTCAGAATTTGTAAGTATGTTTTCATACTCTATGTTGTCATTCTCATTCCATTAAATTGCTTGTTTGTGTTTTCTTCTTCTATCCTATGCTTATTATTTTCTTCTTCAGATTTGTTTGTTGAACTGGAGACATGGTAAAGGAGTATAAGGCTCTGCCTCAACAGCAGAAGGTTTTGAGTTCAGATCCCAGATTCCATGTAAAAATGCCAAAGTGGAAATGGTGGCAGCCTGTACTTCTGAGCCTGGAAGGTGGAGCCTGGGAAATTCCACAGCAAAGCAAAGAGGAGGTAGTGCAATTCAGGGTGATTCCCAAAGCCACCTTTGGGCCTCCACAAGCACACAAAGCACTCTCTGATACACGAAGACACACATACACACAAAAAAATTTAAAAATTAATTAATTAGAAAACATATTTATTTATGTTTTATTCACATTATCTTGGACCTCCATAGTAGGTTTTCAGTTACTCTAGATTTGGTGAATATGATCAGCTTTGTCCTTGAGAGAGAGATATGTCATCCACATTCTGCTGATCTGTGAACTTATGCCTTGCAAGTTCATATGTTGAAATTCTTATCACAAGAGTCAGAAGGTGAAGACTTAGGAAGCAGTTGGGTCATGAGGGCTCTGCCTTGCTGAAAAGGGTCAGTGACCTCAGGGAACAGACCAAGGAAGCCCAGAAAACTTGCATATGCCAGAGGGTAAGCCCCTCATAGGAACCCAACCTGCTGGCATCTTCACCTTGGACTTCCTAGGCTCCGGACCATGAGAAATCATTTTTTTTTTTTTTGTCGAATAGTACCTCTGTACTTCTGTATTTCATTATAGCTTTCTAAAATGACAAAAAGATTCATTTTATATGTAATAACCACCACAGTATTTGGCCAATTACACCCACACTGATGATGGCCATGTAATAAGAAAATTCATTGGAGAAAAATATTTCCTATATCTTCCAAAAATATCCACAGGATTCACTAACTAAGCTAGTAGCATCACCTCTCTAAAGACAAGCATTGGGAAAGCAGCGATCTTCTATTTCAAATGCCTTCAAGAGTTGGACAACACAAAAGAGATGGATGAATTTCTAAGTAAACACAACCTACCTAAATTGAATCAGGAAGTTGTGAATTATTTAAATAGTCCTATAACATATAAGGAAATTGAAGAAGTAATCTCGAATCTTCCCACCAAAAAATGTCCTGGACCAGATGGATTCAGCACAGAGTTCTAACAGACATTTAAGGAGTTAATAACACCAATACTCCTTAAACTGTTCCATCAAATAGCAAAGGAAGGAACAATACCAAATTCTTTCTATGAAGCTAATATCGTCTTAATCCCAAAACCTAATAAAGATTCACTTAAAAAAGAAAACTATAGGCCGATCTCTCTGATGAACACAGACGCAAAGATTCTCAACAAAGTCTTAGCAAATTGGATTCAAAAACATATCAAAAAGATCATTCACAGGGACCAAGTAGGCTTCATCCCCGGCACACAAGGTTGGTTCAACATATGCAAATCAATAAATGTAATTCATCATGTAAACCAGTCCAAAGTCCACATGATACTCTCGATAGATGCAGAAAAAGCCTTTGACAAGATCCAACAGCCTTTTATGATCAAAACGCTAGAGACAGTAAGAATGGAAGGAACCTTTATCAATATAATAAAAGCTATATACAACAAGCCCACAGCAAGGATTTTGCTCAATGGGGAACAATTGGAAGCATTCCTACTTCAATCAGGAACTAGACAAGGCTGTCCACTCTCACCACTTCTATTCAATATTGTACTTGAAGTCTTAGCTGAAGCCATAAGACAAGAAAGGGACATAAGAGGGATTCAAATCGGCAAGGAAGAAGTCAAGCTATCCACATTTGCAGATGACATGATCTTATACCTGAGAGATCCCAGGAAGCTCCTGGAACTAATTGAGAAGTTCAGCAGGGTGGCAGGATACAAAATAAATGTGCAAAAATCAGAGACCTTCCTATATGCCCAGAATGAAAGAAGTGAAAAAGCCTTGAGAGAAACAATCCCATTTACTATAGCCCCTAAAAAAATGAAATACCTTGGTATAAACCTAACCAAGGAGGTAAAAGACCTTTACAATGGAAACTTTAAAACCCTAAAGAAAGAATTGCAGAAGGCATCAGAAGGTGGAAAGACCTCCCATGTTCCTGGATTGGCAGAATCAACATTGTAAAAATGACCATCCTACCAAAGGCAATATACAAATTCAATGCTATACCAATTAAAATCCCAAAGCAATTCTTTAAAGAAGTTGACCAAATAATCTCAAAATTCATATGGAGGTACAAAGACAATCCTGAGTAACAAAAACACTGCCGGAGGTATTACCATACCGAACATTAGTCTATACTACAAATCCATAGTTATAAAAACAGCCTGGTACTGGTTCCAAAATAGACACACAGATCAATGGATAAGGATTGAAGACCCAGATATAAGCCCACAAAAAATACAGCCATTTGGTCTCTGACAAAGGGGCCCAAAGAATCCAATGGAAAAAGAACAGCATCTTCAACAAATGGTGCTGGCAAAACTGCATCTCCACATGCAGAAGATTAAAGCTGGACCCATACTTGTCACCATGTACAAGACTTAATTCCAAATGGATCAAGGACCTTGATATAAGGCCAGAGACTATAAAAACCATAGTTGAAAGGATAGGGAACTCCCTCGAGCTGATTGGGCTAGGCCAACATTTCCTAAACAGACATCCAATGGCACAGTCACTGCTACCAACTCTCAACAGTTGGGATCTTGTGAAATTAAAGAGCTTTTGTTCAGATAAAGAGATTGTAACATGAGCTCAAAGGCAACCCACAGAATGGGAGAAAGTCTTCACTAACCACATATCTGATAGAGCTCTACTGTCCAGAGTGCACAAAGAACTTCGAAAACTAAACACCAAGGAAACCAATGGCCCAATTAAAAAATGGGCCCTGGAACTTAAAAGAAACTTTACTAAGGATGAAATTAAAATGTCTAACAAATATCTTAAAAAAATGCTCCACTTCCTTAGCCATCAGGGAAATGTAAATCAAAACTTCCCTGAGATATCATCTCACCCCAGTCAGGACGGCAAAAATCCACAACACAAACAACAACAAATGCTGGAGAGGATGTGGAGAGAGGGGAACTCTTCTACATTGCTGGTGGGAGTGCAGGCTCATACAGCCACTCTGGCGAGCCGTCTGGAGATTCTTAAAGAAATTAAAGATTGAAAGGCCATATGACCCTGAGATTCCACTTTTGGGTATAACCCCCATACAGCAGAGGTTCACCTCGATAGCACAAGCACGACCATGTTCATAGCAGCACTGTTTACAATAGCAAAGACATGGAATCAACCTAAATGTCCAACAGTTGACGAGTGGATAAGGAAAAAGTGGTACATCTATACAATGGAGTACTACTCAGCCATCAAAAATGATGAATTACTGGAATTTGCCAGGAAATGGATGTCATTAGAAACAATTATATTAAGTGAAGTATCCCAGACCCAGAAAATTAAGCGCCGTATGTACTCCCTAATAGGTGGCTCCTAATACCAAAACCACCCAGCCCATCTTGAGACACTCATAGGTAAATCTATGTATTACCTACAGTAATTGCAAGGATTATGAACAGGAGGGATGGGGTTGGAGGGCCACACCAGACACAAGGAGAGAGGGGACCATGTTACAGCAGAGAAAATAGGCCTCCATCAAGGACTGCAAGAAAGTAATGTGACACCTAGTTAAGTTCACAATTCGTTCCTGATCATTTACAACTAAGGGGGTATTAACTCACCAGAAGGGAAGGGCATATAGTCCGGCAGATTAAAAAGTAACCATTTTGCAAATGGGTGATTGACCCCTCCCATTGCCTAAAGCCATATGACCCTGCGATTCCACTTTTGGGTATAAGTATTACATCTACCCTTGAATGTGCTCTTATAATAAGACTCCAGTTTAACAGCTTTCTGTCTCTGGCCAGGGGGTGACATACAGTGCCCACCACGATGGAGTGAAGGGCATTACAGGAGCAACAAAACTGCAAAAGAAAATCAACGAACCACAATCCAGAACTTCAGAGACTCTATATCAACCACCTAGAACTAGGCCAGACTAATCTCTCCCCATCCTGAAGCTCAGGGACATTTGCGGAAGAGGGGGCGGTAAGAGTGTAAGAGCAAAAGGATGGGAGGAGTAATGATTTGCAAGATACTCCACACAAGTTAGGGCCGAAGCAATCATAATTGGACATTGTATGCCCTGCACAATGTCCAACACACTATTGACCTCACAAAGTCTAGCATCCGCTAAAGGCACCAAGATCCTTGGAGGCAAGGGATTGACAGCCACAGTAGTGTTCCTATGCTTAAGGGGAACACAGGAAGGGGTTCAGGGAAATGCCACTGGGTCCTTGTACATCATCAGAGAGGAGGGCCCAGAGAAGAGTCAGGCATTCACAAGAAAGGACTCTGGGAATCGGGGCGGGAGGCACGGGGGGATGGGAAGGGAGGGGTGAGGGGAGGGGGAGCAGGGGGCTCGGGGGGGGGGGAGGAGGGAGGGAGGGAACTGGTGTACCTATTAAGTTTGTATGAGCTGAAATAATAATAAAAAATGTATTATATAAAAAAAAGAAATTAAAATGTCTAGCAAATATCTTAAAAAATGCTCCACTTCTTTAGTCATCAGGGAAATGCAAATCAAAACTTCCCTGAGATATCATCTCACCCCGGTCAGGATGGCAAAAATCCACAATACAAATAACAAGTACTGGAGAGGATGTGGAGAGTGGGGAACTCTCCTACATTCCTGGTGGGAATGCAGGCTCATACAACCACTCTGGCGAGCCGTCTGGAGATTCTTAAAGAAATTAAAGATTGAAATGCCATATGACCCTGAGATTCCACTTTTGGGAATAACCCCCCATACAGCAGAGGTTCACCTTGATAGCACAAGCACGACCATGTTCATAGCAGCACTGTTTACAATAGCAAAGTCATGGAATCAACCCAAATGTCCAACAGTTGACGAGTGGATAAGGAAACTGTGGCACATCTATACAATGGAGTACTACTCAGCCATCAAAAATGATGAATTACTGGAATTTGCTGGGAAATGGATGTCATTAGAAACAATTATATTAAGTGAAGTATCCCAAACCCAGAAAGTTAAGTGCCGTATGTACTCCTTAGTAAGTGGCTCCTAGTACCAAACTCACCCAGCCCACGGTGAGACACTCAAAGGTAAACTTATGTAATACAGTAATTGCAAGGATTATGAACAGGAGGGATGGGGTTGGAGGGCCACACCAGACACAAGGAGAGAGGGGACCATGTTACAGCAGAGAAAATAGGCCTCCAAAGAATGCAAGGGGTGACATACAGTGCCCATCAGGATGGAGTGAAGGGCATTGCAGGAGCAGCAAAACTGCAAAAGGAAATCAACAAACTACAATCCAGAACTTCAGAGTCTCTATATCAACCACATAGAACTAAGCCAGCCTAATCTCCCCCCATCCTGAAACTCAGGGACATTTGCAGAAGAGGGGGCAGTAAGATTGTAAGAGCAAAAGGATGGGAGGAGCCATGATTTGCAAGATTCTCCACACTAGTTAGGGCCGAAGCAATCATAATAGGACTTTGCATGCCCTGCGCAATGTCCAACACACTATTGACCTCACAAAGTCTAACATCAGCTAAAGGCACCAAGATCCTTGGAGGCAAGGGATTGACAGCCACAGTAGTGTTCCTATGCTTAAGGGGAACATGAGAAAGGGTTCAGGAAATGCCACTGGGTTCTTGTACGTCATCGGAGAGGAGGACCAAGAGCAGAGTTAGGCATACACAATAAAGGACTCTCTGGGAATTGGGGGGGAGGCACTGGGGGATGGGGAGGAAGGGAGGGGGAGCAGGGGGTTCAGGGGGAGGAGGAGGGAGGGAGGGAACTGGTCTACCTATTAAGTTTGTATGAGCGGAAATAATAAAAAATGTATTTAAAAAAATGCCTTCAAAGTAGGTGATTTCTGCTGTCAATGAAGGTAATGGGAGTTGGCACCACATAGAGAAACAAGAAGGTGCTCTAAGGCTGGAGAGAAGGCTCCGGGATTAAGACTCTGCCTTACGAAAAAGAGGTCTTTTGTACAGATCTCAGATCCCACATAAAGACACCAGGCAGAAATTGCAGCAGCCTGCACTTCTAGACTTGGTGGGCAGAGGTTAGGAAATCCCAGAGTGAAGCAAAACAAGGAGGTAGAAACAACTGAAGATGACTCCTTGGTCCTTGGCAGGGACACACGGTCTCTCTCTCTCTCTCTCTCTCTCTCTCTCTCTCTCTCTCTCTCTCTCTCACACACACACACACACACACACACACAAAGAAGAAGGTGCTTTAGCTTCACCCAGTTTGGCAGTTACTCGTCTCTGTTGCTGTGAGACACTTTGGCCTAAAGTCAATGAGAGAGAAGAGGGAGATTTATTCAGCATATGGTTTTACAAGGGAGATACAGTCCATTACAGTAAAAAGGCATGGTTGCCTGGCAGAAGCTGGAGGCGGCCTAAGTCACAGCCATCAAGGAGGCTGAAAGCTGTAAAACTGCTCTGAGAGATGTTTCAACCTCAAACGCAGACTCACTCACTCACTCACTCAAGCAGGGCGGGACTCAAGACCCACTCTCTGTGACTACCCCCTGCAGCATGGCTCCACCTCCTAAAGGGGCCATGACTTTTCCCAATCAAAGATTCAACCACATGAGCGTGTGGGGGACAACACACATTTCAAACCATGATACCTGGATACCAGATGGCTTTGAGATGTGTGGACCCTCCTCTCAGGACTGAACGGTGTCTCATTGAGCTCAGCAAGATACCTGCTATCTCAGCACTTGGAAACTGGAAGTGAGAGGATCAATTCAAGAACAGTCTTTGCTACAGAGAAAGCTTGAAGATAGCCTGGGCTACTTAGGAGTGTCTCAAGCACACACACACACACACACACACACACACACACACACACACACACATACACACTCACGCACACTCATGCCACAGAGAAAATGCAGTCTCAAATTGGAAACAACAACTTAACTAATACAACCAAAATAACTAACATGGATTTAACATGGATTTGACAAGAGTCATATGATTTTCTAAGGGGGACAGAAAGGCCTGCTTCTCAATGAAACAACCAAGGGCAGAAAACTTGTCTACTGGCTCATCAGCCCTTCCTATATTTCAGGGATGTAGACAATCTGCTGTTCCTGTTTTTCTCTGGCTCAGCTTTCCTCCTGGACAAGGTGTAAGTCCTAACTGCTCTCTTAGCCTTTCATGTGCATCCTTCCCCTTCCTTGAATACCCCCACAGTCAGACTGAAAAATTCTCCCAAGTCCTAGTCCTAGTCGCTGTCCTAAATGTTGCATGGGAAATTCTAGTCACCCTGGTAGACCAAATTCTCCAAGGGCATTACCCTCCTGAACATGCCCATGTCCCATAGACCCAAGCACAGGGCCAGCTCCAGGCCCTTCTCATAGACAAGCTCGTGTATGTAGACACACTGACTTGTTTCAAGCAACGGGAAAGCAGAGACTCCAAGTATGTTCTCTGACTGTTTGACAGAAATAAGTAATAACCACCATAGTGCCTTGCCAAACAGATCCCTGTTTCAGTTCCCAAGGGGCTTCTTGCTATGTGGGAAGCATCAGCACAGATACATTTGGCAAAACACCATGGTGGTAATTAGATGTGAAATAAATGTCCCGGTACTTTGATAAAGATATTCCCTGAGTCTCCAAAAATCCCGAGGGTCTAACAGGCACTCACTTGCTTCTCCTTCACCAAAAGCAGTGCCATTTCTACTCAGTGCACCATTTCCACTCAGTGCACCATTGTACTCAGTGCACCATTTCCACTCAGTGCACTATTTCCACTCAGTGCACCATTTCCACTCAGTGCACCATTGTACTCAGTGCACCATTTCCACTCGGTGCACCATTGCATTCACTTCCTTCCTTCCTTTCTTCCTTTTTTCCTTCCTTTCTTCCTTTCTTCCTTCCTTTCTTCCTTCTTTTCTTCCATTCTTTCTTCCTTTCTTCCTTTCTTCCTTCCTTCCTTTCTTCCTTCCTTTCTTCCTTTCTTCCTTTTTCCCTTCCTTTCTTCCTTTCTTTCTTCCTTTTTTCCTTTCTTCCTTTCTTTCTTCCTTTCTTCCTTTCTTCCTTTTTTCCTTCCTTCTTCCTTTCTTCCTTTCTTCCTTCCTTCCTTTCCTTCTTTCCTTCTTTCCTTTTTTCCTTCTTTCCTTCTTTGTTTCTTTCTTTGTTTCTTTCTTTCTTCCTTCCTTCCTTTCTTTCTTTCATTTCTTTCTTTCAACAGTACAGAGTTCTAGTCTAGATTCTGTGAAAATGGGTGAATATAATAAAATCTTTTCTTCACAGAGGCACCATATTAATGAGGGACTTAAGTAATATATGTTTGTAAATAATAACTATCTGTTTGTGATTGATACCATGAAGAGAAAGTATTCAAGGGAAACTTGGAAAACGTGAAGAAGCAAGCAATTCTTACATAAATAGTCCCCAGATAGCAGGAATGGCAAGTACAAAGGCCCTGGGGCAAGTCTGCTTTGTACTTGAAGGCCAGTGAGTTCATCACAACGAACAAGGGGAAGAGTAGTGTGAGCTATGAGAGCAGAAACCACAGGCATCAGACTCGTAGAAAGTCACTGGAACAAAAAGAACAAAATACTTCTTTGAAGAGCAGTTTCAAGTGGATTATCCAGGCCCACGGATGTCTTGTTATTGTTCATGAATTTGTTCAACAGTTTTGACATCCTTTGATGAAATCATTTTCTGCTCTCTACTTCTCTTGGGCAAACAACAGTCATTTAGCCATAGGAAAATGCACCCTTTCCTTTCTACCTACCGGGGAGAATCAAGTCATTAACCTGTTGCCGGTTAAATAATACATGATACCTATTCATCCTTTCCTTCATGCTAAATTTTAGCGCTGAGGTGAAAAGGCAAAATAATATATTAGTGAGAATATTTACAGAACACTGGAGGTTTGTTATTGTTCTTTTATTTTGTTGTTGTCGTTCTTGGGGGATTGTTAGGGAGTGGATCTTGTCTGTCTGCTCATTATTGGTTTGGTTTGGGTTTGGATTTTGTTTATTTGAGACAAGGTCTCACTCTGGGGCCCAGGCTGGCCTTGAGCTCTTCACCTCCTGTTACAGCCTGCAGTGCTGAGATTACAGGTGTGCACTGCCACTCCCAGCACGATGGCAATGTCTTTATCAATCATCTATACGCAGGTTCATATAAATACCACTGAGCTGTTCTTCAGGTTCCTTAGGAATTCAGGGTTTTCCAATGTCCTTCCTGAGGTCATCAGGCCTCCCCTGAGCTTCCCGGTATTGTTCCAGCTCAATTCCTAGTTCCACTACTCTAGACCTTATCTGTTCATTGTATTTGAAGGCATGATTGATCTTTTTAGCAATTTGAAAGCCACAGGTAATGAACTCTTCTCATTTCACAGATAAAGGCCGCAGCACAGATGTGGAAGGACTTCTGAGGTCTGTCTCAGCTTCATAATTCTTTGCTGTGATGAATACATGATTCAATGGGAGGACATAGTTTCTGAGTTCATCATGGCAGAGGTCACACCAGAAGGAGCAGAGGAAACTGGCCATACTATGTCAGCAGAGAAAGCAGATGTGGCAAGGAGCAATGTGTTCTCACAAATATGCCAGTGTTGTGGTTTGAATGTGTCCCCTGCAGGCTCATGTGTTTGCAATCTTAGCTGTTCTTAATATTTGGGAAGGTCATGGCAGATGTAGGAGGTGGAGATAAGCAGGAGGAAGGTATGGCAAGATAGGTAGCTCCACCTTGCTTCCTCTAGTAGTCTGTACTTGCAATCGGCTGCTTGTTTTCTCAATCTCCCTGGGATGCAACCTAAGCCAACTCCAGCTTCTGCAGCCCAGCATACCTTTCCCAACATAATGGACCATGTAGTCTGGAACTATAAGCAAAATAAATCTCCCTTTCTCCCCTTAAGATGTATAAGTTTGAGTGTTATCTCATAGCAGTAGGAAGACTAACTGCACTAGTCAGCTTGACAATCTGTCAACTAGTTCTCCCTCTATCTTATCCACCTGCCCAGGGAACCCACTATGGGTTGAGTTTTCCCATATCATTCATACAGTTAAAGCGATCTGTGCAGTTGGCTAGAGGCTTGCCTTAACTAAACAAGTCCTTATAGATTGCACCACAGGTCTATATCTCAGGAATCAGGTTGAGAGTTGAAACTAACTGCCTCAGGGTCATAGCAAAGTCCTAAGTCCCAAATCTAGCACTTGACAGAAACCATGTTCCCACTTATGTTTCTTCAGCAAGGCAGAGCATTCAACTCTGCAGACAGTGTGCTCACAACAGAGACTGTGGTAAACTCTCAGTCCTAGTGCAGAAAGTCATCCAGAAAAGTCCAATAATATGACAGAATAAGTAAACATAAAGCTCATCTCAGTACCCTGATGATGGGTTTGGGCTTCACTGAACTCCTTTATCTGTCTCACTTTCCAACAACATCATGCTAAATAAATCTTTGTCTCTTATTGTCACTCTGAGATGAAGCTGCAGGAGTGCTGCTTACAAATTCAGCTTACAAAAGCAGGGTTGTGAGAATAGAAGAGAAAATTTCAAAATGTCCTTGTGCTCGAGATCTTGAGCCAAAGTCCTGGCCAGAGATCTCCTCTCTGAGTTGCTGGTGGTCCTGCCTTTAGTTATCAGATTATATTTGCTCACTAAATTGAATTTTAAAAAGAACTTTGCCAGGTCTGACATGGGCCAAACCTTGTTTCCCACAGAAACTTGGGATTCTTTCCTCTTTTACAAATGTGAAGTTTCTATGGCACCTGTTCCTTGACCTGGACATGAATTTAAAAAAAAAATGTTCTTTGTAGAGGAGAGTGGAAGCAGCCTGGACGCCAAACCCCCTTTCACCTAGAAATGACCATCAGTCTCATGGACACTCTCTCATGGCTTATATAAATTGTAAGATGGCCACAAGAATGCTGGAGAGAAACTTAGACTCTCATTTTCCAAAAATGGTAATAAATTCATTTTCTGATCTAGTAATATCAGATGAAGTGAACATAAATTCACTGGGTTCGTGCATGACACTGTGAAGGAATAAAAAATATTAATAAGAGTAAATATTGAAAAGAAAAAATAAGGTGGAGCGTGATTGAGTGTTAGACTTTACTGTAAGGGCAACAGGCAGAAGGACAAATAAGGAATCAGGCTGACCAGGAGAGCATGTTTTATTGGAGAGTAAAACCTGTGGAGGGGGCTTCTGGCATCCAGTAAAGACCAGAGTCTCCCTGAAGTTCACAGCCTAGTAGAGTTACAGGGCACTGGGGGGCAGAAGGAGACTATCATGTGTTGCTAAAGGGTTGTCACAGTAGTAGCTGGGGAGCAAAGAATGCCAGGCAATTTGACAGTCATATCTCAAGATGGGACACTTTTGGATTAGTAGGGATGGGAAGGCAGGAATCTAGGAAGATAAGTTACTTGAGTTTGGGGAATGACTACTGCAAACTAATGTGATTGGTTTCAGAAGCTACCACCTTCTAATCAAAATAGACAAACTTTATAAAAATGGCCTGTCTATTGATAACATCTACAATAACATCTGGCTTCCACATGCACATGCATATATGTACACCGTGCACTTGCACACACATGTCGACACACACACAAACAAAAAAAGAAAAGAAGAAGCAGACAGACAGGAAGGTGGGCAGGCATAAGATGGATTGATGGAGGGAGGAAGGAAGGAAGGGAAAGAGGAAGAAGGAAGGGGACAGGGATAATTACTCAATATGCTTGTAAACTAGAAAAAAATTCTTAAATTAAAATTTTTGGGAGAAAAAAAGGAAAAGAAAAAGAGAAGATATGGGGGAACACGTTGTGGCCAGCAAGATGTCTCAGCATGTCGGGCCCTGCTTACCAGCCTGGTGACCTGAGTTCAGTATCCAGAGTCCACATGGTAGGAGAGAACTGACATGCAAAGGTTGTTTTCTTTATTTCTCTCCATTCCTTTATTTATTTTTAATGGTGCATACATGAATTTAGTGAATTCATTATATTTTCAATTTTCACCCCTTTGTCCCAAGTCCCATCCCCACTCTTTTCCCCTTATAATCTTTCATCTTCCCTTCCAGACTCCATCTTATTTTCAAATATTTCACTTGTGTGGTTAACCATGTTTTATCTAATTTGTCTTTGATGCCATAAAAGTTGTTTTCTAACTTCCATACATGCACAGTGGTAAGCTCTCTCTCTCTCTCTCTCTCTCAAAAATAAGTAAACTATTTTAAAAAGAGAAAAAGAATTCAATTTCTCCCACCAATCTGTTTTCTAATTTGGTTTATTCAAGGAAACTAGTATGATGCTATGAGGCCACGTGTAACACCCTGAAGACAGTGTGGCCTTGTGGGACCTGCAAAGTGAGCAACATGCATCAGGCTCTCAACCCCTACTAGCTCTTGAAAATATTGCCAATTTTTCCTACATCCTGCTGGGATGTTTGTTGTTCTTCAAGTGATAATATTCTTAGCTACACATTTCAGAACCTCTATGAATCCACCAATACACTCAGCATGTATCTCTTCATTCAGTAATAATCACACTTCTTTGAACTTTGATTTGATAATCATTAACTCTACCTCTTTCAAAAAGTAATAATTCATTGTGCTTGCTCTCTGGGAGGAAAACTTGCCAAAAATGTATTATTAGTCAAAGTTCCCAGGAAAAGAAAAAAGTCACAACTATGTTCAAGATTGTACAAGGCTGACTTATTGATTGATTAGAATATGGTGATTATATACAGCCAAATTCTCGAAGGCTAAATTATCCTGGGCTGTCTTTAGTCTTTTCAACAACATCTACTTCCCAGTTAAGTAAAGCATTTGGGAATACATATAGTGGCTATTAATTGAACATCCTTGGTGTGTTCTCCATCCTTCACACAATATCAAGTTTTACTATGTTATAAGCTAATAAATGCTGTATGCACTGTGTGACAAGTTAAAGCTTTTGGAGAAGCAAACTGTTCAGAAGGCTGTGCATGGGCTTCCTCCTTCCACTCTGAGAGAACTTAGTGATGTGTCTATGGTACAGCTTTAAGACATTCTGATTGCCCTTTACACTCCACCCCGCTCCGCCGGTCGGGACGCGAGCGTGCGGTCCAACCGGGCCTCACTCCGCGCCCTTGGACCCCAGGTCAGCCCACAGGGACCCGGCTCCGACTCCCACCATCCAGCAGGAGCCGCGCGCGGGGATCGAGGGACGAGGAGGACCTCCCCCTGCGCCCGGGCCCCGCCCCAACTGCCCGACGCCCCCATCCTCCCTTTACACCTCACCCCGCTCCGCTGGTTGGGACGTGCGCAAGCGCAGTCCAGCCGGGCCTCACCCCGCGCCCTAGGTAAGTCTCCACCCGGGCCCTGCCCACCAGGACCCCAGGTCAGCCCACAGGGACCCGGCTCCAACTCCCACCATCCAGCCGGAGCCGCACGCGGGGCCGAGGGACGAGGAGGACCTCCCCCTGCTCCCGGGGCCCTGCCCCAGCTGCCCTCGGGTTAAATAGCTCCACGCCGACGCCCCCATCCTCCCTTTACACCCCATTGCGCTCCGCGGGTCGGGACGCGCGTGCAGTCCAGCCGGCCTCACCCCGCGCCCTAGGGGGTAACATACAATGCCCACCAGGATGGAGTGAAGGGCATTGCAGGAGCAGCAAAACTGCAAAAGAAAATCAACAAACCACAATCCAGAACTTCAGAGACTCTATATCAACCACCTAGAACTAGGCCAGCTTAGTCTCTCCCCATCCTGAAGCTCAGGGAAATTTGCGGAAGAGGGGGCGGGGGCGGTAAGAGTGTAAGAGCATAAGGATGGGAGGAGCAATGATATGTAAGATACTCTATACTAGTTAGGGCTGAAGCAATCATAATTGGACTTTGCATGCCCTGTGCATTGTCCAACACACTGTTGACCTCACAAAGTCTAGCATCTGCTAAAGGCACCAAGATCCTTGGAGGCAAAGGATTGGCAGCCACAGCAGTGTTCCTATACCTAAGGGGAACACGGGAAAGGGTTCAGGGAAAGGCCACTTGTACGTTATCGGAGAGGAGGGCCCAGAGGAAAATCAGACATGCACAAGAAAGGACTCTCTGGGAATTGGGGCAGGAGGCACTGGGGGATGGAGAGGGAGAGGGGTGGGGAGGGGGAGCAGGGGGTACGGGGGAAGGAGGAGGGAGGGAGGGAACTGGTGTACCTAATAAGTTTGTATGAGCTGAAAAAAAAAAAAAAAAGGCAGAACTGCCTTCATATACTGCCAGATGGTCATCACCTCTGTCATAGTTAGGTACAGGTTGTTAATTTGATGGTTGAGGGCTTGAGCTCTGGGCACATTTATAGAGAAATATTTAAGACCAGAGTGAACCTATAGGCGATTATCTAGTGGATGGTCTGACATGTTAAGGATCATCTCTTTCTTAGATGTTATGTGGAGATGGTGTGGCCAGTTCCCTTGGTCCTTATGTTGGTGTGAGCTTTCCTGCCAAGCTGGACAAACAACTGTAACCAGGAATCATTAAGAGAAAATAAACTTCATGTTCCCTTAAAAAAAAAAAAAGACATTCTAATTGAAAAGCATGGTCACTTAGTGCTCAAACACATATATAAGGTTGTAAAATAACAGATGAAATTTGCAGCACAATGTTCCCACCAATGTATTTGAAAAATGTCTTTATTTATGAATTTATTCGGTTTTGTAATTATTAAAGGCATATTTGACTATGTGTGCATATACTACATACATATACATATATATACACCAATAAAATAAAAAAATAAAATAAAAGTTGCTAGAACTTCATTTAAAAAGAGATATTAAACAGTAGGAAATCAATAACAAATTTTAGAGGTGTGTCGCAGTTAGAAACAACTAGTGAATCTAATTTTTCTCTTCCCTGTAGTTATGTGTGCTTCTCTGAGCCCATCCTTCTTTCCCCCTTTTTTATTGTACACTTCCATTTTCTTCTTTAGTAATCCCAAAGCAGAACAGAACTCTGTATCAAAGGAAAAGATTGTTATGTACTCTATCAATACAGAGTCTGAAGGGAGAGGAGGTACTGATGCCATCTTTAGTCCCCAAACCAAAACTGGAACAAAAACATTGAGCATGAGGTTCTACATCATATCAGGACACTCCAGCATTTGCTAAGTTTTCAGGTTACTTTTTTGTCAATTAACTTAAGATTTCCATTTGTAAAAGTGAGTTCTTTTGATGTTTGCTTTTAAAAACAAAGAAAGATGTTAACTTAAGTCTGTATAACAGTCCTCGCCTTCTAATTTTTCTTTTCATTTAAGGAAGTTCTTTCTATATGAGGTCAATTTTATACATTGCCACTGCAGAGTGCACTGTAATTTAAGTTAATTTTGTCATTTTGTGTCTAAAATATCAGTGGGCAAAACAGTCTGCCCTTCAGATTCCTGATGAGTGATGAGTAACAATAAACCTTTGCCTGTTTCATTTTTTGGCTTTTTAGCTGGTTGGTGTCAAAAGTCACTATTCTTGGCATGTCTAAGTTAAAATGTATGTATGTAAAAGTATGCAAGGAACATTTTTAGGAAGAGTCCTGAGCTGACAAATCCTCCTGAACTTTGTGTAAATTCTCATGTCTTTACAACATAGTTTTGAAATCCTATTGTATTTAGGTATTTTTTAAATTATTAAGATATTTGAAAATTTCCATGGCATGTCTTCCTAAATAATAAAAAACAATGCTAGGTTTGGATTTAATGAAACTATAAATGGAGTGAAGATATTATATCCTTTCATTAATTTTTTTTAATTTATTTTTTATTTATTTCTTCCACTCATACAAAGTTTATAAGTACCCCCATTCCCCTCCCTCCCTCCACCCCTTCCTGGATACCCTTGATCCCTCCCCCCTTTTCCCTTTCCTTTCTCCCCCTCCCTCCCTTTCTCCCAGTGTTTCCCCCCCCCCATTCCTGGAGCATCCTTTAGTGTGCATCTCAAACTTCCCTCTGGATCCTCCTCTGTCATTAATCAAGTTTTTTTAAGGTTCTGTTTTTATTATTATTTATTCAATTGTGTGTGTGTGTGTGTGGTGTGTGTGTGTGTGTGTGTGTGTGTAGAACCGCGGACGAATTCGGGAACCACCATGGATGCCTCCACCTCCTCCTTTACTCTGCCCCGGGATTCACAGGCTCCACCCTACCAGGACCAGAAATGCAGGCTGCCCCCGCTTCTGCCAGGCTTTTATACATGGGGTCTAGGATCAGAACTCAGGACCTTCTGCCTGCAAGGCAGAGGCTTAACCCCCGAGCCACCTCTCCAGTCCCTCATTAATCAAGCTTTTTTAATAAATTTTTTTCCACTCATACAAACTTGATAGGTACCCCATTTGCCTCCCTCCCTCCACCCCTCCCTGGATCCCTTTGTCCCCTTCTTTTACCTTTCCTTTCCCCCCTCCTTCTCTTAATCGTTTCTTTTTTCTTTTTTTTCTTTCTTTTTTTTTTTTTTTTTTTTTACTACTATACATAGAACTCCTATCTTACTTAAACCAAGTCTTTGTGTTCAAAGTTCGGGGGTAAGTATGGGGACCGAAGTTCAGATCCCCAGAAGCCACATTGAAGCCCAGCAGGTATGGCAAAACCTATTATCAGTGCCAAGGAAGCAGGAACAGACTGTCCCAGGGAAAAATGGCTGAACTAGGTTTACAAGAGACCCCGTGTTTGTAAATAAAACAGAGAGCAATTGAGAAAGACACCAAACCTTCTTTGACTTACACACAGACACACAGACACACACACACACACACACACACACACACACACACATGCCTAATAATACACCAAAATGCACATCACACACATACACATAGGAAAAATCAATTCTTTTCGTTTTCAAGGAAAGATGTAAAGTTTTTGTTACCTGTATAAAGCATTTAGTATAATTTTGAGGAAAGTTGACTTTGTAAATTGGCAGAGATCTATTTTAAATTTTTCAAAAGGAACTCTAGTATTACGGGATTAAACTCAAAGCACTAGATCCCAAAACAAGAGAAATTCCTATTAAGGAAAGGAACACGTATCATTTGGGTCCCACCAGCTAAACTGTAGAGCAGATATAACTTTGGAGAAGTCAAGATATAGCAAACTGAAGCTCAAACGAGTTCGCTGTCCACCAGGACTTCTGCTCCTCAGGGCAACTTTCTGAGCTACATGTCAACTTCTGTTTCCTTATACTAATGTTTGCCCAACTAACTCGTGTTGGGAATACCCAGAGGTTTGTGGTAGCTCTTTTCAACAAAATTATATAAAATAAAGTTTGCAATGGCAGCAACGTTGTTGATGTACTCATTAAATTCACCAAATCCTAAAGCCAAAATCTATCTCTCTGGAGATCTAGGTACTAGGCAAGGAACACCAGGACACACCAAATATGCTAAAAATAATAAAGAAGACATACCTTAGAAAGGGTTTGTATTAAAAACTTGATATAAAACCAAGGAATACTGTAAAAGCTACTAAGAGAGAAAAATAATCAAAGGTCTCATCAACTTGTGAGATTTACAAGTTTTTTTTAGTTTATTTTTTCTACTCATACAAACTTGATAGATAACTCATTCCCCTCACTTCATCCACCCTCCCTGGATACCCTTGCTCCCTCCCCCCTTTTCCCCTTCTTTTCCTCCCCTCCCTTCCTTTCTCCCAGTGCCCCCCATTCCTGGAGCATCCTTTAGTGTGCATGTCAAACTTCCCTCTGGGTCCTCCTCTATGATGAGGTATAAGGACTCAGTAGCATTGCCTAGAGCCCTTTCTTGTGTTCCCCTTTAGTATAGGAACACTAATTGTGACTGTTAATCCCTTGCTCCTAAGGATCTTAGAGCCTGTGATCCATGCTAGACTTTGGGAGGTCAATGACATGTTGGTCATTGCACAGGTCATGCAAAGTCCAATTATGATTACTTTGGCCCTAACTTGTGTGGAGTATCTTACATATTGTTGCTCCTCCCCATCTATAAGCTCTTACAATCTTACCGCCCCCCTCTTCCACAAATTTCCCTGAGCTTTGGGATGGGGAGAAATTAGGCTGGCCTGGTTCCTGGTGATTAATGTAGGGTTTCTGATGTTCTGAACTATGATATGTTGATTTTTCTTCTTCCACTTTTCCTGTTCCTACACTGCCCTTGGCTCCATCCTGATGGGTATTGGATGTCACCTCCTAGCCAAAGATAAAAGACTGTGAAAATAGAGTCTTATTATAAGAGTAGATTCAAAGGTACATGGAATAGAGTAGGAGATCACAGGGGGGTGGTAGTCCATTTGCAGGATGATTATCTTCTATCTGCCAGACTCTATGCTCTCCCTTTCTGTTGAGATCAAACCCCATCAGTTGTAAGTGACCAGGAAGGAAAGTCTGTGAGCTTAACCAGATGTCTCACTACTTACTTGCAGTACTTCATAGTGGCCTGTATTCTCTGCTGTAGCATGATCCCCTCTCCTTGTTTCTGGTGGTGCCCTCCTTCCCCTTCCCTCATGTTTATAATCTTTGCAATTACTGTAGGTATCACAGTGATTTATCTTTGAATATCTCAATAAGTGGGCTTGATACAAGGATAAACCTATTAGGGGCTACATATGGTTTGTTATGGTGATACCTCCAGCAGTGTTTTTGTTACTCAATTTTCTATGTCTGGGATACTTCACTCAATATGATTTTTTCCTAATTCCATCCATTTCCCAGCAAATTTCACTAATTCATCATTTTTGATGGTTGAGTAGTATTCCATTGTATAGATGTACCACTTTTTCCTTATCCACTTGTCAACTGTTGGACATTTGGGTTGATTCCATGACTTTGCTATTGTAAACAGTGCAGCTAAGAACATGGTCGTGCTTCTGCTATCAAGATGAATTTTTTCTGTATGGGGGATTATTCCCAATCTTTAGTCTTATTAAGAATTGCCAGATGGCTCACCAGAGTGGTTGTATAAGGCTGCATACTGACCAGCAATGTAGGAGAGTTCCCTTCTCGCCACATCCTCTTTCAGCATTTAGTGTTGTTAGTATTGTGGATTTTTGCCATCCTGACTGGGGTGAGATGATACCTCAGGGAGATTTTGATTTGCATTTTCCTAATGGCTAAGGATGCAGAGCATTTTTAAAGATATTTGTTAGAAATTTCAATTTTGTCCCTGGTAAAGTTTCTTATAAGTTCCAAGGCCCATTTTTTAATTGGCCCATTTGTTTCCTTGGTGTTTAGTTTTCTAAGTTTTTAGTGCATTCTAGATAATATAGCTCTATTAGATATGGGGTTAGTGAAGATTTTCTCCCATTCTGTGGGTTGCCTTTTTGCTTGGGGTACAGTCTCTTTATCTGAACAGAAACTCTTTAATCTCATAAGATTCCATCTGTTGAGTGTTAGTTGTAGTGACTGTGCTATTGGATTTCCGTTTAGGAAATGTTGGTCTAGTCCAATCAGATCGAAGGAGTTCCCTACCCTTTCAACTTAGGTTTTTATAGTCTCTGGTCTTATATTGAGGTCCTTGATCCATTTGGAATTAATTCTTTTACGGTGACAAGTACAGGTCCAGTTTTAATCTTCTACATGTAGAGATTCAGTTTTGCCAGCACCATTTGTTGAAGATGCTATTCTTTTTCCATTGGATTTTTTGGGCCCCTTTGTCAAAGATCACATGGCTGTAATTGTGTAGACTTATATCTAGGTTTTCAACCCTTATCCATTGATCTGTGTGTCTATTTTGGACCAAATGCCAGGCTTTTTTTATAACTATGGATCTGTAGTATAGACTAAGGATTGTTATGGTGAGACCTCCAGCAGTGTTTTTGTTACTCAGGACTTCTTTTGCTATCCTGGGTCTTTTTTGCCTCCATATGAATTTTGAGATTGTTTGGTCAACTTCTTCAAAGCTTTGGGATTTTAATTGGTATAGCATTGAATCTGTATATTGTTAGGATGGTCATTTTTATGATGTTGATTCTGCCAATACAGGAACATGGGAGATCTTTTCACCTTCTAGCGTCTTCTGTAATTTCTTTCTTTAGGGTTTTAAGCTTTCATTGTAAAGGTCACTTACTTCCTTGGTTAGGTTTCTACCAAGGTATTTCATTTTTTTAGGGGCTATAGTAAAAGGGATGTTTCTCTCAGGGCTTTTTCACTTCTTTCATTCTGGGCATATAGGAAGGCCACTGATTTTTGTACATTTATTTTGTATCCTGCCACCCTGCTGAACTTCTGTATTAGTTCCAGGAGTTTCCTGGTGGAGATTTTGGGATCACTCAGGAATACGATCAAGTCGTCTGTAAATAGAGATTACTTGATTTCTTCCTTGCCAATTTGAATCCCTTTTATCTCCCTTTCTTGTCTTATGGCGTCAGCTAAGACTTCAAGTACAATATTGAATAGAAGTGGTGAGAGCGGACAGCCTTATCTAGTTCCTGATCAAAGTGGGAATGCTTCAAGTTTTTCCCCATTGAGTATAATCCTTGCTGTTGGCTTGTTGTATACAGCTTTTATTATATTGATAAATGTTCCTTCCATTTCAACCGTCTCTAGGGTTTTAATCATTAAGGGCTGTTGGATCTTGTAAAAAGCTTTTTCTGCATCTATCGAGAGTATTGTGTGGTCTTAGATTTTGGACTAGTCTATACGGTGAATAACATTTATTGATTTGTATATGTTGAACCAACCTTGTGTGCCTGGAATAAAGCCTACTTGATCCCCGTGAATGATCTTTTTGATATGTTTTTGAATCCAATTTGCTAAGATTTTGTTGAGAATCTTGCATCTGTGTTCATCAAAGAGTTTGACTTACAGTTTTCTTTTTTTAAGTGTATCTTTATTAGGTTTTGGGATTAAGACGATATTAGCTTCATAGAAAGAATCTGGTAGTGTTCCTTCCTTTGCTATTTGATGGAAAAGTTTAAGGAGTATTGGTGTTATTAGTTCCTTAAATGTCTGGTAGAACTCTGTGCTGAATCCATCTGGTCCAGGACATTTTTGGTGGGACGATTCGAGATTACTTCATCGATTTCCTCACATGTATAAGACTATTTAAATAATTCAAACTTCTTGATTTAACTTAGGTAAGTTGTGCTTACTTAGGAACTCATTCATTTCTTTTGTGTTGTCAATTTTCATAGAGTATAAGTTTTTGAAATATGACATTATAATTCTCTGAATTTCTTGGGTATTGGTAGTGGTAACTCCACTTTCATTTCTAATTTTGTTAATTTGGGTTTTCTCTCTCTTACTTTTGGTTAATTTAGCTAGGGTTTTATTAATGTTATTGGTTTTTTTCGAAGAACCAGCCTTTTGACTAGTTGATTTTCTGTATCATTATCCTTATCTCAATTTTGGATATTTCTCCCCTGATTTTGCTGATCTCTTCTCTTTTACTGCTTTTGGGATCGGATTGCTCTAGTGTCTCTAAAGCTTTAAGCTACATTGTTATTTATTTCTGATTTTTCTATTTTTTTAAGTAGGCATTAAGAGCTATGAACTCACCTCTTAGGACAGCTTTCATTGTGTCCCAAAGATTTTGATAAGATGTATTTTCATCATCGTTTGTTTTCTGGAAATCTTGAATTTCCTTTGTAATTTCTTCCTGAATCCAGTTCTCATTCAGCATCATAGTGTTT
This sequence comes from Typhlomys cinereus, assembly GCA_023101885.1. NCBI lineage: Eukaryota > Metazoa > Chordata > Mammalia > Rodentia > Platacanthomyidae > Typhlomys > Typhlomys cinereus. The sequence continues at coordinate 1,754,189 of JALPQD010000225.1, read as the reverse complement.
AGTTTCTGGGAGTTAGTGTATTTTCTGTTGTTTGTTGTGTTGCAGATGTCAAGCTTTAGACCGTGATGGTCTGATAGGGTACAGGCTAGAATTTCAACTTTTTTGTGAATCTGGAGATTAGTTTTGTGGCCCAATATGTGATCTATTTTGGAAAAAGTTCCATGTGCTGCTGAGAAAAATGTGTATTCTTTTGTGTGTGGATGAAAAGTTCGACAGAGATCTGTAAGATCCATTTCAGTAAGAGTTTGATTAAGTTCCAATGTGTCTCTATTAAGTTTCTGACCTGTTGATCTATCCCATGTTGAGAGGGCGGTGTTGAAATCCCCAAGAATTAACATTTGGGGATTGATTTCTCACTTTAGACACTATAGTGTTTGCTTAATGAATGTGGAGGGGCCTGTATTAGGTGCATATATGTTCAGTATTGTGAAGTCTTCTTGGTGAATTGTACCTGTAACTAAAATGTAGTATCCACCTGTGTCTCTTATGATTTTTTTTGGTTTGAAGTCCACTTTGTCCAATAGCATAATAGCGACCCCTGCCTGTTTCATGGTTCTATTAGCTTGCAGAATTTTGGACTATCCTTTTATTTTTAGGATATGTCTGTCCTTAGTGGTGAGATGAGTTTCCTGAAGGCAGCAGATTGATGGATTGTGATTTTTAATTCAAGTTTGTAATCTGTGTCTCTTGATTGGTGAGTTAATTCCGTTGACATTTAATGTTATAATGGAGAAATTGCTTTTAATTCCGGACACTTTTTATGTTTAATGTCTTTCATAAGTGTATTATTCATCTTTTAGGTTTTGGTGATATTATATACTTCCCTTCTGTCCTCCTGGATATGCTTGTTCTTTTCTTCAAGCTTGAGTATCTTTTCTAGCATTTTTTGAAGGCCTGGTTTGGTAGACTTATAAGCCTTCAAGTTGCCTTTGTACTGGAAAACTTTTCTTTCCCCCTCAATAATGACAGATAGTTTTGCTGTGTATATCAGCCTGGGTTGACATTTTTGTTCATTCAATACTTGAAATACATCTCTCCAAGCTCTTCTTGCTTTTACTGTTTGCATTGAGAAGTCATTTGTTATTTTAATAGGTTTACCTTTAAAAGTGACTTTTTTTTGCCCTTGAAGCTCTCAGCACCATTTCTTTGTCTTGAATGTGGAGTGTTTTAACTATTATTTGCTGTGGTGAGTTTCTATTTTAGTCATATCTGTTTTGGGTGCGGAATGCCTCTTATATATGGATGGGCCTCTCTTTTTTTGGATGAAGAAAGTTTTCCTTGATGATAATTTGTTTTGGGATTCTTGCTCTGGTATTCCATGAATACGCATGTTAGGCTTCTTCAGAGTGTCCCATAACTCTTGAATATTTCTCTCAAGTATCTTTTTGGTTTTAACAACCTCTTCCATTGAGCTGGTTAATTCTCCCACTTTGTCTTCAAGATCTGAAATTCTATTTTCTGCTTCATTTGTTTTGCTGATAAGACTCTCTGTTGAGTTCTGTGTTGAGGATAATTTGTCTTTAGTTCAGTTTTAAACTCTGTTTGAGTCTGTTTTAACTGCTCTATGCCTATTTTTGTTTCTTGAACTGTTTTCCTCAATTCCTCTAAGAGTCTGTTGTGTTCCTGTTCAAAGTGGTTGATGTGGTTATTTAACTCCTCCTGGATTTTCTCTTTCTTAGTATTGATTATGGTAATGATCATGCTTTGAAAGTCATTATCTTGGGTCAAGATTTATTGGCCATTTTCTGTGGATTTGTTCTGGTTGGAGTCTATCATTATGGGGTTAATTCTTTTGGTGGGAGATTTGTTTTCTTGGGTTTTATTTCTCATGGATTTGTAGTTTGACTTGGGCATTGTTGTTTTATCTCTTAAGACCTTCTTTCAATTTCTGTGTGTTTTTGACTGAACTGAATTAGTTGGTATCACTACTCTTGGGCAGTTATTACTAGTGTTTGCCTTGGTTTTGGTTACACTTGCTGTTATTGTTATTTCCTAGATGAGGCTATTAGACTGTTAGTACAAGGGGTGGACAGGGAGTGAATATTAGTATGGTAATGTACTTTTATGATTTAGTACCTTGGTGATATGTGAGGGTGAGTAGTATAGTCCCTGAAGTTGTGTATGTTTTGGGAGTGGCTATATGGAAAAGTTACTCTACAGTAACTAATAATTGAAAGGAACAGGATGGTAAAAATAGGGTTTACTTATCTTTGAGTTGGATGTGGAGAATCTCTCCCATGTGATAGGATGAATTTAGAGGATTTCAGATGTGTGGCCTTTGTCCCCCTAGAGCTTTGCTTGGGTGTTCTTTGGATTCTGTTGAATTCTGATGAGCAGTGTGTCCTCCCTGGACTACAAGTCAACCCAGGCTGGCAAAATGGCAGAGGTGCTGGTGGTAGCACAGTTAACCTGGGGACCTGGGATGTGGCCTAAGGATCCTCCCCATCCTGGAGCAGCGCCTGCTCTGACTGGCTGGTGGGAGGAACTGGGACAAGTAGGTTACCTGGGGCTTGAGTATGAGTGGGAGGTGTTTACCTGGGGCTCACTGTGTCCTCACTGGACATGTGGGTCAGGGTGGGCAGAAAGGGAGATTTACAAGTTGTAAGAAAATCACCATGGCAACAGGTGACCACCAGTGTAACTAGTGGCATGAGTATAAAGGAGACAACCAATAGCTTTCTGATTAGACTCAGAGCCTGTTTGTCAGAATGGAACACATACATGTTACTGCTAAATAGAGCAAGAACCTATAAAAGAGAAGAAAATAGCTAAGATCAGACTATGAACATATAAGTAGGAAGATAGTATGTCAAAATGCTCTGTAAATATCTGTTATTATACCCATGAACACTCAGCACTCAACCTAGAAGCCTTCTTCTACAATAGAAATAGACAACCAGACAGGACAGGACCCAGCCTAATGACATTGAATAGCAATGAAATAGACAACAGCCAATTGGAATGCAGAGTATCAGCGACCCCGCATTGCTCACCCAGAATCAGGCCAATCAGATCTCTCCCCATCCTAAGGCTCAAGAAACCTTGCAGAAGAGGAGGAGGTAAGATTTTAAGAGCCTAAAGATGGGAAGGTCCACTGCTAGACAAGACATTCCATGCAAGGACTGCTGCATCCAGGAGCTTGCTGCAATGTGACTTGTCCTTACCAAACCTGCATAATGACTGACTTACTAACATGCCCCATAGACTAGCTAGGCTCTCAGGAGAAATAATTACACGCAGTGGAATATTTAGGGGATAGGACTAGACAAATAAAGGGGAGTAACCCTATCAGTGGATCTGCCAGAAAAATAGCCAAAGAATCCTGAATGCCCACTAGACCAAATGATCCAGAGGGAACCCTGAGATCTATAGAAGCAGACAAACAAGAATGTGGAGAGAGTGTAATGGATTGATGAAGGGAGGGAAAGAAAGGAGAGAAGAGAGGAAGGAAAGGAGGGATGGAAAGTGGGAGACAGGGAAAATTACTCAGTATGTTTGTAAAACTAGGAAAAAATAAAATAAATAAAAAATTCAAAAAAATGTACTTAAAAATGTTACTTCAGAAAATAAGAAACTTGTAACTAAGATACTACCTTAAGTACACATGCTTTGCAACTAAATGAGTCTTCAAGGTGTCCCATGGGACAGATATCCAGAATTAAAAATTGTTAGCCATAACTATTTTTCCACTAAAATGTAATGGACAATATTATAAATGTCTCCTGTTGGATCTCATTCTCATAATTTTAGAATTACAAAAAAGATTGTATTATGCCCACTCTGTCTATGAAATTCTGGCTTTTCGGAAACCTGGCTACTTCTCTGTCACTAACAGTAATTGGTACATGGGGAAAAGACAATCTTTCTGTGGAGGAACATGAATTGCTCTTGTATTATTATCTGATTTTTCTTACAATGAGACAATTTATTTGCCACTACTTTCATAAACTGATGCTCTCATTATTTAGCCTAATATTGTGGAAACTTCATTTTTAATTGGCAGAAAGCTATTTTGAATCTCTTAAAAGAAACTCTAGCATTAGGAGTTTAAATCTAAAGCCCTAGAGCCAAAACAACAGAACTTCTAAAACAGAACCTGGTCTAATTCTAAAGGAGTGTAATAAGTGAACCAATTAGCCTCAAATAGCAGTTACATTAATTTGTACACGCAAAAAATACATTTGAGCTGGCCACTCCACATGAAGTTATAACCATAAAATCAAATTGGTCAAAATGAAAACTAACAACAATTTATTTGAAACAGCAAATAAAATTTCATAAAACATAAATGACTAAGGATGGAAGGACAAACAGTACACATGGTAAAAATCAAGACTTTTGGTTTGATTAACATGCCTGCCTATCTCATCTACTACTTTTATGTGTTTGGCCTTCCCATGGCCTTGAGTAGATGAACTTTGTATATAAATAGTCCTCTATACATCACTTGTAAATATTATGTCATATACAGATTGCAGAAAAGAAGGGAAATCAGACCAAGATTATGGACTCTTCCTTAATGGGTTAATGGCCTCACTAACTATTTCTCTGTCCTGAACATTGTGTTCCTGTCTACCTGCTCAGCCTCATATTTATCAGATCCTAAGAATAAGTTTTCCTGGCACAGGGGTATACAAAACATCATTTGACCTCTACATGCATGAAATATGCTGCTTGGACAACATCAAGAATAGTGAACTGAAGCTTCAAGGGAAATCCACATCTGTGTCAAAGATTCTACAAATTTTTTAATGATCAGAGCTTTGGGAAGAGAGCTTTGTGGAGAGCTGGAATATTGAAGATCCAGAGCCAAATTCTTATAGTGTATCTTCACTCCCTTTAACATTCATTGCTTATCCACTTCTGTGTCTGACCTAATGTCCTTTTGACTCTCAGGGAAAATCTTTGGGATACATTAAGCAGACCACCAGTTTTCTTCCCACCAACCCAAAAGCTAAGCAGATAGAATCTAAAATCTGAAGTAGAAATTTACCTGCTCTGCGTTAACACATCTACCTGGTTTCCCTAGCAATGCATTTGGAAGATGCTTTGATTGCTGTTTTTCTTTGGCTCTGTGACTATAAAAAGTTGATGAAAATGCTTCCACATTGAATCATGGCATCTGGCAGCACATTACATGCTTCCAGGCTGCTCACAATTCATTGTGAGTAAGTTCTCTCTCATTCTGTTTTAGATGAGAGATATGTTTCATGTTAACCATACATGCTTATGAAATATATCCTTCATTCACCTCATTCATTCTTACGCCTAAATCATTTAAATCCTAAGAAGGAAAAGAGCATCAGCATACGTAATACTTACATTCAGCTCCAAGGGTTCTGATTTGGGCAGTAGGATCCCCATTTTGCACATACATGCAAATATACATACATATATGCACACATATACATGAACAGAAACAAACAGTTAGTTAATTAGGGAAACTACCATCCTAACTGGATACAGAAGGTAATAGGTGAGAAATATGCACATGACTTAATTACATAATCGATACCAGACCACTTAGAGTATTGGTCACAGTCAAAAGCAAGAATGGAGGTAGGGATATCTAACAGCCTAGGAATTTGATAGTGGCTAGAAGGTTATTTGCAATCATGTTCCCATGATACTAGGGAATCTGGTTTTCAGTAAAACAAAAGCATGATGAAATTTAAGTGTCTGATTATATACATTTTCCCACTTTTAAACACTTGTGTGTGTGTATGTGTGTGTGTGTGTGTGTGTGTGTGTGTGTGTGTGTGTGTTGTGTGTGTGTTGGCTTCCACCTGGGTAAACAAAATAAAGGATATTCGACTTCCCCAAACTACAAACTGTGACTGTAAAAAGCAGTCACTAAAGCAGTCGTTATATGCCTAATTTGCTCCCAGTTGTATTTTTTTTTTCCTTCCAGGAACCAATAGGTTAGATGTAAAGAAATGTTCAGGAAGTTACACCCTGGGAGCAACAGAAGGGCTGGAACCAGCTTCCTATCAGAAAGAAAAATCACGTTGCTAAGCCCAGGTTAGCCATGGTTAGACAAAGAAACCAGAAATTGAGCAGCTAACAAGCACCTAGCACATCTGGAACATGCAGCTCAGTGAAAGTCATATCACTGCTGAAAAACTGCAAGGAAATTCAGTGTTTGTTACAGATCATCACAGGTAAATTAAAGCAAAGTAAAATTTGCCTTTAGATGTTAAAATTGTAATTTTCTGTGACTAGCACAGGAGCGTTTCTGAATGGTATTTGTGCATTTTGTTCTTTAATATTTGTTTCTTCCTTAATTTTTGGATTGTATTTTGAAACAAGGCCTCCTCAGTGCTGGGATCACAGATATGGCATGCAACATCCAGCTTTCAATTGTTTATCTTACACATAGGGCAAAAAATAATAGGGCAGAGAATAAAAAGTTGGGGGACAAGTCTCAGGCTGCAGACTTAGATTCTACTGAGTGAATCAGATATTATCCCCAATTTTTAGGTGACTCTAGTCAGACAAAATGGTTCCACATGGAATCCAACCAGGTAAGGATTTTTCAGGGAAACAAAGATCCATAGCAACACCATGCCATCCGGAGCAGTTCAGAGAACGGCCCCTCTTTCACCTCCTGCTAATCAATAATGAAAGAAACCCAGGGTGTAGCATTCAAAGTACTGGTCCAAGTCTTGGTGCCTGTTATGAAATCAGCACTGAGTTACAATTAGAAGATCCCATGAGCCACATGATGGTTGTCTTGACCATCTCCTCTTGTTGCTGGTCTTGCCTAAGTCCAAGCAGCAGTCTGTGTGGCCCCTTGGCTCCCATGTGGCATCCTTGTGCAGGAGGTGTTATAGTTAGCATGCATGGCTGATGATAGAATCACATCAAATGGCTGAAGGGAACAAGGCTTATTTTTTCTTACAATTCCCTGTTACAATTGTTTGCCCATCTTAGCGGAAGCACTCACACTAGCACCAGGGCCAAGGGAACTGGCTGAGAAAGGGACGATCCTTACTTGCCAGCCTAGTTTGTCTGGCTGACTGTATACAGGTTGCCAACTTCCTCAATCCGCTCTCTGTATTTTATTTCAGAGCCTAGTCCCATCCTCCATGGGCTGCAGGTTTGCTCTGGGCTTTTAACTCAACAACAAATTCTCTACAAATGTGCCCAGTGTTCAAACCCTCAACTGTCAAGTTTGACACCTGTGCCTAGCCATGACAGGAGGCTTCCTGGTACAAGCCATCCCAACAAACAACCTAGCCACAAATATCCCAAGCGCTTACATTACCAAAAGCAAAGCAAAATGAGGAGGTAATCCTCAGGTAAAATGCTTTGTTCTTGTCTAAAAGAGTTAAGTAGCAGTATTCTTCTGTTGGCTATGAGAGACACGTGTATTGAATGTGTATGTATCCAACATACAGGCCTTTTGGGATGCGTTCATAAGCACACGTATAAACAAACAGACCCAGTATGCGTCTCTCTGAAGTGAGAAAAAAAAATTGACTCCAATCCTGTTGATCAACAGTTTATTTGAGTATCTCTAAAGCCAGCAGAATCTAACTGTACAGACTAGAAGAATCAGCAAAACCATGTTATCGAGTTAAAGAAAAAAGGCAGCAAAGTGATGCTATGTAGTATAAACAGATAACATGCTTTCATATGAAAACATACAAAATGTACAAAGACAAGACGTCAGTGAGGAACAGTTCAGGGGCTGAGGTCACAAGGAACATCACCCAGATAGCATAAGAAAACTATTCAAGAGCATATATGAAATTAGGTTTCAAATTTTCGCTTACTGGCTTAGAAAGATGGCTGAAGTACTTCACAAATAAGGGGACTGGAGTTTGAATTCCCAAAACACAAAGTATTTATTGTGTGAACGTGGCATCCCACCTGTAATTCCAGCCTCGGAAGGTGGAGGCAGGAGACTGCGGCTTGACCTCTGAGCCACGGTAAACCTTTTCACTCACAACTTTCTTTTTTCAGGTTTTTTTTTTTTTAAATGACAGGGCCAAGAAAATAAATCAGGACAACTCAGTGCCCCTAACTGCTGGAATAACTTACGTGCTTGCTACCTAATCAGCATGGTTGCAAAAAGCTACTGAGAATTGATGCTTCAGGGCTGTGCAGTTGGCGCATATGGAGAATGCGCTGCATTGTCTGGGATCCAACTGAGAAACACAGTCTGGCAGGAGAATTTCTGGTGCAAAATCTGGTAACAAGACATACCTTAAACTAGCAGGAAAAGACAGATGTTCTACTGGAAATTCAGTAGGAACATGACGCCAGAGAGCACATGTGGATACTGTGCGTGGAATTCTGTCGGCCTATTTATTTTTCTTTTTTTTTCTTGGACAGTCTCATACATGTGTATAATGAATTTAAGTCATGTTCACCTCAACAATTTCACCTGCCTCCTCCTCTCATTGAAAACCTTCTTCTCCCCAATCAATCTGATCTTTATAAAGGTTGCCTGCATTAGCATATTTCCCAGCACTTATTGGAGCATGGACAGTATATTAGTAACTACACCACTAAGGAAAATAGCGTACCTTACCACAGCTACATTAACACTCAGTAATCTCTCAGGGAGGAGTGGGGCCTTTGAGCTCATTCCCTTTCCACGATGAAACGTTGATAGGCCCAATCCTGTGCGGGTCTCTGCAGTGAACACAGCTTCAGCGAATTTCAGAAGTCACTGTTTGGAAGCTCTGTCCCACGCTCTGGCTCTTACCTTCTTTGTCCCCAATCTTCCAAGAGTATCGGGACAGGAAAGGAAGCAGGTGACATGATTTAAAGTAGTAATAATAAATCATGAGTAAGGAATTCTGCTGGTCTAGCCATTTCAGGATGTGTCCTAGATCCACATTCCGAGGGAAGAGAAGAAAAATGGTCCAGAATGAAAGAGACTCAGGGTGTGGAATATAAAGGACTGCTCCAAATCTTAGCACTTATTACAAAATTAACACTGAGTTATAATTAGAGATCCCATGAGCCACCTGATGCCATGCTAACCCTTGGAGCAGTGGGATGGAGCATATGTCATTGCCCTCACCAGCAGTGGGACAAAGCTATTTCTGAGCTAAGCCTGATTAAGAGAAAATAATCCTGAGAAGAGAGAACGTGTAACTGCAATGATTAGTGCGGGAGTTCCAGCGTCCCAACAATGCGCTAAAGCCACAAAGAATACAAAGAAAATAGATTGGAGAAATCATGAAGAGGATCCCAGGCATAAGATCATAGTGCTGGACAACACGTGTGAATGGTGGGGAGACGGTATGAGTGCAGATGAGGATGAGCAGGCTATGAGAAGGGCAAACGCTATCACAGGAAGAAGTGGAGGTATTTTTGAGCCACTAAGTGAGCAGAAGAGACATTTGACCACAGAGACCAATGAAATCAACTAGAAAGCCTAGAAGTGAAGCTGCCTAGTTATGGCCATCAGGCATGCAATGAATATGTTAAGAGCAACATAAATTTGGTGAACCCTAAAATCTGTCCCTACTGGATCCCATGAGTACACAGATGATGCTGGACTTCAGTATACTTCATAAGCATCATGGAGTCTTAGCTGCAAAATCAGTTTTATTTAAAAATCACTGCTTTTGCCATAATCCAGAACTTCAAAGACTCTATATCAACCACCTAGAACTAGGCCAGCCTAATCTCTCCCCAGGGAAATTTGCGGAAGAGGAGGCAGTAAGAGTGTAAGAGCACAAGGATTGGAGGAGCAATGATATGCAAGATACTCCGAAACAATTATAATAGGACTCTGCATGATCTGCGCAATGACCAACACACTATTGTCCCCACAAAGTCTAGCATTTGCTAAAAGCACCAAGATCCTTGAAGGCAAGGGATTGACAGCCACAGTAGTGTTCCTATGCTTAAGGGGAACACGGGAAAGGGTTCAGGGGAATGCCGCTGGGTCCTTGTATGTCATCGGAGAGGAGGACCCAGAGGACATTAAAGGATTCTCTGAGGGTTGGGGGAAGGGAGGCACTGGGGGTTGGGGAGGGAGGGGTGAGGGGAGGGCGAAGCAGAGGGGTGGGGGGAGGAGGAGGGAGGGAGGGAACCGGTGTACCTATTAAGTTTGTATGAGCGAAGAAAATAAAAAATGTTAAAAAAAAACTTAAACAAAAAAATCCCTGTTTTTGGCATACAAACTAACCTGTTTTATTATGACGTTTTCATATATGTGCATATTGCATTTTGCTTGTATTCACCCCTCATTAATTTCTCTTGCCTCCATTCTCACTCCACAAGCAGGACCCTTTGACTTTTATGCCATATGTGTGTATATTTATGCATATATTTTTCAAATACAGATTTTGTTATAAGAAAAATGAGATAATCACCTTTCTTTCGATAGTTTTAAATCAGTGTTCTGTCTATGAGGGGAAACATGAAGAATTTGTTATTCTAAGTCTGGATTATTTCACTTAACATTATGATCACCAATTTGTCTTTGCTGAAATGACCATGTTTTCTTTATGTAATCATTGGCTGGTGAAGGTCTAGACTGGTTCTGTATCTTAGCTATTGAAAATATTATTGTGTAGATAGCCATACTAATGGAAAGTGATGCTTGGGGTACTACCTGAAAGAAAAAAGCTATCTCATTCTTTGATAGAAAGCATGAAAGCCTTGAGAGCAATTATAATCATGGATTTTCATGGAAAAAAATGGAAGTACAGTCTAACTCACTGGCATTTTTCTGGACTACCTATTGGAATAAGGCCATAGCCTGAAACCTTAGGGATTCCTGTTTGACTGGAAATGTCTCAAGTACTAAACTCTCTTTTTCTAGCCCATGTTGAATATCTGTCTGGAAAGATTTGATTCTCTGGCTCTCAGGCTAGCAATCTAAGAATGCACTAGAAGCTAGAAAGGTGTCCCACAATCCTATATCTCTTTCCCATTCAGAAGTCCCACACCTGGATTTCCACACAGCTCCTAGGCTCCTGATTATAAAATCTTGTGGGACTGGGCTGTGTCTTCTTGCTGTTCTCCCTCTGGGAGGTGATAGCGTTTTCCACCTGCCCAGTTGACTTTTCTTTATATTTCCATCTCTGTGTGACTTTTTTTATTTTCATATTCCCCAGCCCAGAACAGTTTCATGAATCATCACGACATATTTAATGGAATTTTAGTAAGAGTAATGGCCAACCGTGAATTTTGCCTAGTCTGTTAAAGTATTGTGCGTGGAATTTCTATAGCATGCCGACCAAGATACTTTGTGCATACACCCAGAGTAGCATGACTAGATCTATGTCACTCAATTTTCCCTTTAATAGTTTCCTTCTTTGTATGCCAGGATTCTAATCCCCATATTTTATTTGGCATCCCACAGGCAAGACAAGTCCCAAAATCCCCCAGTTCATAAACTTTAAACATGGCACTGAGATTTGTGCAGGAGGATGTTTGATGGGTGGTAAGTTTCACTTGCTGACAGTGAAACTCATGGTAATTGTGACTCCAGAGTTTCACCATCTGCTGGACTCTGGTTCAGAGATATGAGACTCTGGTGTTGTCTTCAGGGAAGGAGTTTGCTTCCAACCCCATATTCAACTCTCCTGAGCTGAGTCTCTGCCACCAGAACTTTTCAGTTACCATTCACCCTGCTCAGGCTCAGTGACTATCTCTCAGGGCCGTTCCTCACCATTCCTGTGTTAGGCTGACACGAGACTCTCTGAGTTGTGTTGCTCCTTGTTCTTAAGTTCCAAGTGTAGCTCAGACTTAAACACTAGATTCCCTTTCAAGACAGCAACTGGTCATGGCCTTTGAGCCATTGGCAGTAGCAAAATGGAACTCTTGTCTACTGTCAGTCCTTCCCACCAATGCAGTGTCTGTTTCTCCAAAAGCATCAACTACTGCTTCTTTTTTTTTTTAACAGTGACATTGTTCACAGAACTAAAAAGGAAACAAAATTTGTACAGAACCACAAATAAGCCTGAACAGCCACACTATGTGGAACAATATGAACAGGACACCCTAAATAGCTATACTAATCAAAACAGCATTTCAATCACATAAAAATAGCAACAGTGATCAATGAAATGGAATAGAGAGCTTAGAAGTAAGACTGATTAGTCATGATCAACAGACTTGCAATGATGTGCTAAGAACAACATTAACTTGGTGAACCCTAAAATCTCATCACTAAACAGAGATAGCACAGTGGTAGTATCATGAGCTCAATGCCAGCTTGGGCTACGTAGAGAGATTCTGTCCCAATAAATTAAATGAAGGAATTAATTGAAACAAAGATGCTAGCTAAGAAAAGGCAATCTTTTAAATAAACAGTGCTAAGAAAATTGTATATTCATGTATAAAAGAATGAAACTAGACTTCAATACAAAAATCAAACTCAAAAAGACAAACAAACAAAATTTAATGCATGATTTAGTTACGAGTTGTCCCCACAGGCTTCTGGATCTGAATCTTTAGCTGGTGTTAATATTTGGGAGGGTCATAGCACCTTTGGAAGGTGGAACCTTGCTGGAAGAAGACCGGTCACAAAGGGCAGACTTTGAGTTTTGGTAGCCTGGTCTTCTCACTTCCTGTCTGTTTGCTCTTGTTCCTTCCACCTTCATGATGGCTTCAGTGACCTAAATCAGTCTCCTGCTTCTGCCTCCCGCCAAGCCTTTTGTTATGAGATTCCCTCCATAATGAACTATATCCCCTCTGGAACCATAAGTGAAATAAATCTCCCTTTTAATGTGTGTATGTGTATTGTCTCATAGCAATAGAAAAGTAACTGCAACATATAAGTCCTGAAATTATAAAGCACTAGAAAAAGACTTAAGGAAAGCACTTTGAGGTTTTTAAATAAGCAAGAATATTATTTTTTGTATAAGACCCATAAACACCAGCAGAGATTTTTCGTGGAGGGATATGAGCAAATGTCTACTCATCCCAAAGAGGGAATTGATGAAGCACCAATGAAACTATTTCACCAAAGTCCAAATTGGCAAACAAATGAATTCGCTGGGGTTACTTGCAGGTTTCTGGGTGAGGTAACAGAGCTTCATGAACAGCTCAAGCCTGCTGCATCACCAAGAAGCCCACCCCAGCACTGGTGACAGCTCACCGTAGCTGCATCTTTGTAGCTCTCTGAATGACTTGCAGACAGTCTGACAGTCCCAGGCAGCTCAGATGGTCAAACAGACTTAGCTCCTGGCAGAAGGACCTAAGAATCTTCTAAGTTTCAGATTTTCCAGGACTTATGAGATTTGTTGACTTCTTGAATATGGTGAACCTCCCTCTTCCCTTCCACAGGGAATGTTTCAATTGTGAGGGAATTGCTACACAAGAGCTACAAATGCCAACGTTGACAAAATGGATTACATCAAACTTTGCAAAGCTTCTGAACAGTAAGGGAAATATTCAACAATAGAGAGAGACAGTCTATATTGTGGTGGAAACATTCATGAAGTATTTATCTGACAGAGTTAATGTCCACAACATATAAGAAAGGCAATTCACAAATAGCAAAAATATGAATGATGCAGTTTAAAGTGCATCACACAGGGTGTGGCAGCATGAGGGAGGGAGGCTGGAGAAAGGTTGACCAGTATGCACTTAGACAGAGGAGAAACAAAACTAGAGGTAATGTTAGTGCACTGTTCAATTTTTTTAAAAGCTAGGAAAAGCGAGGTAGGAAAATGCAAACTGTTGAGTTACCACTAATGTAAGTTAAGATGGAAAATTGCTAAATTCCCAAAGACAGACAAGTAATGACATGCAGAGACTCTACCCACCACCACCCCCCACCACCACCACCCCACCACCACCACCCCACCACCAGCATGCAGCAGAACTGCTGCTTTGGTAACTCTGTTGGTTCTTCTGTTGGTAATTCTGTTGGTAATTCTGTTTGGTACTTCTGTTCTCAAGGCTGTGGACCAGTCAGAGTTTCTTCAGCCTGATGATATTAACTATTTCATTTTCTTCTGTAAAATCCCACTTTGGTCCACCCCTTCCCTGCTTTTGTATAAAACAGCAGTTCAAACTTAACTTGTAGCTAGAGTTCTTAGAGAGATTCCTTTTCTCCATTCTTCTGGTGTCGAGAAGAATGAGTTTCTCCCGCAACAAAAGGATTATTCAATGTTCCATCACAAATGATGACTACTTGAAGAGACCTATATGCTTGCTCCAATTTAAATATATGAAAACATCATACAATATCAATTTATACTTAAAGAGTATGGGGTAAATGTTGCAGGTATTTTTCAAAGGCTACTTTGTAAGTAAAAGCAACTTGGTTTCCTTTTGTGATGTGCTCATGTGGTTTTACTTCTGCCAGGGCAAAGACAGTCTCAAAACCATGTTTCTTTTTCCCAGAAATCATCCTGCAGAGCAAGCAGCATGTACAAAAGCAGAAGGCTCGATCAGAGGTCTCAATCAGAATTCTCTCATCACAAGAAGCTCAATCAGGAATTTCCCTATCAAGGTCACTACAATCATCAGGAAGGCAGAGAGCAACGGCAAAGTCAGAGCCACCTCCTGCGACGGACTTGCCTTCCTCCAGCAAGGCTCCATCTCCCAAAGGCGTCACACTTCCCAAACATTACACCAACTAAAGATTCATGTTCAAACCATGACAACATCTTTAGTCTTTATAGTCATGCTTTTCTTGAGGTTTTTGTTTTGGAGACAAGGTCTCCCTCGGCAGCCAGGCTGTTCTCAAATTTGTGATCCTCCTGCCTCAGCCTCTCAATTGCCATGATCACAGATGTACCTCACCATGCCCATGTGCAGCATATTCATACTTTATAACATAAGAAAAAAATGATTTTTGGACAATGACACCATAAAATTAAGCCACACAAGTGACTGCTGTCCCTGAATTGTCACTTACCTGGCTGCAGCCAGAGACAGAAACATTTTCTAAACTGTTGGACTTTAGCTAATTTTGCAATTAGGACTCTTCAGGAATGCACTGTAGCACCATCATTTTAATTCCTCTCCAAAATCTTTGAGAAACCAACCTCTCACACACTGTCCTTTATCGAACCAGCTCTCTCAGGAAAAAATAAACATACAAAGCAACGCAAAAGAGTGCTTCTGATATAAGTGGAGCTATTGAACTTACACACTTAGAGGAGAAACATGAACAATAGGAACTAAATAAATAAATGGCATAGATAGCAGTAAGTGCTATAAGAAAGAAAAATAGGGTATAGCACTAGGATAAGGTGACTGAGAGATGGAGTGAGGTGATTACCTACTACAGACACAACAGAAGACACTCTTACAGCACTGACGTGGGAAGGCGTCAGTAATGGTAATACTTTAGGATGCTTTGTATACCTTTTGTTAGGTGAGCTTACACACTCATAACATGCTGTTTACTCAGTGAACTATGGATGTATTCCTATTTCTAAATATACTTCTACAACATAAATTTTGCACATGATTTGAAAAGAAATTATTTGACTAAAACACCACCACTTTTAATCAAGTCTCCAATTTCTGGCCCTTCCACCTCTGCAGTCTCTGTGTCCTTGTTCCAACTCCATCCCTTGCACCAAAGAAGTCACTAGTAGTGACAGAGTAGACAGGATCCCCTGTATTCATATATTACATTTACTCTGTATAGCGGACTCTCTACAAAGCTGTGGCCTCACTGTTCTCTTACTAGGCATCATTTTCCATAACCTGCTTAAAGCCACTCAAGTCCTGGTGGCTACAGACAACCTTCAACTGCCTGTAAATTGTATGAGCCATCTGTAAGGACTACACAGCAATGGCCAGAAGACAGAAGTGACATTGATACGCCGTGAGCTGTGTACCAACAGTCAGCAAAGACTTTCCATTCATTTAATCCCAAACACCACCACTTTATAGTGCTGGTGTTTATGTTCCATTTGGGAAGTGATGCTTGGAGAGATTAGACAAGGTGCCCAACAGCATGTGGGACACAAGGGTTCAGACCCACCTCATTTAGTAAGCCCTGCTCTAGGTCAGACATGAGCAAGATGAAACCCAAACCTGCTCACTGCTTGCTTCTGAATAGCTTAAGAAACAAACCTTAGGAAGAAAAAATGATAGTCTTTTGTGATACTCAACATCAGTATTCAGAAATAGAATATTATTTGGCCAGAGCTGCCCTCATTTCTTACCCATTGTCTGTAGTTGCCTTTGCCTCTTGAGCAAACCTGGTGGTGAGCTGTTAAATAATTGTAAGAGAAAAAATGTCCTACGAAGACTGAAAAACATTATTATTATCATTTAAACAAAAGTTGTCTAACCCTTCCTGTAAATAGCAAGTACCACCCAGGCAGTAAATAACAGGCTGTATCATTCTGCATTAGTATCCCAGTTTCCCTTCCTGTTACTGTGACACAAGATCTTGACATAATTTAAGGGAGAAAGGCTCACTCGATTCACAATTCCAGATTATATTTTATCATGTCAAGGAACTCACAGCAGCAGGAGACATAGCTGTTCTGAGTACATCATAGTCATAATCAGAGCACAAGGGATGAATTCACCTATGCACGTTAGTACTCATCTTGCTTTCACCACTTTTTAAAATACAGTCTGGGAAGGAAGTCCAGGGAAGGCTGCCTCCTACTTTTAGGCTGAGTCTCCCACATCGGTTATGTAATCAGACAATCCCTACCAGACGAGCCCAGAGGCTGAATTAAATCTACAGTCCCTCTCAAGTGAGGCTGGAAACTTGCCTCCTGGGCTTCGGCTTAGAGAAAGAGAAGTACTGCAGCACTGAGGTATTAGAGCTTGCAGGAAGGGGAGGTTGGAACTAGAAGATCTAGAGGCTGCAGCTAGAGCATCCTCTGTGAACACAGCTTGCAGCACCTGTCAGGGGTTAGGGAAAGCAGCATTCACAGGGACCTTACACACCTGGTTGCCTGTCTGAACCCTCTCACAGAGAGCACATGGAGAGCTGCAGAGTCATGTCTGGCAGCAAAGGGGTCCCAAGAACAACAGCTGCCCCTGCATTTCCTCATTCGTTCCCAGAACTACAGAAGAAGGACTCAAGACTAGACATTGAAGAAAATAATGATCATGTAGATTTGACAATATAATCAGACACAGGGCCAACCAAGGGCTGGTATAATATCAGAGGCAAAGGAACCCCAGGGGTGATAGGTACCTGCATAGAGCTTACTGTCTTGTTTATGGACGTGAGGACATCAATTAGGGTCCTAGTGAACTCTTGGGAGGTGAATATGCATAGTCCATTGACTATGGCAGGCTCGCTGCCTAACCTTTTACTGCACCCCTGACTTGCAAGGTCAACTCTGCTTCTCCTTTGGTATTATAGTCTAGACTTAAACAAGGCAAGAGTGACCCAGCGTTTCAGTATTTTATCATGATCATCATCTCCCTTGTCCTTGTCTTCCAAAGGCACTTCTACTTAAACAATGCTTAATTCCTTCTTTGAGCTGGGCTGGGCACTTTGTCAATTTAACCCTCTTAATTCTCTCAGTGGTCTCTTAATGGGGGGGTGGCCACCCTTTTTTCACAGATGAAGAACCTAAAGTTTGCAGAGGTTAAAGAGCTTGCTCAATTTCATTACCTAGGGTTGGAGAAATAGTGCAGGAATTAAAGTATTTGCCTTGAAAGCAAAAGGAACTGAATTCTCATCCTTGGAAAATGCCAGGCAGAAATGTCGTCGGCCTGTAATTCTGGCCCTGAAAGGTGGAGCCTGGGAAACTCTAAAACAAACCAGTAAGGAGGTAGAGAAATCCAAGATAATTTCCAGCATTACCCTTAGACCTCCACAGGTACACACACACACACGCACACGCACACGCACACGCACACGCACACGCACACACACACACACACGCGCGCGCGCGCGCACGCACACACATGCACACAAATTCCTACCATATGTGGCTACTCAGGGCTTCAGTCTCTCTAGTCTGTGTAATCCCCAAGCCTGATGTGTCCAAGTATCTGCTGTTGGCCATAGTCACAGCTTCCCTGACCTTGGTTCTGAGTCCTTCCTCTTCCTCTGCCCTTGGAATCAGAGCACCTTTGTTTGCAGCCACCTGATCACCCACAGCCGTGATGCCTTGCTCCCTCTCTCCTGTCAAGGTTCAGATTCAAGTAGTTTTCAGTAAGGTTCTAGATCATAATATTCACCTCTGACTTCATGCTGGACGCGGGGCGAGAAGATACATAGTCTTCTGTTCATCGCTCCCTGCATCCGCCCTCCTAGGGGCTGTCAATGTACAGGGTAGACCACCCTGACAAGGACAAATGAAAAGCTGTTTCAGCAACAATGTCAGGGTGGGCTGCAGGGCGAGCCTACAGGGTAGACTGCATTGCACCAGTTTTAGGCTAATCTCTGTCAGTCACCACGTACCTTTGGACTATGTTATCTATCCAGAGGTAAGAGAGCGGCCAGACTTGTTTCACAGAGTCACTGCAAGGAGATGCAGACACATCCATAGTGTATTGTACCAGAACGTTCACTCTGTGCATGCAATACCAATGGCTATGCTGATTATTCTTTTCATATTTTCAGAATCAGGCACAGTCGTCTGCTTTCCTCCCTAAACAAGTCCATTTGAACAACTGTTTTGGTGTGATGAAATGATTTTCAGTTTAAAGATGATAAAAACAATTAATAGTAGTTTGCCAGTGTGGTGCCTGGTGATTTTGAAGTCCATCCATGATCATTTTTATCCATCGCCTAAATCTTGGAGCAGAAGTTGTATCAGAGCATCCAGAGAGCATGTGGGTTTGCAGAGAAGCAGAGAAGGGCTTGAAAAACCAGTGTTCAATTGCTAACGCACGCAAGACTTCGTGCAGCTGATCTGCATGCTAATTGCCTTGTGAGAAACCAGGGCACTCAGGGCAGACAGAAACAATGCTAACTACATCCTCTCTCAGTCTCCCCGCCCCAGCCTTGTTCTGTGTCACAATTCATTCTCCCTTCCCTCTCCTCTCTTCTCCTCTAGCTGTATCTCTTTGTCACTAAAAAATGGCAAACATTCCCTTGTTCTATTCCACTGCTTGAAAATAAGTCTTAATGACCCTGGGCATCCAGACACATGGAATGACCTTACTCATGATGGGGAGAGGTCCAGCTGGAAACAACGCAGGATGGAAGAAGGGCTGGGCCAGAAGCAGGGCAGGGCACTTGTGGCCTGAATAAGTATTGCAAAGTGGAGAGAAATAGATTCAGAACACAGACAGGGGTTAGAACTTGAAACTGATTGGACAAGGGATAAACAGAAAAGTGTAAATCAAAGATGACCCCCCAGTTCTTATCTCAGGCAACTGAATTCTCTGGATCTGTTTATAAGTAAGAATTTAGTTTATTATTGGAATTACTGGCCTTATGCACTCATTCACACAGAAGACCAATACATTTATATCAGTGTTAGGACTGTTTGCCCAACAAACATTCTGATGTGAGAGAATTATGATCAGGGTACATAGGGAACAGTTACCTACTACATGTTTACATAGATACATATATGCATACACAGATTCACATGCATACATACACAAATACCTTGCCAGGCACTAGAAGATAGATAAATAAAGCATCTAACAAAAACACGTTAAAAACAGAACTGGCGAATGTTAACTAACATAAGTCAAAATTAAAGTCTATATATAAATATATGGAGATGAAAAATTAATTCTACATTATTAGTATAAATAGTGAATTCAGAAAGAGTAAACTGATCCTTAAAGAATGAGCAAAATTTCCACAGAGACAATCATATTAAAAGAGTGATTTTTGACATAAGATATCGTTAGTCAAATATCAGTTCAGTCACATAGACTATTAAATAAAATGGCAAATATCTGATTCAACTTGTTGAATATTGCACTGATAGCAGAAAAAATTGTAATGTAGATATGACAAACCTGAAACGTCAAAACAATTAGTGCTGTGTCATATGGACACCTTCTACACACACACACACACACACACACACACACACACACACACTCACATGCACTTGATATATGCATATAGGTAATATGAATAAAAATACATATATATCATTTAATACAATGTATATATATGACATACACATGTATTGTATCTGACTATATTACACATATATAATAATATCTGTATATAGGAAGATCAAAAGAATGCATCAAACATGATCGTATACTGCCAGTTAATAAATTAACTTGTGTTTACTATGTTTTACCTACGACTTAATGTTACCTGGTTGTGGGGAAAAGTGAAATTTTAATCCATTAAAGACACAACTAAGCGCTTGAGATTACTTTTTAGGCAGAAAGCACTTTCTATAAAACAATCTATTAAATATATCAAAGGATGGGTTTTGAGATAATTTTCCACTCTCATGGGAGGAAAAGTAAGTAAGAGGGCATGCTGATGGGCTCATGACACATGGTCTTATGTGAAATTTTATTGCATGTGTTACTCAGACTTGATGCTGGGCTCAGTTATATCTGAGGTTTCAGATATGACTTGGCATTGCTGCTTGATGATTTCCCTGCAAGTCTTATGCCCACTAAAATGTACCACTGCTGTTGTGAGTGCACTGCCTTTATAATGACCCCCCTCCCAGAGATGCTGGTTATTCTAGTGATATCCGAAAATCAGAAAGAAAACTATATGACTCTTCATAGTGGGCACAAGAATTTGTTTTAAAGAAGTGCATTTATTGTTCAGTGCACCCCTTGAAGAAGTGAGACCCAAGAGGAAGGATGTGCGCAGGGGTAAGATGGCTGAAGTGCTGATACCAGACAGGAAGAAACTGAGTTCTATTTTGTATTTGACAGGATGGAGAAGAGGCAAGCAAGTGGGGAGAAAAAGAGGAAGGAGAAAGAGGAGCTGGGGACAGCAAATGTTCAGTGTTCAGCCTGATGTTTTGTTGAAGAATAAACCACAGTTCTGAACCCTCTGTGCAGACGCAACCCACACGGAGATACAGATACACAAAAGCATGAATCCACAACCACTGGCAGAGCCTGCACCTACCCTGGGAAGTGCACAGACAAAGACTCTACAGGTACATACCCTGGGACTAACCAGTCTTGCCCCAATCAGTCAACAACGTGGTGGCTGGTGGCATCCTTGTAGTGGCAACTATGATATCAATATGGTGGTCCCTACATGATAGTGTCCTATTTGTGGTAGCCCTAGTTCCCTGACGCAAAAACTAACCCTCTGTCTCTCTGTCTCTCCTCTCTCTTCTCCTTTTGACCCACTTACCCAGGGAATCGGCCCACCCACTATGGACTGAGTCTTCTTATATCAATCAGATAAATTCCCTACAGACTTGCTCAAAGGATTGCCTTAATAACTAAATAATCCTTCATAGATGTTCCTAAAGTCTCATGTATCAACTGTCAAATTGACTCCTGGACCATACCTGCCACAGCAGGCCTAGTGAATAAATTTCATAAGACATTTAAATACTTTCAATTCAACTTTTTATATCAAATAGCATTTATTAGAGTGATAAAATAAATGTTTCATTAAGCTATAAAACTTTACCTAGCCACATGTACTATGAAAATTTTCTTCAAAACAGATTCTGAAAGGAAGTTAAATATTATTTCATTTTTACTAGTCAAGGTAACAAAAAAAAGGGCATAAAATGCTTTTATGTCAATCAAAATGCCTCTAGGTAAGGTACATTTAAAACTTTTTGTTAGATTAATTTTAACTACTTTGGAATTCTTTTCCAGGAATATTGTTAATATACCTGATAAATGTGAGACTATTATTAAGGCTTGGATTCATTTTAAATAAGATTCATTTATATATATATATATATATATATATATATATATATAATTTCCTGTATATGATGGAAATTACAGGAGATACTGGACAACAAGCAGTATATTCAGAATCGGGAAACTTTCACTCCATGTGCAATGGGGAAAGGGCATTATAAGTCTTACAAAAAGAAAGCTAATTATGTTTTACAATTTTAGGATAATTTTTAAGTTGCAATTGTAGCATTAAAGTATGAAAAGTATCTCTGTGCTTTCCTCTCTCAAAATAAAGGAAAAGAAAAGGTCTTTTGCATCTGGGTAAGTTCACAGACTTTCCTTCCTGATCACTTGCAACTAATGGGGTATGATCTCACCAGAAGGGGAGGGCATATAGTCTGGCAGATAGAAAGTAACCATTTTGCAAATGGGTGATTGACCCCTCTCTCACCACAGTCTCCTACTTTTATTCCATCTACCTTTGAATATACTCTTATAACAAGACTAATTTAACGGGTTTTTATCTCTGGCCAGGGGATGACATCCAATACCCATCAGGATGGAGCCAAGGGCATTGCAGGAGCAGCAAAACTGAAAAAAAAATCAACAAACCATAATTCAGAACATCAGAGACTCTATATCAACCACCTGGAACTGGGCCAGCCTAATTTCTTTCCATCCTGAAGCTCAGGGAAATTTGCGGAAGAGGGGGCGGTAAAATTGTAAGAGCACAAGGATGGGAGGAGTAATGATATGCAAGATATTCCACACAAGTTAGGGCCGAAGCAATCATAATAGGACTTTGCATGACCTGCACTATGTCCAACACATTATTGACCCCACAAAGTCTAGCATGGATTCAAGACACTAGGATCCTTGGAGGCTAGGGACTGACAGTCACAGTAGTGTTCCTAAGCTTAAGGGAACACAGGAAAGGGTTCTGGGAAATGCCCCTGGGTCCTTGCACCTCATCGGAGAGGAGGACCCAGAGGAGAGTTTGGCATGCACAGTAAAGGATGCTTCGGGGATTGGGGGGCGGAAGACTGGGGGATGGGGAGGGAGGGGGGAGCAGGAGGTTCAGGGGTAGGTAGAGGGAGGGAAGGGACCGGTGTACCTGTTAAGTTTGTATGAGCAGAAATAATAAAAAAAAAAGTCTTTTGTTTTTTTCCAATTTCAAACTAAAGGGGAAATTGGCCATTTTATTATTTTTTATTCCTTTTTGAAGTTTTAATATATGTGCATAACACATTTATATTTTGCCCACTCCCATCCCACCACACTCATCTTCTTCCTACCCTGTCTCTCTTCCACTCTTCCACCGCCCCCCTTGTGAGATCCTTTGGGCCTAATCTAGGGTGCCTTCACGGGCATGTCTGGGGCATGATCAGCCCACCAGTGAATAAGCTCCCCTTTCATGACTTGCACAAGTCCCACATAGTCTCTCAAGGTGGCACAGTCACTCCTGAGAGCCTTGCTTTTCTGGGGTGATATTTTGGTAGGTCAGCTGTTGTGAAGGTCTAGTAGAAGTGTAGCAGTTGGGATATGAACAGAGGCATCTGCCTGGGGAGCACTTCTCTCTGCTCTCAGGCACTTACATTCTCACTGCC
Organism: Typhlomys cinereus; assembly: GCA_023101885.1. Taxonomy (NCBI): domain Eukaryota; kingdom Metazoa; phylum Chordata; class Mammalia; order Rodentia; family Platacanthomyidae; genus Typhlomys; species Typhlomys cinereus. Next base: position 1,730,898 of record JALPQD010000225.1, on the reverse strand, counting down.
CCTCTTTGCAGGGTTCCCTGAACCCTGGGATGAGGGATAATCTAAAATGTGCTCTTTCAGGCTGTGCTTTTTGCCATTGCTGGCACTGTGCCCTTCAGCTTGCTGTGGCTGTCTGCACTGCATCTCCTCCACTGCTGAACAGTTCTTGCTTGAGTGTTGAGTGTTTCTTTGCTCTAAGATAGGTGCTTAGATGGCAGCTTGCTGTCACATACTTAGACTTACCATTAAGAAGTTTACTTCCACCTGGGACTGGTCTCCTCCATCGTGTATTTGGTTTGATTTACAGAACCTGACTTGCATGTTGTGAATGTGGATTGTCTGCTTAGAACCTTATCAGTGTTTAAATTAGGCTTTGCATTTTCAACTGTGTTGGTGCTAAGAGTCATGTCTTTGAGAAGCTATTAAGATTTACTTTTAAAGACTCTACACTAAATGGCCTTTTTTTGGCATTTTTTTATTTTTCTGCTCATACAAACGTAATAGGTACTCCTGTCCCCTCCCTCCCTCCACCCCTCCCTGGACCTCCCTGCTCCCTCCCCCCTTTTCTTCTTCCTTTCCCCCCTCCCTCCCTTTCTCCCAGTGCCCTCTCCTCCTATCTCTGAAGCATTCTTTAATGTATATATCAAACTTTCCTCTGGGTCCTCCTCTCTGATGAGGTGTAAGGACTCAGTGGCATTTCCTAGAACTCTTTCTTGTGTTCCCCTTAAGTATAGGAACACTATTGTGACTGTTAATCCCTTGCTTCTAAGGATCCTAGTGCCTGTAGCCCATGCTAGACTTTGAGGGGTCAATGATATGTTGGTCATTGCGCAGATCATGTAAGTCCTATTATGATTGCTTTGGCCCTAACTTATGTGGAGTATCTTGCATATCATGACTCCTCCCATCCTTGTGCTCTTACAATCTTTTTTTTTTAAATTTAATTATACATTTTAAAATTTTTTACCAGTTCCCTCCCTCCCCCCTCCTCCCCCTCCCCTTCCCCCAGTGCCTCCCCCCCAATTCCCAGAGAGTCCTTTATTGTGTACGCCTAACTCTCCACTGGGTCCTCCTCTCCGATGACATATAAGGACCCAGTGGCATTTCCATAAGCCCTTTCTCTTGTTCCCCTTAAGCATAAGATCACTACTATGGCTGTCAATCCCTTGCCTCCAGGGGTCTCGGTGCCCTTAACAGATGCTAGACTTTATGAGGGCAACAGTGCACTGGACATTGCGCAGGGCATGCAAAGTCCCATTATGATTGCTTTGGCCCCAACTATTGTTGAGAATCTTGCAAATCGTTGCTCCTCCCATCCTTTTGCTCTTACAATCTTACCGCCCCCTCTTCCACAAATGTCCCTGAGCTCCAGGATGGGGAGAGATTAGGCTGGCCTAGTTCTATGTGATTGATATAGAGTCTCTGAAGTTCTGGATTGTGGTTTGTTGATTTTCTTTTGCAGTTTTGCTGCTCCTGCAATTCCCTTCACTCCATTCTGCTGGGCACTGTATGTCACCCCCTGGCCAGAGACAAAAAGCTGTTAAACTAGGAGTCTTGTTGTAATAGCACATTCAAGGGTAGATGTAATAAGAGTAGGAAACCTCACTGAGGGAGGGGTCCATCACCCATTTGCAAAATGATTACTTTTTATCTGCTAGACTATATGCCCTCCCCTTCTGGTGAGATCAGGAAAGAACGTCTGTGAACTTAACCAGGTTTCTCATTACTTACTTACAGACCTTGATGGAGGCCTATTTTCTCTGCTGTAACATGGTCTCCTCTCTCCTTGTTTCTGGTGTGGCCCTCCTAACCCATCTCTCTTGTTCATAATCCTTGCAATTACTGTGTTACATAGGTTTACTTTTGAGTGTCTCAATGTGGGCTGGGTGAGTTTGGTACTAGGAGCCACCTATTAGGGAGTACATACGGCGCTTAATTTTCTGGGTTTGGGATACTTCACTTAATATAATTCTTTCTAATGACATCCATTTCCCAGCAAATTCCAGTAATTCATCATTTTTGATGGCTGAGTAGTACTCCATTGTATAGATGTACCACAGTTTCCTTATCCACTCGTCAACTGTTGGACATTTAGGTTGATTCCATGACTTTGCTATTGTAAACAGTGCTGCTATGAACATGGTCGAGCTTGTGCTATCAAGGCGAACCTCTGCTGCATGGGGGGTTATTCCCAAAAGTGGGATAGCAGGGTCATATGGCATTTCAATCTTTAACTTCTTTAAGAATCTCCAGACGGCTCGCCAGAGTGGCTGTATGAGCCTGCATTCCCACCAACAATGTAGGAGAGTTCCCCTCTCTCCACATCCTCTCCAGCATTTGTCGTTGTTTGTATTGTGGATTTTTGCCATCCTGACCGGGTGAGATGATATCTCAGGGAAGTTTTGATTTGCATTTCCCTGATGGCGAAGGAAGTGGAGCATTTTTTAAGATAATTGTTAGACATTTTAATTTCATCCCTGTTAAAGTTTCTTTGAAGTTCCAGGGCCCATTTTTTAATTGGGCCAGTGTTTTCCTTGGAGTTTAATTTTCTAAGTTCTTTGTTGTGCTCTTACAATCTTACCAGCCCCTCTTCCGTAAATTTCCCTGAGCATCAGGATAGGGAGAGATTAGGCAGGCCTGATTCCAGGTGGTTGATATAGAGTCTGAATTATGTTCTGAATTATGGTTTGTTGATTTTTTTTCAATTTTGCTGCTCCTGCAATACCCTTGGCTCCATCCTGATGGGTATTGGATGTCACCCCCTGGCCAGAGATAAAAAGCTGTTAAAATAGAGTCTCATTATAAGGATAGATTCAAAGGTAGATGGAATAAGAGTAGGAGACTGTGGTGAGGGGTGGGTCAGTCTCCCATTGCAAAATGGTTGCCTTCTATCTGCCAGACTGTATGCCTTCCCTTTCTGATAAGATCATACCCCATCAGTTGCAAGTGACCAGGAAGGACCGTCTGTGAGCTTAACCAGATGTCTCATTTCTTGTCTGCAGTCCTTGATGGTGGCCTATTATCTCTGCTATAGCATGATCCCCTCTCTCCTTGTTTCTGGCGGGGACCTCCTTCCCCTTCTCTCCTGTTTATAATCTTTGCAATTACTGTAGGTATTACAGAGATTTATCTTTGAGTGTCTCTAAATGGGTTTGGTACTAGGAGCCACCTATTATGGAGTACATACAGCACTTAATTTTCTGGGTCTGGGATACTTCGCTCAATATAATTGTTTCTAGTTCCATCCATTTCCTGGCAAATTGCATTAATTCATCATTTTTGATGGCTGAGTAGTATTCCATTCTATAAATGTACCACAGTTTCTTTATCCACTCAGTCAACTGTTGGACATTTGGGCTGATTCCATGACTTTGCTATTGTAAACAGTGCTGCTATGAACATGGTCATGCTTGTGTTATCAAGGTGAATTTTTGTGGTATGGGGATTATTCCCAAAAGTGGTATAACAGGGTCATATGGCATTTCAATCTTTAATTTCTTTAAGAATCTCCAGACGGCTCGTCAGAGTGGCTTATGAACCTGCATTCCCACCAGCAATGTAGGAGAGTTCCCCTCTCTCCACATCCTCTTCAGCATTTGGTGTTATTTGTATTGTGGATTTTTGCCATCCTGACTGAGGTGAGATGATATCTCAGGGAGGTTTTGATTTGCATTTCCCTGATGGCTAAGGAAGTGGAGCATTTTTTAAGATATTTGTTAGACATTTTAATTTCATCCTTGATAAAGTTTCTTTTAAGTTCCAAAGCCCATTTTTTAATTGGGCCATTTGTTTCCTTGGTGCACTAAACGGCCTTTTAAGCACTCGTTATTATGCTCATAGATTAGAGGAGCACTCAATTTCCTTCTGCAATGGGAGGTTTTTAAATACGAAAATCACAACTGGCAAAAGTGCGGAAAAGTTGTCTATGGACAGCTCAGCCTTGAACAGGACATATAAATCACCCCTATTCTCATTCCCCCAAAGCTCAGGGAACATTGTGGAAGAGGGAACAGTAAGATTGTAAGTGCCTGAAGTGGGCAGGTGTGTGGTCAGACACTATCTTCTGGATATGACAGAGCTGCTGTATTTGTGAATTCACTAATTATCGATAGTCATGCAAGACCTGCATGGGACTTGTCCTATCAATATTTCATCCTAGAACGGGAAAGCTCTGAAGAGACTCCACACCTCCTTAAGAAAATGCTGAGGCTAATAGTGACTGGAAATGCAGGAAATGCAAAATGATCTCCTCAATGCTGTACCCACTGATATAAGATTCATGTTCTGCCAGCTACTCAGGCACGTGACAACAAAGGCAAATCAGATGAAACCCAGTGGGACACACAAATCAAAGACTTGAAAATAGAGGGAGTGTGGCAGGGAAGAAGAATTATAATGGGAAAAGGAGGAGAATAGAACTGGGATTGAGGCATGAAAATATTTTAAATTCACCATAGTCATGTGTAGAGAGCCAGCTAGTAAAAAGTAGTACCTACTAGAAAAGGAAATCTCATTCCTTAATTTAAAAAACAAAAATCATGGAAGTTTGAAAAATTAAAAATCATGAATCGAGTGCAGACACCCACTGGTATCAAACCACTGGCGTTTCCTGAAGCGACTCAAGAAATAAGGGTATAATGTAAAACCTAGAAATGTCTCATGTGTTGACTATCTCTCTCTGATCCATGCTAGATATCAGGAATTCTCTGACTCTGGCTACCCCTCTAAACAGGCACTAGAAATTAGGAGAGATGTCCTAACCATTCAGAAGTTCTATGTCATGATTCTTGATGGAGTCCAGTCCCCTGATTGTCCTCTGTGTAAAAATAAAACCTGATGTGACTGGGTAGCAGGTTCTCATGTTCTCCTTTCTGGAGGATGGTGGATTTTCCCATCTGTTTCAGCCCTACTTTTCTCTCTATTTCTGTCTTGTGTGTTTCTTTCCCTTTCCTCCTTTTTCATATTTCTCAGACTCAGGACAGATTCAGGGGTCACTATGCTGGAACATGGTAATTTTAAAGAGGAATAAAGACTGGAGAGTTTCCCCTCCTCTCAGACCTCCCCAAAAAAGAACCCTTACTTAAATCCATATATAAGACATAAAGAGAATGAAAATAGATTTTTTATTAAAAAAGAGTCATAACTTTGAAAATACAGATTTTGAATAAAAGATTGCTTAATATTATAGAGACATTGATCAGATCAGTAGTCTAACTTAAAATATGATAAATAGGGGCTGGGGAAATGGCTCAGGAGTTAAGACTCTGTTTCTCAAACAAAAGGTCCTGAGTTCTGATCCCAGGTCGCACATAAAAAGACCAAGTAGAAACAGTGGCAGCCCATACTTCCAGTCCTGGTAGACTGAGTCTGGGAAATTCCAAAGCAAAGCAAGGAGGTAAAAGCAATGCAGGATGATTCCTAAAGTCACCCTTGATCCTCCACAGGGACACAGGGTGCCCTCTGATACACACACACACACACACACACACACACACACACACATACACACAAAATAAATACAATTTTTAAAAATAATATGATAAATAATAGTTTAAAATTAAAGTTACAGTTTTTGTATAAAATTGCAAGTTCGACAAAATACAAAGCCACAATTTTTTAAATCTGTTGTTACACATGTCTCTACATAAATACGTACTATTTGCATGTGCTTAAGTTTTTATATTTTGTATATGGAAAAACTTTTATAAACGATTACATAAATCAACACTGTAACGTTAGCATGTATCATTTTAGTTCATAGCATAACCAAAAATTTAAGGCCAAATGTGCTGGTTCTGGCATGCTTTGAAGGCTAAGTTGGCTACCAATCTAAATATGCCAATCAAAAAGATGATAAATGTGAGGTACAGAAGAAGAAAATTATCAATGTGACCATATTGGAGGAAGCAGAGTTCTGATGATCCTAAATTTGTCTTGGAGGTTTTAAAGTTTTAAACAGGTGTCTTAAATTTATTGTTTTGAAAAAGAAACATGGAAAACAATTGTTATAAAACGTATTTTGGTAAAAATATTTAAGGATAAAAAGAAAAACATTTTCTAAAGAGTTTTGTTTTGCTTTGCTTTGTTGTTGAGTTTCATTTTTGACCCACTGACTTCAATCAGAGTTGATTGCATGAGAGTGGGTGAGGGTTATTTCCTGGAGCATGGGCAATTTACCATGGCTACCCTATTGCCCTAATGAAGAAAATGACTCATCTTCCCCCAGCATCCATTAATTTCAACTAGCTCTTCAGAGAGGGGTGGGCCACCATGGGCCCTCACCAATCCATGATGGAAGCTGACAGGCCCCATTTTATGCAGGTCTCACACCATTAAACACAGCTTCTGTAAGTTCATGAGTGCAAGTACCATGCTATGTCTTCAAGACAACCATTACAACACCCCTTCTTATCCTCCAACTCTTATACTCTTTCTATCCCATCATCTGGAAAGTTCCCTGAGCTTTGGAGGGGTGATCTAGACATCCCATTGAAAACTGAGCACGCAGTTATTTATTCTCAGTACTCTGACCAGTTTGAAGTCTCTCCTTTAACACTACCTCCTGCCAACAGCAGTGTCTCTAAGACTGAGAGAAACACTAACCTGTGGCATAAGCATGAAGATTTAAAGGGCAGTTTTACACCATGTCCATTTAAGGACAGCCTTTGTATTTTTAACCTTGTAAAATCAGTGCTGCATCTTCCAAAACTTGTTGATTTCAAACTAAAAATAAATGAGCTGAAATATTTTGCTCATGCTTCTTTGTCAGTGATATAACTATCTTCTGATATTCGTTGATACTATCTCATAATGGATAGTGAACTATTTCATCAAGACTAAGAACTAAAAAATTAAATCCTAGCCTAATACTGCTGTGGCGGGGACCCTTTCAGAACAAAGAAAAGACCCTATGACATAGTTAATGCATGTGTGTAAACCTTATTACAACTTGGGGAGTATATAAGCATTCTATGTAAGAGACTGAACTGTGAACAAAATAACAAGGGCCATAAAAGTTTGAACTTTTCTTTGTCTGTGGCTCTGTCTATCACAAAGCCACAGAATCTTATGATAACACAAAACAGAAACGCTTCCTGGAAGACAGCTTTGGGGTCCTGCTTTCTCTATGCAAGTGTCTTGCTGAAATACCTTGACTTTCTATGTCTTCATTAAACTTCAAGCATTAAACACAAAGGTGCTTATGCCCACACACTGCTAAATGATGAAAGTCTTAAAAATCCTCTACAAATAAGAAAAAGAGTGTCAACTTCATCAATACAAAGATATAACTCTACCAGTGATTATAGTTTCATGTTTGGGTGTTTGTTATTCTCTTTTGTCATTGTTGGGATTTAGTGATCCCAACCTCACACAGTTTTCCTTTTACTGTACATTGGATTCCTTTGAATTCTGTCACATTTTCAGGATATAGCCATCAGTATGGGTATGTTCAGTTTTTTGTTTGTCCAAGGTATCTCACTTCCAAGATGGTTCTAGACTAGTCATGGTTATGCCTTCCTTCTTTGTTCCCTAACCAGAGTCATTGGTTACTCATTTTGCACTTGCTGGGGTTTTGTACTTTAATCCCATAAAATCTCTCTCACATCTTCTAAAATATAGCAGTGTTAAGCTCTTTGTGGTAGAAATTCCAGTCAGACCCTACTGCAGGAAACCCAAAGGCTCCTCTCCATCTGATAGAATGAAGAGAGGGAGTTTTGATCCTTCTTCAGTAGAAATTATGCCCATTATCAGCATGGAAGGAAATATGGAAGACTGATCATCATCTTTCATCTCACTGCAGAAAATTCCTGGGCTCCAGAACGAAGCCATTGGCAGAAGAGTAAAGTGGATAGTGATGTCAAAAGTGACCAAAAGAAGCAATGGGGTGGAAGAGAGAGAGAGAGAGACTGAAAGCACTGTCAACCAGCAAGGCTGTCCATGGAACAGAGGTTATACACCAAAAAAAAAAAAAAAAGGAAAAAGAAAGAAAGGAAGAAAGGCAAGAAGAAGGGCAGTAACGAAGGAACAAAGGAATGAAGAGAAAAAACAAGTGACCTATAAAGGTCCCAGTCTACTGGGAACAGAGGCCATTGAGCCTCTGACATTTTTCCCAGTTCCAGAACTTTTCCTTCTTTGAAAATTCTCTCTTAATAAATGTCTCAGCTTCTGTCACTGTCTGTGTCCTTAGTCTAATTCCTTGTTCCAGCACGAAGGAGCCCGACACCCCACTGGACCAACCTGTAACACTCCCTGAGGATAAGACATGTCGGGGTTGAAATTGTTCCCTGGTTCTAAAGAGGATGAAAACGACAGTTGATCCTGACAGCTACATGCAAGATATCCTCATTTACAGAAGCTAAGGAATTTAACTCCACCCCACCTCCACTTGCAGGCCCATGCACAGATGTCCTTACTAGAGAAATCTGAAAGAACCTGTTGATGTCGCACCTTCATTTTAGAAATTGGATTTTCCTGGTATGAAGGATTGACTTTCCATCCTTTCTTTTTGGCCACAAAGCACAAAAACATTCACAGTAAACATGTTGGCTACTCCTCTGCATAAAAATCAGCTGCTTGGCTTTTTAACAGATGACTTAGAGAGGGATAAAGACAGTAGCAAGGTACCAATTTACAGAATCAGATTCTAAAAATAGGTTCAGTTGTGAAAAGGGGCAGAATGACAAAGAAAGGCAGAAGGGAAATTGAGCTCCTTGCTCCTGAGTTTAGCATTTCCACTCCCCTATGTGGTTAACTTCCTTTTTTCTTTTACATATGTCATTTGGACATCCTGAGGTAGAGCTATTTTAAGCTGACATATTTTACGATAGGCTCAGAATATCATGCTTAATACAGAGCATGTCCCTGGTGGAGTTTCCTGCTAGATTCGATGTGACCTCAAAGAATTCTGCTTCCTCTGCTTTCCAGGAAGGATAACAAGAGACTATGTGCTTGTAAAGGTAGAAGAGATGGGGCCAGTAGAATAACACTGTAAAAATCAAGCACACTGATTCAAGCTTCCTTGGTGTTTAATTACATGAAAATCTAACTGCAGATCCTTTCAAATAGCATTGTAGAGTTGGCAGAGAGCCAGAATAAATCAGTGTGAACTGAACGTAAAAAAAAAAAATAGTTATAAGTACTTGGAAGGATGTGTGCAAAGACTTTACCGCCCACACAGGGTGCAGTGAAATCACTGTGTCCTTAAAATGTCCTACAATCCTAGGATAGCAAACTTCCTAGAGTTCCCTCCCAGAAAGCCTCAGAGCAAGAAGAAAACAAAAGACCTTGTCAGGGCCCCCAGAGAAGAAAAAACTGCAGCCTTGCCTTCCTGCCAGCCAGAGGCCCTTGCTCAAGAGCTACCTTCAATACTTCAGGGGCTGGCATGACATGGAGACCTCACAGCACCAGTGCTATTCAACCAGGACACAGCCTGAACTGTGACAGTACTCTGATTCTAGGATGTGTGAAATTCAACAAAAGAGAAAATAGAAGTAGAAAAAGAGAATGTTCTCCCACAACATGAATGTCATCTATTTGCCATGCATTAGCTGGTCAGTGGGTTTCTGTGCAGGATGTACTTGCCTTCAGATGAGCAGCACCCAGCTTCCCACCAGATGTTACTCCATGCCCTTAACTGGTTTGAATAACTTGTCATAGCAAGTGCTCTGAACCACATAAAGATCACATTCCCGCGTCCTTTCTTGTGGAGTGCCACACGTCTTTCAGTGTGGGTAGAAGATTTAATATTCTACATCCTTCTGTCTTCCCACTCTATTCTCCATAGCACCAACGACTGATTCACTGACATCTTTTGCTCCTTCAAATAACCACTCCATTTCATGCCTGCCTCATCAGAAGTGCAAATTGCTTTCTTGGGATCTGCAGGGGTTTGAATACGAAATGTTCCTTTATAGACTCGTGAGTGTTAACGCTTGGTCCCTAGCTGCTGGTGCCGTTCTGAAGTGGGGAACATGACTGGAAGAAGGGAGACACCTACAGAGGCCTTGAGCTTTGATAGTCTGGCCCTGCTTCTAGTCTGTGTTCCACTTCCTGGTTCTGGATGCAATGTGAACAGTGCTTTTTGCTTCTTCCCTCATCCCGTTCTTTCTGATGGACCACATCCCTTTAAACGGTAACCCAAACTAAACTATTCCATCCTTAAATTGCTTCATGTTAGAGATTTGGACATAACAAGAAAAAATACCTAATACATATACTGAATGTCCTGCCCCCCCCACCTTTATATTTTTGAAACTCTAATCTCCAAAGTGAAGATGGGACTTTGTGAAGTGAATTAGTCATGAGGAAATTAACTTCAAGAATGCGATTATTGATCTTACAAAAGAAGGCCAGAGAGCACCCTGTTCTTTCTACTTAGTGAAATACAATGGGAATGCAGTCGACTATGAACTGGGAAGCATTTCCTCACCACGCAATGAGTCTGCCACACCTTGATTTTAGGTATCACTCCTTGGAACTTTGAAAAACAAGTCTGTTGTTTATAATCCATCAGATCTATGGCATTCTGTCATGGCAGCCCAAACAAGCCAAAACAATTACAGCAAAGTCATGCATATATTTTTCCTTAGTTATGCATGCATTTGATATCATAATTAAAAATCTGTTGTTTAATCAGAGGTTGAAAACGTTTATGCCCAACTTTCTTTTACAATTCTCAAAGTATAACTTTTTCCATTTTTTAGGTCATTGACCCATTTTGAATTAAAATTTGTTCAAAACTTAGCTAAAGCAATAAGACAAGTAGCAAGTAAAAGGGATACAAACAGGAAAGGAAGAAGTCAAGGTATCCCTGTTTGCAGATGATAAGATTCTACACATGATAAATCCCAATGATTCCACCAAGAAATTCTTAGAGCTGATAAGCACTTCAGCAAAGTATCAGGCTTTAATTTCTGCTTATTTTACCCTTCACAATGTATCTACCACATGCTGTGAAAATGAGATCAATGAAAAATCAAAAAGAAATGAATCAGCTGAGTACAATGTAATCATAACAAAACTTATAAACATCGAAAAATCAGTATATTTTTCTTGTTATGTCCAAATCTCTAACATGAAGCAATTTAAGGATGGAAGAGTTTAGTTTGGGTTACCGTTTAAAGGGATATGGTCCATCAGAAAGGAATGAGGAAACAAGCAAAAAGCACTCTTTATATTTATCAAGGGAAAAAACAGAGAGAGAAATGAGAGAAGCAATCCCATTCATCATAGTCTTGAAAAAAATACATTGGAATAAACCTGGCTACATTTCTTAAAACACTGAAGAAAGAAGTTGAAGAAGATACCAGAAGGCAAGAAAAATCTCTCATATTCATGAATTGGTAAGAATAATGCTGTAAAAATGATAATCCTACCAAAAGCAATTTATAAATTCAATATAATCCCCATCGAAATTCAAAATGGAAAAAAAACAGTCTTAACATTCATATAGAAGCACAAAAGGCCCCAGATAGTCAAAACAATCCCAAGCATTAATAACAGTGCTGGAGTTATCACCATATCTGATTTAAGGTTATAATACAAAGCCATAGTTACTAATAGCAAAACAGACACATTGATCAGTGGATTAAAATTGAGAATTCAGATATAAGTCTATTTTTATCTTTAACCATCTGATTATTGACAAAGTTGTCAAGAAGCACATTGGAGAAAAAGCAGCATCTTCAACAAGTAGTGTGAGATGTCCACATGTAGAACAAAGAAACTTGAACCTTCTCTCTCAACCTTGCACAGAAAAAATAATCAATTCCAGGTGGACCAAAGACCTCAATGCTAAACCTGAAACTTTGAAACTTCCAGAGGAACCAGTAGGCAGTACACTTCAAAAGGCTAGCTTTAGTAAGCACTTTATAAATAAGGCCCCATCCACACAGGAAACAAGGACACAAATTGACAAGTAGAACCTCACAAAATTAAAAAGCTTCTGTTCTGGAAAAAATATCTGTTAACTCAATGAAAGCAGTCTACAGAATGGGCTTTGCCAGCTAAATAACTGACAGAGAATTAGTGTCCAGAATATATGAAGACCAAGAAAATCAAACATCAGCAAAGCAAACAACTTAATTTAAAACAGATTGTCAATTTGTATGTGGTGAAGGTAAATTTCCATCTTTCATGTCAGCATACCCATCACCGCAACCCATTTATTGAAAAGACTGCTACAGTTGATATTCACCTGTGATCCTAGAACTCAGGAGACTGAGGTAGAACTCTTATGAGTGAGGACAGGTAGGCTTTCCTGGACTACCTTAGCTAGACTGCTCTACTCATAGCAGAGCTAAGTCATAAACTATAGTAAAAATTTCCTTCTCTGTGATTTCAATGTAATCATGTCTGTTGCACTCAAAAAGTAGTGTTCCTAATAATGATATCAAATGAGTTTGCTCCTATCCTGCTCCCCTCTTATTTATACAACCCCTGACATATGTCAATATACTACTTATATGATCACAGCTTTTTTGGTACTTCTTTAAAAATAAATTTTATCAGATTCTCCCTGCACGAACCACAAGCTCCACAGTAAGATCTTAGTAAACACTTGTTTGAATTAAATTGTCTTAAATTGCTAGTATATCCAAATAATAAATAAAATATGAATTATTGTCATTGTAAGTGAATTCTAGATAAAAAGTATGAAACTTCAATTAGTGCCTTTAGTGTAAGTTCCCCAAGTTCTGAAGTATTAAGCTTGTGCAAGATGTTTATACCACATGAAATACAGCTTAAGGTAACTCCTTCATGGCTTTACTGTACTCAGAATTAGCTCTGGAAATGGAAAGTAAATATTTTATTCTTCAATAATTGTACTAAAATTTTTCTAGCTGGTTCTAAATGAGAAGCGTCTGGCTCTAGTTAAAGAATTTCCCTCACGTATTTGTTCCTAGCGATCACGCACATAACAAAGACTTACCATAACCAAATTGAGAAAAGGATTTGGACTGAGTTATTTACATCCCCATAAGCCACAAGCCACAAAGGTGTTCTAGAAGCCTGCCTATTTCAAAAGCGTCCCCTGCCAGGGCCTGTGGAGCATATGCTCTGATTGGGGTCTTTGACCCTAATATATCAGCTTCTGGATCTTGGTGAAATTGTTGCAACTCTGATTAGGGTCTTTGACCATATAAATCAGCTTTGGGATCTTGGTGCAATCATTGCATCCATGTGAGAAATTTTATACTTAGAATGATTCTTGAAAGTTATTGATTTGCAGAGATTTCTAATACCCTGGCCAAGTGAGATCATTATCACAAATTAAATAGGCTGTTTGTACATTATTTGTTGACAGACTAACTCACAAGCAAATACACAAAAGACAAAATGGTAGCTTCTAAGCTCCAGGAACAGATATGGATTCTTCAAACTATTATCTTTTGGCAAAATATTTCTGGTTTGCTAGAGAGCTCACCACAGGATAGCAACTGGCGAGGTAAGCTCTCTATATAGGATCATGAATTGAATGCTGTCTAATAAATGGTACCAGTATATTCTCAGGCATCTTTAACAAAGCTATAAGCAGGTATAACAGTAGGTAACATATATTAAGCTATTGGTAGGGGGTGGAGACAGAGACAGAGAATTGAAGAAAGAAAGCTGAAACATTTTAAGACACAAGTAATTTACTTAAATAAGTTTTTTACACTCTGAGTAGCCACTACTCTTGGGGATTTTCCTCTGACTCGTGATGTGAGAAGCGAGAGGCACAAGGTTGATATACACATTTTTCTTCCTTGGAACTATCTCTGTTTCTAGCCCTCTCATGAAAAAAAAATAGAAGATTGACTTCACTAGTGTGCCATCCATTTATATTTTGATATAAACAGAGCACAGTTCTAGGCCAGTCCTGGAAACCATGGGAAGCAGTGACAAGCAGCCTTTTACCCTGCTGACCCTTCTCAGTGGCCATGGATGACAACACAGAAAGGATATCAATCACCATCCACTTGGTAAAATAGGGTCAACTAACACAACAAATGCATACTCCATTCACTAACACACAAGTGGCTTACAACAAATGCATACTCCATTCACTAACACACAAGTGGCTTTCAACAAATGCATACTCCATTCACTAACACACAAGTGGCTTACAACAAATGCATACTCCATTCACTAACACACAAGTGGCTTACAACAAATGCATACTCCATTCACTAACACACAAGTGGCTTACAACAAATGCATACTCCATTCACTAACACACAAGTGGCTTACAACAAATGCATACTCCATTCACTAACACACAAGTGGCTTACAACAAATGCATACTCCATTCACTATGGTCCTGGCTCTGGGCAACTAGTTTTGCTGTGTGTTTTCTCAGTCTTGTGTCCAAAGGAAATAATAAGCCTCTATCCAGTATGCTGCATCTTGTGTCATAGAGAAGAGTGGCAAAATTGAAGTTCATAGTGAACTGCTTAATTTGGACATATATGTATTAAGACTTGTCACATTTTATCAGTCTGAACACATTACATGGACAAGCCTAATCAATGCTCTCTACAGGTAGGCTATGCAATTCTATGGCAAGGGAATATGAATAGTTAGGAAAAGATGCCTAATCTACCAAATACAATACCCATCCTTGTTCATTTTGACTATATAAAGGACAGCATTCAGGAGGTGATTCAAAACCAATGCATAATAAGACCAAAGGCTTAACTGGAGAACTGATACAAGAATCATGAGGGAGAATTATATATAGACATTTCAAAATAGAACAGATGTGAGGGCAATTGTGCCCAAGTAGAGTGTAAAGAAAAGCTGAGAATCAGAAGTACCATTAATACACAGCAATTAGTCTATCTCTAGCAGGAATCTATCTTCCAAGCCAATTGCAATGAACTCTTTCTGTCCACAGTGAACACATTTTTCTTCCTTGGAACTATCTCTGTTTCTAGCCCTCTCATGAAAAAAAAATAGAAGATTGACTTCACTAGTGTGCCATCCATTTATATTTTGATATAAGACAGTTCTCCATCAGGTCACATGGATACACAACATGCTTACACATGCATATCCATGGTCTCAATATATTATTCCACATCCTTTGGTAAAAGGGATCAGCTAAGATCAGCTGGTAGGAATGGAGGAGGACTACAGTTCTTGCCACAGTAGAAAAAGAATTAGGAATGATTATTTGCTCTGTATTCAGAAAGCATCGTCTTCTTTAATAGTCAGTGTGCCCCTGATACTGTGTGAGGCTGGAGCTATGAACTCAAAGTAGACATGGGCCTTTCCTTTAGAAGATTGAGATTTGGTGAAATGGATAATCATGAGTTAAAATAACCTAGGGGCTGCTGCTAATGACAAGGGAAAAGCATTTTTTCATATTTTTCCAAAAATATATTTATTTTTCAAAAACAAAAATCAGATAAGTTTTTGGCAGTCAAATTTCCCAGAGACCAATCAGAATTTGCATTCCAGCGTAGTGTGAAAGTTGAACATCAATAATTTCATTGTTAACAATAATTAGCTATAACAAGTCAGTCACTTTGTTTTTTTCCCTAATTTAATAAGTTTGATTCTTACCCCCAATGGCAGTGAATGATTCTAAATACAGTGAAGATATGAAGATGTCACCATGCTGCCACAATCCAAGCATGAAGTCATTCCAGATCTATGTGGACAGTTTTGAATATTACCACTGAATCTTCCAGATTGTTAGCTCACAGCTGGGGCTTCTCATTCCATCTCTGGTTCACATATTCCTTCCCAAGTTTTGTGGTTGAGTACAGTATGTGCCTTCTGAATTATTTCCCACGTCCACTGCCCTCTTGGTATTTGTGTCCTTTAGGTAACTTCCTTCTCTCAAGTCTGAGATGGATCTAGTAACTTGCTTCTGTCAAACAGAATACAGCATAGTATATCACTTCCAGGACTGGGTTACTGTGTCATACGTTTCTCCTTCTCTTGCTGGGTCAAACAAAGAAGAAATCACAGGAAACTAAAACCTCAGTGTAACAAATATTGGATGAAATTGGGCCAATGATGATAGGAGTGAGCCTAGAAGTAGATTTTTTTTCCAGTTGAGTCTCAATAAGAATGCAGTCTGGTCAGAAACCCAAAGACAGAGGACTCAGCCAAATATGTCCAGATTCCTAATCTACAGGAGTTGTAGAGTAAGAAAAATGTACTTTACAGCTGCAAATTCTTGGGTAACTTATTGTGCAGTGATAACTAATAAAATAAAATAAGCAAATACAAATTAATATTATTTTCCTTTTTTGTCCTTAATATCAACGAAATTTTCTTACAAATTTTTGTTTCTTTCTCTTTTCTTTTCTTTTTTTCTTTATTTTCTTTCTTTATTTCTCTTCTGCTTTTTCTTTTGAAGCTAGGAATTGAATCTACTTCCATGAGCATTCTAGACAAGTATTCTGCCACTCACCTAGATAACTAGTCATTTTTTTCAAATTTTTAAAATTTTTTGAGATAAAGCCTTGTTAAGTTTTCTAGGCTACCCTTGGACTTACTCAAAAGACCAGGTTAGCCTCAAACTTGCAATCCTCCTGTCTCAGGCCTTGAGAATTTTCACTCAAATTTTCTCACAATTCTACCAGTTTTAAGAAAAAATGTGCTCAAACGAGTCTTCTTGCCCTAAGAGAAGGTGAGAGACAGATAGAGCTAAGTCACAGAGAAGCATCCAATTCCCAGACGGTCCACCAAATCATGAGAGAGTCACTAACATGTGTCTTTGACCTTGTTATTTTTTAATACATGTCTGTGCTCACAGTTGATTGACAAGTGCTGTGTTGAAGATAGAGGGTGGGAAACTGAAAAACTGCTCAAGTTAAAAACATCTTGCATGTAAATAATAAATCAAATAAAGAAAGCTATATACATTTTCAGACAATGTCCAAGTAATTTGATCAATTTTCCTACCCTTGTAACTCTAATAGCTTATGATTTGTAGTGGTTAACACACCCAACAAGTTATGAGAAGAAACTGGATTCCAGTTCATCATTTGTCTTAGTGAGTTATCAAAATATACTACTCTATTTAAATGAAAAGTTCCTTCTACTCTGAAAAGCATTCTTCTTGAATTTCTATTGACCTGGTGACTACAAATCAACAAAGAAAGAACTCCATTTGATGATTCAGGGGAAGGATAGCTCTTAATTGATGACTGGTTAGAGGCTGGCTCTAGCAGGCAAGCTCCTCCCCCGAGAATCTCATGAGTATGTGAAGACAGCCAAGAATTTGGCTCATGACTATTTTATCACCGTCTGTGGAAATCCAGCCTTGCGTAGACTGAATTATATTGGAACTAGATTCCTGCTCAAGCTTCCCTATCTTCATTATTTTGGTTTGTACGGTACTATTTCTGTCTAATTTTTATCCCATAGTGTTTATGCTTTCAGCTGACCTTCTGAGCACATTTCTTCATATTCTGTTTAAGTTATACATTCATTCCTAACCACATCAGAATGTTTTGTAGAGTCAACCAGAGCCTCTCTGACTATCCGCATCCTGGACAAATGTGTTTTTATGAGCTGTCTACTTTTCAGGCTTATGTGGAATGGATAGTCAAGTGTTTTAAAATTTAAAGCATCAGGGAAAATGTTTACTACTCAAACTCCTTGGCAAATAAAGCACTTGCAATTGTGATGTGGAAATACTCTTCCCTTGAAATGCAAGTCTATGCTTTAATTGCTATAATTATCCCTCAGTGAAGGGTTAGTATAGATTTCCCAGCTGTACCAGCTACAAGGCATGCTGAGACCAAGATCAAGGACAAACTGAAAACTTGTTTTTGGAATAAACAAAAATGCAGTTCCCAGAAGATGATCTAAGAAGGAAAAGCAAAGGTGCAAGGTTTATCCCTGGGTAACTGTGGATAAGGAGAAACCACAGGGTCTTGTCAGTGTCACTGGTGCGCTCCATTTAAGCAGGACCCAGCAGAGCACAAGTGTGTGCCCACCTCCAGGCCTGAGGGGACAGAGCAGTTAGGAAGAACTGGCTTACGTGTCTCATATTCCTTCCCTCCCTTTAAAAACGACCCTTCATCTCCTTTATAAGTACTCACCCTTCAATATTTAAAAGTCAGAGCAAGTGGAAACCCAATGATTATGCCTTAGACTCAGATAGAGAAGACCCTTGTCCACTGTTATGTAGCCGAAGAGTGGCACCAGGTACCAACCCTGGCTTTCTCATGTGCACCACAGAAAAATGGAAATGTCCTATGCCTCAGAAGGAACAGGAAAATGCTAAGTAAGGGCTAGTAGAAAATCCCTCTGCTCCTCAGCTACACAGCAAGCTGGGATCCTAGTGAGAATCCAGGAGACCAGTACAAACCTAGTGACTGGAAACCATTGGTGATGAGACACTGACGTCCTCTCCAAGATATTGAACTCTTGGTTACTACTATATAGAAAACGTCAAACCTGAAAATCAGACTGGATGACTTCATAGTGGAACAAAAGGTCAATAGAAGAATGAGGGAGATGGGGGCCAGAGACAGGAAGAGTTGTTCCTACCAGTTGTCCAGTGGTTATTCATTAAACCTCATGGAGATGCAGGCAATGGCTGGACCACTAAGGGCTCCAGCAGTCAGATTATTAACTTTTAACTGCACCAATAAAAAACAGGAAACATTTGCAGGTATTTTTCTTATCTTCCACAAAGGATGAAGTACAACAAATATTAACATGAACAGAAGTTCCTTAATCTAGCATGCTACAAGCATAGAGGAGGACAAATTTGGGTCTATAAGAGTTCAGGAATGTGGCTGGAGTATGTAGCTTATTAGTGGTGTGCTTGTTTAGCATGCCTAAAGCCCTAGATCACATCTTGAGTGCCAGAATTGGGTGGGGATGGGGAGAAGAAAGAAGAGGAGGAAGAAGAAGAAATGAGAGAAAGGCAGAGGGGAGGGAGGGAGGGAGGGAGGGAGGGAAGAAGGAAGGAAGAAAGGAAGGAAGGAAGGAAGGAAGGAAGGAAAGAAGGAAGGAAGGGAGGGAGGCAAAATAATTATCTGAAGTTCAAGATCACAGTTATGCATAATAAGACAAACCAGCCAGGGAAGATTAGACCCTGTCCCCAAATAAATGAAGAGCCAAACAAACCAACTGAAACTCTTTCTAGTCTCCTGCTTCACCACTCTGGAATGCAAGATGCATATGATGGGGATAAATGGATGAAAGATGTATGAGGGGAAATCCAGCCAAAAGAGAGGAGAAAGAGAACAGGAAATGTTTCCATCTGTGACATGGGTGAGCAGAGAGTTCATTATGACAAGTGTCTAGGTCAAACCGAGAAAGACAAAGTCCAGCATGACCTCATGTGTGCCTAAGATCTGGAAAAGTCAGTCTCAGAGACAGACTGTAGAAGAGTGAGGATGAAGCTGTAGCTAACATTCAGAATGGCAGCTACTGGAACCAGTAAGGGGCACTGTGAGATGCTGGTCAGAGAGATCACATTTCTCTTACAAGATGGATCAGTATGGAAGATGCAAGCATAATGACTAGTACAGTAGCACTGCATTATATGCTTGGGGGATTACTAATAGAGTAGAACCTGAAGGTTCCCACTACAAGAAGATGCTTAACTGTTAAGTCACTATGTAAAAATGGTAACTGTATTTAAAAAGGCTTAAGTTAACTTGATTGTGATGATCTTACAATATGAATACATAAAATATATTTACTTTAAATACATGCAATTTTAAATGTCAGTTAAGTGTTGATGAAGTTTTTTTTTCAATACACTTGCAGTAACTTCAGGTATCAAGCTGTATTCCAGATGAGAACACAGGAAGAGGGAAGAAGACACAGAGCATTCTTACAGAAAGTTCCTTTGGTTTCCATAGACTGGTATTATTAATAAAATCATGGTGTATTTTTTTATTCTACTGAGAAACTAGGTAAACTTGCTCACCACTTTATTTTTCTTAATATTATTTTGACAGTTTCACTGACATATATAGCATAGCATTAATACATATTTCTAGTTCATTTCTATATTCAAGTTTTTATGCAAATTTATAGAATTCTATGACTGTCACAAAAAATCCAATTTTATTGTATTTATATCCAATCAAAAGACTTATGGTGTCTGCCTTTGCTCTTCAGTTCCTGCCTCGAGCCCAAGGCTGAAACTCAGTCTGCAGCCCAAGCTGGCCTAGAGCTGCCCCTCCACTGCCAGTGCTGGGATTACAAGACTGTCCCAGCAAGCCTGCTCAAACATTCCTTACATGTTTGTGACTTATTCGTATGTCTTCCCCGGTGAAATGCCTATTCCTGTTCTCTGCCTGCTTCTTAATAAGGTTGTTTATCACCTTTGAGTTATGAAACATTTTCATTATTCTGGATATGAAGCTTCTGTCAGATAGGTAATTCAAGAATACTTTTGAGTCATTTCTCAAGTCCGTGGTCTATCTTTTCATTTTTAAATCATGTCTTTTGAAGCATAGTAGATTTACACTTTACATCTGAAGTTCACTCTGTTTTTATCTCTTGATTCTCTGCTCTCATCTTTCTACTTCGAAGGGAGAACCGCAGCACAGGAGAACCGCAGCACAGCACCAGCCCCAAGATACAAGAGTCCCATACACAATGAAGTTGGCCCCCACCACAACCAGGTTCTTTTACAAATGAGGAAAATAAAAGGGGTTGAAGAGCAGTCATCTGGGAAGCCATTAGAATCCTCTCCCGTGTGTTTTTGGCAAGGTGATCAGAAGGAATCTGTTTCTCTCTGATCACAGAGCAGCTTCAGGGCATTTAGCCACAAGACCTCTGTTGAAGACATAGCACACACTCCACTCTCGTGTCCCTAATCAGTTAAGCTCCTGGTCATGGGTCCACCTAGATTGACCTAATGGGCTCTGCCCAGAGGCCTCCCCGCTCCCCCGCACTGGCTGGCTTTGCTGCCCTTGGGGTACAGAGGTTCAGGACAGTATGTGAACCACAAGGCCTCTGAAAGCCCAGGCATTCTGCCATCCAAAGCCACTCACATCTGTGCAGGCTGATGGGAGGGGGAACACCACAATGCTCCTATTTGATGTGACATGCATCACCTGCGATGCAAGAAGGGATGAAGACCAGAAGCATGGAGGCAATGTAGCAGTTCCGCAGGTGACATGCCTGAAGCCCGACATACCTATGAGGACTCCTGCCACTACTCAGGGAAAAAAGACGGTAACTTGCCCTTGGAGGACTGACAGGGGCTGCAGAGACACACACCCAAGAATCAGCACGAATACACACAGGAGATCTTATCAACAAACAAGCAGGATGACTGTCTCTGAATCAGCAAAAGGCAACAGCCAAGCTAGGCTTTAGGAATGTTTTTATAGGGCAGGGTCTCACAGCTGGAAAGATACTGGGATGGAAAGGGAGGCTCACCCCAGGGTGGATGAAAAGTCCTCGGAAGAATGCGCCAGTTTATCTTAGCTACAGGTATATTGGGAGCTGTGTAGAGGCTGCACACAGGGTAGGGGCTGTGGAGTTGTCCTTGGGAGGACAGAGCTGTTATATCTGAGTGAGCTGGGAACTGTGAAGGGTTCTTTGTCTGAACTCACACATGGGGAAGGGCGGAGGCAGCTTGAGCCATTTTGTGTTTAACATGCCTAATATCTAACAGAGAGAGTCAGCCAGTCTCAGGCATTGAAGCAATACATGAGGCCTGTGGATGGCACAATCAGTGTTGGAGAGAGGATGAGCAACGGCCTCCTGCAGAGGAATATTTCCTCCTGCTTTTCAGTGTTGTCAAAAGCACAGAGAACAAGGCGAGGTCAGATGAAGAGCTGTCTGACACATCCTTAACCTTTACTTCTTGTCCCAACTGACCCATTTAGATCGCAGCTCCATCTCATTTTGCACGGATTCCTTAGGAGTACAGGAAGACGGGATCACTGTGACACATGTCTGTCACCAAGCTCTAGTTCAATGAAGCATTGGATTCTAAACGATGCATTGTGGGCGAGGTGAGAAGAAAAACATTTTCCCAGAGCCATACGGATATAGCTTTTGGTTGATTAGTTTTGAAAATGGTCCAAAATAAATTAGTACTTAATAAAGCAAGACAACCAGATGTCAGGTTTAATGGGGAGTCACGGAGCAATGGGAAAATGTTATCAAGAGCTGGTAGGCCAGGGAACGGAGGGTGGGGCCCTGTGGCTGAAGTGGTGGTTTTATACATGGTTGCAGATCCACTTTCCCAAGAGCAGAAACTCTAAATTATATAGGGAGAGGGCAAACTGCACGGAGCATGTTGGAGGGGGGATTTTATTGTAATCTCAGAAAAATATTCAACTTGAACATCAAAGCCAAAGCCAGAAGAGAGATTTTTATGAGTTCATTTCATTTTGTTTTGTTTTTGTTCCAGGCTGCCATGGAGCTTTTGATCTTCCTGCCTCAGTCTCCCCAGTAGTGGGATGACAACCACACTGAACTTGATAGATCTCAATAATAGTGTTCTCCAATAGTAAGTTCAAATTTCATTGTAGAATTAAAAATTGTTCGTTTCCAGGTGCTCCAAATAAAAGCCCTGTAGATTCCCATGACAAACAAAAAGAGAAACTGTGTGAACAGCACATCAGAGTATGTGTCCTAGTGGAAAGGAGATGTGACAGGAAAAGATTCCCTCCACCAAAAACAGAAATTCAGACTCCATTGTTAGTGACCAGAAGTGATAGAAGCCAAGTGGGAGAGCAGATGTGACAAGACAGGACACTACATGGCATGGTGGGATATAATGTGATATATTCTTGCAGGAGTAACTCTGGAAAAATTTCTCAGATACCAGTTAGGGTAGAAAAGAGGAGCTTTAATTTCATTAGTGATCCGGAGTGGAGATACTTCTCCAAAATGTTGTAGTAACAAATTTAATTTGCATTTGCATTTTATAGTGAAGTGGAGGAAACAAGCAAAATGAAATGTTCAGAAATAGAAACAACTACTTAGCAATAGAGTGTAGGCTGACCATAGACTTCTTAGAACTTTACATGACTCTTAAGGGCTACTAAATAACACAGGTTCAGGTCAAGGGAATGGGGCAAGTCTTAGGGATTCAGGAACTCTTCCTTTTAAGCCATACTTAGCAGTAATTTCCTAACTTATGTTTAAATCTTGTTTAGCAGTAACTCAACGGTTTATATTTTTTCATCTAGATAGGAGTCACTGTGACATAATATGTCACAACATGACATTATGTGATGTGATGTGTGATGCAGCACAATATGACATGGTACAATATGATATGACATGATGTGATATGTGATGCAACATGGCACTATATGACATGACAGGGCATGATGTGAAGTGATGAGATATATGATGTAAAAGCATGACATGACATAACACACTATGATATGGGATGATATGATGTGATATGATCTATGATGCAACATGATGTGCTACAATATAGCACAATATAATAATACCATGATCTAGCATGACACAATATGCAATATGTTGCAGTATTACTATGATACAACATGACGCAGTATGACATGGTATAATGTGATACAATATGGTATATGAGGTGACAGGACATGGCATGATATGATACAGCATGATGTAAAATGTATTTGATGCAACATGGCACAACATGACAAAAATGAGATGTGCGATGCAATACTATGCGACCTGATATAACACCGGGTGATGTGATGTGATATACTATATGATGATGTAACATGATGTGACATTATATAATATGACATAGCATGAAATGATCCAATCCAATATGATACACTCTATGTTATGATATCACCATAATATTATGACGTGGCACAGTTGTTGTATGGTGTTTTCCCTCTTGGCACACCTTAATCCTATCTTAAACTTTGGCCTAAGTCAAACCGAAAGAAAATGTCGTTATAGCAATTTGAAACATCCAATATTGAAAGAAGGCTCAGCAGGTGAGCTGATCTTTGGGCTCAAGAGGTCCCTGAAACTAGTAAGATTCAAGGTGACTTCTCCACAAGGTGAGGAAAAGCATTGAACAACTGCTGGAGAAAGATACCCTGGCCAGACAAGCAATCTGAAAGATACACTAAGCAGTCCAGAAGTCTGGAGGAGACTCTCCTAAGAGCAAGTCCTGTTGCAGAGAGCTCTAAGGCTGCAGCTTCCATGAGTCTCATCCGTGTTGGAGTAGGATTTTTGGTGATATGGCTGCTTTTGAGTCATGCCTGCTCCTGTATGTAGCTCTCATCACTCTCCTATAAGCAACCCCAACAAATGCATTGGTTCATCACGTTGGACTTTAGCATAATAGTTACAAATAGTTACAAATTCCTGTCTGAGATAGACAGATGTCTATGTGGCATCTCCCTAGGGAAAGTGTGATGTAATAACATGATAGGATATGGCACGATATGATTTGACAGGATATGGTGTATGATGTAACACAATATGGATTGCATAATGAAATATGATATAATACTATATCTAGATGATAGTACATGACGTGATGAAATGCCACACAGCGTGGTATGATATAATATAATGTGATATGATATACTACATTATATGATATGACACATATGATATGTCACATAATATGGCATGACACTATACAGCATGATGTTCATCCCCATGATGACATCTGTACTAAAAACAGTCACACACTGGCTCAATGACTCTTTCACATATGTTATTATCAAATGCCTCCCTGATTTCTCTGACAGCTCAGACAGCGTTCTGCTGAGTGGCACGAGGACACATAGCAGATGAACTGTTCCTTCCCTGGGGCAAGAGAGATGGCAGTTTGCTGACAGCCGGTGCTGCTGCAGGTGCTTGGCGGATTTACTTTATTCATTCCTCTGAAGAACCATGGAATGGATTTGTTACTATGGTTGTTTATGAATGGTTGAAAGCTTCCTAGCCCATGAAGCTGCTCAACTAGGAGTAGATTCTCCTTCCATTTAGATCCAAGTCCCTTCCTCATAATGATTCCTACCTAGACTAAAAGGTAAAATCAAACAACATGCGTAACACCAAGTAAAATAAGTGTGGGTAGGATGATCCCTGTGCTGCTCCCAGCCTGCCCAGCATTTTTCTCTATGCTCAGTGTGCTGTCCTTTCTTTCTCCCCTGCAGAGATGCTGCAACAAGTGAAGACGTGCTACTGCCATCTTCATTTTTTAGTACAAGGAGATTATGGGAGCCTAGGGCTACTCCTCTCCAAGTGCATCCCTGTGCCTCAGGGCTGTCCTTAGAGGGGAAAACAGCACACGGAGACAGAAGTTCATGAAGCAGAAAGGCATTAGATAGGGAATCATTCAGGTACTGCTGGGATGCTGAACGTCTATGCTGGGTTGGAAGGGGTGGTATGTCCAGGTAAGGTGAGGATACAGAGGAAGAAGTTTAACCTAAACGGATTTCTCTCTGTTACCCTTCCATTACTCTCTGTCTTCAGTACTTAGAGGGTTTAATTCCTGCATACTACTTGTTTACAAAACGATAAGGTAGAATAAGATGCTTTTTTGCCAGAATAGCATTCATAAGGCACCAAACCATAGCTGGCAAACAATGGGTCAAACAAATGAAGGAATTAGGAAAGCTGGGAAATGGATAGTGGACCAATAATAATGTCTAGCAAAAACCCAGAAAATATGACTAAAAGTACTTAAGGGAAATAAGCCCCTAAGTAAAGTAATATAAATCAGATAACAGTTTTTAAATAGAAATTTCATTAATTTTTAAATCTTATGTATTTTGCATTTTAACTCTAAATTTGGACACATATATTAATCAATTGTGCATTTGAATTTATTTAGTATTTTATACCTTAACTGATGAATTAAATCAATAATTCATTTTACAGTTGAGTATACCATAGACTCAATGAACTAAAGTATGAACATACAACTAACTTGCCTGGTTCCTGTAGATAAAACCTGTTGGGAGAGGGCAGAAGCAAGGACCAAGGAGCATCCTGGATACCGGGAGATTCCAGACTTGATATGAAACAGTAGGGAAGCAGAAGAGCAGCCTGTGGGAATGGAAACGTAGCTTGACTCAGCCTAAATATGGATCAGATGTAAGAGAGATGCCACTAGGGTAGAGAGATACTGGCAGTATGGAAGGCCGGGAGAGAAGGAAAGGGGATACCAAGAGTGAAGGCAGCCTGAGGCAGCTGGAGAGGTGCCCACAGTACAGACAGCCTGAGTGAGACTTGGAAAGATCACATTCTGACATCAAGATCAGGGCCCTATCACAGCTGGGTCAGCCATGCCATGGGCTGGTTACACCAACTCATCCTTCTCAGTCTTCCTCAGTGAAATGAGAGTCAGGACAAGGCACACGCAGTGCACTCTGAATTCTAAAGCTTGACCATTTTCCCAGGCAGAAGCATCAGGTCCTGCCCTGGACTGTGCACATGAATATGGACATGATTGATGGCCCCACGTCTTAGTTGCTTGTCTCATTGCTATAACAAAGTCCCTGACAAAAGGAATTTAAGGAGAGAAGTATTATCTCAAGCTGGAATATGAAGCAATGAGTTGTGTCCACAGTCAGAAAGCAGGAACGGTAGAGCTCAGATGGCTATCTCCTTTTTACTCTGTTCAGGACCCACCCAGGGAACAGTGCTGTTGACAATTGAGTCAATTCAACTTAATCAGATAATCCCTCACAGGTAGGCCCAAGACCTTGGCTCCCAGGACAAAGTAAGTCCTATTGCATTAAGGATATTAACCAATACACCATGAGAAGGATTTGGAGGATGGACCATGTGCTCAATGCCACAGTGGAGAAAGGACGCCTTGAAACCAACGCAATGTGGCCAGAGAGAACACCACAGTTTGGACAAGCAGATGAGAATCTGGAAGCGGAGCATAGGAGCCACCGAAGACTTGTGAAGCAAATAGGACTGACATAATCCAACCGTCACATAGTGAGGTGCCCATCCCAACCTCACTGCAGGGAGATGTGGGAAAGGCGAGATGAAATGAAAGCCACTAGAAAACTGTTAAGGAACTCCAGATAAAAGGTGCTTAAATGGGGCTGGAGAGGTGGCTCAGGGGTTAAGCCTCTGCCTTGCAGGTGGAAGGTCCTGAGTTCGGATCCTACACCCCATGTATAGATGCTTGGCGGAAGCCAGGGCAGTCTGTGTTTCTGGTCCTGGTAGGGCGGAGCCTGTGAATCCCCAGGCAGAGTAAACGGGGAAGAGGTGGAGGCGGCCCATGGTGGTTCTACACACACACACACACACACACGCGCGCGCGCGCGCGCTCATACACACACAATTGAATAAATAATAAATAATAAAAAATTTAAAAAAGAAAGGTGCTTAAACTAACAGCTTACAGAGAAGTAGACAAAGAAAATAAAGGACGGTGATTTTAGTAAACAATAATGTGGCAGCACCTCCTGGGAATAGTCTTCTCATTTTTATTCATATCACAGTCTCCCTCACCTGTCCACCAGCCAGCTCAACTGCGTACCTGCTTAGGTGCTAGATCTCTGATCTGCCACTGGGGTATACTACATGAGGTGTATTCTGTCCTAGGACTTCAGTTGATCATTGCATCCTTCTCTTCTTTTGACTTCATTTGCTCTCACCTCCCCTGATCAATTCAAGCAAAAAAATAACTTACCCAGCATGCTCTGCCCTCAACACATCCACTGTGTTTCCTGAACAGCATCTGTGAGGCAGTCTGAGTAAATCAAGGAATCAAAACCATCTCAGATTGGTTCTCCAGAAGACAGAGATGGAGCTTGGTGTGCAAAGTACCTACAAAGGAATTCCTATGGGGTCAACCCCCATGGAACAAAATGGAAACAAGAGAAGGTAGAAGAAGCCATGGTATAGTGTGTATCTAGTGAAACCTCACACACTCATCTGGGGAGATCTAGAGCTAAACTGAGACTTGGCCCAAGCTTGTCTGGAGAGACCTCATCCATCCACCTGAAGAGCTCTAGAGCTAAACTGGACTTAACTCAAGTTCATCAGGAGAGGCCAGGAATACAAGTTTGTTAAGGAGTAGCAAGATCCTGGTGAAGGTGCACTCTGTAGTTGAGGCAGTGATTTAATTGACTGACAAATGGACAATGTCCACCCACAGGAGCCCCTGAGGCAGGGCAGCAGGCCCTTCCTTGAAAGGCAACTTGGGTAGTATCCTGTGTCCTCCACAGTGCCCTAGAGAAGTCTCACCAGTGACAGTTGGAGAGTGAATACTGCTCCTGTCTCATTTGTTGGAGCTCTTATTCCAATGCACAGTCTGTATGGTTCTCCAGCCCTTCTCATTTGCTCTGAGGCGCGGTGAGAGCATGCTCAGTCTCACCACACTCCTTGCACATTGCCTCCTTTCTTTTTCCCAAGGTTGCTCTGGGCTTCCACTAAAGAACAAAGTGCATTCACATCTCTAGTTCACGGAGAACTGAACCAAAGGCATGCTCCAAAGTTTCTCTACTCATCTGCTCTACATGCCAAAAAATAAACATTTTCGAAGACATGACACATATTTCTAGGCTCTATTGTCTCTATTTCATGCATTTTATACTTGTCTTATTCCCACATTAAGACAGTTATTGAAGTAGCTGTGAATGACCTTGGCACCTGTTACTGTCTCAGAACTATAGATTGCTCACAGAAATTGCTGATTCCTTCTGTGTGTTATTCACTCTTTTTCATTCAACAGGAAGTCATCCTTGGCACTTCCTTTAGACTCAATCAAAGACAGGTCAGCGAAGCACATTTTCTAGTCATAAGTTCTGCCTATTGTAAAACCATTCTCCTCTGAATGGTTCTGTCCGGCGCCTGCTAAGCACCTTAGTGGCTGCTCGAGTGCCCATATCTGCATTCCCAGGTGCAGTTAAGGTCTCCATGTGCCCCTGGGATACTTGACTGTTGTCTATTTTTATAGGCAGATGGACAGAGAGCAGCTCTGCAAGACAAATCATGACATATGGCTAAAAGTCAGTCTATCGATTCTTGGTTGCTAGGTCAGGAATAAGGAATTCCAAGTATGGGGGTGTGACTAGGCAAGCACCCCTAACCATGAATAGCTTTTCTTTATCCTGCAAGGTGGTTCTCATTGACAGGTACATTTGATAAGAAAAAGTTTTGGGTTTGCCTTTTCTTGCTTCCTTTAACTGGTAGCCCCTGATAATTTGGTTCACTAAGAACTGAAGAATGAATAAATTGGGAAGGGGATTAAGTTACTTAGGTTTTTAGGTTCACAAATTTTAGTCCAGCTATCATAGCAAGACGTTAAGGACCATATGCTGAGAACTGCTGCCTGCATGGAAAAGATTGTCATTGAACCTGAAATTGGCTTCGTAGTAGCTCATTTAGGAGATGTTTCAAAAAAGAAAGAATGGGAAATCAGAAAGAAGGAAAAAACCCAGTCACTGGTGTTACAGATAGAGCTACCACTCTGAGCAACTGGGCTCAGTGTTAGGAATCTTGGGCAATCATATAAAAGCATTGCCCAGAATCCTTCTTCTGGTAGAAAAGTAGGCTAAGACACATACTATCAGATCTTCACTATCCAACAGCTGCATTCCATGCTAAGATGCCACTATTATGGCATTCTAAATGTGCCTATATAGATGACCAAACTTTTCCATGACATAGAAAACCTTAAAGCAAAAAAGTGGACAATTCTTTGAATGTTATCTGGGGAACTTGCTGCAGATGTCTCTCAGGTGGGCAAGGAAATGGGAAAATGTAAGATAAGGTATCCACAGTAATATGCTTGAAGGGAAAAAGGAAGACAGTGAGAAGCAGAAGCAGAAGAGGATAGGATAGCAGTTTCGGTTTTTTGGGAAGGAGCCCTGTTCTCTATCTCCTGCTTAAAGCCCAGAGTGAAAGATGATAAAGTCCATTAACTAAAACTTTGAGATCCATAGATACTGTGATCAAGTCTCTAATCATATCCTTCAACAACACCACTTCTGACTTCCTCCATGCATCAGTACTTGGGACATAGAATAGAGATGTTCACATAGAGTAAAAGTGATGTCATAGTGAACTCAGGAAGTGCTTAAAAATACCTAAAGTCAAGAAAAATGGATTTTCCGACAATTGAAAGGCCACGATGAGAAATAAGAAAGTTCATGATCTGAGAGCCATCGGTATGCATATGGACACCCTAATAGAAGTCAGGGGGGCAGTAAAGGAGAATGGAGCTGCTGAGATCACTGAGGCTGATTCCATTAGGAGTTTCTAGTTTCTTTCTCTTAAGTCAAAATGTCTAAAATCATAAATGCTTTATCAGCATATTAGTGTCTTACTTCAAGGCTACCATCATCACCAGTGCAAAAGAACACAGACTGACTGACATAAGTGACAAATTCATCCCACAGGTCAGGCTTACAGTATAGAAAGTTAAACACCAAGATAGCAGCATCCTACATTTTGAGGTAGAACTTCCTCCTTGTTTTTGGATGGCTAGCTTCTCATATTAATAAGATTATTTTGGCTATCAATAGAATAGAATTCAGAAGAAATATAATATTGAGTTACAGACACATTTAAATTTGTACTTCCCGCATAAATAGATTCTGTAGCCTGGGATGTGAATATACACATGAATACATTTTAAAAAAAATCTTAACAAATCAACATCAACAATTCTTGGGAGATTTATTTTGACCCCAAATTTGATTTTCCATACTTATTCATCCATTAAACACATATTAAATATATAAACTATTATGCCAGGCTGGAACACAATTGGCTAAGAAAGATTCATCTGTTTTCTTCCCATAGCGTTCCTATTATTTGTCTTCAAATATAAAAGAGTGATCCACTGGCCACTGCTCAGCATTGATTGATTGGGTGAAAATCAAATGTGTGCTGAAAGATGAACATTTACATTAGCTCCCTGACATTTCTACTCAATGGAAAACTGTCTTACTTCAATCACGTATGTATGCCTACATTTAAATTTATAAAGACAAAAATACTTCCTTTAAGGAAGAATATGGTCCCTAAGGGGAGTGTAAGGTATTAAAGACACTATATCAAACTGTCCTTTAAATGCTTGTCATTATACCCATAGATTGGAGGAACACTCAGCATTCAATCTAAAACTTCCCTCTGCAATGAAAAGTGTTTATTACAGGAAATTGCAAGTGGCCAAGTGCAGGAAATGAGTGACAGCTCATTGTGGACAGCTTGGCCGTCAACAAGATAGTTACCACCTCCCACCCCAAGTCTCAAGGAACATCTCAAAGGAGGGAGCAGGGATTGAAAAGATTGCAAGAGCCTGAAGGGGACAAGGATGTAGCCAGATATTACTTTCTGGACATGACAAGACTGTTGTATCCATTAAGCTGCGTATATTTCCCTAAGACCTGCACATGATTTGTCATATCAACATTTCACCAAGACAGGAGAAGGTCCCATGCCTCCTTGAGAGACAGCTGAAAGTTAATGCTGATGGAAGGAGAGTGTGGAAGATGCCTTCCTTAGTGGTGTAGCCACTGATATATATAATTCGCGCTCCAGCAAATGCCCAGGCACAAGCATCGAAGACAATCCTGATGAAATCCAGTGGGACACACATTCAAAAAGACATGAAAATAGAAGGGAGACAGGCAGGGGAGAAAAGGTTGTCATATGAAGAGAAGGAAGGATGGGATTTGGGATTAAGGTGTTACCATATCATAAATTCACTGCATTCATGTAATTCATGTATGACACACTAAAATAATTTTTTAAATTAAAAAATTTTGAATTTCCTTTCAATTACCATTACCACTCTGCTTTTAGTTATACTTTAGCAGAAAAAGAAAGACCAGGAGAAAATGTTCAATGTTTAAAACAATTACAGCTCCACTTTTTCCATTTCAAATCCGACATCCTCAAAATGAGTAAATTCAATTAAATCCTCAATTTGTTTACTAGCTGCAAGAACTCAGACTGTAGTCTACCCTACATCTCAAGTTTTTAGACTCTTCCCAAGAAGTAAACAAATAATACAAAATTTCAAGCTCTTAGATGTTAGATGGAATTCATACATGTATTGCATAGCTGTGACCAAAATACCAGGGAAGCAACTTATTTTAGCCCATGGTTTCAGGGATTGCAATTCATAATCACTTAGATCTGGGTCAAGGTTTGTTTTGAATCAGAGAATCATGATGGTCGGGACATGTGGAAGAGGAAGCACTGACTTCATGGTGGGCAAGAAGGGACTGAAGACCAGATTCAACTTTCAAAAGCACATGGCTGTGATCTCCTAAGGTTCCCAGAGCATCCCAAAATAGTGCCACTTTGACTGGAAACCAACGGTTCAACACATGAGCCTATGGAGACAGTTCATATTCAGCCATTACAGTCTATATCTGATCCCAAAAGGTTCATGGTCATGCCATAATTCAAAATTAATTCACTTCTCCTCCAAGAGTCTCCAGAGCCTTAAAGTTTTAAAATTATTCAAAAGTTCAAGGTCAAAATCTACGCTGAGATTCAAAGTAAACTCATGGCTGTGCTTATTTGTAAAACCAAGAAGAAAGTTAAACGCTTCCAAGGTTCAGTGGCACAAAGGAGAGGAATGCAGACAAAGAATGGATGAACTGAACTAAATCAAGATGTAAAGTCAAAGGGTAAACTGTAAATGCCACAGCTCCAATATCTGGCATATATGTGGGACCTGTGGTGCTGAAATGAGAGCACCCTCTGCCTTAGGCAGCATCTGATCCTGGGGCCTTCCTGTTGGCCACTGTGCTGGGCATCTCCTCTCTCCTCATTCCCTGCACAGACAGTCCACATTCCTGGCATCTCCTCTGCAGATCAGGCCTCACCCATATAGCTTCACACATCACCTTCTTGGGGACTGTCTGGAGGAATCCTCATCCTGCCACTTATCACCTGGCTTCCTAAAACTTCATTTGAAATTTGTGTGCAAGCCTCCAGGAGCCCATAACTCTTGCACTCTGTGTGTCTGCAAAACCAGCACCACACAGGCAATGCCACATAGACAACTGCCACCAAAGAGAGGCCTTCTTGGGTCTGTGGACTCTGGGTGCAGGATAGAGAGACACTAGGAACGCTTTCTTGGAAGTCCCATGCATGAAGAGCACCTTGGAGGCAGTTTTCTCAAGAGAGTCTTTCACAGTGAAGTCTCTGTATATTTGTTCCTGGGACAGGTGCATCTGGCCAGCTCCCAGTCTTTATACAGCCTACGAGCTGCTAGCAGTGAAATAAGAAAACAGCTCAAAAATATAAAAGAGCTCCTTTTCTGAACAAACTACACATTTTTCAAGTCTTTGTTCCTAATTTTTCTATAACTCTAAAATCCAGCATTACTATCCAGCAATACCTAAGCAATAGCCTGCATGCTACACTGCTTTGTAATATCTTCTACCAAACTAGTCAGTACATTCTAAATGCTGAGCAAGTGTGAGGACCTGAACGCAATCCCCAGAATCCATGGTTTTTTATCCAGGTAAGATGGCCCACCCTGAACCCCAGCACTGGGGAGACAGACATGCAGATCCTTGTGGCTCACTGGCCGCCAGCCTCACCTGTTTGGTGAGTTTCAGGCCAGTGCAAGACCAAAATACGAAAAAGTGCTCTCTCTCTCTCTCTCTCTCTCTCTCTCTTATCCACCTGCCCAGGGAATGGTCTTACCTACTAGGACTGGGTCTTCCTACATCAATTAGGTAATCTTCCATAGTCTTGCTTGGGAATTGCCTTAACCAAATAATTCTTCTTAGGTATAACCAAAGGATTGATCCTCTATTGTCAAGATGACACCCGTATCTTCTCGGCTGCACTTCTTGACTCTGTCTGGAAATCATTTGCCTGGCAGGGTAGCAGTGCAGTATGCAAAGATACAACCACGGATGTGGGCTTTGCCTTTGGGCCAGATCCAAATTCTGGTCAGGACACTTGTAAGGGGTGATCTTCATTATTAACTTGACTGGATCTAAATGGCCATAGAAGAGCCGACAAGATGACTCAGTGGGTAAAGGCGCCTGCTCACACCTGACAACCTGAGTTTGAATCCCGGAAGCCCCCATGGAGGAAGAAGAGAACCAGCTTTTGAAAGCTGTCTTCGGATCTCCACATACATGCCCTCCACAAGCACATCTATGTGCATGGGCTCTCGCTCTCTCTCTCTCTTCATAAATAAAACACTTTTAGAATCACAGTGGAAAAAAAAAAAAAGATGACACCCGTATCTAACCAGCACATATGCATAAACTCATTCAATGTTGAGACCAAAACCAAGAGGGGGGTACTTTGTCAATCCTGTCTGCAGATGGGGAAACCACAGAGGTACAAAGCATCCCCAGTTTATCGAATCAGCAACTAGTGAAGCCAGAACCTTAACCCTGCCATTCATACTACAGAACTCTATGCTACCTGCCTCTGTAACAGCTATAGAACAAAACTGAAACCAGGCCATAAAACTAAAACTAGCACTTTGTAAAGATTCCCAGGAATTCTCAGTGAATACACTGACAAGGAAACTGTCCACTGCACAGCTTCACATAGGTTTAGGCAATATTAAGGTTTCCCTAAACTGATAAATCTGAGGCAAGTTGGGCTCTCTATCCTCACCATATGCAGAGTCCCTCCTCCTCAATCAATGGTCACTTTTCCATCTTTGATGCTATTATATACAAATAAATGAATTTATTCATCCCCTAATACCCACCCTCTACCATCTCACCCACCCAAACTTCTTTTGACTAAGTTTCCTCTGAGGCTGGAGAGTTGGCTCAGTAGGTAAGGTACCTGTTTCAAAACCTAGTGACCTGAGATCAATCCCCGGAAATCCAGATGGTGGAAGGACAGACCTTACTCATGCATCATGCATATACATATTGTCTCTCTTTCTCATAAGTAATTGTTTTTTTTAAAAAAAAAAAAAAGCTTTCCTTCTATTTTGGATTTTACCACCTTCTTATCATCATCCCCCAGCTCCTTCTTATGTTCTTTTCCAGTTTATGACTTTTATAGGGCTTTCTACTTAACGAGACCTGAGTGTCTCACTGTGACTCCCAGAATGATGACCTTCGTTGTGAGGACTCTGATTGGCCACTGACACCTTGCTTCCTAAGCTGTTGCTTCTTCTTCCATGCTAGAGCTATATTCCCAGCCACCCAGGAGCTTGAGGAACCCTTTGTTCCCTTAAGCCTTTGGTCATGAACCTTTCAGCGGCATGCAGAATAACTGCTACATCTACTCATGCTCCTGTCTCCCCACCTCAAGCAGCACAGGGATCACCTGTCTGCTCTGTTCGGCTCCTCAGTGCTTCCCACCACATCCTGCCAGAGGCGCAGCTCTCCTCAGCCCCATCTTCTGGCATGTTCTTTGGCCCTTGACATACTGACAACCTTGCTTCTGCCCTGCAGACCCTAGTCTGC
Source organism: Typhlomys cinereus (assembly GCA_023101885.1). Lineage (NCBI taxonomy): Eukaryota > Metazoa > Chordata > Mammalia > Rodentia > Platacanthomyidae > Typhlomys > Typhlomys cinereus. Next base: position 1,695,628 of record JALPQD010000225.1, on the reverse strand, counting down.
CCTAAAGTGCTTACATGATCTGATTTTCTGCCTGGATTTGACCCTGAATTTTTCTATTTCCCAACTGACACCCAGCGGCATGTACTATTTTATACTTTACAGTTATTATTCCAAAAACATATTTTAGAGAAGTTGGCCAATCTTGGGTCCTCAATTTCCTTAATTTGCTAACTTTCCATCAATCAAAATGTCTTCCTTAATAATGTGTTTCTTCAGTTGACATTTTAACCTTCTTGTATTTTTATTTACTAATTACACACAGTTCAGCTACTTCATTATGATTTTTATCAGCCTTTATAGCTCATACAGTATATATTTACCAGTAGTATTTTTGACCCACAAACTCTCAATGACTACACTTAGAGACTTTGCAGTGAAGTGTGAATACAAATCAGGCATGCATTGTGCTGAAGTAGATATAAATCAAAGCTTCATGATTATGTGCTAGGAAATAACTTATTAATAATATGCTATAAATTTATCTAAATAACATATTATCATTGCAAAATTACTAAGTAAAATCGTTACTTACATAGTAGCAATACAGAATAAAAGCCACATGCACAGGCTTGCATACCCCCCGTAAGTTTCCTGATATTACTAGAAAAGAAGGCAAATCACCACTCTTCAAACTTCATTGCCCTCCCATTCTTTTCTGTGAGATCTCTGACACCTGAAAAGCTAGGCTGATGCTACACCAACATATAGTACTCTAGCCAATAAGAGCCACAGTCAAAAATGGAATCTGCAGGGGAGACAGCTCAATGGTAAAGCACTTGCCATGCCTGTGAAAGGACTCTCCAGAACACATGTAAATGCCCGGTGGGCACGGTAGCTTGCTTGTGTTTTCAGCCTTAGAAGGCAATAGCAGGGAATTCCCAGAGCAAGTTGGTTAGTAAAACTGGCACATGGACAAACTCAGGGTTAGACTGAGAGGCCCTGGCTCGGTGATTAAGGTAGAATAGCAATCAAAGATGTTTCTTGGGCTGGAGAGGTGGCTCAGGGGTTAAGCCTCCGCCTTGCAGGCGGAAGGTCCTGAGTTCGGATCCCAGATCCCACGTATAGACGCCAGGCGGAAGCGGGGGCGGCCTGCGCTTCTGGTCCTGGTGGGGCGGAGCCTGTGAATCCCGGGGCAGAAGGAGGTGGAGGCGTCCATGGTGGTTCGCGAGTTCGTCCGTGGTTCTACACACACACACATACACACACACACAGACACACACACACACACACACAGACGTACACACGCACATGCGCACAGTTGAATAAATAATAATAATAAAAAAATTAAAGATGTTTCTTGACATCAATATTGAACTTCCACATGTACATGTCCATACACATACACACACATACACAACACAGGCATGCCACACAAACACAAAAATGAAAAAATCTTGAAATCACCAATCTTGGGGTCACAGAATACACATGTGGAGGCTACATAAGATGGTTAACAAGTCAGAAGAAGGGCTGGAGAGCTAGTTCAGGGGTTAAGACTCTGCCTCGAAAGTGGAAAGACCTGAGTTTGGACCCCAGATCCCACATAAAAAAGCCACATGGTTTTCAGTTTATTAGTTTCTCTCATTAACTTACCAACCTCTTCTATCTTACCTTCCAGTTGTGAGACTCTATCTTCTGCATGATCAGTTCTGTTTTTGAGATTCTCTATTGAATTTTTTATTATGCTGTTCAGATTTCTTTTACTTCCAGTGTTATTTAAATCTAGAGTTTTTTCAGTGTTTTTGTTTGTTTGCAGATCGCTTTGGCTTTTTTTCAGTGTTTCTAGATCTGTTTTCAGATTCTCTTTTCAATAAAGTTGTGTCTTGTTTTTGTTCTTAAATTTCTTTCCTGAGTTTGTTGCATTCTTCAAATTTGCTTAGGCATTTATCTATGTTCTCTCGGAGCTGTTTGAACATATTTATAATTAATCTTTGAAATTCACTGTCCTGGTTTTTGCTCTCTTGGATACCTCACAATGAGCCAATCTTTATGGTACCTGAAGCCTTGGGATTGGTGATTTTGAGAAGACATGTTTTCTTGGCTTCTTCTGATTTTTTTTTTGTTTATCCTATGAGATATTAGCATTTGGAATTAGTTGTTGCTTATTTTCTTTGATTTATATTGCTACCTTGCTTATGTCTACTGCCTGAGTTAGGATTTCTATTTGTGTACACTGCTTTTAGGATGAGTAGATGTTGATTACAGTTTCATTTAAAGTCACTGGGTACTGATGTTTGGTGGGATGGTGGTCTTCTATCTGGGATGCTATTTTTTATCACTTAGATGACGTTAATAGTGTCTTTTTCTTGGTGTTATGCCTTCTTTCTTTATGTTGTTTAGGCCTTCACTTGTAACAAAAGGTAGCGATTCTAGTGTTCTCTGGCTGTAGAAGCCTGTTGATGCTTCTCAGATGGATCTTTTGAAATGACTATTAGTTGTCTTTCAGAGGCCTTTTCTCTCTTTATTCTTGAATTTTATGTTATATGAAATCTTTTACTTGGACTTATTTCTTGTATGTGTGTGATTAACAGAGAGTGCAGGATTGGGTGGGCTGACACCTAGGCAATCAAGGGGATCAGAGTCAAGGAACATTCTAGAAAATAGACCATATGCTAGAACAAAAAATCAAATCAAATCAGAAAAACTATCTGACCACCATGGAATAAAAATAGACATCTACAACAAAGGAAAAACAGAAACCACACAAACTCATGGAAACTAAATAACACATTTCTGATTGAGGAATGTGTCAAAAATGAAATAAAACAGGATACTAAAAACTTCCCTGAAGCCAATGAAAATGAAAACACAACCTACTGAAATCTATAGGACACACTGAAAGCTGTCTAAAGCCTACATTGCAAAAAAGAGCATCATAGAACTTTTGACACAACTAAGGTAAAGTGAAGATGGGTTATCACCAAGTCATAGCACACGGCTCTGTGCTCAACCAACGAACATCAGCTGTTGTTAACACATTGTTGTTTCAAGAAACATACAGTGGAATCTAGCACTGACAGTGAATCGTGTCATCCACAAAAATCGGGATTTTGTGGAGCTATAGAACCAGGTTATAACAGTAAAGCAAAATATAGTACAAATACTGGCTTCTGGAGTCTAAAAGGGTTATAAAGAAAAGAATGAATTCATTTTGACCTTTTTCTCAAAGTCAAAATTAATTTTGCTCTGGGTTTTGTAAATGCTTCCTTTTAAAAAAAAAAGACAGAAAACGATTGAGGGCACTAAGATCATTTGTTTATGCATAATTTAAAGACATAATGATGAAAATGAAGTCTCAAAACTATTAGCTACAAACAGTTCATCGCCATGATGGCTTTGATACACTGCTAATTTTAAATATAGGAAATTAGGTGTCATCTACTCTGCCTTTGATCTTTTCTTGCCTTTTGAAGTAACAATTTTAAATAGTTCATAAAAATCAATAAACAGTATACATACACTACAGGCAAGCATTTTAAATTTAGTATTTCTTGATTTCATGCATATATAATTCCTAAGAACTAATTTATGATAATATCTCTCATTATTCCATTACAACAAGCAATGCCTGCCTGCTGAGATGTCAACAGCATATGTTGTGTGTAAAGGAAACCACAGCTTCTTTCACATGCTTCCAGAGAAGGCAGAAGACTGTTTCTATGCCTGCAAAAACAGGTGACTCCACAACAGTTTTCACCAAGAGAACATGGCAGAGGTGAAGCATGCAGGCGCCTTAGCTGTATTTCTCCTCCTTGTGCCACAATACTGGCAGCTCAGTGGGGAGCGAGGTTTATTTTGTTTAAAAGCATCATGGCAGCTGTGGGGGCTCTATCCAAAGCAGAATGGCTTGATCATCTTCTTGGGGCAACAGGGAGCAAATCTTAAACCAGAAATCATCTTCAAGACCTACCTCCAGGACCCACTTCTACCATGAGTGCACAATCTCAAAGGTCCTACAATCCCCATAAACATCTCCACCACTGGAGATCAAAAGTTCAAAAGCACACGAGCCTTTGGGGCACTTTTTAAATATCTTATTTATTTATTTATTCATTCATTTATTTATTTATTATTTATTTATTTGTAGAATCAGAGGGCACTGTGTATCCCTGTGGAGAACCAAGGGTGATTCTTGGAATCATCCTGGATTCCCTCTATCTCCTTCTGGCTTGGCTTTGGAATTTCCCTGGCTCCACCTATCAGGGCCAGAAGTGTAGTCAACTGTTTCTTCCTGGCGTTTTTATGTTGGACCTGGGATCCGAACTCAGGATCTTCTGCTTGTGAAACAGTCTTAACTCCTAAGCCATCTTTCCAACCCTGAGGCATTTTTTACATCCCTCCACAACAGTGAGTCTAGGCTAAAAGTGCCTGCCAGCTTCCACCTCCTCTCTGGGGGTACTAAGAATGGCCAGGATCTGTGCAAGAGGCCAGCTGATCCCCTTACCTGAGATAACTATGTAATGAGAGCATTCTAGTTGCCCACATGGACGGTCTGGAGGAAATAACAAGAGTTACAGTCAAGCAGCCTACAGTCGTTCCTTCCATCCCAGTCAGGCGCCATCATGCGGCGCCAGGCAAAGCCACTACCTGACTGCCTTCACATTAGACTTCCAAGCAAGAACCAGCCCTCAGAACTCTATTGTCTCCAGATCCTTGAGGATTCACAGACCACCCGGGAGAAGATCCAAGTTGTAAACCAAGATGGGCTTTCACGCAACTTTTTTTCAGTCTTAATCCAAAGTTTTTATATAAAACACTTTTATCAACATAATAATCATGAACCAATGAAATGACTTAGGTTAAAGTGTTTATTGTGCAAGAATGAGAATCAGAATTCAGGTCTTCAGAACCTACAGAAATATCAGTGGGCACAGTATCTGTCTGAAATTCCAGAACTCAGAAGGCAGAAATAGGAGATTAGTAGATCAAGCTGGCTAGTTAGACCAATGATGTAGGCAAGCTCTGGGTTTGATTGAAAGACCCTGCATTAATAAATAAAGTAGACAAAGATTAAAGACGATTCCTAATATAAACATATACACATACATGCATACACACACGCACCAAACTTTCAAACATACATACTCAATGAAAGGAATAAAGTTACCTCCATTACTTTCTTTTTCACTACAACCCAATTTTTTCACCATAAACATCTGCCCCTTAAATGACTTGTTAAAATCAACTTTAATGCTGTTTTTGCTGGCTGGTGAATCATACCAACACTTTCAAAATGTCAGCTTTCCACCCATGTATTTTGTCATGTGAAATACCAGCATGTGCATTCCTCATTATCTAAAAGACTTGGCTGACAATACGCTAGGACAAGGGTCAGGCTTCAGTTAAATAGTGATCCTCACTCAAGAAAAAACAAATATGAGTTTTCCAGGTTAACTGCAGCTTCTTAGCCCATTTCCACCACAACTCATTACAGAATATCTGTGCTTTAGTGGCTGCAATTGACCTTACTCAAAACTGAAGTCTCTAAGGACAGCATCTCCTACATCTAATGGAATCTTTGTCATTTTCATTTATAAATGGAGAGTTAAATTCTTTCTATTTTTCGCATCTGCTATACAGATTAGGAACGTGATTGTGTCTTAGGTGACAGATGGTTCATGCATTCATTCATTCGACACAGTGAAACATGCTCTCTGCAAGACACCATGCTAGATCCTAGCGATACTAAGAGAAACAAAGCAGAGTTTATAATTTAGCCATGAAGCAGGCAAAAGTAATACCCAGTAAGAGCTTTGAAGAGAAACACAACTATGTAAGTAGCAGGAGAAGCCTCCAAACTGGTGTAAAAGGGCAGCAAAGTTTCCAGAGCGCCCACACCTGAATCACAATCAGCACCCATGTGTCTCAGCTTTTGAACAACTTGAAGAATAACACAATGAAGTAGCAATGATTGTCTTTTAATTGGTGGCATAATTATAGGGTACGGCATGAAAACGAAAGAGATCTATTGTCTACATCCATGTTGAAACCCACATGTATTTACGTGTCCACATCTGATCCGACCAGGATAAGAAAAAAGGGCTGTGCTGAGTGAGAACCCCCGAGGTACATGCTCAATTCTCCTCACCAAGTAAATCACTCATGAGTAAACACAGAAGGGAAGCAAACGTAGTTCATATCAGTACAATTTCTCTCACCTAGAAAAAATGATTGAAAAATGGTAAGAAATAGGAGCTTTATACGCATTTTTAAAAAGCCACTATCTCTCTAGCAGGTTTCTCCTCCAATTTTCTCTTTAACGAAAGAACAATGACTTTAGAAGGTCTCCAGCTTACTGATGGCTTCTATCAACAGTAAACACCATTGTGTGAGAAAGGCTCAGAATTTAGTGTCTGATGTACAGAATGGTCTTCCTGCCAAGTCATCAATGGTGATGGGAAGCAGTGGGGTGGATGGGACATGTCAAACAACTTCAGAGATTGTCTTGTGTCTCCCAGGGCAGAGCTCCTCATCTAACAGATGAGTGTAGCGAGGGATCGTTGACAAACTGTCTGCAGAAGTTTCATATTATTTTTTCTTTTTTTACCTTAGGAACAAAGTCTCAGAAGAAAAAATACCTTGTGAAAATGTTGAGTTTTCCCAAGTGTCCTACACTACCACGTCCAGCTCAATCTTGAATTCAGGATTTCATCTTGTTTATCTTCTATGTATACATTTTTAGAGACAAAAAATACTCCAGAAGCAGGATTGAAGAAGATGAGTGATGTATGTATAAGTGTTTTACAAATCAAAAAGCATAAAGTGCAAATATTTGCTTGGGAAAGAAACCATTCCATCCTCCCGGCTATCTGACAAAAGCCAAGTAAGTGGCAATGTGGAATTACAAATGTTTATTTTTGGTTGAGTCAGCAAATACTGACTTCCTCTGCAATGGCAAAATACCAAAACTTCATTTACCACCTGGTGCATGTGTAATTTATATTCTATAGAAATTTTATACATTTAGAAATTCCTCACACATGGAAAGATTTTTCTTATTTAAATAGTTAATACTGAATGTTTTTTAGAAAGATAATTAAGATTTATGAACATTTGGGGAAATAAGTGTTATTCAGAAAGGGAAAGGAGGTTTGGGAGAGGCATGGAGTTGAATCGTTGTTCCATCAAAAGATTTTTGAGAACCATCAGCAGGTAAGATCTGAAGTCTTGCTTCTGCCTACCCGGAAAAAAAGCAGGCAGGATGTCCTACAAGAAGTAAGGAAAGCATGAGATGCTACAATAGCAGTAAGTAGATAAAAATCTTGACATTAGCAAATTAGACTGAAAAGCACCATGTGCTCTGCAGTTTGGGGCTATGACAGGTACCTGGAAAGTCAAGAGCACATGTTTGTGCAAACCATCAAATGGAAATTACAGAATGTTATATTATTAATGCTAATTAATATGTGCCCCATGGGATGTGGCCTGTAGGCTGTATGGGGCTGGTGGCCAGTGCCCTGTGAGATGCTAGAGTCACCAGGGACAGAGTGACTGGGTGTTCCTCTCCTGCCTGGGCCTTCTCTGCTTAGGTCTTGACAACAGGAAGGCATGTGATGTACAACACATGGCAATAGTTGGCAATGATGACAAGGTCCATAATTTAGAATCGCTCATGCAAGATTCCCTTTTGATTTGATAATTATGAAAAATTAAACATCCCACCTCATTTCCTTTTGAGTAGAAAGACAGAATAACAAAGATAGACTGATTAGTGTGAAAGCAACAAACCTAAGTGCAACACATATTTAAGTTAACTTAACATTGGTCAAGTCAGTGATCACAAATGATTAACTTTATGTGAAATTTTAAATAAATTACAGGCAGGTTTTTTTTTAATTTGTCAACAGTTTCATACATGAATACAATGACCTTCAGCCATTTTCTTCCCATATTACTGATCCAACTCCATCCTCCTTCTCCCATTGAAAACCTTTTCTTCCCAACCATTCTCTACCCGACTTTCATGTCACTGTGTGTGTGCCTGCAAGGACACTGCAGTTACATGCGTGCTTGCCCTGGCATGAACCACTGCAGTGAGGAGCTTCTCTATCCACAGCCAACATCAACCTTCTGCAGAAGCCTCATCTCTTGCTAAGTCCCAAATCCTTCACCATGTTCTCTTGAACTCTGCCTCCCAGTGCTTGCTGCCGGATGACTAAGCATCCTACCCACTCGGACATGCAGTGGACGCCTGAGCTCAATCCCAGTCCTTCATTTCACGTTCTGTGAACACTACAGGCATTTTAACTTCCCCGTCCATAGCATACAGATAAAAGCAGTGTCTTCCTCAGAGGCCCATAGAGTAATACGTGAAGACGTGGAGAAACCCAGAGACTTACTATTCCTTCCTTCCTTCTTCAACTGCTCTCAGCAAACTCTTGCCTCCCTGAAATGCTGCTTCCCCTGAAACTCTACCAGGGGCTCTCTCTCCTCCACACACACTTCCTACACCACTGTGCCTGGAAGGGAGTAGAAGTCTTTGCTGTGCTATGCTTGAGTCTTCCTTTCTCCCAGTCCCCCACTTCAAATGTGAAATCCATGCATGACATCATGCTGCCCTTTTCTCCTCCTACAATGGTCAACCGTAGACCACCCCAATACATCCTCGCCCAGCCTTGATTCCTTGAAGAATTCAACTTCTGGGTCATGGTTACTCTACCTCTATTACTCTCACAGCTTTGGTGATCTCAGTGTTGATGAGACTAATCATCTCTAACCACTGGTTTTTTGCTTTCCCAACCACTTCCCCTCCGGTGGCCTGCTCTTCAACCTTCACTTGCTGCCTTGGTCATGTGCTGCATAGACTGTCCCATCACCAATGAATGCCTCCTTCTTCGGACACTGTTGTCTCTATTTTCTCCCTTCTTGCAGCTTGCTCCACTTGCTGAACTTGGTTCCATGGATAATGTGCCTCCAAATTCCCTCAATACATTAATCCTACAACTTCATTGTTCTCTCCCCTTCCAGATATCTCTACAAAGCTCATAATTCATGAAACATCACTCCACTTTCTGCCTTCTAAGTGCCTTCAACTCCGTGCACCTTTGCCTTTCATTTTCCTAAGCTCGCAAAGCCTCACGATGATTCAACTGTGTGACAGCTCATGCTTTCCTGTGTGGTTGAGATTTTAGTCTCATCGCCTTACTTTACATTCATGATCCCTCCCCTAAGAAAACCTTTGGCAGAATTTTAATAATGATAACCTTTTCCAGTCCTTTCAATTTTCCTACCCTTTCCAATTAATATGTTTTGCCTCCTTTCTTTTTGGACTACAAACACCTCTCCATCAGTGCTGTTCGCAGCTTGGGGCGATGCTTTATATTTCACTAGGAAAGTGGAAGTGACCAGAAACTACTTCTGCACGCCTCTTGCAACCAGGCTGCACTTTTCCCATTTTCCCTTCAAAACCACCTTCCAGCTGTTCCCTCCCTGCTGTGTGTCTGGCAGGCTGACCTCTGGAGTCTGCACAGCTAGCTGCCTTCCAGATGCTGGTGGGTGGACAGTGAACTAAGGGGCAGAGAAGGAGACCAGGGTTTGCTGGCTCTGCTCTTAGCTGTGTGTTGGTAGTTGCTGCATTTCCTCTATCCAGGCCTTTCCCGCAGTAGCGACCATAGCCAAGCTTCATACTGGACTCCAACAACGGCCTTCCGTTTGGCTCATCAGGTCACTACGCTGGTGATTTCCTCATGCTACTCACATGGACCCACTTCTCCAGCTCTTGTCACTGACCCTATCTCGTCCCTTCTTTGTAATTATTAGCAGCTCTGAAGTTACCGTATTCGAGCGTGTGCTCACTACCTGCAAGATTCCTTCTAGCATCCGCCAACTGGCCTCCACTGCTCCTTTATGCTCCGCCAGCTCTTGTGTTCCAGAGCTGTCTGGCTCTTTTCTAAAACTAATCCCAGCATTCGTCTGCAATTCTGTCACTTAAAAGGGTCTCCCTCTGCCTGCTAGGCATTATTCTCATGCCTCCCTCATGTTTTCTGTCTGCTGAATCATATCTATCAGCATGTAAACACACCACAATAATTCCAACGAGACCCTAACTTCCCCCAGCAGCTGCCTCGTTGAACTATTGTACTTTAAAGCAAACCCTCCAGAATATTATCTAATCTGTCCCCAGTGCCTGGCTCTCTAGACCTCACACCACCCGGACTCTACAGCTCTACCTCTCTGGGGCTGCCAAGGTCTTCCCCTGGACAGTCCAGTGTAAGCTTCTGTTCTCAGTTTAGCTGACCTATCAGCTGTACTGAACACCAGCAATCACTTATTTGTCGTGATGCTTTCTTCCCTTGTGCCAGGACATCTCTTTCTATTGGTTACTCACTACTTCACTAGACGTTGCCTTACAACATTCTTTGTTGGTTTCATCCTACCTGATGGTGGAATACTTCTTGAGCTCTTCACTTGTCTATTTAAGTGACGTTCCTTTGCTTTGCGTTTTGAAGTTCCATTTTCTCCCTCTAGCCTAATATGCCTAAATGTCTAGTTAAAAGGGGGGAAACCCAAAGTTTTCTTTGTATCTTTTGTGAGTTCCTACGTTGTGATCTAAAGCTAGATAAGTGAAGGAAAATGCCTTTGTCAGTGGTGTAGCCCAAAGAAACATAACTTGATATGCCACAGAGGTCTGAACCCCCACAAGAGTAGGCAAGCTAGACAAGCCAAAGTGAATCCTTGGGTTCATAGAAGCATACAGGCAAGCATTAGGGTGGGAGGAAGTGGGATGGATTGATGAAAGGAAGGGAGGGAATGAAGGGGAGCAGGGACAAGCACCCAATATGCTTGTAAAGGAGAAAAATTAAAAGTTAATAAAAGGGGAGAGGAGATGCAGTCAGCCCCTCTAATGCTCTAATGCATGCCAGAGTCACACTGCTGAATCCTCCCTACCCACTAACAGTTTATTCTTCCTCAGAAAGTGGTAGTTGTCCTTCCAGCTACACAGACATTACAGCAGCCACATCCTGGACTCTGTCTACCTTCAAATTTTGTTGATTACACTACGAGAATATGCCAGAGGTCTTATCAGTTCTTCACATGACTCCCGTGATCTGAGCAACACCATTTCTTGCTTGATAGAGGTCTGCTGCCCTGCAACTGATTCTTCGGCTCGATTACACTTTCCCTGACAAGATCTCTAGTCTAGCCCAGTTGTACATTCCTTCCGTTTATTCATCTGACATGTTCTACGCTTGTACATTTGTTGATTTCATGTCACCTTGGACCAGAAATTAATCATACAGAAGAAGGAGATCACTGTTCTTTGCTTTCTCCAGTAAGCAGTACACATTGCCAGTCAGAACCTACTCGTAGTTTTGAAATAAACACAATGATTTTATATGAGTATTATATAAATAGGATGGGACAGCTGTGTGACTAGGAAAGAGGATGTAGCGACCTTTTAAATCCCCATGTATTTCATGATTAGCCTTAATCTCTTGTCAGCACGCGTAATGTCTCTCTCCCCTCTGTATGATTTAATGATTTACTCTATAACAAGTTTGGAAAATTAGTTTTGGGAAGAATGTATACAATGTTCTTTTTAAAAAGAAAAAAAGGTAATTCCAGTAGGAGCAAACAAAAGATGAATGAGGATTGTAAGCAGCTCACTGTGAGTGAAAAAATCAGGTAACATTGGAAGCTGTGGTAGATTAGATACAGAAAAACTGTGAAATGATGTTTGTCAAACATTTATTAAATGCCTATTCTGGGAAGGATTGGGAAAAGCTGCTTATACAACACTAAGCTCAATACTAAAGATTAACTAATTTAATACTCCTTACGACTAAGGAGTAAGTATTAACTCGTAAGTCCCAATACACAAAAACTTTATCAGAATCTCTGGGGGTGGTAAGTATTAATAGGGAGATGGATAGATGATCAATCAGTGGTAGACAAATGATAAATGATAAATACTAGATAGACAGATAGATGATAGGTAAGAGATAATACAGATGGAATTTAAATGCTTGTGTGAGTGTGCAAGCACACATAGGTTTTTTAGATGATATGGATACAGTAAGTCTATAGACCACTATTTGGAACCACTGCTATTGGCAGGTGAAAATATGGGACTGAAAACAAAATGTGAAGAAGTTTTCATTCTTTAAGCAAATAATGGCCTAAATTATACACAGACTGATGCCTCCAAGACTGGAAGAAAAATCTAGAATATCCAGGTTCACAAGAATATATTGACATTCAGGGTACCAAAGGAAGGCACAAATAGGCATTTTGAAAATAACTAAAAATAGCATTGAGTCAATGCTATCAACTCAATAAGGAAGACAGGTAGGTACTCAAGCATAATAAGCACGAAGTTGCTCCAGGTGTGTCCACAACTGATACAGATTTTCCAAACTTTGCACTTGGAATTCAGTGGTATGGTGCAGCACTGCAACTATTCATCTCCTTCGCTAAGTATTGTTGAAAATAGAATCTTGGTCTTAAAATAATGAATATGAATGAAATGTTGCAGAATAGATGCAGTGCCCAGAAAAGACAGGTCTCACTAATTAATCAGTACATATTAAAGAATAACTCACAAAGTGTAAACATAATCATGCTCTCCTTTAAAATGTAAAATTACCCTTTTTCGCCCCACCCCCGCTCCGCCGGTCGGGACGCGTAGGCGAGATCCAGCCGGGCCTCAACGCGCGCTCTAGGACCCCAGGTCAGCCCACAGGGACCCGGCTCCGACTCCCGCCATCCAGCCGGAGCCGCGCGGGGGCCGAGGGAACGAGGAGGACCTCCCCCTGCGCCCGGGCCCCGCCCCAGCTGCCCTCGGGTTAAATAGCTCCACGCCGACGCGCCCATCGTCCCTTTTTCGCCCCACCCCGCTCCGCCGGTCGGGACACGCACGCGGTCCACCCGGGCCTCACCCCGGGCCCTAGGTAAGTCCCCGTTCGGGCCCCGCCCACCAGTACCCCAGGCCAAATACTTCAGTTTAGTGAAATTGAGAGATCTTAAGAGTTAAAATGACAATGCCAAAGTCAAAGTGCAAATCCATGAGAAGCAACACTCAAGTAAACAAATTTCCCACTGAAGAAATTAATCCCATAATGTTAGACTCCAACAAGAACAAACCCGCGGAAAAAGGCCAAGAAAGCCTGACCCAGGATAACGACTTTCAAAATATGATCATTACCATGTTCAATACTATGAAAGAGGAAATCCGGGAGGAATTACATAATAGAATCAATCGCTTTGAAGAGGAACACAACAGACATCTGGAGGAGTTGAGAAAAACAGTGCAAGAAACAAAAAGTGGCATAGAGCAGTTAAAACAAACTCAAGCAGAGTTTAAAACTGAGCTAAAAGACAAGTTATCTTCAACCCAGAACGCCACAGAGAGTCTTATCAACAGAACTAATGAAGCAGAAAACAGAATTTCAGACCTTGAAGATAAAGTGGGAGTACTAACCAGCTCAATGGAAGAGGTTGTTAAAGCCAAAAAGATACTTGAGAGAAATATCCAAGAGATATGGGACACCCTGAAGAAGCCTAACATGCGTATTCATGGAATACCGGAGCAAGAATCTCAAAATACCACCCCTGAGGAAATTTTTCAAACGATCATCAAGGAAAACTTTCTTCATCTAAAAAAAGAGAGGCCCATTCATATACAAGAGGCATTCCGCACCCCAAACAGATACGACCAAACTAGAAGCACACCACGGCAAATAATAGTTAAAACACTCCACATTCAAGATAAAGAACTGGTGCTGAGAGCTTCAAGGGAGAAAAAACAAGTCACTTTTAAAGGCAAACCTATTAAAATAACAAATGACTTCTCAGTCGAAACAGTAAAAGCAAGAAGAGCTTGGAGAGACATACTTCAAGTATTGAATGAGCAAAAATGTCAACCCAGGCTGATTTACCCTGCAAAACTATCAGTCATGATCGAGGGAGAAAGAAAAATTTTCCAGCACAAAGACAACTTTAAGGGATACATGGCCACCAAACCAGGCCTTCAAAAACTGCTAGAAATGATACTCAAGCGTGAAGAAAAAAACAGGCATATCCAGGAGAACAGAAGGCAAATATAACACCATTAAAAGCGAAGCAATATAATTATAAAAGCTACTAAACATAATAAATGTCTGGAATTAACAATAGTTTCTCCATTATAACACTAAATGTTAATGGACTTAATTCACCGATCAAGAGACACAGATTACAAACTTGGATTAAAAATCACAATCCATCAATCTGTTGCCTGCAGGAAACCCATCTCACCACAAAAGATAGGCACGCTCTAAAAATAAAAGGCTGGTCAACAATTCTACAAGCAAATGGAAGCAGAAAACAGGCAGGGGTAGCCATTATGCTATCAGACAAAGTGGATTTCAACCCAAAAAAAATTATAAGAGACACGGATGGATACTACATTTTAGTCAGAGGTACAATTCACCAGGAAGATTTCACAATACTGAACATATATGCACCCAATACGGGCCCCTCCACATTCATTAAGAAAACCCTACAGCGTCTAAAGCAAGAGATCAACCCCCAAACGATAATTCTTGGGGACTTCAACACCGCCCTCTCTACATGGGATAGATCAACAGGTCAAAAGCTTAACAGAGACACTTTGGAACTTAATCAAACCCTGAAAGAAATGGACCTCACAGATCTCTATCGAACTTTTCACCCACGCACCAAAGAATACACATTTTTCTCAGCAGCACACGGAACTTTCTCCAAAATAGATCACATATTGGGCCACAAAATGAATCTACACATATACAAGAAAGTTGAAATTCTAACCTGTGCCCTATCAGACCACCACGGCCTAAAGCTGGACATCCACAACACATCAAACAAGAGAAAATACACTAACTCCTGGAAACTTAACACTATGATGCTGAATGAGAACTGGATTCAGGAAGAAATTAAAAAGGAAATTCAAGATTTCCTGAAAGTGAATGATAACGAAAATACAACTTACCAAAATCTCTGGGACACAATGAAAGCTGTTCTAAGAGGTAAGTTCATAGCTCTTAATGCCCACATCAAAAAAATGGAAGCATCAGAAATAAACAACTTAACAATGCAGCTTAAAGCTTTAGAGAAACTAGAGCAATCTGATCCCAAAAGCAGTAGAAGAGAAGAGATTAGCAAAATAAGGGGAGAAATATCTGAAATCGAGACTAAGAAAACGATAGAAAAAATCAACCAATCAAAAAGCTGGTTCTTTGAAAAAATCAACAAGATTGATACACCCCTAGCTAAACTAACCAAAAGCAAGAGAGAGAAAACCCAAATTAACAAAATTAGAAATGAACATGGAGTTATCACTACGGATACCCAAGAAATCCAGAGAATTATAACATCATATTTCAAAAACTTATACTCTGTGAAGTTTGACAACACAAAAGAGATGGATGAATTTCTAAGTAAACACAACTTACCTAAATTGAATCAGGAAGTTGTGAATTATTTAAATAGTCCTATAACATATAAGGAAATTGAGGAAGTAATCTCGAATCTTCCCACCAAAAAATGTCCTGGACCAGATGGATTCAGCACAGAGTTCTACAAGACATTTAAGGAGTTAATAACACCAATACTCCTTAAACTGTTCCATCAAATAGCAAAAGAAGGAACACTACCAAATTCCTTCTATGAAGCTAATATCGTTTTAATCCCAAAACCTAATAAAGATTCACTTAAAAAAGAAAACTATAGGCCGATCTCCCTGATGAACACAGACGCAAAGATTCTCAACAAAGTCTTAGCAAATCGGATTCAAAAACATATTAAAAAGATCATTCATGGGGACCAAGTAGGCTTCATCCCCGGCACACAAGGTTGGTTCAACATACGCAAATCAATAAATGTAATTCATCATGTAAACCAGTCCAAAGTCCAAGACCACATGATACTCTCGATAGATGCAGAAAAAGCTTTTGACAAGATCCAACAGCCTTTTATGATCAAAACGCTAGAGACAGTAGGAATGGAAGGAACCTTTATCAATATAATAAAAGCTGTATACAACAAGCCCACAGCAAGGATTATGCTCAATGGGGAACAATTGGAAGCATTCCCACTTCGATCAGGAACTAGACAAGGCTGTCCACTCTCACCACTTCTATTCAATATTGTACTTGAAGTCTTAGCCGAAGCCATAAGACAAGAAAGGGACATAAGAGGGATTCAAATCTGCAAGGAAGAAGTCAAGCTATCTCTATTTGCAGATGACATGATCTTATACCTGAGGGATCCCAAAAACTCCACCAGGAAGCTCCTGGAACTAATTGAGAAGTTCAGCAGGGTGGCAGGATACAAAATAAATGTGCAAAAATCAGAGGCCTTCCTATATGCCCAGAATGAAAGAAGTGAAAAAGCCTTGAGAGAAACCATGCCATTTACTATAACCCCTAAAAAAATGAAATACCTTGGTATAAACCTAACTAAGGAGGTAAAAGACCTTTACAATGAAAACTTTAAAACCCTAAAGAAAGAAATCGCAGAAGACACCAGAAGGTGGAAAGACCTCCCTTGTCCCTGGATTGGCAGAATCAACATTGTAAAAATGACCATCCTACCAAAGGCAATATACAGATTCAATGCTATACCAATCAAAATCCCAAAGCAATTCTTCAAAGAAGTTGACCAAACAATCTCAAAGTTCATATGGAGGCACAAAAGACCCAGGATAGCAAAAACAATCCTGAGTAACAAAAACACAGCTGGAGGTATTACCATACCAAACCTAAGTCTATACTACAAATCCATAGTTATAAAGACAGCCTGGTACTGGCTCCAAAATAGACACACAGATCAATGGATGAGGATTGAAGACCCAGATATAAGCCCACAAAGTTACAGTCATTTGGTCTTTGACAAAGGGGCCCAAAGAATCCAATGGAAAAAGAACAGCATCTTCAACAAATGGTGCTGGCAAAACTGGATCTCCACATGCAGAAGATTAAAGCTGGACCCGTACTTGTCACCATGTACAAGACTTAATTCCAAATATATCAAGGACCTTGATATCAGGCCAGAGACTTTAAAAACCATAGTTGAAAGGATAGGGAACTACCTAGAGCTGATTGGGCTAGGCCAACACTTCCTAAACAGACATCCAATGGCACAGTCACTGCTACCAACTCTCAACAGTTGGGATCTTGTGAAATTAAAGAGCTTCTGTTCAGATAAAGAGATTGTCACACGAGCTCAAAGGCAACCCACAGAATGGGAGAAAATCTTCACTAACCACATATCTGACAGAGCTCTACTGTCTAGAGTGCACAAAGAACTTATAAAATTAAACTCCAAGGAAAACACTGGCCCAATTAAAAAATGGGCCCTGGAACTTCAAAGAAACTTTACCAGGGATGAAATTAAAATGTCTAACAATTATCTTAAAAAATGCTCCACTTCCTTCGCCATCAGGGAAATGCAAATCAAAACTTCCCTGAGATATCATCTCACCCCGGTCAGGATGGCAAAAATCCACAGTACAAACAACGACAAATGCTGGAGAGGATGTGGAGAGAGGGGAACTCTCCTACATTGTTGGTGGGAATGCAGGCTCATACAGCCACTCTGGCGAGCCGTCTGGAGATTCTTAAAGAAATTAAAGATTGAAATGCCATATGACCCTGCTATCCCACTTTTGGGAATAACCCCCCAAGCAGCAGAGGTTCGCCTCGATAGCACAAGCTCGACCATGTTCATAGCAGCACTGTTTACAATAGCAAAGTCATGGAATCAACCTAAATGTCCAACAGTTGACGAGTGGATAAGGAAAAAGTGGTACATCTATACAATGGAGTACTACTCAGCCATCAAAAATGATGAATTACTGGAATTTGCTGGGAAATGGATGTCATTAGAAAGAATTATATTAAGTGAAGTATCCCAAACCCAGAAAATTAAGCGCCGTATGTACTCCCTAATAGGTGGCTCCTAGTACCAAACTCACCCAGCCCACATTGGGACACTCAAAAGTAAACCTATGTAACACAGTAATTGTAAGGATTATGAACAAGAGAGATGGGTTAGGAGGGCCACACCAGAAACAAGGAGAGAGGAGACCATGTTACAGCAGAGAAAATAGGCCTCCATGAAGGTCTGCAAGTAAGTAATGAGAAACCTGGTTAAGTTCACAGACGTTCTTTCCTGATCTCACCAGAAGGGGAGGGCATATAGTCTAGCAGATAAAAAGTAATCATTTTGCAAATGGGTGATGGACCCCTCCCTCAGTGAGGTTTCCTACTCTTATTACATCTACCCTTGAATGTGCTATTACAACAAGACTCCAGTTTAACAGCTTTTTGTCTCTGGCCAGGGGGTGACATACAGTGCCCAGCAGAATGGAGTGAAGGGAATTGCAGGAGCAGCAAAACTGCAAAAGAAAATCAACAAACCACAATCCAGAACTTCAGAGACTCTATATCAATCACATAGAACTAAGACAGCCTAATCTCTCCCCATCCTGGAGCTCAGGGACATTTGCGGAAGAGGGGGCGGTAAGATTGTAAGAGCAAAAGGATGGGAGGAGCAACGATTTGCAAGATTCTCAACAATAGTTGGGGCCAAAGCAATCATAATGGGACTTTGCATGCCCTGCGCAATGTCCAGCGCACTGTTGCCCTCATAAAGTCTAGCATCTGTTAAGGGCACCGAGACCCCTGGAGGCAAGGGATTGACAGCCATAGTAGTGATCTTATGCTTAAGGGGAACAAGAGAAAGGGCTTATGGAAATGCCACTGGGTCCTTATATGTCATCGGAGAGGAGGACCCAGTGGAGAGTTAGGCGCACACAATAAAGGACTCTCTGGGAATTGGGGGGGAGACACTGGGGGAAGGGGAGGGGGGAGGGAGGGAACTGGTAAAAAATTTTAAAATGTATAATTAAATTTTTAATAAAAAAAAAAAAGAAAAAAAAAAAGAAAAAATAAAATGTAAAATTAGTATGAAAAAGAATGCATTGTTAAGATAATTTTAATAAGATAGGGGCTGGAGAGGTGGCTCAGGGGTTAAGCCTCCACCTTGCAGGTGGAAGGTCCTGAGTTCGGATCCTAGACCCCACGTATAGACTGCTGGGCAGAAGCAGGGGCGGCCTGCGTTCCCGGTCCTGGTAGGGCAGAGCCTGTGAATCGCGGGACAGAGTGAACTAGGAGGAGGTGGAGGCATCCATGGTGGTTCCCGAATTCGTCCGTGGTTCTACACACACATGCATACATACACACACATGCATACATGCACAATTGAATAAATAATAAAAAAAAATTAAAGATAATTTTAATAAGATAGTCTGTGATCTACTTGGGAAAGTGCTGTTAACTCCTACTACTGAGAGGCTTCATTATCTAGTCCTGTGCTTGGGCATCACTCATGACACGTGTGCCAGACTCTTCTGAGAATATGGCTAGTTTTAAATTACTTATAGCACTCTTAGCGAACATGAAGGTAGTTACCTTACAACATAGGGGAAGGTGAGGCACAGTAAGGCTAGAACAGCTACCCAAAGGAGACAGCTCAGAGGTTAGTTGCACAAGCAACTGACCAGAACTTGGATCCCCATGTACCATTCAAATGCTAGGCAGCTATGCAGCCTGCCTCTAATTCTGGCCCAGAAAGGGGGAGTCTGGGAATTCTGAAAACAGACTAGTTAGTCTCACCATCCTCATTGGTGGTTTTTGGATTTAATTAGATACCCAGCCTCAGAAGAATAAGGTGAAAGGCTCCCTTGCCCCTCCTAGACTCCACAAGTGTTCAAGGGTTCCTCTTTTTTTCACCATCAATAGATTTTGCTTTAATACTCAAAAAAAGAATAAGATGGAAGAGCTACTGAGAATGATTTTCAATATCTACTTCAGTATTTCACATGTATACACACACACACACACAAAACACACACTTGCACCACACACATACAAACATGCACATACAAACATGAATGTACTTTCACACAAAAAAATGGGAAAAAAATTTTAAAGTTGCTCAAGAAACACAACTAAAAAGAAGTCAATCCCAACTGCTTTCAGAATCCCTGAAAAATGTGAATTGTTTAAATTGTGGCTGTTTTATATTTATCTGTAAATGGTGTCATAGTTAGACACAGGTGTCAACTCAACAGTTGAAGGTTTGAGCTCTGGGCACATTTGTAGAGAATTAGTGGTTGAGTGAACTCAGGGCAAACCTGCAGGAGATTGTCTAGCTGATGGGGAAGGCCCAGCCTATGGTGGGTGTGATTTGGCCCTGGAATAAATCAAGTGAGCTGGTTGAGAGAGTTGGCATCCTTCTGTTCACTTGGCCAGACATGCTGGTCTGGCAAGTAAGGACTGTCTCTCTCTCAGCTGTTATGTGGTGATGGTGTGGCCAGTCCCTTCAGCCCTGGTGTTGATGCATGCTCTCCCATCAAGCTGGACTGAGAACTGTAACCAGGAATTGTTTTTTGTTGTTTGTCTTTTTATGATTTTTAAAATTTTTTATTATTATTTACTCAATGTGCGTGTATGCGTGTATGTGTGCATGTATGTGTGTGTGTAGAACCATAGACGAATTTGGGAACCACCATGGACGCCTCCACCTCCTCCTTGTTTACTCTGCCCCGGGATTCACAGGCTCCGCCCTACCAGGACCAGAAACGCAGCCCCCCCCCCCCCCGCTTCCGCCCGGCGTCTATACGTGGGGTCTAGGATCCGAATTCAGGACCTTCTGCCTGCAAGGCAGAGGCTTAACCTCTCAGCCACCTCTCCAGCCCCTGTAACCAGGAATTGTAAGAGAGAACACAAACCCTTGTTCTCTTAAGCCATTTGATGGTCATTTATCAGCAACGATGCAGGCGAACTGCAACAAATGGATAAAAGTTTGTGAGGTGCTTCACCACAATACCAGTAAACAAGCTGTGAATGCCCTTGGTGTACAGGCAGCCAGAAATAATAAGAAGGATCCCCATGTGTGATGTGCAAATATCTTCTACAGTGGGGTCTCCCAGAACTGGACCCTGAGACAAACGTGAGAGAAAGTAGTCTGCTTAGGAAATACGCTGAGCAGCCTTAAGAGTTACAGGTAGGGAAGGGGAAGAACCAGCAGGACCCCAGTTCTGGCTTCCTCCTTCATGTGAAAGTACACCTGAGGATTTGCCTTCTGATACGGAAAGCAATGCTCAGTCTTTATCTCTGAAAGGTTTCTTTCCTTGAGAAAGTAGTCGTCCTTCAAGTCCTCTGCTCCCTGGGGTAACATTTACCTCTGGCCACTATTCGCAAGTGCTGAAGCAACCCAAGGAAGCCAGCTAGAGCAGCTCTGGAACTCAGGGATGACTCAGAAAGGGAGTCCTCCCTGCTGTGCTGCCACGGCAGGAGCTGGGTGTGAGCAGCCATCAGTCACAGCAGATGCACAGAGAGCTTCCTGTGGAATGCCACAGAGCCAGAGATCCTCACTGCTGTTGAAGCCCTCGAGTGCCACCTCCAAAGGTTCAGACTGAACTCCGCACAGGTACAGGGTGCAAGTTCATTGACGGAGCTTATCACCAGGGTCTGGTTCACAGTGGTGCTTCCCAAGTCCTCAAGCTCCTCCACCGCTTCCAACAGGTTGCCAGTCCCTGTATTGCCCAGAAGTTTTAATTCGCATATTCTTCCTCCAATTACATCTTCTCAAAAAAACATCCCATGAATTCACAATTGTTCCCCTACCAAAGGGCATGTAGCTCTGGCTAAGTACATTAAAGTCTGTTTCATGAATAGTACTCATTCAAGCTTAAGATTTAAGTTCTTAAGAAGAATCAATGTTCCCGTTGTTTAACCACCTTGTTATGCAATTCATTCCAAATTAAGTATGCATGTGTTATGGAGTGGGAGGAGAAAGAATTAGTTCTCATATTCTGAAAGACTATGCTACAACCCAGATTAATAGAGTAAAATAGAAGATCAAGTGCCTAGTTTCTATGGAAGGCACACACACATGCACGTGCACACAAGCGTGTATGTACATGTACATATACACATGCAGGCACACATATTCAAACATGCACACATGTGCACACCTTAATACATATATAGGAACACATGTGTATACTTACACATGCACACACATGCTCCCTCACACAAATTCACATGCACACACAAACACATCTCTCATGTACACACAACTGTGAAAATATGTGCAACACTTGCACACACACACACACATACATACACACTGACATATATTACTTACATATTTTATCTTAGAAGGGACAGAAATGATCACATCTGAACCAATGGAGAGAGCAGGAGTGGGCATTAAAAAAAACTATGGTGCCATTGTTTATTTTCTTTTTAATTTATGCAGATGCATACTTTGGATAAACATATTTTATAATGATAAAGTTCAAAGGCTACAAGTAGCCTCACTTCAAGCCATTTCAATCCTGACATATAACCATCATTCACTCCACCTCCCACTCCCCACTCCTACTCATTCCTATTCACCCAAGACATCCTTTCGATACATGATACATGTCCACCTTCCAGAGTGATGGTTCTAGAAGTGCGTGCTATTACATGCTGCTTGCAGTTTTACTGAACTTCTAGTTTTAACCAACCACCAGAGTAAACATGCGCGTATATCTGTGAGGGAAGAAAGGAGTCACAAAAAGTTTAATTGTCCCAAACTACTAAGCACACCTAATCATGGTTTTTTATGTAGTTTTCCTATTAACATGTAAAAAGACTAAATAATGTCATGCATTAGTCTAGAAATTTGATATCTGGGATTTCCACTGCTAAATAGCATCAAATAATGAAAGTTCCAACAACCATCCTAACTTAGAAATCCGGCGAAAGCTGAACGAGTGAGCTGGCATGTCGCTCACACGTAGACTATGCTGGGCAGGGGATCCCTGAGGTGAGCCGCCTCTACCAGGCAATCCAGGACAGATAGAAAGACAACTCCTTGGCACAGTCACTTCCATTTCCATGCCACTGAAAGCAAGGACTTGGATGGCAATAAGACATGGTACCTGCCCCTGATCCCAACTCCCTTGCCACCCTTGGGGCAATTCTTCTAGAAGCCAGCCATGTTTAAGGAAACAAGAACATTATAAAATCACACATACGCACGCACACGCATGCACAGAGACTCTTTTTCTCATACAGAAAAAGACACACACACACACGCACACAGACTCAGCACACAGAGACACACATGTACAGATTCACACATAATCATCCACACAGACTCGTGCGCATGCACACACACACACACACACACACACATTCAAGACACATCAGTCTTCAATGGCAAAGCATGGTTAGACTTTTTATTTTATTTTATTTTATTTTATTTTATTTTATTTTATTTTATTTTATTTGCTTTTTAGAGGCAGCACCATTTTAACAGGAAAATGATTGAAATAGAATTTCTCACCCACTACTTACCAAAATACCACCTTCCAAGCATTCTCTGAAGCTTCCTGCCTGCTGCCTTCCAGGTGGAGGGCCAGAGTCTGGGCTCCTCCCACCCCCCCACCCCCCCACACACACCACACACTCCTGGCTTCTCCACAGCTCTCCAATGTTCAGGACTGGTACCAGTGTTTTCCAAGTGATTCCATTCCAGGGCTCTCATCTCTCTTGCACCGGTGACCATGCCAGAGCTTGTAGGATCTTGACAAAGGACATGTTTCTCTTTCCTTGGCCTGCCGCGTCCCTATCCAACTAATCTGGTAGAATATGTCTCAGTTTGGAAAAGGTGGATTCAAAGTAACATGTTTTGGGATAAGGACATGGCTTTATTTTAGAGAAATAAGGAAAAATATGGGAATTGTCAGGTCTTGGTGTTTCTTCCCAGTTCAGGCCTAAAGCCTGTTCCCTGGGAAGGTCACAGTAACCCCATGGGCAAGTGCTAGGAATTTCTCGGTATGCCGCAATAAAGCCCATGGACAGGTGCTAAGCATTTTTACCTAGGTTTTGTTTGGGATAATTCAAGTTTTGCCTCTGGCAGGAAGAATCCTTCTGGAATTTAGGAGTGCCCTTTCTTAGGGTTTTTTGGAACTAGCTTCCTGCTCTCTGTTCTAGAGAAGAAGCCTGCTTTTTAAGTTTCAGTCAAATACTAAATAGAAATTTCATGTCTAGTCATTTGCAATAAGTAGACTTGTTAATCAGAATGTCTGCACTGATTTTAAGGAAATTAGAGAATAACTTCTAGAGTCTTAAAACATAGGTGGGTAAAATTCCCACCTATGTACTAACTCAGAAATTCCAGAAGTACAAGACTATGCTCTCAGTCCACCAGAACCTTAAAAGAAACTGTGATACCCTCTTACCCTGGCTGAAGGCCAAGGAAGAGACCATCATGCCAGAAAGTCTAGATGCCAAGACTGCCCCTGAAGATGGTATTTGCAATCCAAACTGGGAGAATCCATGTCAGAAGCAAAGGGGACCGTGTCTTTCCTACCCCAAACAGCACTCTTATGAGAAATCACAGAGATGGACCATCTGAGTGCACTCCCACCAATGATCGCCTCCGCCCCGAAAGAGACACCCTCGAAAGAGACACCCTCGGCATATGGGGCCTGACTGGACCCCAGGTTTGGAGTATGCATGGTTCACAGATGGGTCATCTAAATGATGGCAATACACTTCTGGAATTCCTCAAAGGAAGACATAAGCAACCTTACTATTAAAGGAATAGAAGGATGCTATTATAGAAGTTATTCTTTTAATAATTATATTGCTTAAGTGTTTTCTTCAGTGCATACCTCAGTGTTCCATCGACAGAACCAGCTATAGCTTATGGGCCTTGAGTATCCAAGTCAAGGCCCCCCCCTTAGAGATGTCGTTTAAGCTTGGATAGTAGAGACTACATGAGCTGCATACATTTTCCCAAGTTAGAACCTGCTGCCATGCCTGGTGCCTATGTCGACCTGCCTGACTGAGAGTATCAACCTGGAGAGGACAACAGCAAAAGCTCATGCTGGGACTTATGGGGTGTTGGGGACTCCTATAGTTAATTGTAAAATATGTCCCTTGCTAAAATCAAAAGGAGATCATTCTGCCTCTGTATTTTAAAAAAGCAGTTAAAATGTGGGCTCAGCCCCATAGCTATCCGGTGAAGCATTATAGATTAGATAAGTTTGGAAATACTGAGAGAATGTTTCTGTTAAGTGCCTTTGCCCTGAGGCAATGGGTTAGGTTCTTGAAAAAATGTCCACCCTGAAGGTGATTTTTGCTGACTAGAAAATTATATGTCTGTTGTAGGTGTAACATTCTTTACCCCAAAATTTTCTGTATAAAAGTTGTCACGAAAGTTTCAATAAACGGGTTCAGGATACACTCGGACGAGAGGGAGCCGCGTGTGTTCTGTTCTCCACCCGGTCCTGGGGAGCCCTGGTCTCGAGGCTGCGACTCTGGTCTGAGGCATTGGCCTCTTTTCCTTCCTTTCACATCTTCTTTTCTATCTTCCTTCCTTCCTTCCTCTCCTTTTTTATACAGGACCCTGCCATAGCTCAGGCTGGCCTTAAACACACACAAATTCTCTTGCCTCAGTCTCTCTAGTGTTGGGATAATGGTTTCTTTGGCTAATGGTTTCTTTCAAATCCTCCCAAACCTGGCTTCTTTTGCAGCTGGAAATTCAAGCTTGACATCCAGAGATCTGGCCACTTGGCAACACTGACTCTCTGTCCCTCCCTAAACTACTGCCACCCTGATTCCACTGGTGTCCAGGATTCTACATGCCTTGAAGAAGCTGCCTTGACAACACAGCTCCATAGACTAACAAAGATCTTAGGAGAAATAATTTCAAACAGTAGGAACCTTAAGGGCTAAGTCTAGACACGTGAATAGCAGTGCCTCTATCAGTGGGTCTGGTCTGCCCAAGGAAGAGCCACTTGGTTCTGCCACAGAGATCCGAACCCCCACCAGATCAAATGATCCAGAGTGAGCCCCAGTAATCATAGAAGCAGACTGACAGAAGGATGAGGGAATGGAGTGGAGGGAAAGGAGGAAAGGAACAAAAGTAAGGAGAGAGGGTAAAGAGGAAGGAAGAGAGGAGGGAAGGAGGGGAGCAGGAATTTTTACTCAATATGCTTATACAACTAGTGGAAAAAATAATTAAAAAATAAAGGAGCTGGCCAACTTCCCTGTAGCAGAGGGGAAGTAAGTCCCCCATTGTCTGATCTATCCACAGCAAAAGGAGCCCATGGTGGTCTTTCTCACAGCATTGACTGAATCTGAAGCAATCTGCAGTCTACCTTAGAAGAATTCAGACATTTTTAAATGGTAGTTGCTCTATGTTAAAAATGAGACTAAACTTTGAAGAAAAAAAAAAAAAAAGGACCTTAAATTTCCATCTCTGCCAGACACCCTGTTATAAACACAGCCTGAGGCAGGGTATGCATCAAGCACGCTTGTTGTAATACAAGAAAAGGGTGACAGCTGATGGGAGGTGGAGTCTGATTCACAGGAGGGAGTGCATACAGCAGCACACGTAACAACTGAAGACCCCACTGAATGGTGCAGCAGTAAAATGCCTAGTAGTCTGATGCCCTTTCCTCTCCAGAGGAGCTTCGCCTGAGCCTCCCTCACCTGGCCACCCCAGGAAGGTGTAGAGGGGCCATCTAATCTTCTTAGAGGGAAATTGACCTGTTAGACACTTTTGTTCAAAGGCCCCTGCTGTGTCATGGCGCCATTCCCTCAGTTATCCCACCTGTTTCTCTCTCTCCCCTGCCCCCATTGGTTGCTGCATGTTCCATCCCCGCCCCCCCCCCCCGTTGTTTCTCCCCCAGGATGCTGTTTTCCCCTGCCCCCTCGCAGACTGTCCCCCCCACAGGATGTTGTTTCCTTCCCCCAGGCAAGTCAGACTGTTGGCCATGAGGGAACTTCAAGAAAGGTGCCCCTCTAGAATGTGCTCAGCTGACAGCATTGGTCCTGTGCTCCTCAGCTCACTGTCTGGGCCACAGGTTTCTCCTTCACTCTACTCTCTCTGCACCCCAAAGGCTGGTCTACATAGAAGCCAAGGAGGCTCATGCACTCTGGTTTTCAGCTGTGGTTAAGCCAACGTGTGGACAGTCACCTAGCAGAACCTGTTACTGGATATTGTCCGATGAAAAGGAAACATCATATCATCCCTTGATAAAATATGGAAGGCTGAGAGCAGCTAAAAGCATGAGCTTTTTGTGGAAAACAAAAGTACGGAAACCCACTGGTGTCTAAACCACTGGTGTTTTTCTGGAGTCCTTATTGGAAAAAGGCCATTGCCTGAAACCTTAGGGATTCCAATTTGACTGAAAATGTCTCATATACTAAACTGTCTCTCACTAGCCCATGCTGAATATCTGGAAGGATTTGATTATCTGACTCTCATACAAGCAATCCAAGAACACATTAGAAACTAGGAAGCCTTCTCATAATCCTGCCTCACCTTCCTGCTAACTAGAAGTCCCACACCTGCATATAGGTTCTCAGGCCCCTAGTTATAAATAAAATCTGGTGGGACTGGGCAGTATTCTCTTATCATTCTCCCGGGAGGCAGTGGGATTTCCCACCTGTCCCAACCAACTGTTCTCTCTTTCCATCTCTGCGTATTCTTTTTTTCTATCTTTCATATTTCTTGGCCCCAGGGCTGCTTCATGGGTCGTCACACTGGATATGACATATTTAATGGAATTTTAGTAAGAATAATGGCCAGCTGTGAGCAACAGCAGGCCCAGCAAGTCTTGCATTCTTTTTCTTGGGTTGCCCCCAGGAGGGGAGGATTAGCCTTGGTCACGTCTCTCCTGGGACTCTGGACTCTTAAAGGCACAGCATTCCCTGGGGTCCCCTTCCAGCTAGAAGCAGGTCTGAAGCACTTGAGGCTTTAGCTTGACATTTGCTGTTGTCAAGTGCTTATTCCAAGGCCCTGGCAGAGACTCTAGTCATATGGGTTCGTGTGTTCACATAGTCACATGCAATTTGACTATGCATTCTTCTAGAAGAGAAACTTTTGCTAGGGTGTAGCCCAGTGGTTGTGTGCTTGATCAATATATATGAAGTCCTGAATTCTCTCTGCAGTACCACAGGAACAAACAAGCAAACAGAGAAATAAAACTGTGCCTTCAAATTGTGCGAGCTTCCGGCTCCTCGAAGTACCCACAGGGAGCTGGTCAGCCTGTGCCCTGGGTGCTTCATCTTTCCTTGGTGTTCCTTTAATCCTGAGCATAATGTGGTCCAAATTCAGCACACTATTTTCTGCTTTTCCCTAGGCTTAGTGTCATCTCTCTCTTTTAGAACTCACAATAACCCATCAATTTCTTTCTTCTACTTATTCATGTTACTCCTTTTTGCCCAAAACTACTTCCAAGTCTGAAGTCAGAAAGTGTCAGATATTTGCATGAATTGTTTCCCTGAAAGGATGTTCAACTTTAGCAAGATTTGAAACATGACCTACTTTCATAGCTCCGAGCACAAACAGCCTCTGAAGAGTTAAAGTGTTTGCCAAGCAGCACAACTTAGATATTGCCTCAAAGTCAGAAGTCAAATGGCCTGTTCTCTGCTGTGCACTGTTTGATGAGGATCTGTGAGACTTTGGACAGGGACACAAGTGTTTTGGGGTTCAATTGCTGGACAAGCAGAAGATGGTGATACACAAGTGTACTGTGTCCTTGGTTTTCCTTCCAAAAACACCACCATAAAATAAGAAAGTTATATACTCCTTGTTTTTGTTTTTCTCCTGGGGCCTTGCCAGAGCTTTGCGTACGCCAGGCAAGTGCTCTGCCATTGAGCTCTATTCCCAAGCCCGTGGGATCCATTTCAAACAAAGAAATCTTGTTTTCTGGTCATAAAAACATAAAGTTCAATGTCTAATAATAAAACCATTATTGACCAGGTTTCCTCAGAAAGCCTGAAAGCAGAATTTGACTTCCAGAAACTAAAGACTCCCAACTAACTCCCCCTTCCCCATTCCAGCTCAAGGGTCAGAATCAAGCAAGGGAAAATACCCTAGAAAGAGGGTATCAACTCAGTAAGTGCAATTCTGTTTAAGTATCTAAATGACTCAACTCCTACCTATGTTCTCCCCTTTCTTCTGCCTCCATTTGGTCATCCACCCATCCAGCTGCAGTAGTCAGAAGACTACTTAAAGTTGGTCATGTCAGGATCAGACTTCCTGGGGCCCAAGACCTAGACAACTCAGCGTGAAGCCTCACAAGGAAATGATTCTATGGGCTGCCTCATCAATGACTGCTGTTTCTTTTTTTTTTTAATTTTTTTATTATTATTAATTCAACTGTTGCATATGCATGTGTGTGTGTGTGTGTGTGTGTGTGTCTGTGTAGAACCACGGACGAATTCGCAAACCACATGGACGCCTCCACCTCCTTCTGCCCCGGGATTCACAGGCTCCGCCCTACCGGGACCAGAAGCGCAGGCCGCCCCCGCTTCCGCCTGGTGTCTATACGTGGGATCTGGGATCCGAACTCAGGACCTCCCTCCTGCAAGGCGGAGGCTTAACCCCTGAGCCACCTCTCCAGCCCCAATGACTGCTGTTTCTATGTAGGCAATAAATACTGGCACTAGGACAGAGGGGCACTGGATCTCAGAATGCCAGCCAGGAAATGAAGCTCCAGGATTGAACCTCACAACTTCCTCACATAAGTCTTACGATTTCCATGACACTCCAACACTGCTAAGGATGCAGGCCCGTGCTCAATCCAGTCAGAGGACATGATATATTTGAAAGAAACTGTCCTTACAGAACCCAACACTATGTATAATAAACATGTCAGTAAAATAAAAAAAAAGAGAGAGCGAAACAGAAGTCTTTATTTATTCTGCTCAGAAAAACAAAGGAAAAAAAAAAGGAAAGAGAAAACAGCATGCAGTCCTGATGGTCTTTTCAAAATGAGTCAGTCCCAACATACTTCTTCACCTTGTGCATCTGCATTTCTACAAAGGGTTTAATAATAAATGGAGTATGTCTGCTGGAAACGGCAGTGGTAAACTTTCAATAATTCATTAAGAAAAAAATAGAGGGGGAAGAAGATAAGTTTGATTTTAATGCTTTTAATAATGACTCAAAATAATAAAATTATGAAAGAAACATAAAAAATAGATGTGCTGTTACTCAAATGACTAATATTTTGATAGGAAATCTTTATATGAGAATACATAAAGATTTTTGTTTGGTCTAGTATAAGATTTTTTTTAACTAAATGCCTTCCAAGTAGTTCATAGAAATAAATTATGATGAAGACATTTACATAGGCAGTGTGCAATATTTTACACAGCACCAGAGCTACAGTAATAGGTGTTTCCATGAATAATTCATGAAATGGAAATGACACATAACTTCACAAACATTTATCTACAATTACTTTCCAACCCATTTGGGTGCTGAAATTCTTCCGTAGGAGAACCAATGACAGTGGCTTGGGCATCAAGCCCATAATATTTAGATCAAAGGCCAGATAAAGAATGTGTCTCATTCTTTAAAAACTCAAATTATTTAAAATTCCTTCTGCTGCCTTTTCCTTCAGGGACAGTGACTGCTTTGGTCACCTTCCAACTCACCCACAGATAACAGACAGCCGCAATCAGCCATAGGGAAGTCCATGTATCATGTCAAAAACGAAGCCAGAGAAATGCCCAGCTTCATTCAGAGCTGCTGTATGAAGCGGCCTGAGCAGTCACTGTGGCGGCCCATCATCACTGCTCGACAAAAGTCAGGACATGCAGCCATCAAGGACTTTAATCTCCTTTAGAAATAAAAATAAGATGATCCACTAGCTATTTCATAGCACGCTGAGGCTCTCTGGCTAACAGCAAATAACTTGTTCCATCCGTGGTCTCGAGCAGCAGTGAGAATGGCTGATGCTGATTCAGCAAATCTCTCAGGGACTGGTAGGTGCATTTTGAAAGCCTCGCTCAAAGCAGCATCGTGATGATACTCACACCTAAAGCAACGCAGAATGAGTGAGGACCAAGAGAGTGAGGACTGAGGGCCAACGAGCCAGTCCCAGATGGGTCGTCAGCATCAGCAGCTGCCCAAGCCCTCCAAATGAATGCCTGGCTCTGTAAGGTAATTATTCCATAATTGATGTCCTGCTTATAATTTATGAACTTACTGCCACACTTGCCTAGCATATAAATTACAGGATGTGATTTCCTATAGTCTTAATTTTATCAAATCTGCATGCTCTCTCACCACATGGTTGGTGCAAATATAGTAATATTAATAATCATAAAATTCATTGCATTGAGTCTCTCCCCTCCCATCCACATCAAGCAGTGTCACATGTCTTACACAATTCCCTTTGGGTCTAGAGGTTCCTCACAAAGTTTATTGCCCATCTTGTAAGGTACACTGAACCTCAGTGCCAACGGAAACCATTCATAAGCTATATAATGAGGACCCTGAAGCAATTCAGTCTTGTTCTGAGAAGTAATTCTGTAAAATCCCAGCACTAAAAATGCTATACAGCTCTGAGTCAACTTGCTGAAAAGATCAGTATATGGGCTAAGTGGTTGATCCCAGTTACCAAAGTGAAATTGGGTGCTGTTACCCATTAGAAAAAAAGGGCATGTTTGGAACTTGAGAAATTCCCGAAGATGCCGTTCAGTAGTTCCGTGCTTAATGTTGCTTCTCAAGTGAAACATTAGCAAACAGATAAAAACAAAATCACCAAGATTTCAAGTCCTTCATGAATAAGAGCTTGACTTGCCATTCAGAAAAGAGGCTAGCCCGGGTACTGGTGTGAGGATTAGAAAAGGAATGGACTGTAGAAGACGCAGACATCTAATGCAACCTCCGACCCAGTTCAAGGAGATGCCGCCATTAGTATAGGCCATATCTTTCCCTGCTCCATTATCTGACACACTCATTGTGACTAACAGGTTAGGTTTTGGTCAGAAATACAGCTGAAACTGACGTGCAATAATATATATCTAATGGGAATTTGCAAAACTCTGAATGGGCAGCAGAGATTGTTTTACTTTATTTTTTACCCACAGAATAATAGAGGATGCTTGGTTGCAAGGTGTAGTTATTTACAACATTCTCTCTCCAATCTGTCTGCTCTCTTTCACTTGTTCTGAGTCCAGGAAGAGAGCTGTCATTACAGCATCTGCAACCCCCGAGTCCTCTGGCTTCTTATTGAGTTTGATCAATGAGACATTGGCAAAAGATCTAAAAAGAGGGAGAAGAGTGAGGTGAAGGTGTGTATGCCTCCAGCACCACTCTTGCTGTGTGGCTACGAGGCCCACGACAATGTAGGCAGCTTCCTACACTCATCCGCTCCTCGCTGCTCTCTCCTTACATGTCAGTGTGGCACCTTGCTGGCCTCCATTAGTGGCAGTGGATGCTATGCGTTGTTCACTGATATGACCACTCTGTTCACATCTTTGTAAATGTCCCTTTTACTGTTCAATTCTCCCACTTAGGGAACGTGCTTTGCTTGTGAAGATCCCAGCTGACCACACACAGAGGATGTCTCCAGGAAAGCAAATCTGCTATGCTTAAAAAAGGTCCCAATACATGCCTCAGGACTGAAGTCACACAGTCTTCTCTCATCACAATAGAGCAAACTTGGAGTTCCATATCAGAAAGAAATTTGAGGAAAAATATTAGGGTTAGAGAATGGCTCAACAGATTAAGACTTTGCCCTTGGAAAGCAGAAGGACCTGAGTTTGGGTCCTGGATCCCACATAAGAACACCAGGCAGAAATGGAAGTGGCCTGCACTTCCAGCCGGGGATGGTGGAGCCTGGGAAACCCAAGAGCAAAGCAATAAAGAGGAAAGCAACACCAGAACGATTCCAGACGTCACCCTTGGGTCTCCACAAATGCACACAGTGCTCTCTTCTATACTTACATGCAACTACACACACACACACACACACGCACACACGCACACACGCACACACCCATACTACGCACTGACAAAAAGAGAAAGAAATTTGAGAAAATACAAAATGTTTGGAAATTAAATTAAATGACTCACAAATGGTCCAAGAGTCAAAGCAAAGATCTAAGAATATTTTAACAAGTTTCGGTGATGACAGACTACACGCAAGCAGGGATTTCTAACTTCTTGTGGCTCAGAATCAAAATAGAATGAAAACAGCTTCTCTGCAAGTAGGAGACTGAGGGCACATGCTGAAGCTCAGTATTCAACAAGTATAGCACGGGGTGCAGAGACTCCAGCTTGGAGGACTGAGAGACTCCAGCTTGGAGGACTGAGAGACTCCAGCTACGGCAACGCCAATGTGCAGCTCAGGGTAGCCTGGTGGCGATACCAAAAAAAAAAAAAAGGAAGAGAAAACAGCAAGAGAGAGAAATGCAGCGGAAAAACTAGCACAGAAACACAACAGAAAGGTGGCCTGGCTTGACTGGCCTGACCTGAGAAGGTAACTCTGAAGCTGGCCACTTTGCGAGAGACAGACGCGCAACTATTCCTTGTCTCTGGAACTCTGGGCAAGTTTTGCCAAGCAGCACTGCCCAAGTGTATTAGTTAAGGCTCTCTGAAAAAAAAAAAAAAAGAATCTATAGAATGTAATACATACAAATTAAGTTTATTAAAATATCTCACAATAAAAAATAGTGTCCTTCAAAGTAGCTATCCATAACTGCTTCATTCTTTTTTTAAAAATTTATTTATTTTTCTGCTCATACAAACATAATAGGTACCCCTGTCCCCTCCCTCCCTTCACCCCTCCCTGGAGCTCCCTGCTCCACTCCCCTTTGCCCCTTCCTTTCCCCCTCCCTCCCTTTCTTCCAGTGCCCCCTCCCCCCATCTCTGAAGCATCCTTTAATGTGTATATCAAACTTTCCTCTGGGTCCTCCTCTCTGATGAGGTGTAACAACTTAGTGGCATTTCCTAGAACTCTTCCTTGTGTTCCCCTTAAGTATAGGAACACTACTTTTAATCCCTTGCTTCTAAGGATCCTAGTGCCTTTAGTCCATGCTAGAATTTGAGGGGTCAATGATAAGTTGGTCATTGCGCAGAT
Source organism: Typhlomys cinereus (assembly GCA_023101885.1). Lineage (NCBI taxonomy): Eukaryota > Metazoa > Chordata > Mammalia > Rodentia > Platacanthomyidae > Typhlomys > Typhlomys cinereus. The sequence continues at coordinate 1,661,712 of JALPQD010000225.1, read as the reverse complement.
CATGCAGAGTCTTATTACAATTGCTTCGTTCCTAACTTGTGTGGAGTATCTTGCATATTTTGACTCCTCCCATCCTTGTAATCTTACAATCTTACTGCCCCCTCTTCCGCAAATTACCCTGACCTTCAGGATGGGGAGAGATTAGGCAGGCCTGATTCCAGGTGGTTGATATAGAGTCTCTGATGTTCTGAATTACGGTTTGTTGAATTTTTTTTTCAGTTTTGCTGCTCCTGCAATGCCCTTGGCTCCATCCTGATGGGTATTGGATGTCACCCCCTGGCCAAAGACAAAAAGCTGTTAAAATAGAGTCTTATTATAAGGATAGATTCAAAGGTAGATGGAATAAGAGTAGGAAACTGTGGTGGAGGGGTGGGTCACTCTCCCATTGCAAAATGGTTACCTTCTATCTGCCAGACTGTATGCCCTCGCTTTCTGGTAAGATCATAGCCCATCAGTTGCAAGTGATCAGGAAGGACAGTCTGTGAGCTTAACGAGATGTCTCATTACTTACTTGCAGTCCTTGATGGTGGCCTATTATCTCTCTCCTTGTTTCTGGCGGGGCCATCCTTCCCCTTCTCTCCTGTATATAATCTTTGAAATTACTGTAGGTATTACAGAGATTTATCTTTCAGTGTCTCTAAGTGGGTTTGGTACTAGGAGCCACCTATTATGGAGTACATACAGCACTTAATTTTCTGTCTCTGGGATACTTCACTCAAAATAATTGTTTCTAGTTCCATCCATTTCCCGGCAAATTGCATTAATTCATCATTTTTGATAGCTGAGTAGTATTCCATTGTATAAATGTACCACATTTTCCTTATCCACTCGTCAACTGTTGGACATTTGGGTTGATTCCATGACTTTGCTATTGTAAACAGTGCTGCTATGAACATAGTCATGCTTGTGCTATTGAGGTGAATTTAGCTGAATTCCCAAAAGTGGAATAGCAGGATCATATGGCATTTCCATCTTTAATTTCTTCAAGAATCTCCAGACAGCTCACCAGAGTGGTTGTATGAGCCTGCATTTCCACCAGCAATGTAGGACAGTTCCCCTCTCTCCACATCCTCTCCAGCATTTGGTGTTGTTTGTATTGTGGATTTTTGCCATCCTGACTGAGGTGAGATGATATCTCAGGGAGGTTTTGATTTGCATTTCCCTGATGGCTAAGGATGTGGAGCATTCCTTAAGATATTTGTTAGACATTTTAATTTCATCCCTAGTAAAGTTTCTTTTAAGTTCCAAGGCCCATTTTTTAATTGGGCCATTTGTTTCCTTGGTGTTTAGTTTTCTAAGTTCTTTGTGCACTCTGGATAATAGAGTTCTATTAGCTATGTGGTTAGTGAAGGTTTTCTCCCATTCTGTGGGTTGCCTTTTTGCTTGGGTTACAATCTCTTTATCTGAACAGAAGCTCTTTAATTTCATAAGATCCCATCTGTTGAGTGTTGGTTGTATTGACTGTGCTATTGGATTTCCAATTAGGAACTGTTGGCCTAGTCCAATCAGCTCCAGGGAGTTCCCCACCCTTTCAGCTAAGGTTTATTTATACTCTCTGGCCTAATATTGAGGTCCTTGATCAATTTGGAATTAAGTCTTGTACATGGTGATAAGTACGGGTCCACTTTTAATCTATTGCATGTGGAGATCCAGTTTTGCCAGCACCATTTGTTGAAGATGTTGTTCTTTTTCCATTGGATTTTTTGGGCCCCTTTGTCAAAGATCAAATGGCTGTAATTGTAGTGGGCTTATATCTGGGTCTTCAACCCTTATCCATTGATCTGTGTGCCTTTTTTGAAGCCAGTGCCAGGCTGTCTTTATAACTATGGATTTGTAGTATAGACTAAGGTTCGGTATGGTGATACCTCCAGCAGTGTTTTTGTTACTCAGGATTATCTTTGCTATCCTGGGTCTTTTTTGCTTCCGTATGAATGTTGAGATTGTTTGGTCAACTTCTTTAAAGAATTCCTTTGGGATTTTAATTGGTATAGCATTGAATCTGTATATTGCCTTTGGTAGGATGGTCATTTTTATGATATTGGTTCTGCCAATCCAGGAACATGGCAGGTCTCTCCACCTTCTAGCGTCTTCTGTAATTTCTTTCTTTAGGGTTTTAAAGTTTTCATTGTAAAAGTCACTTACTTTCTTGGTTAGGTTTATACCAAGATATTTCATTTTTTTAGGGGCTATAGTAAATGGGATTGTTTCTCTCAGGACTTTCTCACTTCTTTCATTCTGGGCATAAAGGAAGGCCACTGATTTTTGTACATTTATTTTGTATCCTGCTACCCTGCTGAACTTCTGTATTAGTTCCAGGAGTTTCCTGGTGGAGTTTTTGGGATCACTCAGGTATAAAATCATGTCTTCAGCAAATAGAGATAACTTGACTTCTTCCTTGCCAATTTGAATCCCTTTAATCTCCCTTTCTTGTCTTATGGCTTCAGCTAAGACTTCAAGCACGATATTGAATAGAACCTGTGAAAGTGGACAGCCTTGTCTAGTTCCTGATCGAAGTGGGAATGCTTCAAGTTTTTCCCCATTGAGTATAATTCCTGCTGTGGGCTTGTTGTAGACAGCTTTTATTATATTGATAAAGGTTCCTTCCATTCCAACTGTCTCTAGGGTTTTGATTATAAAAGGCTGTTGGATCTTATCAAAAGCTTTTTCTGCATCTATGGAGAGTACAATGTGGTCTTGGATTTTAGACTGTTTTATATGGTGGATTACATTTATTGATTTGCGTATGTTGAACCAACCTTGTGTGCCGGGGATGAAGCCTACTTGATGCCCATGAATGATCTTTTTGATATGTTTTTGAATCCGATTTGCTAAGACATTGTTGAGAATCCTTGCATCTGTGTTCATCAAAGAGATTGACCCATAGTTTTCTTTTTTAAGTGTATCTTCATGAGGTTTTGGGATTAAGATGATATTAGCTTCGTAGAAAGAATCTGGTAGTGTTCCTTCCTTTGCTATTTGATGGAACAGTTTAAGGAGTATTGGTGTTATTAGCTCTTTAAATGTCTGGTACAACTCTGTGCTGAATCCATCTGGCCCAGGACAGTTCTTGATGGGAAGATTGGACATTACTTCATCAATTTCCTCATATGTTATAGGACTGTTTAAATAATTCACAACTTCCTGATTCAATTTAGGTAACTTGTGCTTATTTAGGAATTCATCCATTTCTTTTGTGTTGTCAAATTTCACAGAGTATAAGTTTTTGAAATATGACATTATAATACTCTGAATTTCTTGAGTATCCATAGTGATAACTCCATTTTCATTTCTAATTTTATTAATTTGTGTTTTTTTCTCTCTTGCTTTGGTTAATTTAGCTAGGGGTGGTTCAATCTTATTGATTTTTTTGAAGAACCAGCTTTTTGACTGGTCTATTTTCTGTATCATTTTCCTAATCTCAATTTCGGATATTTCTCCCCTTATTTTGCTAATCTCCTCTCTTCTACTGCTTTTGGGATCAGATTGCTCTAGCGTCTCTAAAGCTTTAAGCTGCATTATTAATTTATTTATTTCTGATGTTTCCATTTTTTTGATGTAGGCATTAAGAGCTATGAACTTACCTCTTAGGACAGCTTTCATTGTGTCCCAGAGATTTTCATTATCGTTCAGTTTCAGGAAATCTTGAGTTTCCTTTTTAATTTCTTCCTGAATCCAATTCTCATTCAGCATCATAGTGTTAAGTTTCCAGGAGTTAGTGTATTTTCTGTTGTTTATTGGGTTGTGGATATCAATCTTTAGACCATGGTGGTCTGATAGGGTACAGGCTAGAATTTCAACTTTCCTTTATATGTGAAGATTAGTTTTGTGGCCCAACATGTGATCTATTTTGGAGAAAGTTCCGTGTGCTACTGAGAAAAATGCGTATTCTTTTGTGCGTGGATGAAAAGTTCGATAGAGATCTGTAAGGTCCATTTGTTTAAAGGTTTGTTTGAGTTCCAATGTGAATCTGTTAAGCTTTTGGCCTGTTGATCTATAGCATGTTGAGAGGGCGGTGTTGAAATCTCCAAGAATTATTGTTTGGGAGTTGATTTCTCACTTTAGACACTGTAGAGTTTGCTTAATGAATGTGGAGGGGCCCGTATTAGATGCATATATGTTCAGTATTGTGAAGTCTTCCTGGTGAATTAATTGTACCTCTGACTAAAATGTGTCTCTTATGATTTTTTTTTGTTTCAAGTCCACTTTGTCTGATAGCATTATGGCTACCCCTGCCTGTTTCCTGATTCCATTAGCTTGCAGAATTTTTGACCAGCCTTTCATTTTTAGGATGTGCCTATCTTTTGTGATGAGATGAGTTTCCTTAAGGCAGCAGATTGATGGATTGTGATTTTTTAACCCAAGTTTGTAATCTGTGTCTCTTAATCGGTGAGTTAATACCATTGACATTTAATGTTACAATGGAGAAATTATTTTTAATTCTGGACATTTTTTATGTTTAGTGGCTTTTGTAAGTGTATTGTTTGACATTTAGGTTTTGGTGGTATTATACGTTCCTTCTGTCCTCCTGGATAAGGTCGTTTTTTTATTCAAGCTTGAGTATCATTTGTAGCATTTTTTGAAGGCCTGGTTTGATAGGCATGTATCCCTTCAAGTTGTCTTTGTGCTGGAAAACTTTTCTTTCTCCCTCGATCATGACGGATAGTTTTGCCGGGTATTTCAGTCTGGGTTGGCATTTTTGCTCATTTAATACTTGAAGTACATCTCTCCAAGCTCTTCTTGTTTCCATTGAGAAGTCATTTGTTATTTTAATAGGTTTATCTTTAAAAGTGACTTGTTTTTTTTTCCTTGAAGCTCTCAGCACCTTTTCTTTGTCTTGAATGTGGAGTGTTTTGACTATTTGCTGTGACGATTTTCTATTTTGGTCATATCTGTTTGGGGTGCAGAATGCCTCTTGTATTAGGATGGACCTCTCATTCTTTAGTTGAGAGAATTTTTCATTTATGATAATTTGTAAAATTTCCTCAGGTGTGATATTTTGGGATTCTTGCTCTGGTATTCCATGAATGCACATGTTAGACTTCTTCAGGTTGTCCATAGCTCTTGAATATTCCTATCAAGTATCTTTTTGGCTTTAACAACCTCTTCCATTGAGTTGGTTAATTCTCCCACTTTGTCTTCAAGATCTGAAATTCTATCTTCTGCTTCATTAGTTCTGCTGATAAGACTCTCTGTTGAGTTTTTTGTTGACCATAACTTGTCTTTTAGTTTGATTTTAAACTCTGCCTGAGACTGTTTTAACTGCTCTATGCCTATTTTTGTTTCTTGAACTGTTTTTCTCACTCCTACAAGTATCTGTTGTGTTCCTGTTCAAAATGGTTGATGAGGTTGTTTAACTCCTCCTGGATTTCCTCTTTCATAGTATCAATCATGGTAATGATCATACTTTGAAAGTTGTTATCTTGGGTCTGATTTTCTGGGCTATTATCTGTGAATTTGTTTTGGTTGGAATCCATCATTATGGGGTTCATTATTTCCGTGGGAGATTGGTCTTCTTGTGTTTTGTTTCTCATGGATCTGCACTTTGACTTGGGCATTGTCGTTTTGTCTCTTATGACCTTTCAGTTTCTGTGTGTTTTTGACTGAACAGATTTAATTGGTATTACTACTCTCGGGCAGTTATTACTAGTGCTTGGCTTGTAGTTGGGTTCGTTTGTCTGCTGTTAGTATTATTTCCTATATGAGGCTATCAGGCTGTTAGTACATCAGTTAAGTCAGGTTAAGTAGACAGGGGGTGAATATTAGTATGGCAGTGCACTTTTATGATTTAGTATCTTGATGATACTATTTGAGGGTGAGTGGTATAATCCCTGGAGTTGTATATATTTTGGGGGTGGCTGCATGGAAAAGTTAATCTACAGTGATTAATACTTAAAAAAAGGAGCAGTATGGTAAAAGAAAGAGATTTACTTATCTTTGGGCTGGATGTGAAGAATCTCTCCCATGTGATAGGATGATTTTAGAAGACTTCAGATGTATGGCCTTTGTCCCTTAGAGCTTTGCTTGGGTTTTCTTTGGATTCTGTGGACCATGTGTGTGGGTCCCCAGTGTTTTGGAGAGGCAGAGGGGCTGATGGTGATGGCAGCACTCTTCACCTGGGACTTGGGACTTGGCTTAGTGGCCCACCCAGGCTCCAGGGATGGAGGAATCAGAGCAAGTCCTGTCCTGGTCGGGTGGCCAGGCGGGCGGGAGGAACAAAGGGGCTAGGGCAAACCGGAGGCAGCCTGGGTGTTGCACAGGCTGGCTGGTGGGAGGAGCTGATACAAGGGGAGACCTGGGGGCTGGGTAACTCACCTGGGATGAAGGACCGTCCGACCGGGAGCGAGTCGGGTCGTGGACGGGAGGAACAAAGGGGACTGCTTCGTTCTTGATCAGAATATTCTACAAAGCCAAAAGATCCCGAGAAGGTCTCAAGCCTTTACTTCTCTGGAGGGTCAAAGACACTGGATTCCGATTCTGTGAAGAATAGCTGAGCTCCGAAATCAGCAATAGCGAACAGCAGCAAAGCCTAGAGGCCAGGCTCCAAAGGCAGCAGGAACAACAACATCATGGTGGAAAACATGAAACTATGAATCAGCCAGGAATGGAGGCAACAGCAGCAACCAAGAAGGCCACGATGCTTTAAAAGTGCACGATACTCACAGAGTGGACTCCACAGCAAGTCAACACAAGGGAAGAGAAAGTCCATTCTCCTTGCACTTCCTATTATCTGGTCTACCACTGGAAAGTACCATCCACTATGGGCTAGATTTTCCACAGCAATCAATCAAATACCTACAGACATGTTCAGGGGCCATTCTAAACATCAACCCTTCACAGTTGCGCCCAAATAGTCTGCAACTGTCATGTTGACACCAAAATGAAACCATAATATTCCACTCCTTATCAACTTGACATAAACACATAACTATTATACTATGACCTTTCAACCCTTATCCCATAGATATTATATTGATGCTCAAAAGTTTTCAAATTCTGACATTATTAAAAAATTTGGAATCTCTCAAATATAAAATATATAATATAAATATAATTTGTATTATAAAATAAAATATAAAATATATAAATACACAATATATAAATATAATGTCAATATAAATAAATAATTTAACACAGAATAAATGGTAAAATAGAAATATTATATCAGAATAAAATATCAAATTAAAAGAGCAACATCTAAAAAAATATACATCACATTCTATAGTTCACTGTCACTCATTATATATTCAGGACAAGTCAAAGAGTTCTAGACAGTTCCATTTGTACTTTACAGGTAGGACAGAAGTGATCTAGGCAGCTATAAGCCACATCTCTGTAACTGCACACGTATTTAGAACGACCTTCCCTCACTACTCACTCCATATTTCCTGTACCTTCAGCAAGTACTTCAACAGGTCTCAGTTCTTTTCCTGGGGGCAGCATCCACAACTTCATTCCCGAGGGATCTGGGCAGTCCACCATCCTGCCTGCATGGGGCATTGTAACTTATCATTAATCTTAATCGCAGGACATGGCACAGCAACATTGCTGATAAATGACCATCAAACGGCTTAAGGGAACAAGGGGTTTATTTCCTTATGACAGTCTGGTTATAGTCCTCAGTCTGGCCACACCATCTCTACGTAATAGCTGAGAAAGGGACAGTCCTTACTTGCCAGACCAGCATGTCTAGTTAAGTATACAGAAAGATGCCAATCTCTCTCACCAGCTCTCTGTGATTTATTACAGGGCCTAGTCCTACCCACTACCAGCTGGACCTTCCCCATCAGATAGACAATGTCCTGCAGGTTTGCTATGGGCCTAACTCAACCACTACTTCTCTACAAATATGCCCAGAACTCAATCCATCAACAGTCAAGCTGACACCTGTGCCCAACTATGACACATGGTAACACCAAGAGTCGCCCTACTGGATCTCCTGCACTCCATTTATACTCTTCCTTGCCTACATTGTGCAGAAGCAATCCAATTTCCCCTTGATAGTCCGGATCAATCACACCGCTTAACAGAGTTATTCCTTTCTTAGTCTGTTGATTCAAGGGCATCAGGAGCCCAATAGCCAGGAGGAAGCTTTAACTTCCAGTTCTAATAGAATACTTATCATATCTCCCTGTCTGGAACCAAAAACTTCTAAGCCAGGAAAACACAGAGTTTCAGGGACAGGAAACAAAAATTTTCCTAATGGGTTACTGGGTATGACAGTAAGAGGCACCATTCCAGCCTTTACCCCTTGGTTCCTGGGCCTGTGAATTCTGGCTATAGAAGATACAGTACTATGTATTGGGTGCTGATTCAAAGCACATACAGTGTCCTGAGTGTACTCTACTCCCAACCCTCCAGACTATTACTACCTAAGTGGCACTGTAATTATGTTTTTAAACGGTCGTTCCTCCACAGCTGCACCCCAAACAGTCGGCAACTGTCAAGTTGACACCAAAATGCAATCATCACACCAGGATTTACTGTCTGTTTACTTCTGCCTATACCTTTTGCCCTCATGGGATACCACTAAGTCAAGCCCGTTGATAAGCTCAGAGCTGAAACTCTGAATAGATGAAATAGAATCTAAAATAATATCAAGAACCAACAATTTAGTTCTTTAAAAAGATGAACAAGATAAAAATAATCTTTTAGCCGAACTCACAAAGAAAGAGAAACATCTCAAAATAATAGAATAGGTAAAAGGGGGAGACATTTCAATAGACTATTGAAATTCTAAGGATTATTAGAGAATATGTTGAAAGCAAACACTTCAATAAATTAGAAAATCGGACAAATAAATAAATTTCCTGACACATATGAGCTACCACAGTTGAACCAAGAGAACACAAACAACCTACATAAATGAATTACAAGTTACAGCTGATGCAGAAATAAAATATCCCTACAAAAGAAAGCCTGAAAGTGGACAGTCTCACTGCTGAATTCAGAATTAACACCAGTGCCCTCAAATGATTCCATCAGATAAAAAGGAAAAGAATATTTCTAAATTCTTTCTAACAACCAGTATTACCCTGATACCAAAACCACCATGGCGGGGAAGGCACGGTGGAAGGACTGCTAGATGGCTGAGCACATTGTGTCTAACAGAGAGCAAGTTGGAAGAGGATCACAGCAAAAACCTCAAGGCCCAATCCTAGTGACCCACCTCCTCCAACATAGCTCCACTTGATAAAGTTTGAACAGTACCACCAGCTGGGGACCAAGCCACATACATACATGAAGCCTGTGAGGACAGTCCACATTTAAACCACACCAGGATCCCCCCCCTTCTCCTTTCCAGGAACACTCCAGAGGAATTTCCTACTTCAGAAATGCAAGCACCTCATCTTTTGATGTATTAGAGTTGGCTTTCTTCACCAAATTTATTATGAGCTTTTTTGGAATGTATGATAAAAGATGACTTCCTTCCTGCTATTTATTCCTCCACAGCCCCTGCAACTTGGAGCGACAAGAAAGGCTAGCTTGGCTGCTCATTTGAGTTTTCCTTCAGCCCACTTTTTATTTATTTTTTTTAACATTTATTATTTTTCCACTCATACAAACTTAACAGGTACACCGGTCCCCTCCCTCCCTCCACCTCCCCCCCCACACACCCCTGCTCCCCCCTCCCCTCTCCCCTCCCTCTTCATCCCCCAATGCCTCCCCCCCAAATCCTCGGAACATCCTTTAATGCGCATGCCAAACTCTCCTCTGGGTCCTCCTCTCTGATGAGGTGTAAGGACTCAGGGCCAGCCCACTTTTTAAAGCAAAGAATTTTATTTCCTATTCTCCCTATTCTTATTTCTTTGCAAAAACCATGCTTGGGAATATCTTCATGATGTGTACTCATTCTCTAAGTTTGCCTATTGTCATACATAGGCAAGAGATTGACTCTTAAAAAAACCCTAAATCTCAGTTCCCTAAAAATCATTATGATCTAATGGGAGGAAATAAGATAAAAGAAATCACAAATAATCAAGTTCTTCAATGGAATGCTAGATGAGAAAATGGCCGTTGTCTTATGGTTTTCAGGGAGTACACAGTGGTGTGGAGAAGAAAGGCAGGGACAAAAAGGCTCAGCGGAAGCTCCCACCAGGAACAACTGACTTGTTCCTTCCTACCTGGAAGACCAGGGAAGGACCTGACAAAATAATGTCGATTCCCTCTGTGTCCATTCGTCTTTAGTGTAGGAAGCAGAAACTCCCTGGGCTCCAGCCCAGCTCTTACACAGGCAACTGAAGCCCTGGGCGTGGAGCCATTAGATGCTCTCCATGGGCTACAGTGGGATCAGCAGGAACCTGAAAGTAAATCCGAAGGTGCAGACAGGGTTCACACTGCTGTAGTTCACTGAGAACACTGTGAACATTATGCTTTCAAATTTTACATTCAAACATTCAGGGATAGGAGTCCCCTGGAACATGCAAAGAAAAGGCTTGAGGAGGAGCATGCAAACACAGGTGGGGAGAGTGAGGGGCTGTGTGCCCCTGACGGGAGATCTGTCTTCTCCTAGGAGCTTTGCCTTTATACCATGGTACACAGAACTCACTGAACAGCAACTGGGAAAGAAACAGCTCTGGGTTTCACAGGAAGCAGACAATTCTACTGGGTAAAGACAAATCCTAACCAAAATAAGTATACTAAAAAATAAACTGAAAAACAAACACTAATATACAAAAGTATCAGTTGTGCATCACAAAAATGAACAACCTAGATCCTTAGGTCACATTCATATAGCAAAATTTAACCCCAAGATAGTACCAGCCCCTGATTGAACGTTAAACACTGAGAGCTTTGTTGTTTAACTATAGTAGCACAATTCAGTGCCAGTAGTACTCATAAGAATGAGTGTGGCGAAAGAACATCGCTTGACTTAGCGGCACACAGCCACATAGCATGCTAAATAAAAAGGACTTATATCCTAATCCTGAGGCTGGCAGCATGCTGTTCAGGACATCTTTACACTACAGGAATGAAGATGGAATTAATGTGCAATAATGTAATCTGCAGATGGACACAGTAGCACAAGTTGTAATCCTAGCCCTCAGGACACTGAGACAGAAGTATCACGAGTTCCACCAGCGCCTAAACTACAGAGTGAGACCTTGTAACTTAAATGAGTTCTGTATCCCATAATACATCAGAAACTCAATAAGGCCTTGCAGTAGAATCCCCATGTAAAGAGTTGCACAAATCCTGAGATGTTAAACTGCAGAACGGATTGGCTGTACATCACAGGGGACTACTCAATTCTTAGTTTTGCAGATAGTTCATAGATCTTTCCCAGTCTGTTGAACCTAAATGTCGAGCAATAAAAAGTAGAAAGGGGGGGGACTGGAGAGGTGGCTCAGGCAGAAGGTCCTGAGTTCCGATCCTAGACCCCACGTATAGACTCTGGGCGGAAGCGGGGGTGGCCTGCGTTTCTGGTCCTGGTAGGGTGGAGCCTGTGAATCCTGGGGCAGAGTAAACAAGGGAGGTGGAGGCATCCATGGTGGTTCCCGAATTCGCCCATGGTTCTACACACACACACATACGTGCACACACACAGACACACAATTGAATAAAAAATAATAAAAAAATTTTTTTAAAGTAGAAAGGGGGTATCTTATCTGCAAACACCTGCTAAAACTGCACAAAGCACTGTTTTTATGTTAGATGTTTGAAAATATGAATGCAAACATGTGACTTTGTCCACAGTGTGCTCATAACCATGAACAAGAGAACAACACATCATCCGAGAGCAAAGTAAAAAACCATCTTAGACTACTTTGCTGACGGTAAAAATAAGAAAGAGTATCTTAAAACTTCAAAGAAAACATTTTTAAAATGAAATAGGTTTCATTAAAAAAAATCCAAAACAATTTTATAAATACACACACACACGCTCACATCCATGTACTCACCTTGGAATCAAACTAGCAAGTGGTCAGTCTTCTTTGGATTCTGTATTCATAGAGTCAAGAAGACATGATCAAAGATATTGATATTGATATTGATATTGATATTGAGAGGGCATATAGTCTGGCAGATGAAAAGAGATCATTTTGCAAATGGGTGACTGATCCCTCCCTCACCGAGGTTTCCTGCTTTTATTACATCTACCCTTGAATGTGCTATTATAACAAGACTCCAGTTTAACAGCTTTTTGTCTCTGACCAGGGGGTGACATACAGTCCCCATCAGGATGGAGTGAAGGGCATTGCAGGAGCAGCAAAACTGCAAAAGAAAATCAACAAACCACAATCCAGAACTTCAGAGACTCTATATCATCCACATAGAACTAAGCCAGCCTAATCTCCCCCCATCCTGAAACTCAGGGACATCTGCGGAAGAGGGGGCGGTAAGATTGTAAGAGCAAAAGGATGGGGGGAGCAATGATTTGAAGAGTCTCCACACTAGATAGGGCTGAAGCAATCATAATAGGACTTTGCATGCCCTGCGCCATGTCCGTCACACTATTGACCTCACAAAGTCTAACATCAGCTAAAGGCATGAAGATCCTTGGAGGCAAGGGATTGATGGCCACAGAAGTGTTCCTATGCTTAAGGGGAACACGAGAAAGGGTTCAGGGAAATGCCACTGGGTCCTTTTACGTCATCGGAAAGGAGGGCCCAGAGGAGAGTTAGGCATACACAATAAAGGACTCTCTGGGAATTGGGGGGGAGGCACTGGGAGATGGGGAGGGAGGGAGGGGGAGCAGGGGGTTCGGGGGGAAGAGGAGGGGGGATGGAACTGGTCTACCTATTAAGTTTGTATGAGCGGAAATAATAATAAAAAATGTTAAAAAAAATGTGGTCAGTCATTCACACTAAGAGATGCTCCAGAGAGGGGGGAGGGGCACACTGGGAGAAAGGGAGGGGGGAAAGGAAGGAGAAAAGGGGGGAGGGAGCAAGGGGTCTGAGGAGGGGTGGAGGAGGGAGGGGACCGGGGTACCTATTAAGTTTGTATGAGTGGAAAAAATAAATTAATTAATTTTTTAAAAATTGGTCAGGATGTTTCATGTTGTCATTTTGTTTATAAACAATACACTGCTAAGCATTTACTACTAATTACTAATACATAATTTTAGGCATCATAAGTCATCCAGAGATGATACAAGATATACAAGAGGAGGTGGGTAGGTCACGATCAAATCGTACACCATTTTATGTAAAGGACTTGAGAATCCAATGATTTGGATATCCTGAAAAACATTCCCAATGGACACCAAGGAATGGGAAAGACATAAGAGGGAGAAATTGTGCATGTATGAAAAAGTGTGTTTATACATATGTGTATATGAGCAAGAGAGTGAGTGTATTGTATATATGGAGAAAAGGGAAACGAAAGAGCAAGAATAAGCATACTTAGAAGTACATATCAAATCTACATGACATACCACAGTAAGGAATAGAATGGTTAACAAAAGAAAAACAAGTCTTGGCAATAATATAAACCTATTAAAACTCCCATGCATTGTTAATGGGGGGAGAGAGTAAATAGATACACTCATATTGGGAACTGAAAGTATGAAGCCCCTATTTATGTTTTTTACGTGATTTTACTGCTAGGCAATACTTAAATGAAGCACACACAGGAAAACACCAGGAGATGAAGATAAAAAAGTTATTAGCTACACTATTCGAAACATGTCACAGCTGGAAAGAACATGAATGCTCATAAACTATCAAATTTTCCCCAAACAGAAACTACAGAGCAAGAGAAAAGACAAACCATCACCATGAATACCATGGACAAGTTCTAGAAACAAAAGAAAATTAAGGTATGGTTCCATACCTCTGATCTGATATCAGTTCATCATCAAATCTTGGATGTTGAGTTCAGGGGAAATATAAGCAGTTGCATGGGTAGAAACAAATGAAAAAGAGTTCATAAAAACTGTCTGAACAATGAGAAATTCTGATCAGGGTTGTGCACATAAATAGAAGCTAGATGGGTCTCCATGAGAAAGGTACAAATAGACTAGAGAAATATATTTAAATATGTTTATTTGTTGTACCTGGACAAGGCATTAAAACATATGTTCTCTGTAGACTGACAGTCATTTATCAGTCCAAAAGATTTAAGATATTAAAAGCTGGGATTCACTATGTTTCCACCAACTAATAGAGATAAAACAGTAAAAACAAGAATGAAAACAGGGAAAGAAGTGGAGGCAGAGGAAAGGAAGGCAAGAGAAAAGAAGTGAAAGTGAAGGAAACAGAAGCAAAGGACATAAAAAGGAAGAAAGGAGACAACTGGAAGGAGGAGGAAAAGACAATGAGAGGGAGGAAAAAAAGGTACCAACCTTCAGCTCCAATCCCTCACTGATTCTTGGAACCTGTACATGAAATCTTCAACTAGTAACTCTTGATCCAGAAACTACAGGGATGGTCATCAGCCTCTCACACATTCAGCGTAGGGCATTTAAACAAGAGCAAGGTAAAGTCAAAACACTCCTTTCAGAAACAAATGCTTCACATCTAGAGAAAACGAAGATCACAGGTGCGTGGCAGCCTCTGACCCACTGATTTCCTGGGGTCCTTTAGGGAAGATGCTGTGACCAAGACCATGGGTGGGGGACTATCACCTCATTTGTTTCTGGTTCTGCAGCCTCAATAGCTCACCTGTCCATTGTTCTCCATAGACCTCTGGAAGAACCAAATTCTTAAATACAGTTTTTTTATATATCTGGACAAGATATCAAAACATATGCCTTCTGTAGATTGATGGTCATTTGTGCCAGCACAAAAGTTGGAATGAATGATTTTCATAGCATAAGTTAGCTTCCATTGACTAACACAAACACTTAAAATAATAATGGCTTAAAAGTATAGTAGATCCAAAGAAAATAAAAAAGATAATGTCTGTGTAGCCTACACATAGACTTTGTAACCAACATGAACAAGTGCCAATTTGCTCTAGTAGCTTGGACAAAAAACTATATTTGCTTGGGGCAATGCTGATATTACATGGTCTTTTATTTTTCTAGTCAACTTAATTACTGGGTCATCTGTAGCTTGTGACTTCTTCATGATCCAGGACTTGCTACTACATTCATATTGCAAGAGCCACACTAGAAAAAAACAAAAGCAATAATAGTTACTTTTTATAAAGACACAGTTAAAGGTGAGTTCATCACTCCTGCTCATTAGCATGAGCTTCATCACGCAACCCATCTTTAAAAGGCAAAGAGCTTCGTGGTTTTTATTCTGAGCAGCCACGTATCCAACAGAAATAAGGGTTCTACCTGATGTGACAGATGCTGAGTGCATCTGGCAATACATGTCACACATCTGTGCCCACTCTGCTTCTCAGAACCTGTCACCTGCACTCTGTCATTTCCCAGAATGGCTCATTTCCAAGAATTGGCCGTAATTTTCACCTGTGATAACAGGAATGGACAGGTGGGTTATTTAACAGGTAGGACATGTCCTGGGACTTCTTACAGGGATGTGGCTAAAAGAAAGAAATCCTTCCAGGATAAGGTAACTAGAGCCTAGACTGTAGTTTGTCTGGAATCCTAAAACAATTACAAATATAGTTTTTGGGGACTAGCACTCAGGCCCAATGAAGAGGACCGAGAAAAGAAGGCAGTCAACAGAGGGAGATATTAATCATGAATATACTTGCCACAACAGATTCATCTGACTTTCCAAAAGCTGTAGATTTAAAGTAAACTTTCAGTATTGGACAAAAGACCATGTCTCCTTGTGTTCAATGAGACTAATATTTCTCCTTTCAGAAAGACTAGTTACTCAGAAGGTTGTTCCCAGGAAGGGTAAACTAGAGTGAGGCAGGTCCTTTCAACAAGGATAGTTTCTATGAGGAAGCTCAGCCTTTCTTGAGCCATTGGCAGGCAATGCTTTTGACAATGCAGAGGATTCTTGAAGGAGTATTTGGGCAGTGCACCGCACCATCCTTGGAAAAGACATAAGAACAACTAATGCAAACACCTTTGAAGAAGGGATTGAAGATATTGTTCAGTGGATAAGTTCTTGCATCAGATGGACAAGGGCCAACTTATAAGTGTATATAACTTACAGGTGTATTTATAGCATAGATGATGATACATACACCTTTAAAGAACTCAATTTGACAGGACTAAACATTCATTCAGAGTGGTGGTAGTATGTCCCCCCACTATCTACACCAAGGTCTCATTTTTAGCCATAGTCAAGACATTTCAGAGTCCAGAACCAACTTATCTTTTCAGTCCTGTTTCCCTTCTATGCTTCTCATATACTCTATAGATGAATCAGAATAGCAGATCTGTGTATGTAACTCCCTGTTATATACATCTAACAGAATGTATATAAGTGACCAGAATCTGTTGAACAAGGAAAGTCTGTGCCATTGGATGGCACTGGCACTGGCTAAGGTTACCTGCTGAAACCAGGGGACCCTAGGCAGTGGAGCAGAGCAGTCAGGCTGGGAAGGTCCCCCCACCCATACTGATGGGAATATCTTAAAAGAACTGACCAGATGCCCCCCCCAATAGAAGAGATAAATAAGACCACTAAATCCAGAAACTTGCCCCAAATCTGTGTTTACTGCTTACTACAAAAGGAGGTAAGTTCCTTGATCTACAGAAAAACAACTTGGTCACCAAAAGTTGACCTCCAACATAAAGAAATCAAAAGTCCCACTCAGATTTAAAGAAACTATAGCCAACCAATAAGAAAAAAACACATTTGTTAAACTTGTCTGACTATAAATACCCGGGACCCTGCCCTTCATGGGCTTCCTGAATGTTTACAAGTTCTTCTTTTTCCCACTAACCATAAATCTTGCTTAAACCTCTCTACATGTTCTGATCTCAACTTTTGGCTTCAGGATACAAGAACTCAAAAAAGGAATATGGTTTCATTGCCATTAAAGGAGAGGGGTAGCATGCTTTTGGCAAAGAGCCCCAGGAAATTAAAGGGCAGAACTGCACCTGCTTCCATTCTTCCAGCCCACTCAGTCCGCCCACACTCCTTCCATATGTCTCCATAGATTCTGCAGATCCTGTGGGGTATAGAGCACAGAAGCCATATGGTAGCTCCTCTTGCCCTCTGCCTGTCCACTTCCCTGGTCTTGTTGATTCCATACAAATAATCCTCATTACCATGGCTACTTCCAGCTGGAAGACAGACATTTCCTGAGGGAGCAGAGCATCCTTCCTGAAAAATGGAAAAGAAAACGAAACAAGCTCTTGAAAAATCCTCAAGCCCTAAGACCTTGGCAAGAGTACTTCAATTTCATATCAGGGAGGCTGAGCTTGGCCTGCAGGGGAGCTTCAGTAGAGCCTGTCATCAGAATAAACTAGGTCAGTTTTCAGCTTCTTGGAAGGCTTTCTGCTCCTCCTTGCCCATCCCTGCTGAGCCCTTGAATTGTCAGTGCCAATCACCTTAGTCTCAAATAACTAGTTATTGTCGTCTACATCTCAAAGCCCAAATACTCTGTAATTAAACAAATAATATGATCTGGCTCCTTCAGCTGGGCATCTGGTCAATTCCCACAATGATCTGCCCTGGACCACCTAGCAGAGAGTGAGTTCACACAATGCCTGATGCACTGTTAGATCCTAGGAGTGTCTAGTTGTGTCTAGGGATATAGCTCCAGGCTCTGTCAATAGAAAAAAAATGACTTGGAAAACTTCATAAAATTGGGGCTGGAGAGGTAGCTCAGGGATTAAGCCTCTGCCTTGCAGGCAGAAGGTCCTGAGTTCGGATCCTAGACCCCATGTATAGACGCCAGGTAGAAGCGGAGGCAGGCCTGCATTTCTGGTCCTGGTAGAGTGGAGCCTGTGAATCCCCGGGCAGAGTAAACAAGGAGGAGGTGGAGGCGGTCCATGATGGTTCCCAGTGGTTCCCAAATTCGTCCGTGGTTCTACACACACACACACACACACATACACATACATACACACACACGCACAGTTGAATAAATAATAAAAAAACTTCATAAAATTAAATGATAAAATCAAAATAAAGACGAAGGTATCAGTTGTGAGGAATTAGAAAACCTTACAAAAAAAAAAAAAAAGAGAACAAAAAAAAAGAGAAGCCAGGAAAGATTCAGCTCATCCAGAATATGGTTCCCAAACTTCAGATACAAATGTGACAAGAATAAAGACATCAAAGTAGAACTCAGTTCAACCACTTGATTTCACACCTGTTTCTATATCTGAGAACCAGCAGAATATCTCATACATGTTTAACAAACTTTTTCTTGCACTTTTTCCAAGACTTCCCTTAAACAACCTCCCAAGAACCTGACTTCAGATGGTTATCATTCTCTGATCCATGCTTGATTGCCCCATATAATCTATGTCTGTCAAGAACTGGTCTTGAGCATAGTAGGGCATAGTAGTCTCCACTATGTTTATGTTACCTACATCCTACAGTATCATCCTTACTTAATATATATCCTAACTGTATCAGTTGGCTACATTATAAGCCATGTGGGGCATATAATAATAAGGGAAACCTCATGTTTACTCTGAACTCTTTTTTTTTTTCAATTTCTGGACCTTTATTTTAGATTTAAATTTTAAGCATATTAAATTTACTTTTATCACTTTAGCATGTTTACTGAAACCATAAGTACAATTCTAATACAACCAAGTGAATTTAAGAAACACTCTCCCATAGAAGCATAAATATAATTTTCAATTAAAATTTTAAAAGAATATTAGAATTGATATGCAAAACTTATGTAAATTTATAAACCATAGCTATAATATATACACTTATATTTGAGCATCCTATGGTGATCAGTATTTTTGTAAAGGCGTCTACTTGTCTAATTTGATGTTTGAAGACAATGCCTGTTTTATGGACTAACTCTTCAGTTGATATTGCAAGCTGATCAGTTCAATTACTCTACTTAATACTCTACACCTTGTAGATGATTATGAATCCTTACTATTGCAGTGTGCCTGTATTTTTCCAATAAATTCATGACTTAAGAACTTATGGTAACAAGGGCATTTTATTCTTTCTTATGAGTCTCAATTACAGCTCTTGGTCTACTCATGACAAGAGAGCTCACACCAGCACCAGGAGCCAAGGGAACTAGCCATACCATATCCACACGATGGCTGAGAGAAGGGCAAACATCACTCACCAAACAGTAAAACTTCAAAGGTATGATGAAGAATACCAACTTACTGAACCAGCTCCCTACATCCTATCCACCAGTGGAAATGGTCCCACTGACTATGGGCTGGGTCTTCCCACACCAATCAGACAAGTTCCTACAGTCTTACTCAAGTACTGCTTTAACTGCTAATTCTTCACAAATGTGGCCAGAGTTCAGACTTCAATTGTGAAGTACCTAAGTAGTACTTCATGCTAAACAAATCTTGGCAACAGCAGAGTACTCCTCATCCAGCATCATACACAGAAATTAATGAGTGTAATACTTCTAGAACATCTATAAGAATTCTTTCCAAGGAGGAGAATAAAGAATAATCACACTGATAATCAACAACAACAACCTCCAGAAACATAATCATGTTTCTCTCTGTCAGTCCAGACTCACAACGGCAAAATTTTACTGTGAATTTCCTGTGGGGATAAAGATAGTGAAATAAATCCTTAAGACTAAAGTCTCTCAAGGATGATTTCTTGAGGTTTCAGAGTTTCTTTGTTAAAAGTGAAAGTTTGGTGAAGATATGGATATTTCAAAGGTATAGAAGATGAGAGAATGGTATGAATCATGACAACTGTGAACCACTGAGAAAGGCAAGGTGCAAGAAAGGTTCAGAAAGCCAGGGAAGAGAATGAACACTGAGACAAGGAAATGGCATCAGGCGCTACACCCATGAAACAGAGCCAAGGTGGGTGTTCTTGTCAACTTCTGCTCATATGCCTTCCTTTGCCTCCCCAAATTATCACCATAAAGTCATATAATGTGGCCAAGACTTGGACAAACTTGAACTAAACTAGACGTGCTCAGAATATGAGAATGTATTTGAAATTTGTTGCTTCAAGCCCATAGGAAAAACCTTAAGAAATATTTTTAAAGATATATATGTGAGAAAGATTTTAATGACAAAAAACAATGTTTTTTTTCAAGATATCCAATGGAATTCTTTCAATGGCTATTATGGTATTAACCTTATTGTAAGTTATCATATAGAATCAGTGTTCACACTATAACTTTATACTATGCCCCAATTCCATACCGTATTTATCAGGAAGAATATACTGTCCATTTTTTCTAGGTGTTTTATTGCAATGGAACATTTCTCTGCCTAGAATAAACTTTGCCTTCATTAGTTTATAGCTGATAAAAGGAAAACGCAGAGAAAATAAATCCTGAGCATGTCTCCATGCTAATGACTGAATGAATTTTAAAATCCGGCTCTTCCATCTCAGACTCTCATGTTCAATTCTAACTCGGTGGTCTCAGACTTCAAATTTTCAAAACATTTTTGGGGAATACCAAAAAACTTTCAATTTCTAATTTTTGCAAGTGATAATGCTAAACACACACCTGTCATCCTCATTTCATAAAACACCAAAAGAATGAAAAAGTTAGCTCTAAAAAAAAAAAACCCTTACTGTTTAGCCTTCCTTTTATGGCACTATCTCAAATAGTAAATGCGAAACGAAATCATGAAAACTTCAACTTGGCATTGACCCTGAGAACTCACTGTTAGGAGCAACTACGGAAGCCACATCATGTCTTCGTTACGTGATAGCAGAGGATTGTTCTATGGGGATGAGATCGTATCTGCTAGGGTTGCTCTGTTGAAGTCCAGCCATCCACATGGATCAAGATGTCCAGAGCAACATGTGACAAGTGGGAAAAATGTAAGAAAAATCTCAAAGCCAACACATATAAGGAATTAGAAGCCACTTCAAAGAACATATACTGGCTTGTATGGTTATCTATTCTCTCTCACAGATATTTCTGAATCATAAATAAACATCCTATGTTCTATGCTGCTTGAGATGAATTAGAACATTCCTGATTCTCTGCATAAAATTATATATTTACTTTAAAATTTGTACAAAATTTGCATTCATTGAGGTGGCACAGAATTAAGCAGAGAAATCTTGCAGAGAAAAAGTCTGGGTTCTCTGTCTGAGCCATTCATGTACTTGCTCACTGAGTGACTATCCAGTGTAGTATTGAGTTCTTGGCCAGGTTTCCTCATCCTCAAGTGAAGGCTGAGACTCCACAGTTCAGCCTTTTCATTCAGCAATGCCCAAGTTATTGGTTCATCTTCAATAATTTTAGTGCTTTTTTTCAATTATATATTTACTGAGTTTTATAAAAATGGATACAGGGGGCTGGAGAGGTGGCTCAGGGGTTAAGCCTCCGCCTTGCAGGCAGAAGGTCCTGAGTTCCGATCCTAGACCCCACGTATAGACTCTGGGCGGAAGCGGTGAGTGGCCTGCGTTTCTGGTCCTGGTAGGGCGGAGCCTGTGAATCCCGGATCAGAGTAAACAAGGAGGAGGTGGAGGCGTCCATGGTGGTTCCCGAATTGTTCCGTGGTTCTACACACACATGCGTGCGCGTGCGCACGCACACACACACACACACACACACACACACACAGTACATGCGCACACATGTATACACGCACAATTGAATAAATAATAAATAAAAAAGGATACAAACATGAAGAAATAGTTAAAGTAATAAATGCAAACTATTAAGAAAAGTAAATAATAATCTTACTGCTCAAAAACAATGCTAACGATATTGCTAATATTTACCCAGGTATATTTGCAGTTGTATAAAATTTTACAAATAAAACTTTTTCTGACTCTACATCAACCACCTGGAACCAGGCCAGCCTAATCTCTCCCCATCCTAAAGCTCAGGGAAATTTGAGGAAGAGGGGTCGGTAAGATTGTAAGAGCCTAAAGATGGGGAGGAGCAACGATATGCAAGATACTCCACACAAGTTAGGGCCGAAGTAACCATAATAGGACTTTGCATGACCTGCAATGACCAACATATCATTGACCCCTCAAAGTCTAGCATGGATCACAGGCACTACAATCCTTAGAGGCAAGGGATTAGCAGCCACAATAGTGTTCCTATACTAAAGGGGAACACAAGAAAGAGCTCTAGCAATGCTACTGAGTCCTTACATCTCATCAGAGAGGAGGACCCAGAGGGACAGTAAAGGATGCTCCAGGAATGAGGGGGAGGAGGCACTGGGAGAAAGGGAGGGGAGGAAGGAAGGGGAAAAGGGGGAGGGAGCAAAGGGATCCAGGGAGTGGTGGAGGGAGGGTGGGAGGGGAATGGGGTACTTATCAACTTCGTATGAGTGGAAGAAATAATAAATAAATAAATAAATAAATAAATAAATAAATAAATAAATAAATAAATAAATAAAAATTTTTTAAAAATCTTTTCTCTGTTTTCTCTTAATGCCATGTTAAAAGATTCCCCTATATAATTTTATACATTTCCCAAAAGCACTTCTTATACAACATAATGTTGTGTTGGTTTTAAAAAGCAATATGTATTTCTTACAGAATTTTTGAAAGCATAAGGAATAAATTTTTCTATTCCTTGTGTGGAGAGATGGCTCAGGGGCTAACACTCTGCCTCGCAAGCAGAAGATCCTGAATTCTGATCCCAGGACCTATGTAAAAAAAAAAAAAAAATGTCAGGTAGAAAAGTTTAAAGATTTCTATTTCTATATGGTCAATTCTTGTGGAAACTTGGATGAAAATATTGCATTATGAAATTTTGCCATTTTAGTTAATTGTTGTTTTATACCATGTATTGGCCATTCATTTAATCATAGAAAACCACATAATTCATATATGAAGTTCCCGACTATTGCTGACCACTTAGGTTTGGAATCTAGTTGGATATTTTAAAATGCTACCATTTCCTGTCATAACAATCCTGATTTTATTAATGTATACTTAATATTCCTACTAGTATGCTAGTATATATACTGGTACTATACATATATAATTATATACTATATATACTAATATATTATATATATAATAGTATATAATTTTATATATATAATTAAAGCAATTAAGCTGAGTGTTCCGTACAGGCACTATTGCCATTGTTTTTCATTAACTGTTGAATTCAATCTTCAGAATGATATTATGTGCATGCTTTATCCCTTGTGCAGATGAGGAAACTCAACATGGAGAGCCAGATGTTATCTCAGGCCATAGATGGCCAGTTTAGAGCAGGTATGACACTATTAGACACCCAAAACTGGAGCTGGCTCCCTGGCTCCCAGGCAGTTGTCAGTCAGGATGTAGACAGGCTCCATTAATCCTCTGACTCCTTAGAAGTAGGTCTTGTCATCCCTATTCCACAAATACCAAACATCTTATGTAATGCTAAGAAGCTGAGATTAGCTGGTGGTTGGTTTCTGCTGTTTATAGACTTCAATATGCTTGTTCATTAGCTTAATGGACATATCCAATTTATCTTATCAGTAGATCTTTTTTTGTTTTATTAAACTGTCTTAGTTTCCTCATTCCCTGTATGTTTTCCTTTTCATAAAAGCTATTTATTTTTTTGAGGCAGGTCTTACTCTGTAGTCCATGTTGGCATCAAACTCCTTAACCTTCTCTTGACTCAGCTGCTCAAGCACTGGGATTATGGGCCTGCACACTGCGATCTGCTTTATGTCCTATTTTTTTTAATTTATTCAATTGTGCATGTATGTGTGTGAGTGTAAAACCACGGACAAATTCTGGAACCACCATAGACCCCTCCACCTCCTCCTTGTTTACTCTGCCCTACCAGGACCAGAAACGCAGGTCCCTCCTTCCCCCTTTTCCATCTGGCGTCTATACGTCGGGTCTAGGATCAGAACTCAGGACCTTCTGCCTGCAAGGCAGAGGCTTAACTCCTGAGCCACCTCTCCAGCCCCTTAGGCACTGTGTGTCCCTGTGGAGAGGCAAGGGTGACTTGGGGAAACATCCTGGATTGCTTCTACCTCCTATTTGCTTCGTTCTGGAATTTCCCAAGCTCAGGCTAACAGGGCTGCAAGTGCAGGTCGCTTCCGTTTCTGCCTGGCATTTTTACATGGGACCTGGGATCTGAACTCAGAATCTTCTGTTTGTGAGGCAGAGTCTTAACTTCTGAGCCATCTCTTCAGTTTATGTCCTATTTTTAATTTGCTAATGGCTGCCTTGATTTTTTTTCCAAATTCATCCCTATACATACATTCTTCAGCTTCTCAGAAATAAGAAAAATAAACTTCTTCCTTCCCCTCCCTTTTTGTTGATACTGTGGTCTGTATAACTAAGTTAGTCTCAAACTCACTGTGTGACCAAGAATGACTTCAAACTCCTGATCCTCCTGCCTCTACCTTCCAAGTGCTGCCTGACAAGAAAAGCATCTTTTTAATTGCTTCCCTTTTATAGAATTGGGCAAATGCCTTACATCTCAACTGCTATACCAAATAGTTATTATCATAGTTTAGCAATAAATTCCAACTTAGACTATTCTTATTATATTATTTATTGACAAGTGATTAAATCTATTAATATCCAAATTTTTAAAGTCTTTAGTTTCATTTTTGCATTGCACATTTTGGAGGTGTTAACCATTTATTCTTGTGATTTTAAAAACATTAGCCCATTAAAACATATAGATACCACTGTGCAAAGGTATATAAAAAAACCTTTCAACATGTATCAGTAGATAATCTGAAATTCTCCTGGTCCAGTCAGTGACCCTGACTTCAGCTGACTGAACCTCCCAGGATCACCATCACTGAAGACCCCAACTTCTCTGTTTCTTCTGTCATTTGTCCTCCAGAGTGTTACTTCAGGGACAAGACTGGCTTGAATGGAGTCTTAGGGTTCCAAAGCTATATTATCTCTTTCCCCAGGAAAGGTGACCCATTTCCACAGTTGTTTATCGCTGCTGTGACCTACCCGGCAAAGAAAGCACCCCATTAATCCATTGAAATAAGCATGGCTGCCACTCATTGCAAATCATACCTTTTCAAAACTAATACAAGTTTTGAAGTAAAGAAGGTTTACAAAGGTTATCCAGAAGAATGATGAAGAGCTAGCTCCAACTGTAACACAGTCATCTGTGACATATCTGCCCCATCTTGAACTTTTCCCCTACACCTTCCTGCCCATCCCCTTTCTTTAGCACCTAGCAGGCAAAGTGCTACTCCATACCACCCTCAATTTTATGACAGGTTTCTTCCTCCCCCTCAATGTTTATATAACATTGTTTTCCTTCATCATTAGGTTCAATGTTTTTTGCCTGGATAATTTCAAACATAGGCCTCTTTTCAACTATTCTTAGAGGCTATTAAAGGAATCTTTATTTATAAGAGTTACACTTCTTTCTTTCCTTCTAGCATTCCTTTCATGGACACAAATTATCTATTTGTTGAATCCTTAGTCTGTCTTCTGTTTCTATTATCTTCCTTCTCAACATTTTTATCAATTTTCCTTACATTTCTGCATTGTGATGGAGTGTGCCTTCATTGATTTCATTTCCTGAATGCTAAACCATCACTTTTTCTTGCTTCCAATGTAGAGCTTAGTTTTATTATAGAATTGTTAATGTACAATAAGTCTTTTTTAAATATCATTAATCTCATTTTTCATTCCATCCTCTGTCCCACAAAGACAGAAATTTTCCTTTTATAATTTTGTCTGCCTACTTCCATACTACCACAGATAATCATTTCTTCATTCTTGAGAGATGCAGTCTTCCTTGGAGAATTGTCTGAAGACCCCAACTTCTCTGTTTCTTCTGTCATTTGTCCTCCAGAGTGTTACTTCAGGGACAAGACGGCTTGAATGGAGTCTTAGGGTTCCAAAGCTATATTATCTCTTTCCCCAGGAAAGGTGCATGGCCTTTCCCATTAGTTGCCCCTGGCTGTGTCATTCCCTCCTTCATCCTTAATGAGGAACTGGTGCTGTCCCTTGACCTCAGTCTGTACACTGCTTGCAAGTGTCACCAATCCCCTGGAGCAGCCAGGTGTGCTCTGCTGGGGAAATGCTCCCTCTCACCTCTTCTTAGTTCTCTGGGTCTCTGTGAAAGCCAATGACTATTTTCAGAGTGTGGTGACAGCTTTTTAATCTTTCTACTGGCTTCAACACTTTCTTCCTGGCGACAGTATTTCTCTGAATGCCTTTGGCCACTATTAGATACCCTGAGCTCTCTTGTCAAGGGTCTGTGAGATCAGATGTCTTTCACTACACACAATGATCATCGGACATGGGGGAAGAAAAAAAAACAACCTTGAAATGAAGAGAGAAGCTTCCTTCACCCTGACTAGCCTTATAAAGCCAGAAGCTTGATGAAGGTTACCAGGGAGAAGCAATGAAGTGATCAATACCCTTGCCCAGCTATGAATACTGCAACTACAATAACAGCTCTATCAAGAAGAGTCTAGTAGCGCAATCATAGTTTTAAGGTATTGGGGTAACCAACTGCTTTCTGACTGACATTAGAGTCTGATTCACAGCAAGGAACACATGCCTGGCAATATAAACCAAGCCAAAAAGCCAACGATTAGAGCTAGCATAGATTCGGAGAAAATTAACTTTGTAGGGTTAGCTATAAATACTTGGTAGTAAGCTACCATCTACACATTTTTCATTGTAGATCAAAGGAGCACTCAGCACTCAACCAAGAAGCATCCCCGTGTAATGGAAGATACATAATGCAGGGATACAACTAGCCCAAGGTACAAAGTAATAGTGTTATGGACAGCTTGACCTTAATCAGAACATCTAAATCACTACCATCTCAAGGCTCAGGGAACCTCAAGGAAAATAGTAGGCACTCAAAAGTCAGAGAATGGGGAGAGATAATGTCAGATAGTATCAAGGCTTTAATACCCAAGAATTCAATGAAGTGGTGTCTACTTCCATTAGATCTCCACATAACTGACTTATCAACATCTTTCCATAGACAAAGAAGGTCCCATGAAATACAACATTAATCTGAGAGACTGTATGAGACTGGTGCTGAACAGGACAGAGAGGAATCCTCTATACCCTATAGTTTACACACCAATATTCATGAACTGGCAAATGCCCAGGCACTGACAAATGAAGGCATCCTTGAAGGTACCCAGTGGATTGCACATCCAGCAAGACATTAGAGAGGGAGAAAAACTAGCTGTAAAGGAGAACGAATAGTGTGGATGGATGGGGTAGGGTTAAGTAATGGATGATGAAAATATAAAAATTAATTGTTAATATAATTAATAATAAAACATAAAAAATTAAAAAATTGTTCTCTTTGACAAATAAATTGGTGGACAAAGAGGCTGACATAGAAGAATGTGTCTGTCTCAGCCAGAAGCACAAGTAATGTTTGTGAAACACAGGTGAGTTAGAGTCACCTGCAAGTGACTATGGGTCCCTTGCCAGCACTTCTGGCCCAGAGTTTCCATTTGTAATAACTTCCTAAGTACAATTAATCCTGCAGGTGGGATGCATGCACACCCCTTGAAATCCACTGCAAGTACCCGAGGCTTCCAACAGAAAGCACTAAGAGTGACAAGCCCAACCCCTCTTTTCATACTTCTAGGTGACTTTATACTATAAAGCCCAACAAACAGCTTTATTTTCAGTACAAAAGATTAAAACACTTTAGCATCCATCTATCTGTTGATGTTTGACAATCGTGAGAGATCATCATGAGTTTGAAAAAGCATCCATTAAAACCTGGTGACTATACACTGTTTTAATCCAGAGATTATAAATATCACTCTTAAAACAACATAATGCTTCTTTGGTTGGCTTCTTCATGACAGCTTCATTGTGTTACTTGGGATATTATCAGTTGTTCAGTATTCATACATACAGCCACACTGAACACCTTTATAAATGAAGTAATTTCTGCATTTTCAATTCGTTCCCAAGTAAATTATGAAAGGAATAATTTCATGACCTTTCCATGACCACAGAAACAAATTGCCAAATTTTTCCCTCAAATGTGTATCAGAAAAGCATGCAGAAGCAAACACCTGCAAAACACTGGAGAATCCCTGTAAGCTTGTAAATCAACTTGCCTAGCACACAAGTGACAACAAGGTGGGCAGCAAAGAACAACGCCTGAGGTGGTCCTCTGAGCTCTACCATGCACCATGACAGGCACATGCCTATTGTCATATAGCAACACACACACACACACACACACACACACACACACCATACATACCACACACAAACATATGCCATAAACACAAAGGATCAAAAAACTGTATCAAAACAGGCTATTCTCACAAAAGGAAAGTTCTCTGATATTGATACAATAATGTGTGCTTTGTTTTTATACAATTTTCCT
The DNA here is from genome assembly GCA_023101885.1 of Typhlomys cinereus. Classification (NCBI taxonomy): domain Eukaryota; kingdom Metazoa; phylum Chordata; class Mammalia; order Rodentia; family Platacanthomyidae; genus Typhlomys; species Typhlomys cinereus. The sequence continues at coordinate 1,633,464 of JALPQD010000225.1, read as the reverse complement.
GTTAAGGACTGTCTCTACTGCCACTTTGAATAACCAAACCTGCCCTGCGAATACCACAAGGGAAAAGGTCCTAACTTCTTTCGCTATTGTAAGGTGTCACAGTAGATGAATGGTGAGCTGACTTTCATGCCCAAGAATGGCTTTTTTCTGATGCACCTTAAGAAGGGTTATGTGGCCTGATCATTCCTGTCTGCCCCAAGTACATCCTGGTACCTCAAACTTGTGAACCTCCTAGCAGCTGAGCCGGAATGCATATAAAAACCAAAATCTTAGTCGAAGCAGGACAAGAAAGGCTTGGTTCTGGGACAGGATATATCACTGGGGAAAAGACTCATGAGAAAGAAGTTTTCAAGGTCAGGGACAAGGAAAAAGCTACAGCAGGCCCTGCACACTAATGCTCAGCTGTCCTTGAAAAGGTACTGCTGCGTCCCACTCCTATTCTCATATCTACTTCTGAGTCTCCTCTTATATTAAGATCTTCATTTAAAACAGTCTTTTGTCTTTGGTTAGGAGGTGATCTTCAATACAATCGGGATGCAGCAAGGGCAGCGCAGGAAAAGCAAAACTGAAAACAACAACAAACTGTAATTCAAAACACCAAAGACTCTACATTATTCACCTGAAACCAGACCAGCCAAATCTCTCCCCATCCTAAAACTCAAGGAACCTTGAGGAAGAGGGGCAGCAAGACTATAAGAGCCTAAAGGGGAGGACCAGTGCTATACAAGATGCTCCACACAAGGTTTTGCTGCAGCAGCCAGGATTGGACTTTGCATGACCTGCACAATGGCTGACATGTCAACGACCTTCCAAAGTCCAGCATGGATCACAGAGGGCTCCAAGCAGTAGGATCCTTAGAGGCAAGAGACTAAACAGTCACAATAGAGTTCTCATACTAACAGGGACCCAAGAAGGGGCTCAGGGCTACACTGAACCTGAATCTTCATAGGATGGAGAACTCAGAGGAAGGCTTGGTGTTCACATAAAGGGATGCTCCAGGGGATGGAAGGGAAGAAAGGGGAGGCACTGGCAGAGAGGGAGGGGGGGTGAAAGGAATGGGGAAAGGGGGGAAGTTCAAAGGGGGATGACTGGGGAGAACAGGGGAAAAGGAGAGGATGAAAGTACCTACTGAGCTTATATGATTAGGAAAAAAATAAAATGTGGGAGATAAAAAAAAGAAGAAAAGGTGTGTATAGGGATGGCGAAAGCATGCCTTCCCCAGATGAGTGGGAAGCAAGTCTGCACATTCCTTCCCAGGCCATCCCATACTCCAGTGAATGGCGGCTTCATGTCTGCAAATCAATGTCGCTTCTCACTCCCTGAGTCTAGAGACTCAGAGTTGATGGTCAGTCATTTGTGAAGTGTTACAATACATGGCTTATGAGTGAGCTCTGAGGACAGTATTGTCCCTTGTTCCTCCACTTTCTGGAGTGATCATTTAGTGGTGCATAAACAGAGCTGCTGAAACGCTAACACAGACTTACAGAAGGAATCCTTGCTGTCTCCTCCCCTCAATGTGTGTGTTGAATGTCTATAATGACTTTCATGCTCATGGCAATGGATTTGAAATTAGATGTACAAATAAAGCTCCTTGCCATTTTAAATTTTAAATAATTAACATTGCAGAATTCTGGAAGGTATCTCTAAAGGACTTTAAATATTAAACTGTCAAAGAACATATATGTAGAACATATCATGACTACTTCAAATGACACAAAAAGAAGAAAAAATGCAAAATTTTAAATATGTACTCCACAGAAAACAATTTTCTGAACAAGATGGGATGGACATTAACTGCACTGTTCATCAGGGAAATGAAAATTCAAAATCCAGTAAGGAATCAGCAAGAATGCTGGGATGAAACACCCGGACAATCCCAAGGTTGGCCTCCAGGACCATCACACGCAAGCACAAGAGCAAATGGCATGGAAATGATTGAGCAGCTGAACATGCAATGGACTGTTCCCGAGTGGCCTGCACAGTGTAGCATGAATGGTCAACCCCTATTGCCAAACAAGTCCACTCCTGAGGAATTAGAATAGTTCTATCTAGATAGGAATAAGAAAGTTCACAGGTACACTGTTAATAGCAGGTTAATCAGAACACTGCCCCCAAGACAGGTGAATGCACCACGTGCTTCACAACATGGAAGCCACCGGCAAAAGAGCAGAGCTACCTCCAAACTCATAACAATGTAGATAAGTCCTATAAGAAAGATGAGTAAAAGAAGCCAGATTGAAAAACTCTGTATACTTTAGTTCTTCCTGTTAGTGAATTTGAATCAGGCAAAATAAGCTTTCAGTATTTTAAGTCAGGATAGAATTTCTTGGGGATTTAGAGAGGAAGGCAAATATGAGTTCTGAGATATGTTGGAATTCAACTTCTTTTTTTATTATTATTTTTATTCAATTGTGCGTGTGTGTGTGTGTGTGTAGAACCATGGGTGAATTCGGGAACCACCATGGACACCTCCAGCTCCTCCTTGTTTACTCTGCCCCGGGATTCACAGGCTCTGCCCTACCAGGACCAGAAATGCAGGCCGCCCCCGCTTCTGCCCAGTGTCTATATGTGGGGTCTAGGATTCCAACTCAGGACTTTCTGCCTGCAAGGCAGAGGCTTAACCCTTGAGCCACTTCTCCAGCCCCGGAATTCAACTTCTTGACACAAGGTGCTTTGCACAAATGTAAATTATGATGTGATAATCAATGTTCTATATCTATATCTATATAGATATAGATATATTATTTTGCAACATGATTTTTCATTCTTTTATTTTTTAATGTCACATACATGAATGGAGTGAATTCATAATACTTTCAGTTTTCACCCCTTAGTCCCAAGTCCTATCCCCCTCCTTTTCACCTTACACCCCTTCATCTCCCCTGTCAGACTCCCTCCTGTTTTCAAATCTTTTCACTTGCATAGCCCACTGTGTTTCAGTAGTTTGTCTTTGATGACATGCGTCTGACATGATTCGTACTCCAGCAAATACCATAGATCAGGGAGTATTATCACTGAAGAAAGAACATAGATTATTTTAATAAGATTAAGATCATTTTATTCCATTTTATGAACAATACTAGAAACTAATTTGTGTTTTTTCAGATTTTGGGAAGTGAAGGAGATTATTGCTAATAAGTTAAACACATCTCAAAGTGGCAAATACTGGAATCATTATCTATGAGAGTCTTGTTAATATTTTAATTGCCAATGAAAACCATCCTATAAAATAGTCCCTAGGGCTGTCACTACAAATAGGAAGCAAGGGTCAGACAAGTAAAACAACTTGCCCAAAGCAGCTTGTGGCAGGGTCCAATTTTACCTCCTAGAGGTCTTGACTAGAGAAGGTGAGTGAGGCCAATTCATTTATTCTCCAAGGTTCCCAAACTTGATTTTAAAAATATCTTTCAGAACTCTTAAGAATTGCTAAAACTTGGGCTGGAGAGATGGTTCAGGGTTTAAGCCTCTGCCTTGCAGGCTGAAGGTCCTGAGTTTGAATCCTAGACCCCACATATAGATGCCGGGTGGAAGTGGGGGCGGCCTGCATTTCTGGTCCTGGTAGGGCGGAGCCTGTGAATTCTGGGGCAGAGTAAACAAGGAGGAAATGGAAGTAGTCCATGATGATTCCCGAATTCGTCCTTGGTTCTACACACACACACACACACACACACACACACACACACACACACACAATTGAATAAATAAGAAATAATTTAAAAAGAAGAAAAAAAGAATTGCTAAAACTTGAAATCTCTCCTATTTATTTGGCATGTGTTCATCAACCTTTAAAATATTAATTGAATGTGGGTTGTCTTCCACAGGCTCATGTGTTTGAATCCTTAGTTGATATTAGGAAGGCCATGGCGTCTTTGGGAGGCAGAGCTTGCTAGAGGAAGGCATGTCACAAGGCATGGGCCATGAGGTTGGTTAGTGCTACCCTTGCTTCAGCGAGCAATCATCTCTTGGAGTCCACAGCTGGTTCGTTGAGCCTGCATGATGGGATGATTTAAGTTGCGTCCAGCTTGGGCAGCTTGCCAAGACTTTCCCACCAATGAAGGATTGTATCTCCCTTTGGAACCATAAATCAATTAAATCTCCTTTTCTCCCCTTAAGCTGCTTGTTTTGAGTGTTGCCTCATGCAGCTCAAAAAAATAACTGTGACATTGATGAAGAAAAGATAATAAGAAAGTGCATCATCATTAGTCCTAAAAGGGGGGCACCATCACATTTCTTGTGACCTCCATCAGTCTCCTCTCATACATGTAAGGAAATGACAAGGTAGAAATCAATGTCCTGTTATTATTATGAAAATTATCTTGACCTCACAGTTCTGGAGGTCTACCTCTGCATTACCACTGCATTCATACTACTACTTCTTTGTTAGTGAGACAAACATCTAATGATAGAAAGAGCTGATTCTCATATCCACAATTAGGTCATAACAGTATAAACAGTCTGGATTTGAGGAGTGCAGGATATAATTTAAAAAAAAAAGAAAAGAAATTTGGACTTGAATTCTAACACGATGACTTGCTTCAGGGTAACCTCGGCAAAATTATTTCATCTTTTGAGCATCTGATCTTCAACTAAATAATAAGATCAATACCTAGTTGTTATGACAAATGATACAATATAATTTCACTATAAGGTGAAAATGCTAATTATGGTGTCCACAATGTAACATGTCTAAGGAAACCCTGCCATCGTTCCACCCCCACGTGGACTTAACAGACAAATCCAATGTTCTGAAGAATATGATCTACTTTCCATGACAGCACAATATTGAATTTTCTGTTTTTCATGACTGGCTATGTGCTCCTTGGAAGGTAATGACTCTGCAACTTATTCTCTGATTCCTTCTATTTTTGCTGAAGTCCATCCAACACTCTTACTAGAAAAGTGAGATCACCATTGTAATGTTAGCAACCACAAATATTTCCAAGTATCTCAAAGACTCAAAGTGAATTTGATAAACAAATGTACTTTACTTTTATTAAACACAGATCTGTATATTTTAAGAACAAATACAAAGACACAAGAATACAAGCAGGAGATATGAAATCAAATGGCAGGAGGGATGTCTTGCAAACCACTTATTTAATCAGGAGCCCACTGATGGTATTAGCAGAGGGCCAGATAAGGAATTTGTGTTGCTTTAGGTCATCTTCTGTTATAGTGCATTCTGTCAAATAGTGCAAAGATAGATGATAGCTTGTACTCTCCTAAGTCTTTTTCTACAACAACCAATGGGTCCACTTGCCCTCATTTTCAGAACCAATTCAAACAAGGAAACCAAAAATGAAACTTTTTAAAACAGACCTGGGCTGGGGAGATGGCAAGGTAGTCAAAGCTTTTACCTCCAAACAAAAGAACCTGAATTCTGATCCCCAAATCACACATTAAAAAAAATGTTTGGCAGATATAACATAGGCCTGTAAAAAAAAGACAGAGCCCAAGTAACCCCAGAGCAAAGCAGTAATGTGGAAGAGCAATTCAGGATGATGATTGAGGATGTCAATCTTGGGCTTCCACAGGCACACACACTCAAGTGCCCTCTTGTACACACATGTGCACCTACTCACATACAAAACTTAGGCACACAAGAAATAAAAATAAATAAAAACAGATCTCTGAATTTTCCATTTAAATTTTTAAATCTCTATGATAAATATCCAAATAGGTAGACCCAAATATATAAATCCAAACTCTGGAGTCTACATGTCAGGAGGCCTTCCTTGTAGACCAGATGTGCACAAGCCTGCATTCCATGTGCACAAGAAGCATTCCATTCTTCTTCTAGCTTTGACAGAGCTCTGCCCTTCCTTTCGGCAAAACCCAGGCTGTCAGCATTTTCATTAGGACAGGCTGCTTCACAGGAGGTTATAAATCTGCCTGAGACAGGCAGAAGGAAAGCTTAGCCAAGCAGCTTCTAGACCAAGACTTTTCTCAAGGATGAGCAAACCGGTTAAACAAAGTTAAGCTCCCACTGAGCAGTAGGCCGATTATCTTTGTACAGTTCAGAATCATTTTTTTTGGCTGAAAAAAATTCTTGCACAATTTAAATTTGTAAATATTTGCTTGGTTCTTATTCTAGTATCCTCTGTTCCCTTATCTGCCCCACTCATTTGGGAATTGCATCTGTCACTCAAGGTCTTGACTTGCCCTTGTGACTCATATGACCCCTGTGAGCCCATTAAATTGCCCCTTCTCCCTAGGCATGACGCCCTTCAAATTAGAATGGGTTGGATCACTTTCCTTCCTCAGTACTGTTGGGGTTTCAAGAGCAAGAGGAACTGTCTTCCTCTACTTTTCTGGGGCCCTGAGGACACTCGCATTTACAAGCCTGGCAACCCTGAAAGTTTAAGGACACAGCTATGGCTTTGGAAGTCTTTGGTGAGCTTCAAAGAACAGTTTGAATCAATTTCTAAACCTCACAGTTCCCCAGGACATCAGTTAAAAGCACTGAGAGCCATCTAGAAAGCAAAAACGTCCAGTAACTGCTCAGTGACCACCCGGCTGTTCTGCTGTGCGCTTCCCCGCTGCTCGCGAGGATACAAATATAAAGAGTGGAGTGCTGCAGTTTTGTTGAGTAGAAACTCAAAGCCCTTGGCCATATCCCTTAATATTTAGTAGAGTCTGATAGTCCTTTCATCCCCATGCAAGTCCATGGTACTTTTGGAGCTGTGTGTGGAGGTTCTGGGCCAGCAGTGTCTGATCACCTCTCTAGGATTTCGCATCTACTTCACAAGCAGCAGTCTAGACAGGTGCACTTGCTCATTCATTTGGCGTTTGTAGTCCGCGAATTTGCTTTCATTTATGACTATTACTATTCTCCAAATGTGCAATGAACTTCTTGGAAACAGAGTTTGCAGTATATACCATCTGCCCAACAGGCATATGTCTATGCATAAATCCTCATTGCATTCACCTTATTGGTTTGTCAGAACAGTAGCCTAAGATCAAAGAAACTATTGCGGTAGTGGTGATGGAAAAGCCAGGTAAGACTGTGTATCTTTCTTTTGAAGCATTTTATTATTTTTTGCATGTGTGTGTGGCAGAAGGTGTAAAAGAAGGCACTATGTGTGCCCTCAGGGACTCAAGGATGACTTCAGTAACCATCTTAAATTGTTCTACCTCCTTTTACTTTGTTCTGGGGTTTCCCAGGCTCCACCTTCCAGGGCCACTGCTATTTCTGTCTGGCATTTTTACATGGGATCTGGAGACCCAAACTCAGGACCTCTTGCTTGTGAAAGAAAGGATTTAACCCCTGAACCATCTCTCCAGTCCCCTTCTTTCAAAATAAAAGTAAAATATTTTTCAAGACTACACTTAGAAATTCTTAGCACACTGCTCTTTTTTTAACATTTTTTATTATTATTATTTCTGCTTATACAAACATAACAAGTACACCAGTCCTTCCCTCCCTCCACCTCTCCCCCCCGTCCCCTTGCTCCCCCCTCCCCTCTCCCCTCCCTCCCATCCAACCAGTGCCTCCCCCTCTCATCCCCAGAGCATCCTTTATTGTGCATGCCAAACTCTCCTCTGGATCCTCCTCTCCGATGAGGTGCAAGGACCCAGGGGCATTTCCCAGAACCCTTTCCTGTGTTCCCGTTAAGCATAGGAATACTACTGTGACCGTCAGTCCCTAGCCTCCAAGGATTCTAGTGCCTTTAGTCCATGCTAGACTTTGAGCACACTGCTTCTTGAAGTCACTATTTCTCCTAATGCCTCATCTGTTTACATGTTGCAAACTCCTCCTCTGATCATCATTATCTGTCACCTGCACTAATATCCCTCTCCTCACATAATTGTCCTTAGTGTTCCTGGTTGCTCTAAGCTAAAAAGATCCTGTGCATACATTTGATCAACAAACACTTATTAAGCATTTATTATGTGATCAGCAATTTAAAAAACATTGGCAGTTTCAGAATGAAACTGAGTGCAGTTACAGACAGCCAAGATTTAGCATCTAGAATGAGGATATCCTGCACACGTGCTTACAAACCATTGCTCTCATGAACTCTTTAACAGTGCTTAACAATACAAGAGAACAGAAGACACTGAACTTCGCGGAAAGGTGCCAGAAAAGTATTATTTGCCATTGTTTAATGAGTCCCAGTGTCTACTGGGTGTGATGATGGGCAGGCACAGGCTACAGAAGAAATAAAATGTTTGTTCTGTCCTCATCTTTGATGAAGTAATCGTGTTTTCCACAGTCTGCAGAGAGTACTGCCAGTCAATGAAAGGGAAACTAATAAGGTCCAACATGTGGTAAACTGATGAGGGAATGTCAGCCATGGGATGGGTCCTGCCTATAGTTCCAGCAAATAGCTGGTAGGCAAAGGAAAGAAACAATAGGAAACAGTGCACTTCCACAAGACCTGCATGGGATTTGTCATGTCAACATTTCACCACCAAAGGCCTATACCTTCTCCTTGCACCTCTAAATCGTTCCAGGACATGTTTGTATTCATTATAGCAATTCTCTTACATATGTTCCTACAGCCTTTTAATTCCAACAAGCGTTTTTTATTCAAGTCCTGGGATCAATATGTGCTATCCCTTCAGCCGTGGAGACTTACTGTATAGTAGAGCATTGGAAGAAAGGAATAAAAGAAGAGAAGGCAGGGAGGGAGGGAGGCAGGGAGGGAGGGAGGCAGGGAGGGAGGCAGGGAGGCAGGGAGGGAGGGAGGCAGGGAGGGAGAGAGGCAGGGAGGGAGGAACAGAGGGAGGGAGGAAGGAAGGAAGGAAGGAAGGAAGGAAGGAAGGAAGGAAGGAAGGAAGGAAGGAAGGAAGGAAGGAAGGAAATAAAATGAAATAATAATCATCTGTAGGACTGGAGAAATGGCTCAGGGGTTAAGCAAAAGGAGTGAGTTTGGATTCTGGATCCCATATGGAAATTCTGAGTGGCTTACCTTTCCAGCCATGAAAGGCAGAACTTGGGAAGCCCCAGAACCAAACAATAAGGAAGTTAAATGATCCAGGGTTATTTCTAAAGTCACCTTTGTGCCTCCACAGGCATATATACTGCCCTTTTCTACACTCAGAGACACCTGCATGCACATGTACACACACCAAAAAAAAATTGTAGGTATTGTAAGAATAATACAAGTAAAATCTCCCAATTTTATAATGCTGTTTTCTTTTTCATTACAACGTGTGTGTGTGTGTGTGTGTGTGTGTGTGTGTGTGTGTGTGTGTTTGTATATGTGTAAGTTTGTGGAAAGAGGTACTGGTGTTGGCATTCATGTGAAAGCCAAAGATTGACCTCAGGTACTATTCTCAGAAGTCCAAGAATTGTCCACTTTCAGAGACAGTCTCTCATTGGCTTGGCTTTCACTAGTAAAGCCATACTGTCCAATAAGCCCTAGGGTTTCTCCAGCTCTTGGATGAAAAAGGCAGATTACTATATCTGCCCTTTTATGTGGTGTAATAGTTAAGCTTGGGTGTCAACTTGACATACCTGGTATTAACTAAGATAGGCTGAGACCACACCTGGAAAGATCAACTGAGACTACTTGAAAGGAGTATAACTGCCCTAGATCCTATCAGAACCTCCAAAGATCTCATAGGATCCTCCCAGTACTGAACTGTATAAAAAGAAGCCACCAAATAGAAGAGATGCTTCTTGCAGCTATGCTAAGAATTGCTCTTCCTTCCAGCTGCCCAGTTTCTTTGACTCTCTAGCCTTCCAACCCTCCAAGTCGAGAGCTAAGCTAAAGACTCTAGGAATTCTCCAGCCTTCAGCCATCCCCCACTTGAATACCAAACTGAGCAGTTACTGGCAGCCATCGCTGGACTACCTCGACCATATATGTAAGCCAACTCAATACATTTCATATATATTTTTTTCATTGTATCGATTCTGCATCTCTAGAGAAGCTAACTAATACATGTGTGCTCTAGCAGTTGAACTCATTAAGCTTGACTTCTAGGCGTGACATCAGGGGATTTCTTGATTACACGATTGATGTGAGATAATCCAGTCTAAAAGTAGGCAACACCATTGCATGACTTTGGGTCCTAGATCTCATAAAATGATGAAAGCAAACTAACCCTGAAAAGCAAGCAAACGCCCATCCCCTCTGTTCCCTGACTGTGAATGTGATACAACAATGAGACAGAAAATTCTAGACTGTTAAGTCACTGTTAAGCATGAGTTAAGGTAAAAAATTACTGAGCTCCTGAGACACCACCCTGCCCTTGTGGCCTGCACCTATGCAGATCTGGCACTGGCCATGGCTGCTCTCTAAAAAGAACCAAGGTCGGGTTTGCCTGCAGTTGGCCTGCCTTGCTGTTGCTTAGTAACCATTATACCTACTTCTGCAACTTTACTTGCTCCATCTCTGCCCTGCTGCAGTATAAAATGAAAGTACAAGCTCAACTCAGGGCTGCAATCCTTGCAGTGTGATCTCGACTCCAGACCACCGGTGAGTAAAGCTCCTCTCTTCCACATGAGGAGTTATTCCAGAGAGTTTCCAACATCTCACTTCCTCAAGCTCTGGCACTGTGGTTTTCTTTTCAGCGATGGACCATAACCTGGAATTGTGAGCCAGTTAAACCCTTTCTCCCTTAAGTGTGCCTCTTGCCAGATACTTTGTCATAGTAATGAGATAAGTGACTAAAAAAGATATAAGACAGACACTAAACTATCTGATTCATCTCCCAGTCCTATGTTCTAATTTTTCTTCTTATTTTTGTTTTGTTTTTTTCAAAATTAAGGCAGGGTTTATTAGAGGAGAGAAAGAACAGAACTCAGAGACTCCAGATATGGAGTACCATGAGGGGTCAGGGAACCCTAGAGAACTCATGGACTCAGGTATGGAATCCATCAGGAGCAAGGAACGAGAAAAGAACTCACAGACTCCAAACGTGGAGTGCCATGAGGAGCAAGTGCCAAAGATGGCTGCCAGGGTCAGGTATATCTATACATTTAGGTAAGCCCAGGAAAAATGGCTTTTTCTCATTGGTTACTTTGAGTTTCTGTAAACCTGATTGGAGTTTTGGGTCCTCTACATCACATTAGTCTGTACATATCAACCCTGTTGATCTTGTGCCCATCTCAGGCTTACCTACAATGGAGAACTAATCTCCATATCCTTTCATGAATATTCTAATTTTAATGAGATTTTTCATATAAAGACACATAAAGTTCTTCTTAAATGATTTTTACAATTGCTCTAGGTAGATGGGGATTTTCGAAAGCTATTTTGTAACTAAAACCAATTAGTTTTTCTTGAACAGGAGGCTTCTTCTATGTTCTGATCTTGTGATTTTTACTCCTGTATGGAGCAGTATCACTTTAAATACAACTGGGGGAAAACTACAACTTCCTTTTTTCAGAAATCGTCCTATAGAACAAACGATACTTTCAAAAGCAGAAGATTTATTCAGAGATTGACCAGGAAATCTCCTATTGAGCTCAATCAGGTATTATTCAGGGAATTTTTTATTGGTCTAACAGTTTAGTGTTACAACCCTTGATGAATTGTCAAAGAGCTCTGGACAGTAGGATAAGTTAGAGTTTTATGGGAAATTCACACTTTGAATTCTTTTCCTTTTAATTTTTGAAGTTTCCATATACAAATGAATTTGTGCTTTATTTCCTGCTACACCCATTCCCCTCCCATCCCAACCCATTCACTGTTCTTTCTATCCAATGTCCCCATCTACCCAGAGCAATATGCAAATGTTAGTTTTAACTCAGCCCATGTCCTGGACACTATAAAAGATGAAAACAATTAGAAGGTTGGTTAGAAGGTTGGCCCCCAGTTCTTTCCAGTAGTACCTTACCTGGGACTACAAGTGAATAAAGATTAATTTTTTTCTCCAGCTTTCTGAGCACAGTTTATTGGATCTCACTGGATCTCAATATCCATAAGACTGTGAGCTCCTCTGAGCCGTCCCCACTAGCAAGGAAGCCAAGGAATATGGCCTGTGGGAACTCTTCAGACTCCTGTGGGAAGCTGATGAAAAATTTGTCCTTTCTCCCTAGGAAAAGAAATACATATCCAGACTTTGCTGACTCTGAAACTTTCCTGGAAAGAACAAAATAAGAACTAATTCTTTCAAGGCTGATTTTTAAGAGAAACATTAAAATAAAACAGAGCTGTGGCTTGTGAGTTGGATTCCTGGCATAATTGGAAACTGTAGCAGTTGTTTTCTGTACAGTGCAGAACTAAAAGATATTGTCGTGATCCGAATGTAAATTGTCTCCCCAGGCTCATGCATTTGCATTCTTAACTGTAGCTAAAATTTGAGAAGATTGTGACACCTTTAGAAGGTACGTCACAAGGAGGGGGCCTGAAGGTTGGCTAGTAGTCTGCTCTTACAGTCTGCTACATGCTCTCTCTGCCTCACTGATCGACATGACCTAAGCTCTTTCTGCCACCGGCCATGTATTTTCTGCCATGATTTGATTGTATCTCCCTGCTGCATCAGTAAGCCAAATAAATCCTTTTTCTCCCTCTAGTTTTGTCATGCAGCAACAGAGAGTAACTGCAACCAATACCCATTGTCATAACTTTCTGTCACTATAGCAAAATGTGATAGTCAATACATAATAGAAAAGATTTGTTCTGGCTCAATTTTAATAGTTCTATCCCAGGACTGATCAGTATTGTGTAGCAATTTTCCCCAAATTGAAAAATTCTATCTTGAGCCAAGGCTTAGGAAGTAAACAACTCCTTAGTCTCGGGAAGTTTCTGAAACTTAACAGGATTCACAAGGCTCCTTCCCAAGATTATATAAGCAGTAATCACTGCTGGGGAGAGAAGATTCTCTGACAACTGAGCTGCCTCCAACTTGTCCAGGGAGCTCCAGGGATGCACCTTCCATGAGTCACTCCAGCTGTGATGAGCTTTTTTGGTAGTAGTTTCTTTGGATTTATCCACGTTCCTGTAGGTAACCTCTCGCCCATACCCCTGTAAATAATTCCAATAAAATCCCTCCGCATCTTAAAGCTCAGGGAAATTTGCAAAAGAGGGGGAGGTAAGAATGTAAGAGCCTAAAGATGGGGAGGAGCAATGATATGCAAGATACTCCACACAAGTTAGGGCCTAAGTAATCAAAATAAGACTTTGCATGACCTCCGCAATGACCAATATATTATTGATCCCCCAAAGTCTAGCATGGATCACAGGCACTAGGATCCTTAGAGGTAAGGGATTAACAGCCACAATAGTGTTCCTATACTAAAGGGGAACACAAAACAAGAGCTCTAGGCAATGCTACGGAGGCCTTACACCTCATCAGAGAGGAGGACCCAGAAGGAACTTTGACATGCACACTAAAGATGCTCCAGGAATGGGGGACCCCACTGGGAGAAGGGGAGGGAAGGGGGAAAGAAAGGGGAACGGGGGGAAGGAAGTGGGGGGTTCCAGGGAGAGGAGGAAGAAGGAAGAGGGAAAAAAAGATAGTTAACAAAATAAATTCACTCCATATTTTTCTTTAAAAAAACCCCTAGTTTGGTAAATGACACTTTTGTAAACATTTTATGACATTTTTTACTCTGGATATAACATAATGCCCTTTTGACTTTGTCCCCAGTCTAACCTAATGGAGTAATGCTCTGTCTCTGTTTAGTAACAAATTGAAACATTTCATCTTGGAAGAAGACTTCTTCAGTCTCAAAAAGTTCCTGAAATTAACAAGAGTCAGAGGGTACTGTACCCAAAGTGAAGAAAATAGTAAACAACTACTAAGGTTGGGGAGCAGTCACTCTGGCCAGAGGAGCAATCAGGGAACTCTGAGGAGCGACGCTGATAGCAGGTTGTGCAGAGATCTCTAGGGCTGCAGCTTCCATGAATGTACCCATGTTTGAGTGGGCTTTTTGGTGATGTAAGTTCCCTTAAGTCATCCCTGCCCCTATAAGTAACCCTTATCCTTATACCTGTAAGTAACCTCCAATAAACTCACTGATTTACAAAGCTAGTCTTGGGTAGAATCATTTTTCTGATCTGTTATCAGTATCTTATCTATGTTAAATATATGTTTGATCATGTAAGTTCCCTTGAGTCATCCCTGCCCCTATAAGTAACCCTTATCCTTATACCTGTAAGTAACCCCCAATGAACTCACTGATTTACAAAGCTAGTCTTGGGTAGAATCATTTTTCTGATCTGTTATCATATCCTATCTATGTTAAATATATGTTGATCATGTCTCTACCTCAAAAAAATCAGATGTGTATGCTTTGCTATGGGCATGTAATGAGGCAGTCAATTGTGGGATGTTCAGGTGATTGAGGGAAAACACTAACCTTGTGACCAAACGGAGACAGAGCAAAGGAATTGCATCCCATAACCCCCCTTTGAGGCCACACCTTGAAGATGAAAGGACACCTCAAAAACTCTACTTCATACAGTCTCTACTGCTTCCCAGAAGCAGTACTCTAGAGAGGTATTCAAGATTCCAATGATAGCAGTCACTCCCTGTAAAATTACTCTTAAGGTTATTTGAAGTTAGTTTCATTCTGAAATTGACTTTCTTAGAATCTGGAAACATCAGATATTGTCATCTTCCATGCACATTACCATATCCAAAAGGTAAACCTGCTCCTGTGGATTATCAGTGTATCATAGCATACCCTAATAGCAAAAACAACTGAGGTGACATTCAGCAAGGAGATAAAGGGGAGAGGAAGCCCTGGGCTTTACACAGTCTGCATATCAGACTTTTGAACACATAATGATCTCACAGGCCTTTATCTGGAAAGTACCTTCAACATGGGCTTCTATATATACACACTGGGCGTGATTAACTAATGTCATGACTAATTTTCTCTTTGGTCCTTCAAAGCTAGGATGTGTTTCCATATTGATTTGCATCTTAACCAAGCAGCAAGGATCTCCCTGAAGTACCAAGCCAGCCAGGCTCTGTTGATCGGGTGGAAAACCAAGTGAACATTTCCCTTCCCAGAGGCACACTGTTCTAAGTGGCATTTTTCCTCTGTCTAGCTTTTATATCTCTTGAATTTCAAACGTCTTCTTAAAGTAAGAATTATTTCACAGTCTTACTTGAAACATGAGAAAGCTAGCCATCAAAAAGATACTAATTTAATCCAGACTAAAATTTCCTTAAGTGGAAATATAAACATGGAATTGTCTTCAACTTGCTGGAGAAGGCTTTCAGGGTTTGTCAAATTCTGCTCTATGTATTTTGAGTTTGGCTCATGTTGGAAAATTTCCTCTTTTTTATTTTTTATCGCTTGACACTTTTGTACATAGAAGCAGGGTCTTCTGGACACAATAGGGCTATTGTATATATGAACTCTCCACAACTCTGTCAATCTGAACAAGTCCTATACAGGGCTGAAGGGGAGTTTCCTCTTTTAAAGAAAATTTGAATGTTCTTCCTCATGTAGGAAGAAGCTACATGAGGTAGTATTAGACTCAGCATTCACTTTCAATAGAGAGAAAACTGTTTGTTGGATGAAAAATTAAATTTCAGGAAGTTATGCTACAAATTTGTTTAAGTTTTTTCAGACTCAGTGTTATAAACCTTTGTGTCAATGAATACACGATTAAATGTGGTCAGCAGGAGCTAAGTCAAGCAAATTCATTTTCTATTTATACTTTTTAGTTGTTTGAGGATAAAAGATGATATTTTGAAGAATAATTTCTTGAATCCATACATGTAAATGTAACAGAGAAGGTGTATTTTAGGATGCTTGCAGTAACTCTTCATGCACTCTGGGTCATTCCAAGAGCAGAACCAAAGACTAACTCAGCCTTCAGTTTATGAGCACCCAGCCATGCACCCAGCTGTCACAGCACCACGGGGTACACAGAAGCCCTGGGAAAGCAGGCTGGGGCTGGAAGAGAGCCCAGAGCTGGAACAGAAGGTGATCTCACAATGGCATGATGCAAGCTTTAAAGCCACCATAAAGTCTGTCAGTGAGTCAAACAAAGGCAACATTAAAACAACATTTTTCCATGCAGGGAAGTTGCCTTCTCTTTTCAAAATGCTCTTCTCTCCATTCTCACCCATGCTGGCTGTTGTCTTTGTGGAATCTAAACACTACTAAATGTAACATACATTGCTGAGCTTGTAAAATCCACATTCAGCTAGCTCTTACTGTGTAACAAACGATATTGCAATTTAGTGGTGTTAAACGATCTTTTATTAAGACACCGAACTAGGAGTTACATAGAGGGCCTGCAGCCAAAGCGGCAGAAGAGCGGGCCAGGTAAGGTCTCAGCCACAATCCAGTTGCCCAATTAGACTCATATACATGAGAAAGTCGAAACTCACAGGTGTCTGGAACTCACACTGTGTCTTCTTACTATAGTCCTCTTGTCAAGAAGCCCCAAGCCCAGTCAAAATCTAGGTTTGAAGAAACAGTCCTCACCTTCTTACAGGAAATGCTTCAAAGTCTCTCATTGAAAAGACACAAAAGCAGCAGCTATTTTTGCAAGCTGACATAGAAACAAGTTCTCAGGCAAAATTTTTATTTCATTTTAGACAGTTTAATTTGAAATGAGAAGAATTCTTTCCAACAGTGAAGGGTCTTCACAAATATAAGTACATAAGTCAGTTAAGTCAGACTCACTCTTCATCTCAAAGTTATGTTGCCAGTCACTCCTGTTCCCATCATGTAGTCTTGGTTTGCACCCAGGAAGGAGAGTTTGGAGGGCAGCGTTTGTTGAAAAGTAATTTAACCAGCCTCTGGTCTGGAATGTATCCACTGAACTGGAAGATTCGGTAGCTACAAAAATAAAATGCTTGATGGACAAATGAATGCTTGGCTCCTTCTAATGTAGGGGGCTGGAGAGCAGAGAAACTGGCAGGAAAGGTCAGTGGAAGAACACACACAGCCCATAGAGCTCTTGCCAAGAACCATCAACTCACAGCCAGGCTCAGAGCCTACAGACAAAAGGAAGCAGAATAGCTGTGAAGGCAAACAGCGGAAGGAAGAAATATGAGTTTGAACACAGTTCAAAAAAATTCTTGTCTTCCTGAAAAATAAATTACTGGCATGCATGTCCATTTTCAAGTAGCATCTATAATGTCTGGACATTCCACAAAAATAAACAACCCTGAATATTTAACAGCTGTAATTAAATATCCCCTATATATTTAACAGCTGTAATAATCCAGCCTTCTTCTCTTAGTCATATTTCTGTCATCCTAGGGGGACTTTCAGGAAATGTGCTTCACAACAGCACAGTAATGGAAGACAATAGTATGACAGCACCTACTACCAGGAGCTCCACTGATACCTAATGCAAGAAGCCTAACAACATGGGGAGGAAAGTGTCATTTGGTCCCTTTGGAAAATTTAGTACTTTAGGTTTAGAATGGAAGAATAACCTTCAAAAGGGCCCCCATCTTAGGTGTTCTGAGATCACACTATTTCTGTGTGACCTCACAGCTCAAAGTTTTGCTAAACAAAACACCAAAAACTCGGAGATCAATGGAAAGCTTTTCTTTGGGTATTGGTGATATAACCAGCAGAAAAGGCTTCGGTTGCCAAACCGGTGCACTAAGTCAGATGACAGATCCCAGGTTGGCCGTTTCTGCCATTGGCACATCACTTTCCTGAGGCGTCATCCAGTCAGATCGGCTGTCCACTGGGTCCACACGTGTCTCCTGAGCAGCTGTTGCGCTGCCAAGCCATGTGGGGGCAGAGCAGAAGCATTAGACGCCTCCAGCTCTCGCGAAACCCGTGGCCAGAAGATGGATGTTGGTCTGGGGGGAACTAGTCACAAAAGGAAAGTCTAAGGATTTCGTGACCCTGTTTCTCCTTCTTGCTTGTTTCTTCCCCCCTGTATTTGCTCTTCCTTCTGTAATCACCTGCACACAGCGCAGTGTAACTGAAGGTTCTTACCCAGTGGTGTGGAATGAGTCAAACAAGGCCAATCTGAAGGGCTGCACCCACATTTGAGACCTTCTTGTACAGGTCACGTGTTTTAACATCACGAGACCATTGCCTATCACGACAACGCTTGTGGTAAGATTGCAAAAGTGCCTGCCAGGACTGCTCTCCAGAGTGCTGGGTAAACTGCCTTAGGCTGCTGCTTCCTGTCTGCCTCTACTTCCACACTGTGTAATAAAGTCTAGGAAGTGAGGCTGGGTAATCACTCCAGAACACAAAGCTGGAATCAAGGACTTCCCATAGATGCATGAAATGCCAAGTGACCTCTGAAAAAAGGAATAGGAAGTAAGAAAGGGCAGGAAAAAATGTTGGTAAAAGTGTTGGTTACTTTTATGGGAAACCGGAACTCACCCTTGAAGTAAACTGTATCCTAAGACTTGTCTCACAAAAAAAAAAGAACACTGAGGCATTTATGCAATCATTCACATCAGTCTTTGCAACAGTTAACAACCTTTAGGGCATAACTTCCCAGTATTTCAGGTTATGTTTGTATGTGACTCATCAGCCTTTTTAACATCACAAAGAAACTTCTACTAGTACTGTGATTCCAGCCCTGGAAGACAAAGTGTAGGAAGGCAAAGAGAAATCCAGACTAGTTCTTTTTTTTTTAATTTCTTCCACTCATACAAAGTTGATAAGTATCCCCATTCCCCTCCCTCCACCCTTCCCTGTATCCCTTTACTCCCTTCCCCCTTTTCCCTTTCCTTTCCCCCCTCTCTCCCTTTCTCCCAGTGCTTCCCCCCCATTCCTGAAGCATCTTTTAATGTGCATGTCAAACTTCCCTCTGGGTCCTCCTCTCTAATGAGGTATAAAGACTCAGTGGCATTGCCTAGAGCTCTTTTTTGTGTTCCCCTTTAGTATTGGAACACTATTATAACTGTTAATCCCTTGCCTCTAAGAATTCTAGTGCCTGTGATCCATGCTAGACTTTGGGGGTTCAATGATATGTTAGCAATTGCACAGGTCATGCAAAGTCCTATTATGATTACTTCAGCCCTAACTTGTATGGAGTATCTTGCATACCTCCCCATCTTTAGGCCTCTTACAATCTTACCACCCCCTCTTCTGCAAATTTCCCTGAGCTTTAAGATGGGGAGAGATTAGCTGATGTGGTTCCAGGTAGTTGATGTAGAGTCTCTGATTTTCCGAATTATGGTTTGTTAATTTTTTTTAAGTTTTGCTGCTCCTGCAATGCACTTGGCTCCATCCTGATTGGTATTGGATGTCACTCCCTGACCAGAGATACAATGCTGTTAAAATAGAGTCTTATTATAAGAGTAGATTCAAAGGTAGATGGAATAAGAGTAGGAGACTGCTGTGAGGGAGAGTCAGTCTTCCATTTGCAGGATGATTATCTTCTATCTGCCAGACTCTATGCCTTCCTTTTCTGGTGAGATCATACCCCATCAGACACAAGTGACCAGTAAGGAGAGTCTGCGAGCCCAACCAGATGTCTTATTACTTACTGGTGGTCCTTGAATGGTGGCCTATTTTCTCTGCTGTAGCATGATCCCCTCTCTCCTTTTTTCTGGCGGGGCCCTCCTTCCCTTTCCCGCCCTGCTTAATCTTTGCAATTACTGTAGGTATTACAGAGATTTATCTTTGAGTGTGTCACTAAGTGAGTTTGGTACTAAGATCCACCTATTACGGAGTACATACCGCGCTTAATTTTCTGTGTCTGGGATACTTCACTCAATATAATTTTTTCTATTTCCATCCATTTCCCGGCAAATTTCATTAATTCATCACATGAAGAGATTGTAACTCAAGCACAAAGGCAACCCATGGAATGGGAGAAAATCTTCACTAACCACATATCTGATAGAGATCTATTATCCACAGAGCACAAAGAACTTAGAAAACTAAACACCAAGGAAACCAATGGCCCAATTAAAAAATGGGCCTTAGACTCTATATCAACCACCTAGAACTAGGCCAGCCTAATCTCTCCCCATCCTGAAGCTCAGGGAAATTTGCAGAAGAGGGGGCGGTAAGATTGCAAGAGCACAAGGATGGGAGGAGCAATGATATGCAAGATACTCCACACAAGTTAGGGCCAAAGCAATCATAATTGGACTTTGCATGCCCTGAGCAATGTCCCACACACTATTGATCCCACAAAGTCTAGCATTTGCTAAAAGCACCAAGATCCTTGGAGGCAAGGGATTGACAGCCACAGTAGTGCTCCTGTGCTTAAGTGGAATACAGGAAAGTATTCAGGGAAATGCCACTGGGTCCTTGTACGTCATCGGAGAGGAGGGCCCAGAGGAGAATCTGGTATGCACATTAAAGGATTCCCCGGGGATTCGGGGGGGGGGGGAGGCACTGGGGGATGGGGAAGGAAGGGTAAGGGGAGGGGAAGCAGGGGGGGGGGGAGGAGGAGGGAGGGAGGGAACTGGTGTACCTACTAAATTTGTATGAGCAGAAATAATAATAAAAAATGTTAAAAAAAAATGGGCCTTGGAACGTAAAAGAAACTTTACCAAGGAAGAAATTGAAATGTCTAACAAATATCTTAAAAAATGGTCCACATCCTTAGCCATCAGGGAAATGCAAATCAAAACCTCCCTGAGATATCATCTCACCTTGGTCAGGATGGCAAAAGTCCACAATACAAACAACACCAAATGCTGGAGAGGATGTAGAGAGAGGGGAACTCTCCTATATTGCTGGTGGGAATGTAGGCTCATACAACCACTCTGGCGAGCCATCTGGCAATTCTTAAAGAAGTTAAACATTGAAATTCCATATGCTTAGCTATTCCACTTTTAGGAATAACCCCACACACAGCAAAAATTCACCTCAATAGCACAAGTACGACCATGTTCATAGCAGCATTGTTTACAATAACAAAGTCATGGAATCAACCCAAATGCCCAACAGTTGATGAATGCATAAGGAAAATGTGGTACATTTATACAATGGAGTACTACTCAGCCATCAAAGTGATTAATTAATGAAATTTGCCAGACTAGTTCTAATGATGAATTTGGCTCTGAAGATGAAGATAGAAGAGTGACAGAGGCTCATTCCTGATAACATTTTTGGGACTCCACATGCACATGCATTCATGTGCATAACCATACACGTGTGCAAACACAAATGCACCCATACGAAAAGCAAAGCTCTCTACTATAGTAAGCAGAGAGATGCCCCTCCCCACACACACTGGATGCCCCAGAACAGTGCAGCTCCTGTACACTAGAACCACGTGGTAACTTCAAGCATCATAAAGCACTGGACAGAAGTTGTATGAGTGTCTGTAAAACAGGATTGTAATACTGTTGAATACAGAAGACTTGTCATATCCAGAATGTCACAAATGGCCCATCATACTGAGAGGTTCTGTTTACCACGACTACCTAGAATTGAATTCAAGAGAACATTTTTATTTGAAATCTCAAGATAAATGTATCTCTTCTGACTTGGAAATGCTAAGCAGCATTTTTCTTTTTTAACTTTTTTAAAGTTACTTCAGATTCACAAACATCTGGCCTTCATAATCCTCCAGGAAAAATGGTCACCAACGACTAATATTTTTCCTTCCATTCTATATGCAAACCAGAACTAGCAAAAATTAACAAGTCACAGTTTATGCTAAAGTAGCCCTTAGTGTAACTCATTTGGCGTTTCCAGCAGCATAATGCTATCTTTCTTGCCAAAAAAATCCTCCATAGAAATTTGTTGCCAAAGGATTATGCTCAAGGGGGAACAATTGGAAGCATTCCCACTTCGATCAGGAACTAGACAAGGCTGTCCACTCTCACCACTTCTATTCAATATTGTACTTGAAGTCTTAGCTGAAGCCATAAGACAAGAAAGGGACATAAGAGGGATTCAAATCGGCAAGGAAGAAGTCAAGCTATCCCTATTTGCAGATGACATGATCTTATACCTGAGTGATCCCAAAAACTCCACCAGGAAGCTCCTGGAACTAATTGAGAAGTTCAGCAGGGTGGCAGGATACAAAATAAATGTGCAAAAATCAGAGGCCTTCCTATATGCCCAGAATGAAAGAAGTGAAAAAGCCTTAAGAGAAACAATCCCATTTACTATAGCCCCTAAAAAAATGAAATACCTTGGTATAAACCTAACTAAGGAGGTAAAAGACCTTTACAATGAAAACTTTAAAACCCTAAAGAAAGAAATTGCAGAAGACACCAGAAGGTGGAAAGACCTCCCTTGTTCCTGGATTGGCAGAATCAACATTGTAAAAATGACCATCCTACCAAAGGCAATATACAGATTCAATGCTATACCAATCAAAATCCCAAGCAATTCTTCAAAGAGGTCGACCAAATAATCTCAAAGTTCATATGGAGACACAAAAGACCCAGGATAGCAAAAACAATCCTGAGTAACAAAACACAGCTGGAGGTATTACCATACCAAACCTAAGTCTATACTACAAATCCATAGTTATAAAGACAGCCTGGTACTGGCTCCAAAATAGACACACAGATCAATGGATAAGGATTGAAGACCCAGATATAAGCCCACAAAGTTACAGCCATTTGGTCTTTGACAAAGGGGCCCAAAGAATCCAATGGAAAAAGAACAGCATCTTCAATAAATGGTGCTGGCAAAACTGGATCTCCACATGCAGAAGATTGAAGCTGGACCCGTACTTGTCACCATGTACAAGACTTAATTCCAAATGGATCAAGGACCTTGATATCAGGCCAGAGACTTTAAAAACCATAATTGAAAGGATAGGGAACTCCCTCGAGCTGATTGGGCTAGGCCAACACTTCCTAAACAGACATCCAATGGCACAATCACTGCTACCAACTCTCAACAGTTGGGATCTTGTGAAATTAAAGAGCTTCTGTTCAGATAAAGAGATTGTCACACGAGCTCAAAGGCAACCCACAGAATGGGAGAAAATCTTCACTAACCACATATCTGACAGAGCTCTACTGTCCAGAGTGCACAAAGAACTTAGAAAATTAAACTCCAAGGAAAACACTGGCCCAATTAAAAAATGGGCCCTGGAACTTAAAATAAACTTTACCAGGGATGAAATTAAAACGTCTAACAATTATCTTAAAAAATGCTCCACTTCCTTCGCCATCAGGGAAATGCAAATCAAAACTTCCCTGAGATATCATCTCACCCCGGTCAGGATGGCAAAAATCCACAATACAAACAACAACAAATGCTGGAGAGGATGTGGAGAGAGGGGAACTCTCCTACATTGTTGGTGGGAATGCAGGCTCATACAGCCACTCTGGCGAGCCGTCTGGAGATTCTTAAAGAAATTAAAGATTGAAATGCCATATGACCCTGCTATCCCACTTTTGGGAATAACCCCCCATGCAGCAGAGGTTCGCCTCGATAGCACAAGCTCGACCATGTTCATAGCAGCACTGTTTACAATAGCAAAGTCATGGAATCAACCTAAATGTCCAACAGTTGATGAGTGGATAAGGAAAAAGTGGTACATCTATACAATGGAGTACTACTCAGCCATCAAAAATGATGAATTACTGGAATTTGCTGGGAAATGGATGTCATTAGAAAGAATTATATTAAGTGAAGTATCCCAAACCCAGAAAATTAAGCGCCGTATGTACTCCCTAATAGGTGGCTCCTAGTACCAAACTCACCCAGCCCACATTGAGACACTCAAAAGTAAACCTATGAAACACAGTAATTGCAAGGATTATGAACAAGAGAGATGGGTTAGGAGGGCCACACCAGAAACAAGGAGAGAGGAGACCATGTTACAGCAGAGAAAATAGGCCTCCATCAAGGTCTGCAAGTAAGTAATGAGAAACCTGGTTAAGTTCACAGACGTTCTTTCCTGATCTCACCAGAAGGGGAGGGCATATAGTCTAGCAGATAAAAAGTAATCATTTTGCAAATGGGTGATGGACCCCTCCCTCAGGGAGGTTTCCTACTCTTATTACATCTACCCTTGAATGTGCTATTACAACAAGACTCCAGTTTAACAGCTTTTTGTCTCTGGCCAGGGGGTGACATACAGTGCCCAGCAGAATGGAGTGAAGGGAATTGCAGGAGTAGCAAAACTGCAAGAGAAAATCAACAAACCACAATCCAGAACTTCAGAGACTATGTCAATCACATAGAACTAGGCCAGCCTAATCTCTCCCCATCCTGGAGCTCAGGGACATTTGCGGAAGAGGGGGCGGTAAGATTGTAAGAGCAAAAGGATGGGAGGAGCAACGATCTGCAAGATTCTCAACAATAGTTGGGGCCAAAGCAATCGTAATGGGACTTTGCATGCCCTGCGCAATGTCCAGTGCGCACTGTTGACCTCATAAAGTCTAGCATCTGTTAAGGGCACCGAGACCCCTGGAGGCAAGGGATTGACAGCCATAGTAGTGATCTTATGCTTAAGGGGAACAAGAGAAAGGGCTTATGGAAATGCCACTGGGTCCTTATATGTCATCGGAGAGGAGGACCCAATGAAGAGTTAGGCGTATACAATAAAGGACTCTCTGGGAATTGGGGGGGAGGCACTGGGGGAAGGGGAGGGGGAGGAGGGGGGAGGGAGGGAACTGGTAAAAAATTTTAAAATGTATAATTAAATTTTTTAATAAAAAAAAAAAAAAAAGAAATTTGTTGCCAAAAACATCAATGTGGCCATGTTCCCATCTGCAGATAAACTTACTTTTCTCTATTCTGTTCTAGGCTACTTATCATAACCAATTTCATTTTCTCTGTTCTCTTTATACAATTATTGGTAAATTTAAATGAAGGAATCAGGATTCTTTTAAGACCACAGTAAAGTCAACAAAAAATTAACAAAATCACTTCCATATGTCACTTCTCTGATCTTTGCTTTAGTTAAAAAAAAAGCAGCTATTTCTGAAATGTCACTGTGAATTTAAAATTTCAAGTGAAATTTATTTTTATCTTTTACCCTATCTGTGGCTAAATCTTACTCAACAAATTTATATTTTGGTGGCATAGTGCAAATAATCAAATAATTTCCTTTGCCTACAGGTATTCATGGTCACACAGCAGATGAATTAACATAGAAAATATTAATTTACAGCAAAGAGGGGCACAATCACATTACTTATGCAAAAACGGAGTACAGACCATTGGTCTGCTAGCACGTTATTCTAGTGAGAACCATTTCTGATAAATAATATGGTAGTATAAGATTTCTGCAAAAGAATGCACTCATGCCACAGTTTTTTTCTTTCTAGCTTATAATGATTGCTCCCAGTTGCTCCCCTTTGATGTATTTTGAAAACCACATCAAGGCTAAAGAACCTCCTACAATGTCCTGTCTGTGTTTACTGAGGGTTTACTGTCTCTGTCTTCATCCTTTGATATCAGAAAGGTTCCATCTACAAAACCAAGAGGATTACAGAGCCCTTTATTAAGAAATTATTAATAACAAAGTTCTGGATAAAGTCAACACACCAACTTTGACAGGTTTCTACATGTCTCTAATATATTTGCTTAACTGCAGAAAAATAAAATGTTCCAAGCAACTAAGAAAACAACTCATTAAAATGTTCAAAAGACTAACTAGTTTTTTCCTTTGAACTAAACTAATGAGAAACAGGTGTGGACTTTTTTTCCCCCAATATGCACAAAACTTCATAGGTCCCTTAAATTAGATCTACCTTATATCCATCTGTGATAAAGAAATAAAATGCTGTTGCCAAGAATCCATTGTTTTTACAATAAGAACAAGATGAATTTTTCCCTCATCATTACAAAAATGGGGATGAGAAGTTTCCTTGGGAGAATGCAGCAGTGGGGATACCCTCTGCACGTTGTACAGAATAACAGGCTCTCGCCCAATACATACCCCGCTGGAATGTATAGTATGCACAGTCACATTGGTATACTTTCTGAGAAGATCAGTCTTTTGAAATAGACTCTCTGGATGTGTCTCAGGCTGGCCTTGAACTCATGATCCTGGCTTGATCTCCCAAATGTTGGGATTATAGGTATGCACAATCACACATAGCTTTTTTTTTCTGCTCATGCAAACGTAATAGGTACCCCTGTCCCCTCCCTCCACCCCTTCCTGGACCTCCATGCTCCCTCCCCTCTTTTTCCCATCCCTTCCCCCCTCCCTCCTTTTCTCCCATTGCCCTCTCCCCCATCTCTGAAGCATCCTTTAATGTGTATATCAAACTTTCCTCTGGGTCCTCCTCTCTAATGAGGTATAAGGACTCAGTGGCATTTCCTAGAACTCTTTCTTGTGTTCCCCTTAAGTATAGGAACACTATTGTGACTGTTGTTAATCCCTTACTTCTAAGGATCCTAGTGCCTTTAGTCCATGCTAGACTTTGAGGGATCAATGATATCTTGTTCATTGCGCAGATCATGCAGAGCCCTATTATAATTGCTTTGGCCCTAACTTGTGTGGAGTATCTTGCATATCATGACTCCTCCCATCCTTGTGCTCTTACAATCTTACTGCCCCCTCTTCCGCAAATTTCCCTGAGCTTCAGGATGGGGAGTGATTCCAGGTGGTTGATATAGAGTCTCTGATGTTCTGAATTATGGTTTGTTGATTTTTTTTTTCAGTTTTGCTGCTCCTGCAATGCCCTTGGCTCCATCCTGATGGGTATTGGAGGTCATCACCTGGCCAGAGATAAAAAGCTGTTAAAATAGAGTCTTATTATCAAGATAGATTCAAAGGTAGATGGAATAAGAGTAGGAGACTGCGGTGAGGGATAGGTCAGTTTCCCATTGCAAAACGGTTACCTTCTATCTGCCAGACTAAATGCCGTCCAATTCTGGTAAGATCATACCCCATCAGTTGCAAGTGATCAGGTAGGACAGTTTGTGAGCTTAATGAGATGTATGTATCATTATTTACTTGCAGTCCTTGATGGTAGCCTATTATCTCTGCTGTAGCATGATCCCCTCTCTCCTTGTTTCTGGCAGGGCCCTCTTTCCCCTTCCCATCTATTTATAATCTTTGCAATTACTGTAGGTATTACAGAGATTTATCTTTGAGTGTGTCTCTAAGTGGGTTTGGTACTAGGATCTACCTATTAGGGAGAACATAGGCCGCATAATTTTCTGTCTCTGGGATATTTCACTCAATATAATTGTTTCTAATTCCATCCATTTCCTGGCAAATTGCATTAATTCATCATTTTTGATGGCTGAGTAATACCACATTTTCCTTATCCACTCGTCAACTGTTGGACATTTGGGCTGATTCCATGACTTTGCTATTGTAAACAGTGCTGCTATGGACATGGTCGTACTTGTGCTATTGAGGTGAATTTTTGCTGTGTGGGGGGTTATTCCCAAAAGTTGGAATAGCTGGGTCATATGGCATTTCAATCTTTAACTTTTTTAAAAATCGCCAGATGGCTCACCAGAGTGGTTGTATGAGCCTGCATTCCCACCAGCAATGTAGGAGAGTTCCCCTCTCTCCACATCCTCTCCAGCATTTGGTGTTGTTTGTATTGTGGATTTTTGCCATCCTGACCAAGGTGAGATGATATCTCAGGGAGGTTTTGATTTGCATTTCCCTGATGGCTAAAGATGTGGACCATTTTTTAAGATATTTGTTATACATTTTAATTTCATCCTTGGTAAAGTTTCTTTTAAAAAGTTCCAAAGCCCATTTTTTAATTGGGTCATTTGTTTCCTTGGTGTTTAGTTTTCTAAGTTCTTTGTGCACTCTGGACAGTAGAGCTCTATCATATATGTGGTTAGTGAAGATTTTCTCCCATTCTGTTGGTTGCCTTTTTGCTTGGGTTACCATCTCTTTATCTGAATAGAAGCTCTTTAATTTCATAAGATCCCATCTGTTGAGTGTCGGTTGTATTGACTATGCTACTGGATTTCTGATTAGGAACTGTTGGCCTAGTCCAATCAGCTCCAGGGAGTTCCCTATCCTTTCAACTGAGGTTTTTATAATCTCTTGCCTTATATTGAGGTCCTTGATCCATTTGGAATAAAGTCTTGTACATGGTGACAAATATGGGTCCAGCTTTAATCTTCTGCATGTGGAGATCCAGTTTTGCCAGCACCATTTGTTGAAGATGCTGTTCTTTTTCCATTGGATTCTCTGGGCCCCTTTGTCAAAGACCAAATGGCTGTATTTTTGTGGGCTTATATCTGGGTCTTCAACCCTTATCCATTGATCTGTGTGTCTATTTTGGAGCCAGTACCAGGCTGTTTTTAAACTATGGATTTGTAGTATAGACTAAGATCACACGTAGCTTAAATAAAGCATTTTTAAGGTAAAGAAAATGCATATAGTCCCCTCAGTGGAGTCAAAATAATTCTGTGCAGTATCTTTTAAAAAATGATATTTTTGCAATGCATCACCTCTCATCTGCAATGTTTATTGAGTTATAGAAATATAATAGGCAACTATCCTGTGCCAAGCACTCTGATATGAAAATGAAATCACAGATGCAGATTCTGAACTAAAGGTATCACTAGCCAAATAAAGGTCAGTAGATGAAGAGGTAAATAAGAGGTTCATGCCTTAATGAAGCTCTAGATTAGATATTTTGGATGTTATGAGAGACCAAGTGAAGGATAACTTTATCTTTCTCCAAAGAATTCAGGGACACATGAGAAGTGATTATGGTTTTTGAAGATGAGAAGATACTCACCAGTGCTGAAGTGGGGAGGTAGACAACTCTCAGCTATATCAATATCCAGGCACTCAGTAGATAACTCAGTCTTTTTGCACTCTGGCTCTGTCCCAGCTCAGTTCCCCCTCCTGGTACAGTTTGTTCGGGAGTCGACTGCCTACAAGAGGCAGCAATGAGATTTATTTATGGCCACTCGGAAATTCCAATGGAAGGAGATCGTCCTTGTTTTCTCAAGGTTCTACAAAAGCCCCAAAGTTCAGTCACATGTCCAATCAAGTTACACAGTCCTGTCACAGTGATGAAGCAGATTTGACATTCCAATTGGTCAGGCATAGATTCCAACGTCACTTCAAAAAGTAGTATCTTGAGATAGATATATGAAGGAGATGTACAGAAGGTATGCAAACTCCACAGAAATAAACAGTTCAGATGTGATGGTCAGAAAAGGAGTAAGCAAGTCACCGTAGAAGTACTGAGAAGCAGTCACTGCAAGTGCTCTTGGGGAGTTGATACTTCCACATTGCCAGTGCGAAGCATGAAAATTCAGGTTCTGACTACAAGAATAGTGGTAGTGGATAATGAAGAAGCTGGCACAGTGTGGATCAGAGTTTCAGCACATCTCGGATTACTAATTAATGCCCTTATAATAGCAAGGAAAAAAAATCAATAAATCTTTCCCCAGGATTTGCAACTGAAGATTAAAACAACTTCCTGGTTGAGTTAAAATTATTTGAAATTCATATAATTTTGTTTTTCTTGAGATAGAGCCCACATATCCCAGGCTGACTCCAAACTTGCTATGTAGCCAAGGATGACCTTGAAATTGTCATCCTCTTTCCTCTACCTTCTGAGTGCTGAGATTACAGGTGCACCCAATTTATCCATTGCTGGGCCTTTGCACAAACTAGATAAATATTCTACCAATTGAGCTGCATCTCCAATCCAATTAATGTTTTTTAATGTTTTGACTTCAAAATCCATGCCAATATATTTTCTAGTCTAAAAAAAAATCTGTATTGGTTTTTATGTTTTTGAAAGTCTTTAACACACTGAGAAGCCAGCAACTCAGCAATTGACAAGAGACAGGGACTGGGGAAAAGGATATTTTTCTTCTTTGATTTTTCATACCAAGGGCTTTTGAGCCCCTACTGGATTCCAGGTGGTGCGTATACTCCTATTGAGAAACTATGGTGAGGCAAGGGGTTGTCTGGACATCCTTCCTTTGGCAGTCTGTGGTGCCATGTGTCTATGGGATCAATACCTGTGAAGGAAAAAGGAGGGGGAGAAAACACAAGTAGAAAGGAAAGGAAAGCTAGGATATAAGTCCCAACAAAGCCTCTGGGAGGCTTTGGGAGCTCACAAACAAGAAGGGGCTTTTGAGTTGCACTGTTGAAACAGAAACTCACCTCTCCTTATGGTGATACCTGAGGGCAAAGAGGGCAACTGCAAATGAGGCAAAGACCAAATCAGCAGACCCTCTCTGCTGACTACCCTGGAAGCTCTCTGAAGACCACCCTGCCTGCTGAAGAAAATCAAATTCATCCTTACAGAAGGATCTGACTGGCAGGTCTTCAGCTTCCCATAGGTGGCCAGTGACATACGTGCTTTGGAAGGATGCTCGAGAACTGCAGAAGATGAGAGACTCTCGGAGCTTACTGAGTTTGATATTAGTTTCTTTATTAGTCCTTAGGTTAATAAAATGAGCAGAGGAGCGATGAGATATGGTGTCCTGACTCTGCTGTCAGTGACTTTTCTCCTGGGCACCTGCAGTCCCTTCACTGAGATACATTTTCCCCATTTTCTATGGCGCCACTAACATTCAGTACTTGCTGGCTCGATTCATGTCAAAGCAGCAAGATGTAAGTCCCTCAGCATGGCTTGCTGCTCTGCTCTGCACACTGCAGGCCCCAGAGGGCTCTCCAGTTCCCTTCTAGGCATTCTCTCAGAGTGCTCGCAACCAGGTGCTTGCATCCCTGTGGACCACCACTCCCCACTTGCATCTCTCTCATCTCCTCCTCCAAACTTTCCTTCCTATAGCATCAGGCAGGTGAAGTAAGGAAGCAGTCCAATCCACTACTTCCTGAATTAAGTTCTCTTCATTTTAAATCTATTATTTCCAAAACTATCCAGAAACATTGGATGACACTTTTAAAGTTGCTCAGACTACAGAGAGCCATCCTGAGCCACTAGGCAACAGCATCCCCAGATGAACATCTTCAGTTTATGAGACTAGAACTCCCGAGCCTACATCTCACACTGAGAGTAGAATCACCCATCGGTAGCTGGATATAAGCAGGAATTTCCTGACTTGAAGCATCAGACCATCTTTAGGTCCTTTGGGAAGTGGTGTTAAGCAGGAAGCACTGGTCTTCCCACTACAGCAGTAAATGTTAACAAGGCAGTTAAGGGCACAACATTGCACCAAAGAGTATTACCAGAGCCTTCCAGCACCACCAAGACTGAGGGCTGCCTGTGGTCTAGTACGCCTCACCATCTTACTGAGGGCGTCAAGAGAAGCAGAAGCCCAAGGCTGGGCATAGATAAGAGAGAGACACAGAAGAGAGGGAGAGAGGAGGACAAAGATTTATTTTGAGAAACTGATTCACGTGATGGCTAGGAAATTCAAGTTCAGTAGGGCAAATGAGCAGCCTAGAAGTTCAAGTCCAAAGGCAGTGTGATGGCAGAAAAGTCTCACCCTGGGCTTAAGGCTTTCATCTGATTGGAAGATAATTTACTTTCCTAAAGCTGCTTCATTTGTGTGTGCGAAGCAGATAAACAGTTAAAAACTGCTGCTCACCATAAACAGCAGAAAAGGGATCACTCTCCCTCTCCTTCTTGTCCTGGAAGTGGTAAGCACTCTGTTAGGTCATTCCCCAGAGCCAGTTAAAGGATCTGAGGGAACATCTAGGAACCATGGTGACCACAAAGGGACCTCAGCTGTAAATATTTGGGAAGTGTAAAACCTGCTTTTGAAGTGCTGTCTCGCCAACTCCCTCCACATCTTTGTTTAATGGTTTTCCTATAAAGTAGGATGTAACTTAGAGAAGTTGCTAGACTTCCAGGAGCTTTTTCCGAAGCTCATTCATATGCATGTATTCAGTAAATCCTCCTAATCTTCTCTGTACTTGAGCAGGCTTAGTTTCAACATTTGGGATAAAAGGGAAATTTTTCCACCATCTACCTTTTTTGGTTTTGAGACAGGAACTCACTAAGTAAGTTTGGCTGGCTGGCCAGGGAACCCAAAGATCTGCCTATCTTTGCCTTCCCAGGATTGGCATTATCAATGGATGCCACCACACCCAGCTTTTATGTTCTGTGAATCCCAGGGATCAAAGATCTTCTGTGCTGGCAATGTGAGCACTTTAACTGATTAAATTGTCTCTTCATTCTCCTGAAATTCACTTTTTTTTTTATTTCAGCTCATACAAACTTATTAGGTACACCAGTTCCCTCCCTCCCTCCTCCTCCCCCATACCCCCTGCTCTCCCTCCCCACCCCTCTCCCTCCCCATCCCCCAGTGCCTCCCACCCCAATTCCCAGAGAGTCCTTTCTTGTGCATGTCTGATTTTCCTCTGGGCCTTCCTCTCCGATGACATACAAGGACCCAGTGGCCTTTCCCGAACCCTTTCCCATGTTCCCCTTAGGTATAGGAACACTGCTGTGGCTGCCAATCCTTGTGCCTTTAGCAGATGCTAGACTTTGTGAGGTCAACAGTGTGTTGGACAATGCGCAGGGCATGCAAAGTCCAATTATGATTGCTTCAGCCCTAACTAGTATAGAGTATCTTACATATCATTGCTCCTCCCATCCTTATGCTCTTACACTCTTACCACCCCCTCTTCCGCAAATTTCCCTGAGCTTCAAGATGGGGAGAGACTAAGCTGGCCTAGTTCTAGGTGGTTGATATAGAGTCTCTGAAGTTCTGGATTGTGGTTTGTTGATTTTCTTTTGCAGTTTTGCTGCTCCTGCAATGCCCTTCTGAAATTCACTTTTTAAAACAACAAAGGTTTGAAAAAACAGGCTATTGAAATGGAAAGGAACTGAGGTAGTGAAGAGGCTATGCAATTGACACACCCCTGCTACTGACACACCCCTGCTACCTTAGGAAAATGCATTTGCCACTGTTGCTGCCCTTGCTGAATGTGGCATCATCATCTGCATGCCACCTGACAGACGTTGTTTTCATCACTTACCAGTACCAAATGATAAGACATTGTTGCCAAAGACACTACACATTGTGGGTGCAGCACACATAATTCGAACAGAAGCTGAACTCAAAGCAGCCTCGTTTTAAGTAGTATTGGAAGATACCCAGGCTGCTGGAGGAGAAAAGACATCAGGTTTTCCCTAGCTTATCCTTACTGACCTTCCAGGAAGGATGGGCCACTAGTGCATTAATGGCATAACTGTTATGGGGGTAACTATCGACTTTCTTATTGGATTTGAGGCAGGCTGTATGGAAAGGAATATATGCCTGATACTGTAAACCTAGTCAGAGACCTGTGGCTGGGAGATCATGAGCCTGGGAACGTGGCACTTATTATCACCGATGTTGTACTGAATGGACATGCAGTCCAGACACCTCGCAAATATCTATGCTTATGACCTTAAACTAGTGTTGCTCTCAGTTTTAACCGGAAAATCTTATTCAACCCATAAACATTGATTAATATGAAAATTTTTAACTGGTCAAAGTGCTGAGAATTAGTGAGTGGCAATGATTAGTCCTAAATGAAATAGCTATTTTACCCCCTCCAAGACCCAGGGAAAATCACAGAACAGAGGGTGAGAAGATTGTAGGAGCTAGAAGATGGAAGGTACTATGAAATGCTCTCCTGGACACGTCATGGCTTATCTAATTATAAACACACAGCAGCCATGACTATTTGCACAAAAAAGTAAGACATGAACATAAGATAAGGATGAGGCAGGAAGAAGAAGGAGTGGTAGGAGTGGGAGGGGGACACAGGAGGGAAATAGAAGTGAATATGTCCATAATACATTGTATGCATGTATGAAATTGTTGAAAATTAACATTTTGTAAAAAAAAAAAAAGCATAGGCAAATAGGAGGTAAATATAATAAAAAGGACGGAAAAAAAGAGAAAGAAAAATTTACTGAGCAGCAATAGGTGGCTAAAACCTAGGTCATGTGACTACTTTACACTTCAATTCTAGTTGGAAGCTGCACTGAATCTTTTGATTTTATTATTTGGGAAAACATGTACATTCAACAAGACTTACCCAAAGGACTGCAAAAAATGAGAAGAATGTTTATACAATGACAGCCAAAAAATAAGCATGAAAACCCAGTACTTGAATCCAAAAGTACCAGGTCTTCTACATGGCTTGTTCCTAATATGCATATATCTGTTTTTCTTTTCTGAAAATTACAAGTGTGAGGCCATGATCAATGTGTTTAGCTCTTATACTTCCTCTTACATCCCTATCTTCAATCTTATAGTGGCCAGCTCAGAAAAACCACCCAAGCACATGGACAAGGTTTAGGCAGTAGAAGGTAGTCTAAGACCAAACATCTCATAAGACATTTAGGTAATAGGTAATGTTGGGCCAGGGAGATGGCTTACAGACTAAAGACCTTGTCACACAAGCAAAAGGACAGGCAGATAGGTGCTCAGATCCTTAGATCTCATATAAAATGCCAGGCAGAAGTGGCAGCCTGTCTGTAACTCCGGCCTCAGAAGGTGCAGCCTGGAAATCCCTAGAGTAACTGAGCTAAGAATAAAGAGAAGAAAAAGTGTATGCCAAATGGCATGTTGAATTTTCATTCTTCTCTCTCTCTCTCTCTCTCTCACTCAACTATTCTCTGTCTTCCTCTCCCTTAATAAGAGAACCCCCTATTTTTAGCAAGGTTCTGTTACCCAGCAAAATCACAATCACTTTGAATCCCTCTTACAAATGATTTAAGTAGTAATCAACTATCTCAATTCTCCCTAGAGAGAAGCATGTAGAAATGTTACCTGAGATCACTGGGAGACAACAAGCTTCAATTTAGGAAGACCTTCTTTGTTTCTTGTTTTCTTTTTTTAACTTAGAACTCAGGCAGTTTGGCAAAGCTGAAAAGAAGGTCTTTGGTCCCTAAGAACTACCAAAGAGCCGTGAACTACCCTGTATTTTGTGTAAGAAGACCCAGAAAGGTCTTTCATTACTTGTAGTTAATCTCTAATATACATGGCATGAAATAGTTGTAGCAACTGAGGGAACACAGCAGTACCCCAAACATACCAAGACAACTAGAGTTTTGTGGCCATCACTTTACAGCAGATTTAGGAATCATGGTCATGCTTTTCTTAGTGGCTCAAGGGGGGAGAACAAGATCTACCAGGGCTGGAGTTTTGACTAACAAACTGCTGAAAAGGGAACAGAGTTAAGAAAAAACTCAGAAACTTCAAAAAATTTTAGATTCACCAGATGGTTTTTGTCTGTCTTGTTTCAGTTTTTATTTATTTACTTTTTTATTTACTTACTTACTTATCTATTTATTTTTGGTCTTTCTTGGGTATCCCCCGATAAAGCTACAGAGTTCACCTGAACCAAGTTTAACTGTGGGTGCAGTAGCCACCACTCCCAGCAGCAAAGCGCTCCAAACTAGATTTTATAAGAACCAAAATGGAATATGAACTCTCATTTCTGGTCATGCTTCTCAATTTGAATCAATAAGTTTAAGAATCTTCATAAACAACTCTGGCAAGTAAGTCGTTTCCCAATATTCTTCCAGTGACTTCATTATGACTGTTACTGAACAGCATATTATCTCTGGAGCAGGAAATGGAATGACTCTTCAATGTGTCAATATCTCTTTATTATGTAATAGAAGGATGAGTCTTGCCAGTACATTTTCTTTCAAAGGGTTTTAATTAGCAGGGTTAGATGTCCCCTATCTCTTGTGTGCTGCCTATAATGATAAAGAGCTGTTAGATCTATGGCCTAGCAAAAATGAGTGACAGTGACTCTGATTTGTGGAGACTTTCTCAGGACACACACCATGGTCACTGATTGAGTCAACGTACTCCACTATAAAGGGTAGCCTAGCAAATTTCTAAAGTTGTGTTCAAAATCTTTTGGAATCATTGCATGTAGCAAAAGAGAAGAATGAAGCAAGGGATGTACGTGTTGCATAAAGGGAGAAATGGCACAGCATGCAACACATCAGGAGCAAGAAGCTCTTTACCACTATAAAGACTGCTGGAGGGATTCCCACACCAAACCCTGCCAGAGTCACCAGATCATACCTGGAGAATCGTGGCTGACTGATGATTTGCCAACTGCTGAAGGACCTCAAGGCCAGGCCACAAGTCTGCTCTTCCGACACATCCATTGCCATTCTCATCTCCCACAGGGGATTTCTATTCATTTCACAATCAAAAAGAAAGAAAATTGGATGGTTTCTTAATGGAGCCAATTTAAAACTAAATTTGTTCAGAGCCTGCTTTTATGGTATAAATAGGAAATCATTCTTTGTGAAAAATACAATAGAAAATATTGCATTTATATCAACTTTTTGGATAAGATAATCCATTTTTAATGAGGCAAACTTCTGCTTCTGATACTTAGGAAGAAAAATGTTGAATGGATTGTTGTTGATACAGAACATAGAGAAATGATGGCTCTCCCCTTCTGCATCTTCGTCAGTTCAGTGGTATCCTTCCTTCTCACTTGAACAGCTGGATACAAGACTTTCATCCTAGTTATGACATAGGTAAGGCCAGCTGATTGAATATTGGGTACAAATAATATTATTTTATTGAGTACAAATAATATTATATTATATTCAGAAAACTCATTATAGAATGAAAATGTTTGTGTTAAAAGCTCTGCCCACGCATGTTCTAGCTTAACTTCACTGTTTTTATTATTATTTATTCAATTGTATGTGTATGCATGTGTGCACGTGTGTGTATGTATGTGTGTGTATGTATGCGTGTGTATGTATGTGTGTGTGTGTGGAACCACGGACGAATTCCGGAACCACCATGGACGCCTCCACCTCTTACTTGTTTACTCTGCCCTGGGATTCACAGGCTCCGCCCTACCAGGACCAGAAACACAGGCCGCCCCCACTTCTGCCCAGCATCTATACGTGGGTTCTAGGATCTGAACTCAGGACCTTCTGCCTGCAAGGCAGAGACTTAACCCCTGAGCCACCTCTCCAGCCCCTAACTTCACTATGTTAATGAGTCGATTTAGTGGAATGTAAGATGATTTTTCTAGGTTACAAATTTGTTACACTGATGGATAATTTCAGGTTTTCATAAACTTATGCCTATTAAGTTATAGAAGAAATTGAGTAAAATGTGATGACTGCAAGTAGCAGTTCCATTTCCTCTGTTCCTTAACTGAATATGATTTTAAAAATGCTATAATTACTTTTCATGTGCTGTGCAGAAAAAAGAAGTTCATCCCAGATCAGATACTCAGCTCTAGGCTAAAGTTAATTGACTGTAAGTGCAGGTGTATTGTGTGCTGGGACTTGCTCTCATTTAGATGTTTCTCTGAATACTACATGACTTTGGGAGAGCTTCTCAGAAAAGAAAGGAACTTCCAAAAAAGTCTTCATTGTCTTTGATAGTCAAGAAAGAACTTTTATTTTTTAAAATTCAACTGCTTGTACAAGCTAGTAGAACATCTTTGGAATACCATTTATCTGGGATCTCATGAACTCCTACAGAATAATCAAGATGTTCAAATATTTACTAAACACGAACATTATCAAACAGTGTACTAAATGTGAAAGAGAGGGAGAAGGGAGAGAACAGAAGGAAAATGATAGAGAGAAAAAGAGAGAGAAGAAATCTAGAATATTCTTAAAATTTACTACATAATCTTCAGGTTCTACCTGTGCTCTACAGTATTCCATCACCAACAAACATAAAATGAAATACAGCAGCCAATATGACCTCTGCCTGACCTGGAAATCATGTCTTTTTATGATATTACTCCTAATGCAAGCTAGTATGAGTCAGTTTCTCATAGACAGAACTTTATTACAAATAGAGATCTTTCACAGAGTACCTTTGAAACAATGAGTAATGACACTCTGGTGAACAGGTTCTTTGACTATGATACAAAGAGGAGCCTCAATGAACATAGAGTATGAGTCGAAAATAAAACTTTGGGAAGGCAGATCTGTCAAAGAAATACCTGACTTTGCCAGAAATTTTAAAAGCTAGAAGGAATGGATTGATATACTTCAGATTCTGAAAGACCACAGATGCCATCCAAATGACTAAACTCAGCTAAACTGTCATAGCTGAAGGATAAAAGAAATAACTTTCTACAATAAAAGCAAGTTAAACAAATTTATGGCCATCAAATTTGTCCTACAAAGGCTACTGAAAAGAATGCTTTGACTTGAAGAAAATGATAAGCACATCCAAGCAACTATAAGAGAAAAATAAACCGTGTAAAATCAGCAGCTCAGCAAAGGAGGACTAAAAACAATAAATACTACAAAACCAACAACATGTCAGGAGTCATTAGACATCTTTCAATAAGAACTTTGAACAGTCTCAATTCCCCAATCAAAAGACACAGAATAGAAGATTGAATTGGAAAACAAGGTTTATCATTTCTGTTGCCAAGAAACACACTGTCAGAGTTAGGCACTGGTGTCAAATTAACAATTGAGGGTTTGAGCTCTGTGCATATTTGTAGAGAATCAGTGGTTGAGTTAGGCCCAGAACAAACCTGCAGGACATTGTCTAGCTGATGGGGAAGGCACAGCCTATGGTGGGTGGGATTAGGCCCTGGATAAATCACAGAGAGCTGGTTGAGAAAGTTGGCATCCTTCTGTATACTTGGTCAGACATGTTGGTCTGGCAAGTAAAGATCGTCCATCTCTCAGCCGTTATGCAGTGATGGTGTGGCCAGTTCCCTTGGTCCTGGTGTTGGTGCATGCTCTCCCGTCAAGCTGGATTGAAAACTGTAACCAGGAATCAGTAAGAATAAACCCCTTGTTCCCTTAAGCCACTTGATGGTCATTTATCAGCAACCATGCAGGTAAACTACAACATACACCTCACCATCAAAGACAAACACTATCTGAGAGTGAGAGCATGGGCAAAAGTACTCAGAGAAAATGGAACCAGGAATCAAGCAGGAACTGCTACTCTAACATCCGATGAAATAGACCTCAAATCAAAACCAATGAGAAGAGACAAAAAAAAAGTAAGTTCACTCAACACTTTGCAAGAGAATACTCCATAAAGAGGCCATCGTAATTTTAAATTTATCTTCACTAAGCTACAAGTGCACCCAATTTCATAAAGCAAATGCTTAAGGCTTGGGATGGGAGGGGAGTGAAGGCAGATATTATGGTATGAAAACAATCAAGTTTATTGTATTGGTATATGTAGGCTTCAAAGAATTAAAAAATGCCACTACATTAAAATAAAAGATTAGCTCCAACATAATAATAGCTGATAACTTCAGTACTCCACTTTTATAAATGTATAAGTGATCCAAACAAACATAAACACAGAACACTAGAATTAAATGACATTATAGATCGAGTAAACCTAGACAATCATTGGACCACTTGTCAGAAAAAAGAAGACTGAAGACTTGTGAGGAAGAAGGCTGCAGAATTCGTTCAGAATGACACCTAGGCTTTTGCTGGGCAGGGCAGTCCTTTGGAGAAGGACATATAGAAGAAATAATACTATTCCTGAAACTCTTAGGAGACCTGCAGTCAGGAGCATTAGGGTGTGTTGGACGGAAAGGACTAGCTAAGGCTTCTATCACTCTTACCTCAGAAGCCACTACTCCAGGTCTGAGATTCTACTCCTATCAACCTCAAAGAACTTAATTCTGCTTTGGGGCACCTGCAGCTCTTACCTTAGAACCCATCTAGGGACACTCCACTCACGGTGAGGAGCTTGTCCCAGCCTCCCAAAACCTGCCGCGTCGGCCACTCTTGCTCTGAGCAGCCCTCTGCAGAGCTGTTCTTCAGCCCAAGGATGCAGCTTTTGTGAGTCATCTCCAGACCTGACTGGAGTTTTTGGTGATGCAGCAAAGGATTTACCCATGTTCCTATAAGTAACCTTAATAAGTTCATTGGTTCACATATGCTAGACTTGACTGCTATAACAGTTACCTATAGAGGCCAACTTGAGGGCTAAGGGAGAATCTTTAAGCACATCTATAAAAAAATTAATGAAAACAAATTCTGAGAAAACCTGTGGGAGGTCATCTAATTGATGTGGGAATGTCCTATACAATAGGTGAGACCATTCCCTGGGCAGGTGGATAAGATAATGGCAGTTGGCTCGGTGTTTTGGTATACAGACATGTTAGCAAATGATATTGTGCTCCCCTCTTGGCTCGTGTGTGATTATGAGATAACAGTTTCCTTAGCTCTTGATATTGGTAAGAATTCTTCTGTCATGCTGATGAACTGTAATTCAGAATTTAAAACAAGGATAAACTCCTTGTTTGGGTCATGCCATTATATTGCAACATGAAGAATACCTACAAACATCTACAATCAGTTATTTGGTCTGTTATCAGTGCCCCTTATCTGTGTGAGTAGACATTATTTTGACTCTCCCTAGGGAAAGTAACAACATTCCCCAATAGATTTACAAATGCTCACCCTCAAGGGAAAGCTGGAAGCTCAGAACAATAATTTCCTTTTCAGTAAAACATTACATGGGCTGCATGAAGCACGTCCTTTCTCATAGTGAGATTCTTATCTTGCCTAGCCAAAGTGTCTCATTACATCTTTACTCATTAGTAAATATGCAATTTCTGTCTCTTTCAGAGGTATTTCTGCCCACTTCTTTTCAGTGAGAAAAACACCTTTTCCTTCATTACCTTTATTTCAGTCTCTCTGTTCCACATGAATTCATTTTTGTGGCTTTTCTTTTGAATTGGATATAAGGTCTGATTGCTTCTAGTTTCAGTCCAACAGGGAGTTAATTCAAGGGGAGAAACAGCACTAGGGGTAGAACCTATTTTAAACAAATTCTCTCAGCCCTCCACAGATACAATCAGTAATTTATTTAAAAAAAATAGATAGCTTGTTATATGAAGTTTGTAAAAATAATAATAGTAATCAGGAGGCTATGATGACATGCTAAGAAAGTGTTAATCACTTAATCGTGTTTTATAAATAACCCTGTCCTTTGATTCATTTTATTATTTCGGCCCTTACTCACAAGCTCAATTAGATGCTGAATTTGACAGTCATGGCATTTGGCCTCCTGGTGTGTTCACTGAATTATTTTTCACTCTGCTGAATGTCCAGTGGAGAGAGCAGCAAGTTAAAAAGTTACAGGCACTGGTTGTGAAACCCACCAAAGTGAGTATTGATAAAAGATTTTAAGTTTTCTGAAAATTCCTGGTGTGTGTGTCTGTAAGTATGTCCTACTATAAGCAGCCATCACCAAAAGGAAACAGACAAGCAAAACATTCAAGATTCTAGAAACAGGCATATGGATATCTTAGTTTCAGATTTGAGGAATCACCTTCATTTGATTAGTCAACATGCAATCTTTTTAGCTTGAGTCTTCTGTTATTAAAATGCTAACTCTGGAAATAACTAGCCAGTCTCCACCTTTCCTCCCTTAACTCCCATTTCCCTTGCAAAATTTAGATGAGTATTTAGAATTGACATGAGTATTTCCTCAGGGCTCACATCCTGGACTTTTACAAAAGCACTGGAGACCCCCAGAGTGCCTACGAAATTGCAGCTAAACTCCCTTCTGAATCCTGCTTAACTTTTTCTGATGTAGACAAACTGTCTACAAACATAGACAACTTGATTTCTTTGTCCATGAAGGTTCTCCCAACCATTCTGCTGGAAGTCAGTAACATCTGTTTTTGGACTCTGTATCATATATCCTCACTCAGTGCTGCAGGGTTGGCTGAATCAGAGGGGACAAAGATCACAAATAGCCTGCATCTTTTTCAGTAGGACCAATTGGTAAGACAACCAAGTCCATGGATCCAAAACCTTCTATCCGAACCAATTAAGAAAAAGTCTCAGGAGTTAAGCAGGAGTCCAAATGTCAACATTATTGCTAGCAGAGTTGATTATGGAGCATACCTTGGGCCTGAGAAGGATGAAAAGAAGCTGGCTATTTACCTCTTGCTTAGTTGGATCAATTTACCTACCAACGCTGGGGACCGGAAACACTGCCAAGCCTGATACCATGAATGGCAAGAGGAGCAGAAAAATGTGTGCATTTCTGAAGCAAACAGCAGCACACATGTTCAGAAGCTCATGGGTGATAGAGTGGGTGGCAAAGTATACTTTAAAAGATGAGGATATGGTCTCTGGCCTTATATCAAGGTCCTTGATCCATTTGGAATTAAGTCTTGTACATGGTGACAAGTATGGGTCCAGCTTTAATCTTCTGCATGTGGAGATCCAGTTTTGCCAGCACCATTTGTTGAAGATGCTGTTCTTTTTCCATTGGATTCTTTGGGCCCCTTTGTCAAAGACCAAATGGCTGTAATTTTGTGGGCTTATATCTGGGTCTTCAATCCTTATCCATTGATCTGTGTGTCTATTTTGGAGCCAGTACCAGGCTGTTTTTATAACCATGGATTTGTAATATAGACTAAGGTTCGGTATGGTAATACCTCCAGCAGTGTTTTTGTTACTCAGGATTGTCTTTGCTATCCTGGGTCTTTTGTGCCTCCATATGAATTTTGAGATTGTTTGGTCAACTTCTTTGTAAGAATTGCTTTGGGATTTTAATTAGTATAGCATTGAATTTGTATATTGCCTTTGGTAGGATGGTCATTTTTACGATGTTGATTCTGCCAATCCAGGAACATGGGAGGTCTTTCAACCTTCTGGTTGAAAGGATAGGGAACTCCCTCGAGCTGATTGGGCTAGGCCAACATTTCCTAAACAGACATCCAATGGCACAGTCACTGCTACCAACTCTCAACAGTTGGGATCTTGTGAAATTAAAGAGCTTCTGTTCAGATAAAGAGATTGTAACCCAAGCAAAAAGGCAACCAACAGAATGGGAGAAAATCTTCACTAACCACATATCTGATAGAGCTCTACTGTCCAGAGTGCACAAAGAACTTAGAAAACTAAACACCAAGGAAACCAATGGCCCAATTAAAAAATGGGCCCTGGAACTTAACAGAAATTTTACCAGGGATGAAATTAAAATGTCTAACAAATATCTTAAAAAGTGCTCCATTTCTTTAGCCATCAGGGAAATGCAAATCAAAACTTCCCTGAGATATCATCTCACCCCGGTCAGGATGGCAAAAATCCACAATACAAACAACAACAAATGCTGGAGAGGATGTGGAGAGAGGGGAACTCTCCTACATTGTTGGTGGGAGTGCAGGCTCATACAGCGACTCTGGCGAGCCGTCTGGAGATTCTTAAAGAAATTAAAGATTGAAATGCCATATGACC
This sequence comes from Typhlomys cinereus, assembly GCA_023101885.1. NCBI lineage: Eukaryota > Metazoa > Chordata > Mammalia > Rodentia > Platacanthomyidae > Typhlomys > Typhlomys cinereus. Next base: position 1,590,612 of record JALPQD010000225.1, on the reverse strand, counting down.
CTGCAATTCCACTTTTGGGTATAACCCCCCATATAGCAGAGGTTCACCTCGATAGCACAAGCACGACCATGTTCATAGCAGCACTGTTTACAATAGCAAAGACATGGAATCAACCCAAATGTCCAACAGTTGATGAGTGGATAAGGAAAATGTGGTACATCTATACAATGGAGTACTACTCAGCCATCAAAAATGATGAATTACTGGAATTTTCCGGGAAATGGATGTCATTAGAAACAATTATATTAAGTGAAGTATCCCAGATCCAGAAAATTAAGTGCCGTATGTACTCCCTAATAGGTGGTTCCTAATACCAAACCCACCCAGCCCATCTTGAGACACTCATAGGTAAATCTATGTATTACCTACAGTAATTTCAAGGACTATGAACATGAGGGATGGGGTTGGAGGGACACACCAGAAACAAGGAGAGAAGTGACCATGTTACAGTAGAGAAAATAGGCCTCTATCAAGGACTGCAAGAAAGTAATGTGACAGCTAGTTAAGTTCACAATTCGTTCCTGATCATTTACAACTAAGGGGGTATGAACTCACCAGAAGGGGAGGGCATATAGTCTGGCAAATTAAAAAGTAACCATTTTGCAAATGGGTGATTGACCCCTCCCATTGCCTAACGCCATATGACCCTGTGATTCCAATTTTGGGTATAAGTATTACATCTACCCTTGAATGTGCTCTTATAATAAGACTCCAGTTTAACAGCTTTCTGTCTCTGGCCAGGGAGTGACATACAGTGCCCATCACGATGGAGTGAAGGGCATTACAGGAGCAACAAAACTGCAAAAGAAAATCAACGAACCACTATCCAGAACTTCAGAGACTCTATATCAACCACCTAGAACTAGGTCAGACTAATCTTTCCCCATCCTGAAGCTCAGGGACATTTGCGGAAGAGGGGGCAGTAAGAGTGTAAGAGCAAAAGGATGGGAGGAGCAAAGATTTGCAAGATACTTCACAGAAGTTAGGGCCGAAGCAATCATAATTGGACATTGTATGCCCGGCGCAATATCCAATACACTATTGAGCTCACAAAATCTAGCATCTGCTAAAGGCACCAAGGTCCTTGGAGGCAAGGGATTGACAGCCACAGTAGTGTTCCCATGCTTAAGGGGAACACAGGAAAGGGTTCAGGGAAATGCCACTGGGTCCTTGTACGTCATCAGAGAGGAGGGCCCAGAGGAGAGTCAGGCATGCACAAGAAAGGACTCTGGGAATCGGGGCGGGAGGCACGGGGGGACGGGGCGGGAGGGGTGAGGGGAGGGGGAGCAGGGGGTTCGTGGGGGAGGAGGAGGGAGGGAGAGAACTGGTGTACCTATTAAGTTTGTATGAGCTGAAATAATAATAAAAAATGTATTATATAAAAAAAAGATGAGGATATGAGTCTAAAGGATCACTGAAGAAACAGAATGTAATCATGCCTCCAGATAAATGATAGTGCTTTGTAATTTATGTCTGGAAGTAACTGCTATATCTTTTTATGCCCTCTCTGAAATTTGATGTTAAGATAAACCTGAATTCATGGCTTCCTGTGGTATGCAGAGAATTACCTCTACAGAGCTTCTGCAATGCAAAGTAGGGAGCTGTCAGGGGCAGTGTCAAATTCTTCAGAATAAGCAGCTTGATTTGAGATGACCATTCTTAAATTGAAATATGATTGAGATGGCCATTCTTACCTTGGGACTTGTTTAGGACACAATAATTCTCACTATAGTAAAAATCCAGAGTTGTAAAAATCACAAGAGGATCATGAACCAAGAATTCAAAGAATCTTAGTATATTTGCAATACAAATATCTAAGTGTTTTCCACTGAAGAGTTTTGGGACTTTGGAGAAGTCCTTACAATTAATTGTCTAGTTTTGTCTAGTTTTTTTTTTAACTTGGGAATATCAGGAAAAGAAGTCTTTCTAAAAAAAAAAAAAAAAAAAAAAAATCCTAGCAAGTACTCAACACATCAAAGACAAACTAGATGAGACCCAGCGGGCCACACATGCAAAAAGATTTCAAAATAGGAAGGAGTCTAGCAAGGGAGAAGTATAATAGGAAGAGAGAGGATGGAATTGGGGATTGAGGTATAAAAATATCATAAATTTACCATATTCTTGTATGAAATACTAAAATAATAGAAAATTTAAGAAAGGAAAAAAAAAGAACAAAGAAAGAAAAAAAAACGAAAGAAAGAAAGACTTTTGTGGTCAGGATAGAAAGAAGGAAAATTAAGTGAATCTGGGAAGGAGAAGTTTACCCTGGTGTCTGCCTGAAGCTTTCATCAGCTGAAAGTGAATTCCAGGACAGCTAATATTTTCTGTAAAGGTTGTCCATGGAGACAACAGTCTTTTTCTATAGAAATACTTCAGATAATAATGTTACGATAACACTAAATCATGCATAACTAAGCATCTGGAGCCTTTGTACTGTCCATGCTGTAAATCTACAGTCTTTTAGTATTCTATTAAGAAACTTCTAGTTTAACTCCCTAGGCACTCTTGTGACCCTCCCCATGGTTTGATCATATTAGATTGTAATCCCATCCAAGGAACCACTAAAGACATATTAGTTTTGTTCTTTAAATATAAGGGTGGAGGGGCCGGAGAAGTGGCTCAGGGGTTAAGCCTCTGCCTTGCAGGCAGAAGATCCTGAGTTTGGATCCTAGACCCCACGTATAGACCCCGGGCAGAAGCGGGGGCGACCTGCATTTCCGGTCCTGGTAGAGTGGAGCCTGTGAATTCTGGAGCAGAGTAAACAAGGAGGAGGTGGAGGCGGTCCATGGTGGTTCCCGAATTCGCCCATGGTTCTACACATACACACACACACACACACACACACACACACACACGTGTGCACACATGCACAATTGAAATAAATAATAAAAAAATTAAAAATAAGGGTGGAAGTATTTCTTAGCAGCTCTTTGAGGTGTAACTTTAAATGCAGTAAAATTGTACGTATGAGCACAGCTAAAATTCTTTTTTGCTTGTGTGTGTATATGTGTGTGCATATGTGTGTGCAAGCATGTGTACAAGAGGGCACTTGAGTGTATGTGCCTGTGGGGCCAAGGGTGACATCAGGAGTCATCCTGGAATGTTCCATCTCCTTATTGCTTTGCTCTGGGGTTTCCCAGATTTTTCCTTCCAGGGCCAGAATTGTAGGCTGCCACCATATCGATCCCACATTTTTCATGGGAGCTGGGAGCCCAAACTCAAGACCTTCTGTTGGCAAGACAAGGGTTCTCACCCTTGAGCCATCCCCCTACAGCTAAAACTCTCAAGTGTCAAGGAAGAAAAGCCCATACCCACACTTGAGTGTGTTTTCTATGTCATTTTCCCCGCTGGGTGAAGCAAGATGCCATCGTGGATCTGTCCCAAGTCTAACCTGGGAGGATGTGCGTCCATTCTATCCTGGATGAAGACTCAGAAAGTAAACAGCTTGTTAGTCTCAGAATGTTTCTGAACTAACAAGATGGGGTGGAGGATCTCCCCCAAAGGGCAAAAAGAGCAATAAATAACTGCAAGGGGAAGAAATTCCATGGCAGCCAAGTCAAGTAGTACGAAAGTCTAGAGAATATTCTCCAACAAGCAAATCATTCAGCAAAAAGCTCCAGGGCCGTAACTGAGTCTCAGCCACATTGGGGTGAACATTCCAGTGATGTTAACTGCTTTTGAGCCACCTTCGTTTCTATAAGTAACCCAAATAAACTTAATGGTTATCCAAATTAGACTTTAGTATAATCACATTTTGTTCTGTCATTGAATTCCTATCTGGATTACTTGTTTTGCAGTTCTACAAAACCTAAGTATGCAGTTGTTTTCTCTTTTCTATAAAACATCAAGGCTCTTGTCAGCTCCTCCATGATAGACTTTAGATCACTAGACCTCCCCATTATTCCTGGTTGTTATGGTTTCAATGTGAGTTGTCCCACATAGACTCATATGTTTACATCCTTGACTGGGAAACTTTGTGGCACTCTTAAGAGATGGAGTTTAGCTGGAGAAAAGCACATTACAGGGGACAACCTTGAAGCTTGTTAGCCTGGACCTGCTTCCTCAGTTGCTTGTGCTTTCTCTGCCTTCCTAATAGCTGGGAGCTTGAACCAGCCTCCTGCTTCTGTCTTTACCCATGCCCTTCTGCTATTTAATTCCCACCACAGTGAGTTATATTTATCACTGTTGGAACTATAAGTCAAATAAATCTCCCTTTCTCCCCTTAAGTTTTGAATGAATATTGTCTTGCAGTAACAAAAGCAAAAGTAACTGCAACAGACATTGTTAACAAGAAGTGGAGGGTGTTTCTGTGTATCAAAGAGAATTTAGTACAAGAAAAAAAAGGGGGAGACAATTGTGGAACCGAGATAATTTGGTGCCAAGAAGTATGATGATTGCTGTGATATGGCTCATGTGCCTCTGTAACTATTTTGTGAGAGAAATATGGACAACTTCAGAACTTTGGGCTAAGATAGTCATTACATCTTAGAAACAGAGTTTGGTGGACCATTTTAGTGTGAACTTTGAAGAGAGTGATGCTTCAAGAGACATCAATTATGGACACCAGCCTATGATGGTGCACAGGGAGAAGAAAGACAGTATTGGGAACTAGACTATAATAAATTTAAAAAAAAATGCTTTGGCAACAAGCTTGGCTGCAGTTTGCTGAGTCCTGAAAAGCTTGCATGAAATTGAATTAAATATATTGGACTAATGTTTTTGGCAGAAGTTTCAAGACAGCATATTCTTGAATCTGTGGTATGGCTGCTTTTTAATGTTCTTATTCAGATCTACAATGAAAAAGAGCAATATGTCAGACAGAAAGAAATTTTAAAAACTGAGTTTAATGAGGGAAAATGTGAATACAATCAAAGTGTTGAACCCAAGTTACTGAAGACAGCAAAATGACATTTATTGTTAAAGAGGTTAGCTCTATTAATGACTGTTCCCCACAGGGATAATAGAAAAGACCACACCCTGAGGGCAAGATCTTCAGAGAAGACGCTTGCCAATAAAAATGCAAACTCCTTTGGAAGGAAAAAGCCGAAAGTCAGAGCTCCTGCTCCTGTAAGGCAATTGCCCAGGAGAGATTCCTGGAAGCTAGTTTCCACCTAGAGGTTATAGAATAACTTGGCAATTTCATCCACATGTTACTAGTTTTGGAGACATTAAAGATGTAATATTGAAGAGGTCATGTATTTTCTCTAAGAAAGCTGCTAGAACCAGAAAGTGGATAGCAGGATCAGAGATCCCACAAATATGCCCTGGGAGGACATTGCATGATGTAGAATTGAAGCCTATATTTATTCCCACTGAGATGCAAAGACAGCAATGCCAGAGCCAATGTAGGACATTTGCCAAGAAGGGCTATATACTGTAGAAGCCAGAAGGGCTATGTACTGAAGAAGCCAGAAGGGCTATGTACTGAAGAAGCCAGAAGGCTATGTACTGTAGAAGCCAGAAGGGCTATGTACTGAAGAAGCCAGAGGGCTGTGTACTGAAGAAGCCAGCCCGAGAGAGATGTGTTCTATAGGCAGCAGCACTAGAAGAGGGAAACAAAGTCCCTTGGAACTGAGATGAACAGGTGGCTCATGTACTAAACTTGGAGATACAGAATTTTGAGTGTGCTCTGCTGGTTTTTGGTCTGTTATGGTGTGATCTTTCCTGGATATGCCTCCATCACTCCCTTTTGGAATGGTAATGCTGATTCTGTGCCATTGTATGCAGTAAATATGTAGCTTGTTTTTGATTTTACAGGAGGGCACAACTAAAAGACTACACTGAATCTCAAAAGCAACTGGACTTTCAAACTGTGCTTGGATTGCTGTAATCTATAGGGACTTTTACAGTTGAACTTAATGTAGTTTGTACCAAGGAGTGATTGTGAAACTATGGGAGCCAGAGGGCAGAATATCACAGTTTGAATGTGAGTTGTCCTCCATTAGTTCTTGTGTTTTAATCCTTTATTCAGTTAATGCCTGGGACAGTTATGGCACCCTTAGGAAGTGGAGTCTCTCTGGAACACAAGGAGCAAGCGTTGAGGTTAGGAAGCCTAGCCTGCTTTCTTGTTCTCTCTGCCTTTCTGATGGCTGAGGTGACCTGAATCAGCTCCTGCTTTTGCCTTTAGCCATGCCATTTACTATGTGATTCCCACCATAATGGACTCTAACTTCTCTGGAAACTGTAAGTCAGATAAATTTCTCTTCTTCCCTTAAATTGTATCTGAGTATTGTCTCATAGAAATAAAAGAAAAGTAACCACAATGTTGGTGAAGACACACTCAGAATAAAGCTCCTTTTCTGCCTTAACCCCCGCCCCAACACACACACACACACACACACACACACACACACACACACACACACACACTTATTTCTATAGCTTATTTCTGGATCGGGAAGATGAGTCAAGTCTATGGGATCCCTTCAAAGCAAGGGTTTTCCTGACTCAAGTTACAGGACCATAACATCTGTACACTAAGTGATGTACTTTAATATCATGACATACTGATTTCTAAAATGATGTGCATATAACTTATCTGGCTCCAATAGAGAAATGAGAAAATATTTTAAAGATATAATATTAGGAATGTGGTGTAGTATATACTCATTTCTTTTTGTTTTAAATATTGTTCAGCACTCCTGAAACCATCACATTACCTGACTTTCAGATGATACTATAAAACCTATAAAACCGTATGAGAACTTCACACATATACAGACTTACAGACCAATAGACAATAATAGAGAACATATAAATAATCCCCACACATCTATGAATATGTAATTTTCAACAAAGTTGTCAAAAAACATACACTACCAAAAGAACCTATTCGATTAACAAAATTCAATTTTTAATGGATCGAGTACCTTAATTTAAAAGCTAATAGAAAGAAAGACATAGTATGTTCTCCCAGGCAGACTCTAGGTTTGAATTTTTAGATTTTGTGTTTAACTTGGAATGTCTGAAAGGTCAAGAAGCTAGAAATAGTTCATGAGAAGGAAAAAGTAAAGAAGCATTAATTAAAATGATAGGAGGGTAGTGCAATTCATGTTGATATTAAATTATGGGATGTATACCGGTGGCTTAAGTAAAGATGATGACAAGGAGATATGGAAAAAGGGAGTGGGGAGTGATCAAACCAAAACTAAGGATTAGGAAAAACCTAATTTATGAAATCCTATTACTTTGGAAGCTGATTTTAAAAATACAATGAAAAAACAGAAGACACTGTTGAAGAAGACACCCCACACTCTGATTACAGGACATGGAGAAATCAAACTAGAACTTACCATGGGGCTTCCTGGCTACCTTTCATAGTACCAGAAGGTTCTGTGCAGTCTGCTGAGAGAAGACAGCCATCAGTAGTCTTGCCCAGCCATAAATCCTGTGAGCTACAATGACATACACTCTATACAGAGCGATCTTAGGAAAAGACGGCCCAGAAGTTCATTACGAAGCAGGTTCAAAAGTAGATGCACTGACGAATTGTTTTCGAGGATGCGTGTGTTCTTTTTTTTTTTTTGTAAGAATGCGTGTGTTCTTACAAGAAGTTTAAAAGCTCTACATGAGCTATAGTGGGTCAGAATATACATAAAGTTAAGAGTAATGTTGTATAACTGCTCCTAAGGACAAATACCTCTTTACCCCATGTAGGGCACTGTTTAACCAGAAAAAAAAAATTCTCAAGTTTAGCTTAATGAACTTCTAAGAGTTTGGGGATTACTTTCAGAAGCAAGGTATTGAGGGAGCAATATCTTATAAGAGCATAGGCAAAAAGAGTCAGCCTCAAGAGGATGGGCCTGGCAAATTTTGTAAGTTTCTGAGCTTCGTGAGTTTTGTAAGTTTCACTTACTTCCTGAACCTTTTATGTTTCCTTTATTGATTCTTATGTCTCTCTCTTTTCTCTCTAATAGGAAATATTTCAATATGGAGGATATAGCTACACAAAAAAAGATCAATATCTTTGGCTCCATTTCAGTACATTAAATTTTGGTGAGAATTAATACCGATTGGATCAGTTGAATCAAAACATAGCTTACTCTGGTTTTTCTTCAGATCATAAAATTTTTCACCTTTTCAAAACAGAGTTGATTTTTGTTGATCAATACTCAGCCTCCAAGGTCTCTAACATATTTCTATGTTCTAACATATTTCAACTCTGTTATCTCGAAATTGTTGAAATACACAGTTATCCCAGTCTAAAGGTTATTCATTTTGAGGCTGAGAGTACTCACAGTCTTGAGTTTATGCCTACTTCATTGTTTAATAAGACATTAGCAATTGTCAATTAAGCTTTAATGATAGTATTAAAATGCAAGCCAGGATAATTCATATACTGTTCTAGGACTTGGAAGTAGAACTTTTGTTTTAGAGGAAAATCTATTAAAACAATCTTTATGTCTAAATTGAGACAGAATAATTTGCATAAAACAGATAATTAACTCCTACTTTCAAGGAGCGCTAAAATTTACAAAGTGTTTTAACATATCTTTCCTCATTTAATTCTTATTAATATGCAGTGGTACAGACTATAGGGGGAATATCCAATTAGGCAAATTAAAACAAAAAGTTATAGTGGTGACTGTGGCCTGGAATAGATACTAAAACCCTGCCTCCTCTCTCTCTCTCTCTCTCTCTCTCTCTCTCTCTCTCACACACACACACACACACACATACACACACACACACACACACACACACACGTCACATGCGCACCCTGAAGAAAGGAGGAGATACGTGTATGCATTTCACGGCACATGGGATCAAACTCAGTTTGCCAGTTTGCAATCTAGCCCCTCCCCTGCTTAGCTGTTTCTCCAGCCCAGACTCCTCTGTGTGGGGCAACTGGTTCAGGACATAGGTGTCCTTGTAAGTAAATAAGAAAGCTTTTGGCTAATTTACAAATGTTCTGAGAAAATAATCATGAAAATAGTTAGTAATCCATAGGAACAAACAAAAAGATAGTTCTCCTACCCCATTGATACAAAAAACACATTTTTATGCTTCAGCCATCAAAATAGAAAAGTAATTTTTAGGTTTCATAAACAAATACAGAAGAACATTTTTATTCTATTGGATAGAATGCAAATCATTACAAAAAAGATGATAAATTCACTATGTTAAGACAGCCTCAAACAACATCATGAAAAGATTAAAACATGATTACAGACTGACAAACATGTCAAAGATCCTAAATGTCTTATCCTCAGATCAAAGGAAAGATGAACTACTAGGTAGCAGAGAGTACTTATGGATAACTTGCAGGAAAGACAAAGCTAACAGGTAGCAAAGGACATGATTTCCAGTGATGCATATGTTGTTTGAATGGTCCTGTGCTCACTATTAGAGTAGGCAGTTGGAAGGAGCAGAATTCTACCACAGTGTGACTTTACAGGTCTGAAAACAAGCACAATGGTAGTGATTTCTATAGATTCATGTTTGTGTAATGGCACCTTCATAAGACATCTGCCTCTGCATGCACATTAAAGGATGCTCCGGGGATGGGAGGGGGATGGGGAAGGAGGGGGGAGAGGAGGGGAGCATAGGGCAGTGGGAGGTTGGAAGGAGGGAGGGGACCGGTGTACCTATTAAGTTTGTATGAGTGGAAATAAAAAAAAAAGACATCTGCCTCTAGGGAGGCAGGAAGGAGAGAGTCCCAGGAATAAAGGGGCTGTAACATGTTGTATTTCTTGTTCTTCACCCTCTTTTTTTGTTTCCTTGTTTGTATCCTTGTTTGTTTAGGTATCTTTTTTTGGGGTGGGGGATAGGGTCTCACTATGTACCCTCACTCACTTGGAACTCATTATGAAGCCCAGGTTGGTCTTGAGCTTGCAATCCTGCCACCTCCTGCTGAGCACTGGGATTAATAAACATGTCCCAGCACACAGATAGTCTGTTGCATTTCTATGAAGGAAAGAACTGCAGCAAACATGTATACTGTTTATTAAAATGAAGTTGTGAGTTGTACCTGATGATACACACCTCTGTTCCTGGCACCTGGGATGCAGGGACAGGAGGACTGCACACTGAAGATCAGCCTGGACTCCATATTGAGTTCTAGGCCAGTCTGAGATCCACAGTGAAACCCTGTCTGAGTTTTGCCACACATGCCAAAAACAAAAATAACTGACCTGTTCATATAAAATGCTTTGTTGGCCTAGCTCCAGGTGGTTGATATAGAGTCTCTGATGTTCTGAATTATGGTTTGTTGATTTTTTTCTTTCAATTTTTCAGCCTAATCTCCCCTCATCCTAAAGCTCAGGGAAATTTGCGGTAAGAGTGTAAGAGCCTAAAGATGGGGAGGAGCAACAATATGCAAGATACTCCTACAAGTTAGGGCCGAAGTAATCATAATAGGACTTTGCATGACCTGCGCAATTACCAACATATCATTGAACCCCCAAAGTCTTGCATGGATCACAGGCTCTAAGATCCTTAGAGGCAAGAGATTAACAGCCACAATAGTGTTCCTATACTAAAGGGAAACACATAAAGAGCTCTAGGCAATGCTACTGAGTCCTTACACCTCATCAGAGAGGAGGACCCAGAGGGAAGTTTGACATGCACACTAAAGGATGCTCCAGGGATGGGGGGGAGAGGGGAAACAATGGGAGAAAGGGAGTGAGGGAGGGAAAGGAAAGTGAAAAGGGAGGAGGGAGCAAGGGGATCCAGGGAGGAGTGGAGGGAGGGAGGGGAATGGGGTACCTATCAAGTTTGTATGAGTGGAAAAAATAAATGAAAAAAATTTCAAAAAAAATAAAATAACATTCTTTGTTATATATTTGTAAAGATATATGAAATATTTTCCAATAAAATTTTTTTCTTGATATTTTATCAGAAAATTTCAAAATACAGCTGATTTACTAAAATTCTATCAATGGAAAGAAAAATAACTTTACCAAAAAAAGCATTAACAAAGGAATACAGAATGAGGCAGAAAGGAGCATGTTCATGACAGGGCAATTGTATTCATGATTCATTTCAGTTATACATATTTCCACATGACCTGTGCAGGAATTAACTCATCAAAATTTCATCATGGAAGAGGAAGATATCAGGAAGCTCCAAACTTCTCTGAGTGACTGATGAAGGTTAATACTGATGGGGAGGAAATAGAAAATGCTAATGGTACATCCTAAATGGTATAACCACTGATACATGATTCATCCTCTAGCAAATACTTAGGAACAGGTCATCAAAGACAAACTAGATGAAACCCACCCATGTGAAAATACTTGAAAATAGGAGGAAGAATTGTAATGAGAAGAGAAAGAAGGATGGGATTGAGGATAAAGAATGAAAATATCACAGGTTCACTATATTTGTATATGAAACACTAAAAGAATTTTTAAAAAGGAGAATTTTTAAAAGGCTATTTAATGCTTCTACCAGAAGCCATAGGCAATTTAACAAAATTCCCAGTACCCAGTATGTGACAGCTCCTAATAAGTTGTTGCTCAGAGAGATCTTAAATGATCCCCAAGCAGTATAATCTTTTGCCATTGTCAAGGAATTGACAGTAAGATAGTATTGTTGAAGACACTACATAATTATCACAGGACATGGATTAAAAAGGAAAAAGATATAACTGGTTTATAAATTTCCTCCTAGCCAATCAGCTAGGAGCACTATGCAAGTTGCTGAGTGGTGGAAAGCAATCAATGATCTCATCCACTTGTGGAAACTACAAACTACAACAACTACCAGGGCAAGAGAATAATGACGTGAATGTAAAAGGGGTAACCAATTGCTCTCTGGTTTTTAAACAGGGAACACATCCCAGGTACTGAAGACCAGGCCAAGAATTTGTGAAAAGGGAAAACATAGACACTGGGATGGGGAGCAAACTATTAAGGTTTAGCTTTAAGAAATTAATATCAAACTGCTTTCTGAACATCCATTATTCTATCCATAGATTAGAGAAGCATTCAGCGACTCAGTCTCGAAGCTTTGCAAAGGAACATGCTTATTACAGAAAATTACAACTGGTCAAAGTGCGGAAGATAAGTGACTGTGGATTTTTCCTACACAAACAAAACCGCTCTAAACCATCCTCACCTCTCTAAAGCTCAGGAAACACTGCAGAAAAGAGAGCAAAAAACCACATACATATCACTTCACTCATATATTTTTGTATGTAACTCCAAAAAAATCTGAGCATTTTCTTACATAACCACAATGTCTTCAGCACATCTAGAAATGAATGTTGGTTTCAAGGTACCATCCAAAATGCCAATCATCATAAAACATTATCCTACTTTTCTCCAAATAATTGATCCAAATTGGGATCAAATAAAGTTGCACATATTATGTTTGGTTTTCACAGCTCCTATATATCTGGTAAAGAGTTCCTTTTCAATATTTAAGAGGCACACAGTATCTGAAATACAGGGGGAATTATGCCAATAGTAGTAAAACTATGGGCAATATTTTCTATTTTTTGGTGTTTTCTAAATTTTTTTGAAAAAATGTGTAACTTCTACACTTTTTATAGATGCTATTTTTATAACAGTTTGAACAGGAAATAAAAGCCCATAGAAGAAACATAAAAGAGCAGAACCTCTGCCATGTGTCATTTTTAAAATAAAAATAATAACATTTTATAGCAAATGAATAAGCCATGCTATATAAAAATGTTCATGGGGGAACCTGAGTGTCAATCTAGAAGATATTGAGGTACAAAATAATATTTTATTTTCTTACAACCTTAATCAATCTGTGCAACTACCTATAAAAATGATAAATCACTCCATGATCCTATGGTTTCATTTTCTGTTTCCCCAATAGAAATCACAGCATGTTTTAACATACATGGCAGGATCTGTGGAGTTACATACGGATCACCAGTGAGGACATAAGCAGGGATCACCTATGGCTCTGCCAAGTACAAACATAGGGGCCCTCCCATCTTCATATGCTTCTGTGCCTAATCCTAAATCAGTTCTTCCATCACTGGCAGAAATATTCAGAGGGTTCTTCATCTCATCTATCTGGCTTTCTAACATACTCTATACTTGATCCTGAAAATAGCTCTGTAAATGCAAGCATAGTCACACTGTCTTTCCAGTTTCCAGTTCCAATCGTACAGCATCACTCAGTATTTTCTAGCTGTACTGGTCTAACCACAAAAGCTCTCAGTTTTCTTGGTCCCCTTTAGACCAATTCTGACATTTGCATGGAATCTTCTTCAGAATATATATTAAACAAGTCAGTACAGTATTTTTGAAATCATGGATAGAGCAGTCATCTGAAAATGTGAAAGCATCAAAGATTGAAAGCTCTGGAAAGATGTGAGACACTGGCATGAAAGCGGCTATAGAGAAAACATTTGGTTTTCACTGGAGGAAGGAGTTCGGATCACTGACCCAGCCTTGTCTCCATCCTGATGGGAAGCACACCTCAAGGAGACCGAGCTGTAACATTAGAACCTGAGGGGAGCTGAAGGTGGGGGAATGGACCAAGTACAGGAATTCAGGTTTCCGCCACACCCCAGGCAATGCTCAAATGTAATCCAGAGGTCTGGAAACCAACTCCAGAGATTTGTGGGTTAGACCTTCAACCAGAAGCAAGTGAAGCACTTGAAACAGAAAGGCCAAAGTGGCGACAAGAGTGATATTGAGATTACAGTGGCCAGTGTGTCTTTGAATACAAAATTCTGACCGTGATGCCAGGAAGACACTGGCATGATGACTAAGAATGCCAAAATTTCTGTGTTTTCAAATCCTGATTAGTTTATAAAATCTAATATTTTTTATGATTTCTTACATGTTTTACTAATTGTATATCACTTCGAGTTAACAAGTAAACAAAGAAAGAAATTAAACAAGCTAGAGCCCAGGAAGTTTCTAGATGCAGGTGAATTTTGTGGGCAGATAGAAGGGGAGTAGAACTGGGTGTAGCTGACTGCATTTTCCAAAAATGACTGCCACATCTCACAAACACAATACTCTTTGCAGAGCTTTTGAAAGCACCCCATCAAGGAGTAAGCTGGGTTACTCTGCTCTGTGATTTGTGTCAATGCCTTGCTTGGTGGTAGAAAGTGACCAGGGTAATAAACAGATTTCTGAGGTCAGATCATCCAAAGCTCTGCAGCTTCTAACTGGGCTGGGCTTAGGATTGCTGTGGGGATGATAACGCCAAGGACTGCTGTGCTGCAGAGAGAAGCTCTTCCTAGTGGCTCACACAGGCAGATTCCACTGATCCCTGGGGAAATCAACAGCTTTACAGCCAGCCACATGGCAATGTGTCCCAACTGAACTTTCCAACGAAAACAGCTATGGCCTCTACTTATTCTGCTACATGAGATGCACCAGACTGAACTCAGGAATCCAGAAGAGTCTGGGTGGCTTGTTATACAACAATAGGTAACCAGTACCTAGGGTTTCAAGGATGTTTTAGGTGTCACTTCTATTCGTGGCTAATAATATTAGATCCATGGCACATTGTGATTGCTGTTCGTAAGCTTAGAAATTCCGTGGCTCTCCTATTACGATGAAAAGCTTATGGTTGGGTGAATTGTGAGAGTTCCCTGGGATTGGGCTTTCAGTGCCTGCAAAATGACCACTCTGGCACACAATGGATATTCAAATGGATATTCAACTGGATCTCAGAGCAAGCGGCAGGTAGAGCATCCGTGTTGGAGAGAATGCCTCAGAAATAACCCTGTAGTCACTGAGTGCGTGGAGAGCCCATATTCTAGTAGTAGCTGCATCTTCAGGGAAAATATCCAGAGCTCATGAGACCTTTGAGCAATGCCATTTGCTGTCGCTGCTTGGTACACTGCCACCTTTTCTCCTGGAACAGGACAGGTGCCACCCCTTACTATTTGGTCCCTGATAATGCCGGGCATAATATAGGATATGAAATGGTTCCCAGACATCCAACATTGATCCAATTACAGCGTAGTGCAGCACAGTTCTGCTAAACAGTGGTTTCACTGACATAGGGGTACTTCTGGAAATTCAATCTGTTTGATTTTGAGATTGCTGATATCACAACTAAATTCTTTAAAATCTAAGTACTTAATTATCTTGTGTATATATCTTGGCTGTATAGGATAAGGAAAAGTAAATATTTAATGGATTATTTTATGCTTTGCATACATTACCTAATTTAACCAATTAGTATTCCTATTCTTATTTATTTTATAGAAATGGAAACTGAAGCTCAGAGAGGACAACTGGGGCTCATTTTCTTACCCCACATCACTGCTTCACATGTGAAATCCTTCCCTAGTGTATAGCTTGTCTATATTTATATACCATGGTTTCAGTAGGATTTAGCTTTTTAAAGAATTGTAATTTTTTACAAATGACCTCTTTCATGTTCCTTAATCCACAGTTGTACC
Source organism: Typhlomys cinereus (assembly GCA_023101885.1). Taxonomy (NCBI): domain Eukaryota; kingdom Metazoa; phylum Chordata; class Mammalia; order Rodentia; family Platacanthomyidae; genus Typhlomys; species Typhlomys cinereus. The sequence goes on along the minus strand of JALPQD010000225.1, from coordinate 1,575,263 downwards.
TCACCCTAGAGAAAAAGCAACTGATTGGCCAGTGGCAGTGGCATGTACTGAACAGTGAGAGGTGAAATAACAGGTCATCTCAAAAAGTATCACAAAATTGGGGGAATGAACCCAGAGCCCCAGAATGAGAGGCAAGTACTCTACCACTAAACTAAAATATTTAATAGCATTTATTCCTTGTTCTTAAAACTTCAATTTTACCAATCATTGCATACTAAAGTTTGTTTGAAAAGCATGCCCCCTTTATGTAGAGAAGGAGAAAAGTACCAACTATGAAAGGCTACTTTGGGATATCTATCAAAGTATGCATGTCATCTGCATGGCCTTTGGCCAAACACAGGCTTTTATATAGGTATGCAAGTCCCAATAAGTTTTCTTTCATATCATGTATGTAATACAAAATGTACATAGCACACAAGAAGACATACTTTTGCCTAATGTAGCACTATGACTTTTCCATTAACCAAGAGGTCCTAACACCAGGAAGGTGCTGATTCTCTTTCAGCCAGTATGTCATTGGCCTGGCTTTTGACTGACAAATGGGATTGAACAATGAAAATTATTTCATTCTACAGCATGACTACCTTATGAGAACAGCAAGAGGCAAATAAAGAACTCTCTACAATCTCTTATCAGATAAATGCACAAAAACACAGGCATCATGCCAAACACAACAGCAAGTAGCAATATCATTACCAGAGAGCACACCAATCATTAAAAAATCTAAGAAATGACAAGGGACATAATACTAGCGAATATGTTTTACTAGGGTAATCTCACCATGGGCAAACAGTGGAATAAAAACAAAAGCAAAGATTCAAAGAGAATAACTTCTAAAATATTAACTTTTATTATTTATATTTTATTACTCTTTATTATTTTATTATTAAAGTGAAGAAGCACAATACAACCTTGTTTTCATCTGGATGAAAGTATACAGAAATTAATTAACTAGAATCATGTACCAGTCCACAGAGAGAAACATTAAGAGTGCATACTATTTGATATGTACAGTCAAAGAAATATGGGCTGGGAAATTGGTTCAGAGGTTAAGTCTCTGCCTCACAAGCAGAAGAACCTGAGTTCAAATCCTGGATCCCATCCAAAAACGCCTGGAGGAAATGGTGGTAGCCTGGCTGTCCTGGAAGGCAGAGCCTGAGAAACTCCAGATCAAAGCAAAGAGGGGGTAAAGCAGTCTGGGATGATTCCCAAAGTCGCCTTTTGGCCTCCAAAGGTATACACAGTTTTTCTGATACACACATTCACAAAAGAAAGAGAGAAAAAGTGAAAGAGCAAAAAGAAAGAGAAAGAGCAAAAGAAAGAAAGAGAGAAAGAGAAAGAGCAAAAGAAAGAAAGAGAGAAAGAAGAGAGGGAGACAGGGGGAAGGAAGGAAGGAAGGAAGGAAGGAAGGAAGGAAGGAAGGAAGGAAGGAAGGAAGGAAGGAAGGAAGGAAGGAAGGAAGGAAGGAAGGAAGGAAGGAGGAAGGAGGGAAGGAGGGAAGGAGGGAAGGAGGGAAGGAGGGAAGGAAGGAGGGGAGGGAGGGGAGGGAGGAGAAGGAGGGGAGGGAGAAAAGGGGGAAGGGGAAGGGGGAAAAAGGGGGAGGGGGAAGGGGGAGGGAGGGAGGAAGGAAGGAAGGACAAACTATAAAAGTTTTAAACATGACTGAGAAGTTGTCTCTACCTGACACTCTGACCACTGACCTCAAATATTGACTCAGGAGTAGACCTTGGGCACTAGAGCCTTGGGAAATGTGTTTCAAGGCAGTGTAAGCAACTCTATAACCAGGACCCCTGCCTGAAATGGAGACAGTCCCAGGCCTACCATGAGACAGAAACCTGAAACTCCAACCCATAGGAGGCAATGTTGCAAGGAACTTACTTTCTGAGTGAGAAAAAAGTTTGCTCAAAGAAATTTAAAACAAGCCTTGCTGTGCATGCTGCAGTAGGGTCTAATTTGATACTTCTTTCATGGACGTATTCTTCCCAAAGACCACATGGAACTGAAGGGCACCATTCTTCAGCAAGTCTCAGAAAGCAATGGAAAGAAAGAACGTTGACTTAAAATTATTTTTCTGATTCTCTGGGTCTGTATCAAAAATTTTACACTAACAACCTGGAGTTAACTCAGTCCTCACAAGTTAAGAGCTCAATCCTCCACAAATCACCCTTGCTTCTGACATGAACCAGATATCAACCACCTGAACTTCTAACCTATTGGCTACAAATTTGGGGGTTCCTTAAAATTCCTTGCGGATTTTCATTTTCTAGCCCAACTCAAAAACTCAGAAAAGTAAGATACTTGTTATTATTTTGTTGTAAGGTATAGAGATCAAGATCAGCCAGAGAGGCACATACTAGGAACTGCGAGGTCCTCAACTGCTACAAGCTTTGTCCAGGGTTGTGATGGGGTGTCGCTCTGCAAACATGCTTGAGTATGTGACCTTGAGTATATGAGCTTCACTAGGACAAGCATTCCAGCTTTCTCCCCTCCTACTAGTCAGAGGTCAATCCTTGATCAAAGAATCCATCTTCTAGAGACTAGACCATAAGTTCTTAAAGGTTGACCTTGGATCATCTCCTTTGTCACTTAGGAAACTCTAGGAGTTTTAGAAACTGCCAGAAGGAGAAAGCCTCTATCACACAGGACAGTTCATGGTTCATCTCAGCACCTCTCTCTCTCTCTCTCTCTCTCTTTCTCTCTCTCTCTCTCTCTGTGCATGTGTATACACACACACAGTCTTTTTAAAATATGTTCTCTATACACAAATATTATTGGCTTCAAGCGTTGTGGATATAGCTCAGTGGCTGAGTACTTTCATAGCTGGCTTTAGTCCACAGCACTGCAAATAAATAATAAATAATATGCCCAGGGGCCATGGTTAATCCTACTACAAAGTCTCAGTTTGATAATGGTCTTTCATCTTTGACATCAAGTCCAACTGATTTCCCCATTTTAAATTCCTGAGAGACAAATCTGAATAAATCTGTCTTGAATTTAAATTTTCATTGATCTAAAAAGCTATGACCAGAAGGCTAAAATCATAGGAAATCAAGACAGACTTGACAATTTTCAGAAAATAGACCCTGGACTTGGCAAGCATCCAACATGTATCTGAATATAATTTCTATGGTTATGAAAGGCATAGTTATGCAAAGCAGGCTAAGCAACTGTTCATAAACAGGAATCTGTCCAAGAGAACCAAATACGATCAAGCTTCAGGACTGTAGCCTTCCTTCCTACGTATATACCTGGCAGAAAATAGCCCTATTGAACGTCATACAGATAAGATATCATTGAGATAAATGCTTGTAGGAACTATTCCAAACTGAACATATTCTTTTTCTCTTAAAATAGCTTGTATTTGGTTTTAGAGAATTATGGTCATTGGAGAAAATCACTGTTAGTGAATGAAAGACACAAAATTTCCATTTGAAAGTGCTCACTGGAGAACTAATAGAAAGTAGATAGAAGCTAGCTAAGTAATAATGCATGTTTGAGCTAAAAGAAAAAAGAATATACTTTCTCTGCCACATTTAAGTAGAGTTAATTGAGCTACTTTGAGGAAAATAAAGATGTGTCCTAAGGGTGAACTTCAGGTGCAAAAGTTGGCCCTCAAGGGGATAGAACCAAAGCCTTGAAAGGCTCTGGACACCCAGCCGCAACTTCAGTCTCTTCCGTTACTCTCTGTCTTGGAATTTCTATCTTACATCTTGGGCCATAATATTGTGCATGTCAGATACTTCACAACCCTAAGCTTACCTTACCTCCATTTGAAAGACATAATAAAACTAGCTAGCATCTTTCCAGTTCTGTAATTCTGGAAGACACTGGCCCTTTCTGATCTAATCAGTAAAGAACCCCCCCCCCCCAGAATGAGAATCAGAATACAGATCGCAGCCATGGGACCTATGGTTGAAGGTCAAAAAAGCAGTAAAGGAGTCATTTATGGGTCTAGAAGATGTGCATAAAGTGGCTCTGCTATCTCTCCATTTACTTATCTTAAAGAAAAGCAACAATTGCCTTGGATAAAAGATGATGTCTAAACAGCATCTCTACACACTATGCAATAAGCTGTCATCTGCAATGCTTTGAATAATGTGAAGGGCAGCTCTCAGAAAAGCACACACATATAAACCAAGGTCTCTGACCCATACACAAGCCAACAGATGAGTTTAGTGTGAGGAATGGTCATCGACTGGTGCTAACAAATCAAAGAAGCATGCTTCCAACTGCACTGAAGAAGTAAACAGGACCTGTAGATATTCCTATGACCCAAATATTCATGGGTCATGTTAATTTCCCAAATAACCTCTAAACCGCAAGTACTAGTCATTCATTTTATGAAAGAGAGACAGTGGGAGAGTGTTGCAGTCCGCCTGCATAGTTGCTGATAAATGACCAGAACACAGCTTAAGGGAACAAGGAGTTTACTTTCTTACAATAGTCCGGTTACAGTTCATAGTCCAGCTTGACGGGAGAGCACACACCAACACCAGGGCCAAGGGAACTGGCCACCATAACGGCTGAGAGATGGACAATCCTTACTGGCCAGACCAGCATGTCTGGCCAAGTATACAGAAGGATGCCCACTCTCTCAACCAGCTCTCTGTGATTTATCCAGGGCCTAATCCCACCCACCATGGGCTGGGTCTTCCCCAGCAGCTAGACAATCTCCTTCAGGTTTGCTCTGGGCTTAACTCAACTATCAACTCTCTACACCTGTGCCCAGAGCTCAAACCCTCAAGAGTCAAGTTGACACCTGTGCTTAACTATGACAGAGAGAAAGTGTGAAAGAGGAAAAGGTAGAGGAAGAAGCTAAAGGGGAGAGAAAGGGAGATGAGGGAAACATAATATAAAGAAAGAGAAAAAAGAAAAACTCCACTTCATGAGAAAAGTATTATCAATCCAGTTTTGAGACAAAGAGAGTAAGACTGAAAACTATCTAAATTACCTAAGACCACCCATAAATAAATAGAATTCCAGTTCAGATATGCCTCTCTGCAAAGTATGTGCTCTCTCTCCCACAGAATTATTCTGTATATTTTTAGATTTGGCATGAAAATCTTGGTGATAACATCACAGAGCATTGGAATGGCTTAATGAAAACCATTGGGTACTGAATGCTGTGATATGATACTAAAGGGGGCTAATGGTTCAGGGGTGAAAACCTTTGCCTTGCAAGCAAAAAGACCTGAGTTCAGATCCCCATATCGCACATAAAAATGCCAAGCAAATATAGCCACGGCCTGCACTTCTGGCCCTTATAGATGGAGCTTGGGAAACCCCAGAGCAAAGCAATAAGGAAGCAGAGCAATCCAGGATAATTCCAGAAGTCATCTTTGGGCCTCCATAGATACATACATTCAAGTGACCTCTTGTATGCACAGCACATACTCTCTCTCTCTCTCTCTAAACAAAGACAAACAAACAAATAAATAAATAAAGTGTGGCACCCAGAAAGCACTGGAGCAAGTAGGTAATCGTGAAGTTTCTCTACACAGGGAACTACATACACCCAAGATGTCACCTCAGGGCTTGGAGAGATCTACTTAATACAAACAAGGCTGCATTGCTTTTCTTGAATGGTGAAATATTTGGCACAAGCACACCATACTACAAGGAAGGCTGTGCTTTGGCTCATGATTTCAGATAGTTCAGTCCTTGGTCTCATGAACTTGAGCAGAATGACATTGTGGTAAGAGAGTGTGTACAGGAAGCTCCTTCACCGCATGATGGACCACAAGCTGAGTGAGCAAGAGCAGAGGGCACTGGGAACCTGGTGCGACTTCAAAGGTGACCCAGTTCCTCACTTATACTTCTTCTAGCTAGCTCTGCAATGTCTCCAAACAGCGCCCCCAGCAGGACAATCATTCAACTCCTAAGCCTGTGAGATAGTTCACATTCAAACCATAACCAAGGCCCTGAGTTGCATCCCTAGCACCAATGACAAAAACAGACAACCAACAATACCTGTTTTCTGCCTGGATCTAAAGTCACCAGCAAGAAAACCAATGCACATGTTCAGGAAGGAGGCATTCCTTCCTACCTACCCTGTAGGGGAAGCACGATTATCTTCACACATTCGCAGGGCCATTTGTGGTGCTCCTTTCCAAAGCAAAACACAAACACTGCTAAAAAGAATGATTAGTGCTCGATGAAGAGCTCCTTGCAAAATAATTAAGACACTACTCAGAATCTTCAAAAGCAATAATACAAACAGTAACAGCATGAAGCACACAATCAAAGGGATAAAATTCAAGACAAAACAAAGTCACATTATTAAAAACATGGGATTACTGTTGGAAATATCTAGACACTCATAAAAAGAACTTATTTCCTTGAGTAATAACTTTGATTTGAGAATGCCAGTTTCACATTTTTCTCTGCTTAGTGGTACTTTTTGAAATACATTTGGGTGCCTCTGTGTTTATGTAATTGTCTGCAACAAAGGAGTTAAGTGGCAAGATATGTTGAATTACAATGTCTGAAAGAAGCAAGGCTAAATAGATTACATGATTATGATAAAATATATCTCTTCATGTTAATGTAGTATAAAATGAGGTGGATTCAAACAAGGACTCCTTTCTTGCCAGTTATGTCTCTACCCCAAATATTTTTCCTGCCTCATGCCCAAGTAATCATAAAGACCACCACTGAGTCATACTCACCAGACCTGAAGGTATTTCCTTACCAAGAGTCATCATTGAAAAATAGTTCATTACTGAAAAGCATATTCTCCCTGGACCACATTCATTGTCATTGATTACTGTCAGTCACCTGACAGTAAACCAGAGGACAGAAATGATATACCAGATAGGAAACCCATTACCAGACACATTGAAGAGGATATAGGGAAGCAAGATATCACAAAGCAAGCACTGTTTGCCACCTTTGCATCCATGCACAGATGATGAATATAAACATCAAGTCCAAACTAACATATGTGCTTTAGAACCAAGGAAGCATCTATTTCATCTCACCCTGTTAAGTTTCGATCAAAGTAGATTGCTGGCTCCCGGAAGAGCTGCTTCCTCTATTAGCCAGACGTCAGGGCTCTGTGTTGAATCTTTGTCCTCCAATTCTACACCAAAACAGTGAACAACTGGCTTAGAAATTCCGCTGACAAACCCTGATTCTCCAACTCAGTCAGTTCTATACAATTCTTGCTACTTATGGAATGCTCTGCCCAGGCTTCAGTGTTGTTCAAGAAGAACTCTTTGTTTCTGGCCACATCAATATTGTTCCAGTGTCAACAACCATTTTTTGTTATGATCTGAATGTTTCGATGCCCCAAAAACCAAATGTTAATGCCCTGCCTATGAAGATTTAAAGGTGTAGAACTCTGGGGGGAAATTAGACTTAGATGAGGTCACAAGGACAAAGCCAGTTAAGGAACAGTGCTCTTTCAAGAAAAGATACCAGAATGAGGACCTGGGGTGTACCTCAGAACCCACCAAGGAAATTAGCCCAGTGACTCAGCAATGACAAGGTAGAAGACAGAGCCTGGTCCATGAGGGGAAGTTCTAAACCAATGAGAGACCCTGTCACAAACACAAGGTGGAAAGGCCAGACACACTGACAGTGAAGACTATCTTCTGAGCATATGTCCTCCGTACATCTGCACCCATAGGAATGCACACATATACAGAGAGAGAGAGAATGAGATGGTCCCACATCTACTATGTAGAATTACAGCTACAAACTGACAAGTGCCTCCTCCAAAATGACGTTACTAGCACCTTGGGTTTCTCAGCCTACAGAACAGTGGACTACATATGCTTTTGTTCAAGTTATGCAGTCTGTGGTATTTTTTGAAAGTTCATGGTATCTAAGATGAAAATTGATACAGAAAGGTGGGATGCTGCTGTTAAAAAATGTCTAAGAACATGGAAACATATTTGAAATAATGGTACTAGATAGAGGCAGTCCCAGGAAGAAAAGGGGATAGTGAGAAAGAAACATACAAAACACTGCTAGGAATATGAGTGGCAGAGGCTGTCTGATGAGGACTCAGGTAAGAATCAAAATCAAGGATGCTACTGGCAATGGAGAAAGAGTGAGAAATGTAAAAAACTTAATTAAGTTACGATCATATCATGGAAGGTAAATCTTGAAAGCAAGGATGTTAAACATTTATCTAACAATGTTTTCCTTTTGTCAATATATTTTTATTTAATATTTGAGAGGGAAAGAGAGAGAAAAAATTAGGTACATGTGTAGAGGGTCCAACAACAACTTTCGGGAGTCTGTTTTTTCCTTTCTCCATGTGGCCTTTCAGGGGTGAAACTCAGGTTGCCAGGTTTGCACATAGGTGTAAACCACTAAGCCATTTCACCAGCCCCTGAAAATGTTTTCTAAGGAAAGTGTTACGGAACTGATTTGGTTCCTTATAACTAATCATAAGAAAATGCAAACACAGAAATAAGTTCAAGGCAATTCTTGAACAAAATGAACTTAAAGATTTGGCACCAGTATGAACGACCAACCAGCCACTCTACAGAAGTTAGGAGTGGAAAAAAGATTATGATAGCAGAGATACTCGAAGCTGAGACCAAAAGAAACAAAAAAAGGACAAGATAAATAAATACTGACCGTGTGTGCTGTGCATACCTCTTCCCTTGGAGGGTATGGGAGGATGATGGCCCTCAAAGAACAAAATCTACTGACTTCTTATGCTTGGACCTCTCAGTTTAGTTATTTCATTCTGGTAACTTCAATGGCCCCAAGTCATGACCTATGAGCAGAGCTTTCTGTTACTCTTGCACCTTCCCACCGTCATCTTTCCTTATGCTTCTTGGATCTGGCCATTAAATTTTTGGAATGCTCAGCCACAGCAGATGCAGAGCTAAGTTACCAGATCGTGTTGCAGTGAAGGACTTGCACAGCTGTGAAACATCAATCCCCAGATGGTGTCCAGCTGCCCAGCTGAGCTTCAGGTGTTACCTTAAGTCCATCCTTCCCTGATTAACCTGTATCCACAAGTAGCTAAGCAGAGTACTGGGGTCCCAGACAGGAGGTGCAGTAGCAGGATTAGCACTCCAGGGCCATGCCAATTCAAGATAATTCTAAACAGCCATAAAATTAGGAGAGAGACTGGAAGGGAAGAAGGATTGGTGGTGGAAAAATAGATGGGGTGGGATTGGGTAATAAGAGTGAAAACAGCACAAATTCAATATATTAATCTATGAAACTCAAAAAAAATAAAAGAAATTTCAGCAGGCAATAGTGTGTAGAATTTGTTGGGCCTGGATCATATGCAAACTTTTGGATCTGGTTAATGTACCCTTGAACACCTTCTTTCGTGAGTATAGATCCCTAGTAAATACCTTGTACTCCAAATTATATCTCAGTGTCTATTCACAACTCGCAAGTATGCAAAATTAAGTTGCTCAGATCATCCAATAGTGTCTAGCATTAAATAATTCAAAACACCTTGTACACTTTAGATGGGACACGTGTATGTAGGAGTGTGTGTGTGTGTGTGTGTGTGTGTGTCTACAAGAAGGTACTTGAGTATGTGTGTATATGAAGGCCCAAGGATGACATCGAAAATTATCCTGGATTACTGCTAACCTCCTTTTTTCTTTGATTTAGAGTTTCTCAGGCTCTGCCTTCCACAGTTAGAATTGTAGGCTGCTGCCATATCCTCTTAGCATTATTATACAGAATTTGGGGATCCGAACTCATGTCCTTTGTTTGTGAGCCATCTCTCCAGCCCCTGACCTTGTACTTTTATCCAACTTTGGATCAATTTTTCACAGGCTCACCATTTAGTCATGTGTTCAGGAATACGTGTGTCTCCAGTGAGTTAGGCACTATGACTGGTGGAAGACAACAGAAAAATCAGGAATGCAGACAGAACTGGAGGTATAGCAGCCATGAAAATAAAAGCAAAACTTTAAAGGATGTAGGAACAGGAAGTTAGAAAGATATATCCCAGAGCAGCAAATACTGCTGGGTGGCTTGATCAACTTCAAAGTTGAGCCCTGTATGAACAAATCTCCAAGAAAGATCTGGGTTTCTGAATGCCCAGCCTTGGCTCAAGTCTGTTCACTGTCTATCGCATATTGCATATTTCAATATACAATTGTATATTCTTTTTTTTTTAGAACATCACCCTGTAAAAGCAAAAGAATTTTTCCACTAAAATGATTTTTAAGACTTTTTCTTCTATACATCATATTCAAAAGAGAAGAAAATCTGAGAAATTGTCTGTGGAGTTGCATAAACAGAGTATATTGTTTGAAAGCTTCAGAGGAGCAGGTCTATAGTTATCGATTCTTCATCAATAAGCTACAAACTGGTGTCTGCTCGAAGGTAGAGAACATTTAAAGTATTTTAATGGAATTTCAGATACACCAGAATTCATTAATTCACAGTGTCAGGAAGTTTTAGGCAAAAATGCTTTCTCGAACTGATGTTTATATACACAGGGTGTTTGATTGGGATAAAAAAGGACCACCCAAGTACATTCCTTAAGGCTCAAGGAAGTTCTTTCCTCAGATTACATGCATCGATTCAGCATATCTTTTGATCAGCAATTTCTTCCCAGTTGTGTTTCCTATAGATTTATTAATTGATTTGTATAGATACCTATTAAGCAAACATTCCTGCCACATCAATTATATGAACACACAGTCCCAGGCACTAGCAAATAAAAAAGAAATGGTCCTGGTCCTCAAGAAGAAAGAACTGGGTCAGAAAGACAGCGGCACATCATGAGGCATTTCAAAACAACACAGTGTGACCATCAAAAATAAACACAGGCCGCCTGGGGCAATCCCAGAAGAAGAAAATCAATATGGCATGAAGAAGAGTTCAAAATCACCCCTCTTTCGGGCGGTAAGATTGTAAGAGCCTAAAGATGGGGAGGAGCAATGATATGCAAGATATTCAACACACGTTAGGGCCAAAGTAATCATAATAGGACTTTGCATGACCTGCACAATGACCAACACATTATTGACCCCTTAAAGTCTAGCATGGAGGGAGGGAGGGGAATGGGGTACCTATCAAGTTTGTGTGAGTGGAAAAAAATAGACTATTAAAAAAAAACACTTCTCTTCCAGAAGGCAGCTCCTGACCACTCTGACTGTGGCTCAAAGCCTGGTCCATAACACATCTGCTGGACCCTCAGTAGCTTTGTAACAATTATCCTGTTGTACATCTTGACCCTGCCATAGCTTCAAAGACAAAAAGACCTGAGTTTGCATCCCCAGATCCCACATAAAAAATGTCAGGAGGATATGGCAATGGCTTATATTTCAGGCCCCTAGAGTCAGATCCTGAAAACCTCAGAGCAAAACAGTAAGATAGAAGGACAATCCAGGATGATTTTTCATATCACCTGTGGCATACACACACAGAGGCACACAAACACAGAGGCACACACACACACAAAGAAAGTGGTAAGTGTCATACTTCCAATAGTTTAAAATGAAAGTCTCCTTCCTACAACATAACCATAAGACAATACATGATGGAGATAGTGTAGCTGGTTATGCAGCCCAGTGGTAAAGAGCTTGCCTAGCATGCATGAGGTCCTAGATTTGTTCCCAACATTGCAAGTGCACACACATACACACACACACACACACACACACACACACACACACACACACACACGCCAGCTCTGTGGTCTAATAGATGACTATTTATCAGGTCTGGTTCTAGTTGTCTCCTTTCCATCCACACTGGTTTCTTGGCATTCCACCCTGTGCCAGGCAATCTACCTGAGGCCTTTGTACTTGCTGTTCTCTCCGCATAGGAATATTCTAGTTTGTAATTTCTTTCATTTGGTTCTGTGAGCAAGCACACCTTCTAAAATAAGACTCCCATCACAATCTACCTCCATTCAGCTTCATTTTTCCTTATAGTGTATATCATGACTGGGCATTACATGTTATTTCCATTATCTATCTTTCTTCTAGAATGTTAGCCCCATGAGAGCAAGATTTTTATTTAGTTCATTAATGTGCCTTCAGCAATTCCTGCACTCAATAGACACTAAGTAAGCAAATAGGCAAATCCATCACATGTCCTGGTGACCCAGAAAAAAAGAAGGAAAATAATAGTGCATTCAGAATGGGACTTTTCACCCCTATTCCAATTGAGATAATTGTCTGTTCTAACTAAAGACATTAAACTAAACAAAGAAAAAATCAGCTTCAAAGTGAATTCAGAGGGCAGAGGAATATTTGTCTGAAAAACTTTTGAAGCAGTATTGTTAAAAATTAGAGCCACAATATTCTGCAAATTCTTTGGAACTTTACTGCACTTCATTAATGCAAAATAATGTGAGAATTTTCCTATGTGAACTGGGGAATCCCAGAATACGCTAGGCTAGCCAGACTAGCCCCATTGGCAAGCTCTGGTTTAATTAGAGACCCAACCTCAAAACAATAGAGTGGAAGAGCATTCCCAAGGTCAGCCTTGGGCTTCTACATGCACAGATAAAAAGTCAGGATGCTCTGTGTTACAGGAGGGAACTAATTACACACACACACACACACACACACACACTCACACGCACACGCTCATAATGCTCACCCACAGGTACATGCACACCAACATTCTCTGTTCTCTGTTCACAAATACACACATGCACCCACCCACATGTGAACACAAATACATGTATACCTTACACATACAAACACACACATACATGCACACACACACAAGCATCAATGGAAAAAGGATGTTGGTAAGATGGTTTGGCAGGAAAGGGCACTCATGCATAAACCTGTGACCTGAGTTCAATCCAGAGCCCATAGGGTAGAAAGAGAGAAGCAATTTCTGAAGTTGTTCTCTGAGAATTTTTATGTGTTTCTTTGTAGATCAGTACTGTGAACCACAGTTGTGAAGACTGGTGTTAACTGGCAGAAAATAACATTACCTAGGAAAACAGGCCTTCAGACACATCTTCCTGTGATTAAGCAGCTTCTAAGCATTCCTGTGGTGAATCATCTTGATTAGTCTGGAAAGGCCTATCTTAACTGTGGAATGAATCATTCCCTGGATGGAAATCTTGGACTATGTACAATGGAGAAAGTTAACTGAGCATGAGCATCATGCTCTCTGCTTCCTGATTGTACACATTGTATAACCATCTGCTTCGGGCTCCTGCCATCTTGACTTTCCCACCATGATGGACTGTGTCCTTAAACTGTAAGCCAAAATAATCCTTTTATCCATTAAAAAGAAAGAGAGAAAGAGAAATTCCACATGTCAAGATAGGAAGCTAGAGAGCTCACACACATGAACGATTCCTCATGGCTAGAGAGGAAGTCACAGGTAGTGGGCACATGAGAGATTCCACATGGTGAGATGGGAAGTCAAAGGGCTGTGGCCAAACTTGCTCTTTCAGAACAACTCATTCTTCCACTAGGCTCCACCCCTTGAAGTTTCCACCACCTCTCACAATACCACATTGAGGACGCAGCTTCCAACACAGGAGCACACACTATTACAAGGGGATTCTTTCATTTATTTTAATCTGTCTAGGCATTTAAGATTTGATTCCAGGCTTTAAACTTGATCTCTAATCTCAGAGATAGGGAGATGATCAAAAAAAAACAAAAACAGTGCCAGCAAGATGACTGAGTGTGTAAAGGTGCCTGCACAAAAACATGTAGACCTCAGTTCAGTCCCCAGCATTGACACACAGATAAAAAGTCAGGATGCTCTGTGTTCCAGGAAGGAACTAATTACACAATGTTGTCTTCTGATCTCACACCTGCAATATAGCACACATATTCTCTCTCTCTCTCTCGTTTTCTGACCTCACACCTGCACCATAACACACACACAACCTGTTTCTGTCTGTCTGTCTGAATGCCTCTCTCTCTCTGTGTCTCTCATTATCAATGTTTTGGAAATGATGGCCTATGTCATGTGCCTCATAAGAAATGACTTTCAGGTACTACTGACAGTATAAGGATGGGATGACAAAGTGAGGATGAATAGGGGAATAAAAATTCAGATTTTCACATCTTCCCTAGAGCCACATGATAGGTTAGACTCTAACTCACACTTTTGCTATTTGTCTTTGATGGTATACAAGGATCTCCTGGGACTTTCTAAGGATTAATGTGTCTCCCTTGCTCACTCTTAAGGAAATTTTGTTTTCAGACTGACTTTTTAATCTTAGATATCATCCAAAGTACTTCTAAATTTAATTGGTATAGTTTTAACCTACAATGCAAATCCAAAGTTAAATCTTTTCCCTCTTCATTTTGTCACTTGTAAGTACTTTGTTGCATGAAGATTGGAGCTCTCATCAGTTAAGTTAGCAAGTGACTCCAACAACACTTTTCCTCCTAAGGGTGTTTATATTGTCATTTAAAGCAGACGTCCAGGGGTTTTATATCTGAGTTCATTTCTATGCATTATCTTTTATCCACACTCTGCTATTTCAAGGTTAATGAAATCAGTTCCTGTACCTGAGAGCTGATTTAAGGATTCATATTCAAAAACATATTGCTTTTTTTTTTCTTCTTATAGAAAAGTAGTATCTTCAAGGAATAGCAAAATCATTGGTGGCAACAACATGAGAGTTTACTGAGAACTAACATGAATTTTAATGAAAAGCCTCTGAGTAAAATGCAGAGAGTTCACAACTTCCTCCACAGTTTGCTGGTGCTTAATCGCTCCTTCAAAACAGCTTTTCCTGGCCAATGCAGTTGTGTTTCTAGAAGCTGCCAGCACATGGTAGCAGTTCTGATTGTACAGCTGTAGGCAAATCTGACTAGGAATTAATGACCTTGTGGCTACAGTTAGCTGGTATTTATGAGTCTTGGACTCAATAGATAACAAAGATTTCAGGTGGTGTAAGCACAAGGTCTCTACCAAAGTTCCAAAACTCTGCTACTGTAGTACAAAATCAGCCACAGTCCAAGTGTGAGCAGATAGGTCACACTGTCAAGTCCTTAGCTACAAAAGCAGCTGCCAGACTTGCAGAACATGTTTTCTGACCTGTGGACTTGGTGCTGGCAGTACTTGCCCCATGGGAGTCCAGCAACACTAGGAACATATTTTTGTTAGTGGCAGTTTTTAATAATTTAACAACTCAAGCTAGAGAGATGGCTCAGGAATTAAACCTCTGCCTCACAAGCAGAAAGTCCTGAATTCAGATCCCAGATCCCATATAAAAATGCCAGACAGAAATGGTATAAGAAAAGGGGCAGTCTCCACTTCTGGCCTTAGTGGGCAAAAATCTGGGAAATCCCAAAGAGAAGCAAAAAGGAGATAGAAGCAATCCAGGATGATTTCCAAAGTTACCCTTGAGCCTCCACAGGCACACACAATGCTTTGATGTATACACACACACAATAAATAAACTTTAAAAGGAGAAAGACTTATAAAAATTCTAGTAACTCATGATTTCAGTACCATTGTAATATTGAGACTGTGAACCTCATTGTTTCTGTGTTCCATGCTCCTGCCAGTCATGAGTGCTGATGGCACTTACAGTTCTAGAAGGTCATGGTTTATGGTACTAAGGTACTCTCAATCATGGGCCTGAGAGACCATTTGGCAAATGACTGAATAATCCATACTGAATTCCAAGAGGTGCTAAAACGTTATATCTAAGAATTTACTGATTTCTACACTCTGTGCTTTCTATTCCATAGCTGGCAGTTTTACTTGAGGCACAAAATGAGAGACTTTAGCCAGCAGGTAGTTTGGGTTTTTATTAGTTAATACTTTCAGTCACTGTGTCAGCACATACTGCGGATGTAGTAGAAGCTGAATATAAAGATACCTGTTAAAAGTTACATCTGTAATCTGGGTTGAATTATGAAGATCACTTGCAGAAGCTCTGTGCTTCCTCCAAAAGCACTGCAGAGAAGTCCCAGCATTTCCACAGCACTGGGAATCCCACCTTACAGAAATGCTGTTGGCCTTGTTCTTAACAAGTAAATCCAGGATTCTGCTCTTCTGTTCCATACTGAGAATGTGCTACACAGTAGTCAGAAAAATGCCAGTTTTACAAGTCTGAAACGAGAACAAAGTCAGGTCTGCCTCCGAACTGAAAAACAATCTTAGAAATAAAAATCATGTTGAAAACACAAAAATAAATATTTCTTCTCAATGGCTTCTGTTTTTAAAAATAAAACAACCAAGCTGCGTTGACAACATGTCTATGGAAGAGGAAAGTTGTAAACCCAAAAAGCCAGATTAACTTTCAAGGCTCTGGCACCATCCTGTGGCCATTTGGACTTATATTACTTTATTTTCCCTGAGTTTCTGGAGCAATGCTTGACAAATAAAATTGTGTGTATCTAGGTGTACAAAATGATGTTTTGATGTGTACACATATTATCTATCAAATGTTACTGCAATCAAGCCAATTAACATATCCGTCACCTCACATAGTAACCACTGTGTGTGAAAATATACCTTAATGATGATGCACCTAAGTACACCATATCCTCTTAACTGTCCTTAGCTGTGTTTTCTACAGAACTAATTCATCTAATAACGGAAACTTTCATTACTTGATCTTTTAAAGGCTTGTTTTGTTTTTTGGCAAGGTCACATATGTAGCTCAGGTTAGCCTTGAACTTCCCATAATCTTCCTGCCTCGGTCTCCCAAGTACTGGGATTCCAAGGTGAATTAGTACATCCAGCCCTTTTGGATTGTTTATAATAAGAATACTGATAAATAGGAAGTGATGCTTATCATGTGCCGGTTTGTGTTTTCTGTCAGTGGGCACCTTATACATATTCATGAATATTCATTTATATGAGTTCTTTGGGGAAATGTCTATTGAGGTCACTGGCCAATTGTTTTAATTGAGTGATTTGTTTTCCTATTGAGTTGAATATTCCTTGCATATGTTTATATTAACCCTTTGTAAGACATATAGCTTAAACATATTTCCCCACTCCGTAAGTCATCTTTTCACTTGACTGAATTTTTTCTTGTGCAGAGTTTTTAATTTGATGCATTCCCTATGGTTCTGCTACCTGTGTTTTTGTGTCCTATGAGAAAAAGAGTTATTTCCAAATCAGTGTTTTCCTGATGCTTTTAAAGTTTTAACTCATTTTGAATCAATGTATTGTATGGTGAAAGATAAATATCCCACATCTTTTTTTTGCATGTGGATATTCAGTTTTTTCCAGTACTGTTAAGAGATTACCACTTCATTTTATAATCTTTATCCACTCATTAAAGATCAGTCCCATTTCTTCCTCCTGCCCTCCTGTACACCCGACTGCGCTCCCAGTCCTACATCCCAGGAGAGTTTGCCCAGCCCCCCCAGGTGGCCCCGTGTCTAAGCTCCTCCCATCAGCCAATCTGAGCAACACCCAGGCTGTCTCCGGTTTTGCCTGGGCCACGCCCCAGGCCCCAGCCCCATTCTTCCTCCCACCTGTCCAACCAACCAGACAGGACTTGCTCACATTCCTCCATCCCTGGAGCTTGGGTGGGCCACTAAGTCAAGTCCCAGGTCCCAGGTGAAGAATTCTGCCATCAACATCAGCCCCTCTGCCTTTCCGGCTCACCAGAGACCCATGCATGTGATCCACGAAAGACACACTGCTACTCAGAATTCAATAGAGTTCAAAGGAAACTCAAGCAAAGTTCTAAGGGTCAAGGGCCATACATCTCTACAATCATCCAATCACATGGGAGAGATTCTTCACATCCACCCCAAAGATAAGTAAATCCCTTTTTTTCACATTAATGTTCCTTTCTAGTATTAATCACTATAGATTAACTTTTCCATACAGCCACCCCAAAAACATATACAACTCCAGGGAGTACACCACTCACTCTCACATATCACCAAGATACTAAATTGTAAAAGTGCACTACCATACTAATATTCACCCCCTCACAACTTAACCTGACTTAACTGATGTACTAACAGCCTAATGGCCTCATATAGGAAATAACAATAACAAAAGATAAACATACCCAACTCCAAGGCAAGCACTAATAATAACTGCCCAAGTGTAGTAATACCAACTAAATCAGTTCAGTTAAAAACACACAGACTGAAAGGTCCTAAAAGACAAAACAACAATGCCCAAGTCAAAGTGCAGATGGATGAGAAACAAAACCCAAGAAGACCAATCTCCCATCAAAAGATTTAACCCCATAATGATGGATTCCAACCAGTACAAATTCACAGAAAATAGCCAAGAAAACCAGACCCAAGATAACGACATTCATAGTATGATCATTACCATGATTAATACTATGAAAGAGGTAATTCCAGAGGAGTTAAACAACCGCATCAACCACTTTGAACAGGAACACAACAGGCACTTGGAGGAATTGAGAAAAACAGTTCAAGAAACAAAAATAGGCATACAACAGTTAAAACAGTCTCAGGCAGAGTTTAAAATTGAACTAAAAGACAAGTTATCTTCAACCCAGAACTCAAGAGAGAGTCTTATCAGCAGAACTAACCAAGGAGAAAATAGAATTTCAAATCTTGAAGACAAAGTGGGAGAATTAACCAGCTCAATGGAAGAGATTGTTAAAGCCAAAAAGATACTTGAGAGGAATATTCAAGAGATATGGGACACCCTGAAGAAGCCTAACATGCAGCATTCATGGAATACCAGAACAAGAATCCCAAAATACCACACCGGAGGAAATTTTTCAAATTATCATAAATGAAAACTTCCCTCAACTAAAGAATGAGAGGCCCATCCAAATGAAAGAGGCATTTTGCACTCCAAACAGATATGACTAAAATAGAAAATCGCCACAGCAAATAATAGTCAAGACACTCCAAATTCAAGACAAGGAAAAGGTGCGAGAGCTTCAAGAGAAAAAAAGCAACTCACTTTTAAAGGTAAACCTATTAAAATAACAAATGACTTCTCAATGGAAACAGTAAAAGCAAGAAGAGCTTGGAAAGACATACTTCAAGTATTAAATGAGCAAAAATGCCAACCCAGACTGATATACCCAGCAAAACTATCCATCATGATCGAGGGAGAAAGAAAAGTTTTCTAGCACAAAGACAACTTGAAGGGATACCAAACCAGGCCTTCAAAAAATCCTAGAACTGATACTCAAACTTCAAGAAAAAAACAAGCATATCCAGGAGGACAGAAGGGAAGTATAATACCACCAAAACATAACTATCAAACAATTCGTTTACAAAAATCACTAAACATAAAAAATGTCCAGAATTAAAAATAATTTCTCCATTATAA
Source organism: Typhlomys cinereus (assembly GCA_023101885.1). Taxonomy (NCBI): domain Eukaryota; kingdom Metazoa; phylum Chordata; class Mammalia; order Rodentia; family Platacanthomyidae; genus Typhlomys; species Typhlomys cinereus. The sequence continues at coordinate 1,556,084 of JALPQD010000225.1, read as the reverse complement.
CATTAAATGTCAATGGTATTAACTCACCGATCAAGACACAGATTACAAACATGGATTAAAAAACACAACCCATCAATCTGCTGCCTTCAGGAAACTCATCTCACCACAAAAGATAGGCACATCCTAAAAATAAAAGGCTGGTCAAAATTTCTGCAAGCTAATGGAACCAGGAAACAGGCAGGGTAGCCATTATGCTATCAGACAAAGTGGACTTCAAACCAAAGAAAATCATAAGAGACACAGATGGATACTACATTTTAGTCACAGGTACAATTCACCAGGAAGACTTCACAATACTGAACATGGCACTGAATACGGGCAACTCCACATTCATTAAGAAAACCCTACAGCATCTAAACCGAGAAATCAAACCCCAAACGATAATTCCTGGGGATTTCAACACTGCCCTCTCACCATGGGATAGATCAATAGGTCAAAAGCTTGATTAACAGTGACATTTTGGAACTTAATCAAACCCTTGAGAAATGGACCTTAAAACCTTCCCCATCCCGCTGCTCCGCGGGCAGGGACGCGCCCCCGGTCCAGCTGGGCCTCTTCCGCGACCTAGGTAAGCTCAGCCCGCACCCGCCCACCAGAACCCTAGGTCAGCCCAAGGGGCCCAGCTCCTACCCCACCATCCAGCCGAAGCCTGGCAGGGCCGAGAGACGAGGAGGACCTCCCCCTGCGCCCGGGCCCTGCCCCAGCTCCCCTCGGGTTAAATAGCTCCACGTCAACGCCCCCATCCTCCCTTCCCCACCCCGCTGCTCCGCAGGCCCGTTCGCGTTAGCGGTCCAGCCAGGCCTCATCCGCGACCTAGGTAAGCTCCGTCCCTGCCCACCCACAGAACCCCAGGACAAATAATTCAGTTTAGTGAAATTGAAAGATCTTAAAAGTTAAGAGACAATGCCAAAGTCAAAGTGCAAATCCATGACAAGAAACACTCAAGTAAACAAATTTCCCACTGAAGGAATAAATCCCATAATGTTAGACTCCAATCAGAACAAACCCACGGAAAATGGCCAAGAAAGCCTGACCCAGGATAACGACTGTCAAAATATAATCATTACCATGTTCAATACTATGAAAGAGGAAATCTGGGAGGAATTACATAATCGAATCAATTGCTTTGAAGAGGAACACAACAGACACTTGGAGGAATTGAGAAAAACAGTGCAAGAAACAAAAACTGGAATAGAGCAGTTAAAACAGACTCAAGCAGAGTTTAAAACTGAGCTACAAGACAAGTTATCTTCAACCCAGAATGCCACAGAGAGTCTTAGCAACAGAACTAACGAAGCAGAAAACAGAATTTCAGACCTTGAAGATAAAATGGGAGTACTAACCAGCTCAATGGAAGAGGTTGTTAAAGCCAAAAAGATACTTGAGAGAAATATGCAAGAGATATGGGACACCCTGAAGAAGCCTAACATGCGTATTCATGGAATACCAGAGCAAGAATCTCAAAATACCACCCCTGAGGAAATTTTTCAAACGATCATCAAGGAAAACTTTCCTCATCTAAAAAAAGAGAGGCCCATCCATATACAAGAGGCATTACGCACCCCAAACAGATACAACCAAAACAGAAGCATGCCACGGCAAATAATAGTTAAAACACTCCACATTCAAGATAAAGAACTGGTGCTGAGAGCTTCAAGAGAGAAAAAATAAGTAACTTTTAAAGGTAAACCTATTAGAATAACAAATGACTTCTCAGTGAAAACAGTAAAAGCAAGAAGAGCTTGGAGAGACATACTTCAAGTATTGAATGAGCAAAAATGTCAACCTAGGCTGATTTGCCCTGCAAAACTATCTGTAATGATTGAGGGAGAAAGAAAAATCTTCCAGCACAAAGACAACTTGAAGGGATACATGTCCACCAAACCAGGCCTTCAAAAAATGCTAGAAATGATACTCAAGCGTGAAGAAAAAAACAGGCATAACCAGGAGAGCAGAAGGCAAGTATAACACCATTAAAAGTGAAGCAATATAATTATAAAAACTTCTAAACATAATAAATGTCTGGAACCAAAAATAGTTTCACCATTATAACACTAAATGTTCATGGAATTAACTCACCGATCAAGAGACACAGATTACAAACTTGGATTAAAAATCACAATCCATCTATCTGCTGCCTGCAGGAAACCCATCTCACCACAAAAGATAGGCACGCTCTAAAAATAAAAGGCTGGTCAACAATTCTACAAGCTAATGGAAGCAGAAAACAGGCAGGGGTAGCCATTATGCTATCAGACATAGTGGACTTCAAACCAAAGAAAATTATAAGAGACACGGATGCAAACTACATTTTAGTCACAGGTACAATTCACCAGGAAGACTTCACAATAATGAACATATATGTGCCCAATACGGGCCCCTCCACATTCATTAAGAAAACCCTACAGCGTCTAAAGCAAGAAATCAACCCCCAAACGATAATTCTTGGGGACTTCAACACTGCCCTCTCAACATGGGATAGATCAACAGGTCAAAAGCTTAACAGAGACACTTTGGACCTTAATCAAACCCTTAAAGAAATGGACCTTACAGATCTCTATCGAACTTTTCACCCACGCACCAAAGAATACACATTTTTCTCAGCAGCACACGGAACTTTCTCCCAATAGATGACATACTGAGCCACAAAACAAATATACACATGTACAAAAAAGTTGAAATTCTAACCTGTGCCCTATCAGACCACCATGGCCTAAAGCTGGACATCCACAACACATCAAACAAGAGAAAATACACTAACTCCTGGAAAGTTAACAATATGATGCTGAATGAGAACTGGATTCAGGAAGAAATTAAAATGGAAATTCAAGATTTCATGAAAGTGAATGATAATGAAAATACAACTTACCAAAATCTCTGGGACACAATGAAAGCTGTTCTAAGAGGTAAGTTCATACCTCTTAATGCCTACATCAAAAAAATGGAAACAGAAGAAATAAACAACGTAACAATGCAGCTTAAAGCATTAGAGAAACTAGAGCAATCTGATCCCAAAAGTAGTAGAAGAGAGGAGATTAGCAAAATAAGGGGAGAAATATCTGAAATCGAGACTAAGAAAACGATAGAAAAAATCAACCAGTCAAAAAGCTGGTTCTTTGAAAAAAATCAATAAGATTGATACACCCCTAGCAAAATTAACCAAAAGCAAGAGACAGAAAACCCAAATTAACAAAATTAGAAATGAACATGGAGTTATCACTACTGATACCCAAGAAATCCAGAGAATTATAACATCATATTTCAAAAACTTATACTCTGTGAAGTTTGACAACACAAAAGAGATGGATGAATTTCTAAGTAAATACAACTTACCTAAATTGAATCAGGAAGTTGTGAATTATTTAAATAGTCCTATAACATATAAGGAAATTGAGGAAGTAATCTCGAATCTTCCCACCAAAAAATGTCCTGGACCAGATGGATTCAGCACAGAGTTCTACCAGACATTTAAGGAGTTAATAACACCAATACTCCTTAAACTGTTCCATCAAATAGCAAAGGAAGGAACACTACCAAATTCCTTCTATGAAGCTAATATCATTTTAATCCCAAAACCTAATAAAGATTCACTTAAAAAAGAGAACTATAGACCGATCTCCCTGATGAACACAGACGCAAAGATTCTCAACAAAGTCTTAGCAAATTGGATTCAAAAACATATTAAAAAGATCATTCATGGGGACCAAGTAGGCTTCATCCCCGGCACACAAGGTTGGTTCAACATACGCAAATCAATAAATGTAATTCATCATGTAAACCAGTCCAAAGTCCAAGACCACATGATACTCTCGATAGATGCAGAAAAAGCTTTTGACAAGATCCAACAGCCTTTTATGATCAAAACGCTAGAGACAGTAGGAATGGAAGGAACCTTTATCAATATAATAAAAGCTATATACAACAAGCCCACAGCAAGGATTATGCTCAATGGGGAACAATTGGAAGCATTCCCACTTCGATCAGGAACTAGACAAGGCTGTCCACTCTCACCACTTCTATTCAATATTGTACTTGAAGTGTTAGCTGAAGCCATAAGACAAGAAAGGGACATAAGAGGGATTCAAATCGGCAAGGAAGAAGTCAAGCTATCCCTATTTGCAGATGACATGATATTATACCTAAGTGATCCCAAAAACTCCATCAGGAAGCTCCTGGAACTAATTGAGAAGTTCAGCAGGGTGGCAGGATACAAAATAAATGTGCAAAAATCAGAGGCCTTCCTATATGCCCAGAATGAAAGAAGTGAAAAAGCCTTGAGAGAAACAATCCCATTTACTGTAGCCCCTAACAAAATGAAATACCTTGGTATAAACCTAACCAAGGAGGTAAAAGACCTTTACAATGAAAACTTTAAAACCCTAAAGAAAGAAATTGCAGAAGACACCAGAAGGTAGAAAGACCTCCCATGTTCCTGGATTGGCAGAATCAACATTGTAAAAATGACCATCCTATCAAAGGCAATATACAGATTCAATGCTATACCAATTAAAATCCCAAAGCAATTCTTTAAAGAAGTTGACCAAACAATCTCAACATTCATATGGAGTCACAAAAGACTCAGGATAGCAAAGACAATCCTGAGTAACAAAAACACTGCTGGAGGTATTACCATACCAAACCTTAATCTATATTACAAATCCATAGTTATAAAAACAGCCTGGTACTGACTCCAAAATAGACACACAGATCAATGGATAAGGATTGAAGACCCAGATATAAGCCCACAAAATTACACCATTTGGTCTTTGACAAAGGGGCCCAAAGAATCCAATGGAAAAAGAACAGCATCTTCAACAAATGGTGCTGGCAAAACTGGATCTCCACATGCAGAAGATTAAAGCTGGACCCGTACTTGTCACCATGTACAAGACTTAATTCCAAATGGATCAAGGACCTTGATATCAGGCCAGAGACTATAAAAACCATAGTTGAAAGGATAGGGTATTCCCTCAAGCTGATTGGGCTAGGCCAACATTTCCTAAACAGACATCCAACGGCACAGTCACTGCTACCAATTCTCAACAGTTGGGATCTTGTGAGATTAAAGAGCTTCTGTTCAGGTAAAGAGATTGTAACACGAGCTCAAAGGCAACCCACAGAATGGGAGAAAATCTTCACTAACCACATATCTGATAGAGCTCTACTGTCCAGAGTGCACAAAGAACTTAGAAAACTAAACACCAAGGAAACCAATGGCCCAATTAAAAAATGGGCCCTGGAACTTAACAGAAATTTTACCAGGAATGAAATTAAAATGTCTAACAAATACCTGAAAAAATGCTCCACTTCTTTAGCCATCAGGGAAATGCAAATCAAAACTTCCCTGAGATATCATCTCACCCCGGTCAGGATGGCAAAAATCCACAATACAAACAACAATGCTGGAGAGGATGTGGAGAGAGGGGAACTCTCCTACATTGCTGGTGGGAATGCAGGCTCATACAGCCACTCTGGTGAGCCGTCTGGAGATTCTTAAAGAAATTAAAGATTGAAATGCCATATGACCCTGCGATTCCATTTTTGGGTATAACCCTCCATACAACAGAGGTTTACCTCGATAGCACAAGCACAACCATGTTCATAGAAGCACTGTTTACAATAGCAAAGACATGGAATCAGCCCAAATGTCCAACAGTTGACGAGTGGATAAGGAAACAGTGGTACATCTATACAATGGAGTACTACTCAGCCATCAAAAATGATGAATTACTAGAATTTGCTGGGAAATGGGTTGTCATTAGAAACAATTATATTAAGTGAAGTGTCCCAGATCCAGAAAATTAAGTGCCGTATGTACTCCCTAATAGGTGGCTCCTAATACCAAACCCACCCAGCCCATCTTGAGACACTCATAGGTAAATCTATGTATTACCTACAGTAATTGCAAGGATTATGAACAGGAGGGATGGGGTTGGAGGGCCACACCAGAAACAAGGAGAGAAGTGACCATGTTACAGTACAGAAAATAGGCCTCCATCAAGGACTGCAAGAAAGTAATGTGCCGCCTAGTGAAGTTCACAGACATTCGTTCCTGATCATTTACAACTAAGGGGGTATGAACTCACCAGAAGGGGAGGGCATATAGTTGGGCAGATTAAAAAGTAACCATTTTGCAAATGGGTGACTGACCCCTCCCATTGCCAAATGCCATATGACCCTGCAATTCCACTTTTGGGTATAAGTATTACATCTACCCTTGAATGTGCCCTTATAATAAGACTCCAGTTTAACAGCTTTCTATCTCTGGCCAGGGGGTGACATACAATGCCCATCACCATTGGGCATTGAAGCTCATCCCATCCTGAAGCTCAGGGACATTTGCAGAAGAGGGGGGCGGTAAGAGTGTAAGAGCAAAAGGATGGGAGGAGCAATGATTTGCAAGATACTCCACACAAGTTAGGGCTGAAGCAATCATAATTGGACATGCATGCCCGGTGCAATGTCCAACACACTATTGACCTCACAAAGTCTAGCATCTGCTAAAGGCACCAAGATCCTTGGAGGCAAGGGATTGACAGCCACTGTAGTGTTCCTATGCTTAAGGGGAACACAGGAAAGGGTTCAGGGAAATGCCACTGGGTCCTTGTACGTCATCAGAGAGGAGGGCCCAGAGGAAAGTCAGGCATGCACAAGAAAGGACTCTGGGAATTGGGGCGGGAGGCACGGGGGGATGGGGAGAGAGGGGTGAGGCGAGGGGGAGCAGGGGGTTCGGGGGGGAGGAGGAGGGAGGGAGGGAACTGGTGTACCTATTAAGTTTGTATGAGCTGAAATAATAATAAAAAATGTATTAAATTAAAAAAAAGAAATGGACCTTACAGATCTCTATCGAACTTTTCATCCACGCACCAAAGAATACACATTTTTCTCAGCAGCACACGGAACTTTCTACAAAATAGATCACATACTGGGCCACAAAACGAATCTCCACATATACAGGAAAGTTGAAATTCTAGCCTGTGCCCTATCAGACCACCACGGCCTAAAGCTAGACATGCACAACACAACAAACAACAGAAAATACACTAACTCCTGGAAACTTAACAATATGATGCTGAATGAGAACTGGATTCAGGAAGAAATTAAAAAGGAAATTCAAGATTTCCTGAAAGTGAACGATAATGAAAATACAACTTACCAAAATCTCTGGGACACAATGAAAGCTGTTCTAAGAGGTAAGTTCATACCTCTTAATGCCTACATCAAAAAAATGGAAACAGAAGAAATAAACAACTTAACAATGCAGCTTAAAGCTTTAGAGAAACTAGAGCAATCTGATCCCAAAAGTAGTAGAAGAGAGGAGATTAGCAAAATAAGGGGAGAAATATCTGAAATCGAGACTAAGAAAACGATAGAAAAAATCAACCAGTCAAAAAGCTGGTTCTTTGAAAAAAATCAATAAGATTGATACACCCCTAGCAAAATTAACCAAAAGCAAGAGAGAGAAATCCCAAATTAACAAAATTAGAAATGAAAATGTTGTTATCACTACTGATACCCAAGAAATCCAGAGAATTATAACATCATATTTCAAAAATTTATATTTTGTGAAATATGACAACACAAAAGAAATGGATGAATTCCTAAGTAAACACAAAATTACCTAAATTGAATCAGGAAGTTGTGAATTACTTAAATAGTCCTATAACATATGAGGAAATTGAGGAAGTAATCTCGAATCTTCCCACCAAAAAATGTCCTGGACCAGATGGATTCAGCACAGAGTTCTACCAGACATTTAAGGAGCTAACACCAACACTCCTTAAACTCTTCCATCAAATAGCAAAGGAAGGAACACTACCAAATTCCTTCTATGAAGCTAATATCGTCTTAATCCCAAAACCTAATACAGATATACTTCAAAAAGAAAACTATAGGCCAATCTCTTTGATGAACACAGATGCAAAGATTCTCAACGAAGTCTTAGCAAATTGGATTCAAAGACATATCAAAAAGATCATTCGTGGGGATCAAGTAGGCTTTATCCCAGGAACACAACGTTGGTTCAACATATGTAAATCAATTAATGTAATTCACCATATAAACCAGCTCAAAGTTCAAGACCACATGATACTCTCAATAGATACAGAAAAAGCTTTTGATAAGATCCAACAGCCCTTTATGATCAAAACACTAGAAAAGGTTGGAATGGAAGGAACCTTTATCAATATAATAAAAGCTATATACAACAAGCCAACAGCAAGGATTCTACTCAATGGGGAAAAACTTGAAGCATTCCCACTTCGATCAAGAACTAGACGGCTGTCTACTCTCACCACTTCTATTCAATATTGTACTGGAAGTCTTAGCTGAAGCCATAGGACAGAAAGGGACAAAAAAGGGATTCAAATAGGCAAGGAAGAAGTCAAGCTATCCCTGCTTGCAGATTACATGATCTTATACCTGAGTGATCCCAAAAACTCCACCACGAAGCCTCTGGAGCTAGTACAGAAGTTCAGCAGGGTAGCAGGATACAAAATAAATATACAAAAATTAGTGGCCTTCAAAGCAATCATAATGGGACTTTGCATGCCCTGCGCAATGTCCAGTGCACTGTTGCCCTCATAAAGTCTAGCATCTGTTAAGGGCACCGAGATCCCTGGAGGCAAGGTATTGGCAGCCATAGTAGTGCTCCTATGCTTAAGAGGAACAAGAGAAAGGGCTTATGGAAATGCCACTGGGTCCTTACATGTCATCGGAGAGGAGGACCCAGTGGAGAGTCAGGTGTACACAATAAAGGACTCTCTGGGAATTGGGGGAGAGGCACTGGGATGGGGAGGGAGAGAAAGGGGAGGAGGGAAAGAAAGGGGAGGAGGGGGGTTTGGGGGGAGGAGGGGGGAGGGAGGGAACTGGTAAAAAATTTTAAAATGTATAATTACATTTTTAATAAGCAAAAATAATAATAATAAAAAAAAGAAGTAAAACAATTCAGAATGATTTCCAAAACCACGCTTGGGGCTCCATAAACACACACAGTGCCCTCTGATATACACAGATGCATATATATATACATATATATATATACATATATATATATATGTGTGTGTGTGTATATACAGACACCAGCCCATACAAAAATAGATAAATAAAAAATTAAATAGATATCTTGGGCTGGTGTGATAGCTCAGCAGATAGGGTAAGGCGCCTATTTACAAACCTGGTGACCTGAGTTCAATCCCAAGAAACCCATATGGTGCATGTGTGTGTGTGTGTCCCCTCTAATAAATGAATAAATAAATAAATAAAATATTAAGAATAATAAAAAAAAATTAGTGGCCTTTCTCTATGCCCAGAATGAAAGAAGTGCAAAGGCTCTGAGAGAAAAAAATCCCATGTACTGTAGCCCCTAAAAAATGAAATACCTTGGTATAAGCCTAACCAAGGAAGTAAGAGACCTTTATAATGAAAACTTCAAAACCCTAAAGAAAGAAATTGAAGAAGACATCAGAAGGTGAAAAGACCTCCCATGCTCCTGGATTGGCAGAATCAACATAATAAAAATGACCATCCTACCAAAGGCAATATACAAATTCAATGCTATACCAATTAAAATCCCAAAACAATTCTTTAAAAAAGTTGACCAAACAATCTCAACATTCGTATAGAGGCACAAAAGACCCAGGATAGCAAAAACAATCCTGAGTAACAAACACCATACCAAACCTTAGTCTATACTACAAATCCATAGTTATAAAAACAGCCTGGTACTGGCTCCAAAATAGACACACAGATCAATGGATAAGGGTTGAAGACCCAGATATAACCCTACACAACAACAGCCCTTTGATCTTTGACAAAGGGGCCCAAGAAATCCAATGGGAAAAAAAAAACAGCATCTTCAACAAATGGTGCTGGCAAAACTGGATCTCCACATGCAGAAGAATAAAACTGGACCCGTACTTGTCACCATGTACAAGAATTAATTCCAAATGGATCAAGGACCTCATTATAAGACCAGAGACTATAACAACCATAGTTGAAAGGATATGGAACTCCCTCGAGCTGATTTGGCTAGGCCAACAGTTCCTAAACAGACATTCAATAACAGTCACTACAAACAACTCTCAACAGATGGGATCTTGTGAAATTAAAGAGCTTCTCTGTTCAGATAAAGAGATTGTAACCCAAGCAAAAAGGCAACCCACAGAATGGGAGAAAATCTTCACAAACCACATATCTAATAGAGCTCTATTATCCAGAGTGCACAAAGATCTTAGCACACTAAACACCAAGGAAACAAATGGGCCAATTAAAAAATGGGCCTTGGAACTTAAAAGAAACTTTACCAAGGAAGCAATTAAAATGTCTACTAAATATCTTAGAAAATGCTCCACATCCTTAGCCATCAGGGAAATGCAAATCAAAACTTCCCTGAGATATCATCTCATCCCTGTCAGGATGGCAAAAATCCACAATTCAAACAACACCAAGTGCTGGAGAGGATGGGGAGAGAGGGGAACTCTCCTACATTGCTGGTGGGAATGCAGGCTCATACAGCCACTCTGGCGAGCCGTCTGGAGATTCTTAAAGAAATTAAAGATTGAAGTGCCATATGACCCTGCTATCCCACTTTTGGGAATACCCCCCCATACAGCAAAAATTCACCTCGATAGCACAAGCACAACCATGTTCATAGCAGCATTGTTTACAATAATAGCAAAGTCATGGAATCACCCCAAATGTCCAACAGTTGATGACTGGATAAGGAAAATGTGGTACATCTATACAATGGAGTACTACTCAGCCATCAAAAATGATGAATTAATGAAATTTGCCAGGAAATGTGTGGAATTAGAAACAATTATATTGAGGGAAGTATCCCAGACACAGAAAATTAAGCACCGTATGTACTCCCTGCTAGGTGGATCCTAGTACCAAACTCATTTAGAGACACTCAAGGATAAATCTCTGTAATACCTACAGTAAGTGCAAAGATTATGAACAGGAGGGCCACACCAGAAACAAGGAGAGAGGAAATCATGTTACAGCAGAGAAAATAGGCCACCATCAAGGACTGCAAGTAAGCAATGAGGCATCTGGTTAAGTTCACAGACTTTCTGTCTTGAACATTTGCAACTGATGGGTTATGATCTCACCAGAAGGGGAGGGCATATAAGCTGCCAGATAGAAAGTAACCATTTTGCAGATGGGTGATTGACCCCTCTCTCACCACGGTGTCCTACTTTTATTCCATCTACCTTTGAGTACACTCTTATAACAAGACTCTAATTTAACAGGTCTTTATCTCTGGCCAGGGGATGACATCCAATACCCATCACGATGGAGTGAAGGGCATTGCAGGAGCAGCAAAACTGAAAAAAAAATCAACAAATCATAATCCGGAACATCAGAGAGTCTATATCAACCACCTGGAACTGAGTCAGCCTAATCTCTCCCCATCCTGAAGCTCAGGGAAATTTGCGGAAGAGGGGGCGGTAAGACTGTAGAGCACAAAGATGGGAGGAGTCATGGTATGCAAGATACTTCACAAAAGTTAGGGCCGAAGCAATCATAATTGGACTTTGCATGCCTTGTGCAATGTCCAACACATTATTGACCACACAAAGTCTAGCATGGGCTAAAGGCACTAGGATCCTTGGAGGCAAGGGATTGACAGCCACAGTAGTGTTCCTATGCTTAAGGGGAACACAGGAAAGGGTTCAGGGAAATGCCACTGGGTCTTTGCACCTCATCAGAGAGGAGGACCCAGAGGAGAGTTTGGCATACACATTAAAGGATGCTCTGTGGATGGGAGGGGGAGGCACTGGGGAATGGGGAGGAAGGGAGAGGGGAGGGGGGCACAGGGAGGTGGGGGGTGGAGGGAGGGAGAGTACCAGTGTACCTGTTAAATTTGTATTCATGGAAATTAAAAAAATGAAAAAAATAAATAAATAAAAATCAGTTGACCATACAGATGTGGGTTTACTTGTAGGTTTCTATGGTGTTCCATTAGTCTGTGTCTGCTCTTATGGCAATATCACACTGTCTTAATGAGGAAAGCTTTTAGTATCATTTGAAATGATAAATTACCTCTATTATTGTTTTTTTCTCAAGATTTAAACAGCTGGTAAGTGTTTTATGTGATTTGATTTAAATTTTAAGATAGTTTCTGATATGTGAAAAAAAACCTTTACATTTTGATAGTTTTCTACTTTTACAAGCATATTGAGTACTTATCCTTGCTTCCCTCCATACCCCCTCCCTCCCATTTTCTCCTTTCCCTTTCGTAATCCCTCCCATTCCCTCCCACCCTCCTACCTGTATGCTTCTATGGCTCCAGGGGTTCCCTCTGGTTTGTCTACTATTGTGGGGGTTCAGACCTCTGTGGCATACCAACTCACCCTTCCTCGGGCCATCTCACAGATGGAGCATTTCCGTTCACTCATCCAGCTTAGTTCCCAAGGTTTCCATTGCATGTTATATTTCTTTTTTTTTTATTTCAGCTCATACAAACTTATTAGGTACACCAGTTCCCTCCCTCCCTCCTCCTCCCCCCGTACCCCCTGCTCCCCCTCCCCACCCCTCTCCCTCCCCATCCCCCAGTGCCTCCCACCCCAATTCCCAGAGAGTCCTTTCTTGTGCATGTCTGATTTTCTTCTGGGCCCTCCTCTCCGATGACGTACAAGGACCCAGTGGCCTTTCCCGAACCCTTTCCCGTCTTCCCCTTAGGTATAGGAACACTGCTGTGGCGGCCAATCCTTTGCCTCCAAGGATCTTGGTGCCTTTAGCAGATGCTAGACTTTGTGGGGTCAACAGTGTGTTGGACAATGCGCAGGGCATGCAAAGTCCAATGATGATTGCTTCAGCCCTAACTAGTATAGAGTATCCTTATGCTCTTACACTCTTACCGGCCCCTCTTCCGCAAATTTCCCTGAGCTTCAAGATGGGGAGAGACTAAGCTGGCCTAGTTCTAGGTGGTTGATATAGAGTCTCTGAAGTTCTGGATTGTGGTTTGTTGATTTTCTTTTGCAGTTTTGCTGCTCCGGCAATGCCCTTCACTCCATCCTGGTGGGCATTGTATGTTACCCCCTGGCCAGAGACAAAAAGCTGTTAGAGTCTTGTGATAAAAGCACATTCAAAGGTAGATGTAATAAAAGTGGGAAACCACAGTGAGGGAGGGGTCTAATCACCCATTTGCAAAATTGTTACTTTTTATCTGCCAGACTATATGCCCTCCTCTTCTGGTGAGATCATACCCCCTCAGTAGTAAATGATCAGGAACAAAAGTCTGTGAACTTAATCAGATGTCTCATTACTTATTTGGGTCCTTGGTGGAGGCCTATTTTCCCTGCTATAACATGGTCCCTTCTCTCCTTCTTTCTGGTGTGGCCCTCCTACCCCATCCCTCCTGTTCATAATCCTTGCAATTACTGTCTCTAGGTGGGCTGAGTGGGTTTGGTACTAGGAGCCACCTATTAGGGAGTACATAGGGCGCTTAATTTTCTGGGTCTGGGATACTTCACTTAATATAATTGTTTCTAATGACATCCATTTCCCGGCAAATTCCAGTAATTCATCATTTTTGATGGCTGAGTAGTACTCCATTGTATAGATGTACCACTGTTTCCTTATCCACTCGTCAACTGTTGGACATTTGGGCTGATTCCATGACTTTGCTATTGTAAACAGTGCTGCTATGAACATGGTCGTGCTTGTGCTATCGAGGTGAACCTCTGCTGTATGGGGGGTTATTCCCAAAAGTGGAATAGCAGGGTCATATGGCATTTCAATCTTTAATTTCTTTAAGAATCTCCAGACGGCTCACCAGAGTGGCTGTATGAGCCTGCATTCCCACCAGCAATGTAGGAGAGTTCCCCTCTCTCCACATCCTCTCCAGCATTTGTTGTTGTTAGTATTGTGGATTTTTGCCATCCTGACCGGGGTGAGATGATATCTCAGGGAAGTTTTGATTTGCATTTCCCTGATGGCTAAAGAAGTGGAGCATTTTTTCAGGTATTTGTTAGACATTTTAATTTCATCCCTGGTAAAGTTTCTTTGAAGTTCCAGGGCCCATTTTTTAATTGAGCCATTGGTTTCCTTGGTGTTTAGTTTTCTAAGTTCTTTGGGCAGTCTGGACAATAGAGCTCTATCAGATATGTGGTTAGTGAAGATTTTCTCCCATTCTGTGGGTTGCCTTTGTGCTCCAGTTAAAATCTCTTTATCTGAACAGAAGCTCTTTAATTTCACAAGATCCCAACTGTTGAGAGTTGGTAGCAGTGACTGTGCCATTGGATGTCTGTTTAGGAACTGTTGGCCTAGCCCAATGAGCTCGAGGGAGTTCCCTATCCTTTCAACTATGGTTTTTATAGTCTCTGGCCTGATATCAAGGTCCTTGATCCATTTGGAATTAAGTCTTGTACATGGAGATCAAGTTTTGCCAGCACCATTTGTTGAAGATGCTGTTCTTTTTCCATTGGATTCTTTGGGCCCCTTTGTCAAAGACCAAATGGCTATAATTTTGTGGGCTTATATCTGGGTCTTCAATCCTTATCCATTGATCTGTGTGTCTATTTTGGAGTCAGTACCAGGCTGTCTTTACAACTATGGATTTGTAGTATAGACTAAGGTTTGGTATGGTTATACCTCCAGCTGTGTTTTTGTTACTCAGGATTGTTTTTGCTATCCTAGGTCTTTTGTGCCTCCATATGAACTTTGAGATTGTTTGGTAAATTTCTTTGAAGAATTGCTTTGGGATTTTGATTGGTATAGCATTGAATCTGTATATTGCCTTTGGTAGGATGGTCATTTTCACGATGTTGATTCTGCCAATCCAGGAACAAGGGAGGTCTTTCCACCTTCTGGTGTCTTCTGCTATTTCTTTCTTTAGGGTTTTAAAGTTTTCATTGTAAAGGTCTTTTACCTCCTTAGTTAGGTTTATACCAAGGTATTTCATTTTTTTAGGGGCTATAATAAATGGTATTGTTTCTCTCAAGGCTTTTGCACTTCTTTCATTCTGGGCATATAGGAAGGCCTCTGATTTTTGCACATTTATTTTGTATCCTGCCACCCTGCTGAACTTCTCAATTAGTTCCAGGAGCTTCCCGGTGGAGTTTTGGAATCACTCAGGTATAAGATCATGTCATCTGCAAATAGGGATAGCTTGACTTCTTCCTTGCCGATTTGAATCCCTCTTATGTCCCTTTCTTGTCTTATGGCTTCAGTTAAGACTTCAAGTACAATATTGAATAGAAGTGGTGAGAGTGGACAGCCTTGTCTAGTTCCTGATCGAAGTGGGAATGCTTCCAATTGTTCCCCATTGAGCATAATCCTTGCTGTGGGCTTGTTGTATACAGCTTTTATTATATTGATAAAGGTTCCTTCCATTCCTACTGTCTCTAGCGTTTTGATCATAAAAGGCTGTTGGATCTTGTCAAAAGCTTTTTCTGCATCTATCGAGAGAATCATGTGGTCTTGGACTTTGGACTGGTTTACATGATGAATTACATTTATTGATTTGCGTATGTTGAACCAACCTTGTGTGCCGGGGATGAAGCCTACTTGGTCCCCATGAATGATCTTTTTAATATGTTTTTGAATCCGATTTGCTAAGACTTTGTTGAGAATCTTTGCGTCTGTGTTCATCAGGGAGATCGGCCTATAGTTTTCTTTTTTAAGCGAATCTTTATTAGGTTTTGGGATTAAAACGATATTAGCTTCATAGAAGGAATGTGGTAGTGTTCCTTCCTTTGCTATTTGATGGAACAGTTTAAGGAGTATTGGTGTTATTAACTCCTTAAATGTCTGGTAGAACTCTGTGCTGAATCCATCTGGTCCAGGACATTTTTTGGTGGGAAGATTCGAGATTACTTCCTCAAATTCCTTATATGTTATAGGACTATTTAAATAATTCACAACTTCCTGATTCAATTTAGGTAAGTTGTGTTTACTTAGAAATTCATCCATCTCTTTTGTGTTGTCAAACTTCACAGAGTATAAGTTTTTGAAATATGATGTTATAATTCTCTGGATTTCTTGGGTATCAGTAGTGATAACTCCATGTTCATTTCTAATTTTGTTAATTTGGGTTTTCTCTCTCTTGCTTGTGGTTAGTTTAGCCAGGGGTGTATCAATCTTATTGATTTTTTCAAAGAACCAGCTTTTTGACTGGTTGATTTTTTCTATCGTTTTCTTAGTCTCGATTTCAGATATTTCTCCCCTTATTTTGCTAATCTCCTCTCTTCTACTACTTTTGGGATCAGATTTCTCTAGTTTCTCTAAAGCTTTAAGCTGCATTGTTAAGTTGTTTATTTCTTCTGTTTCCATTTCTTTGATGTAGGCATTAAGAGCTATGAACTTACCTCTTACAACAGCTTTCATTGTGTCCCAGAGATTTTGGTAAGTTGTATTTTCGTTATCATTCACTTTCAGGAAATCTTGAATTTCCTTTTTAATTTCTTCCTGAAGCCAGTTCTCATTCAGCATCATAGTGTTAAGTTTCCAGGAGTTAGTGTATTTTCTCTTGTTTGATGTGTTGTGGATGTCCGGCTTTAGGCCATGATGGTCTGATAGGGCACAGGTTAGAATTTCAACTTTCTTGTATATGTGTAGATTCGTTTTGTGGCCCAATATGTGATCTATTTTGGAGAAAGTTCCGTGTGCTGCTGAGAAAAATGTGTATTCTTTGGTGCGTGGGTGAAAAGTTCGATAGAGATCTGTAAGGTCCATTTCTTTCAGGGTTTGATTAAGTTCCAAAGTGTCTCTGTTAAGCTTTTGACCTGTTGATCTATCCCATGTTAAGAGGGCAGTGTTGAAGTCCCCAAGAATTATCGTTTTGGGATTGATTTCTTGCTTTAGACGCTGTAGGGTTTTCTTAATGAATGTGGAGGGGCCCGTATTGGGTGCATATATGTTCAGTATTGTGAAGTCTTCCTGGTGAATTGTACCTGTGACTAAAATGTAGTATCCATCCGTGTCTCTTATAATTCTCTTCTGTTTGAAATCCACTTTGTCTGATAGCATAATGGCTACCCCTGCCTGTTTTCTGCTTCCATTTGCTTGTAGAATTGTTGACCAGCCTTTTATTTTTAGAGCGTGCCTATCTTTTGTGGTGAGATGGGTTTCCTGCAGGCAGCAGATTGATGGATTGTGAGTTTTAATCCATGTTTGTAATCTGTGTCTCTTGATCGGTGAATTAATTCCATTAACATTTAGTGTTATAATGGAGAAACTATTGGTAATTCCAGACATTTATTATGTTTAGTAGCTTTTATAAGTATATTGCTTCGTTTTTAATGATGTTATACTTGCCTTCTGTTCTCCTGGATATGCCTGTTTTTTTCTTCACGCTTGAGTATCATTTCTAGCATTTTTTGAAGGCCTGGTTTGGTGGCCATGTATCCCTTAAAGTTGTCTTGGTGCTGGAAAATTTTTCTTTCTCCCTCGATCATGACTGATAGTTTTGCAGGGTAAATCAGCCTGGGTTGACATTTTTGCTCATTCAATACTTGAAGTATGTCTCTCCAAGCCCTTCTTGCTTTTACTGTCTCGACTGAGAAGTCATTTGTTATTTTAATAGGTTTACCTTTAAAAGTGACTTGTTTTTTCTCCCTTGAAGCTCTCAGCACCAGTTCTTTATCTTGAATGTGGAGTGTTTTAACTATTATTTGCCGTGGCGTGCTTCTATTTTGGTCGTATCTGTTTGGGGTGTGGAATGCCTCTTGTATATGGATGGGCCTCTCTTTTTTTAGATGAGGAAAGTTTTCCTTGATGATCATTTGAAAAATTTCCTCAGGGGTGGTATTTTGAGATTCTTGCTCTGGTATTCCATGAATACGCATGTTAGGCTTTTTCAGGGTGTCCCATATCTCTTGGATATTTCTCTCAAGTATCTTTTTGACTTTAACATCCTCTTCCATTGAGCTGGTTAGTACTCCCACTTTATCTTCAAGGTCTGAAATTCTGTTTTCTGCTTCCTTAGTTCTGTTGATAAGACTCTCTGTGGCGTTCTGGGTTGAAGATAACTTGTCTTTTAGCTCAGTTTTAAACTCTGCTTGAGTTTGTTTTAACTGCTCTATGCCACTTTTTGTTTCTTGCACTGTTTTTCTCAACTCCTCCAGATGTCTGTTGTGTTCCCCTTCAAAGCGATTGATTTGATTATGTAATTTCTCCCTGATTTCCTCTTTCATAGTATTGAACATGGTAATGATCATATTTTGAAAGTCTTTATCCTGGGTGGGGCTTTCTTGGCCTTTTTCCGTGGGTTTGTTCTTGTTGGAGTCTAACATGATGGGATTAATTTCTTCAGTGGGAAATTTGTTTACTTGATTGTTGCTTCTCATGGATTTGCACTTTGACTTTGGCATTGTCATTTTAACTCTTAAGATCTCTCAATTTCACTAAACTGAATTATTTGGCCTGGGGTCCTGGTGGGCGGGGTGGGCGGAGACTTACCTAGGTCGTGGGGTGAGGCCCGGCTGGACAGCGAGCGTGTCCGGACTGGTGGAGCGGGGTGGGGTGCAAATGGGGGGATGGGGGCGACGGCGTGGAGCTATTTAACCCGAGGGCAGCTGGGGCGGGGCCCGGGCGCGCATGTTATATTTCTTAAGTTTCTAGGTAGTCTATGGGGGCTTGATAGAGATTTTTAATGAATCTGTAGATTACTTTGGGTGGTCTTAATGTTGAGAATATTAATTCTTCCAATTGATTAACATAAATCACTTTTTGATTTATTTTTGTCTTTTTCAACCACTTTCATCAGTGCTTTAACATTCTCAGTATACAGATCTTTCATTTATTTGGTTAAATTTATTCCTATATATTTTATGTTATAAAACTTATAAGTAAACTTATAAGTAAATAGATTTAAAAAACTGTTTTCTTAACTGATACTTTGGAGAATTCATTGTTAGCATTTAGAAACATAATTTATTTTGTTTGCTAATATCTATTAGTTCAAATCAATTATTGGTGAAGTTATTAGTTAGCTCAATATATAAAATCATGTCATCTATAATGCTTTTCTTTTCTGTTGATATTCCTTTTATTTCTTTTCCTTGTCTAATTGTCCTGGTTAGGACTTCTACTACCACACTGAACAGATGTGGACAGAATGGACATTAAGTGACCCTGAACCTTACAGGAAAAGCTTTTGATTTTCAGCATTGAGTGTGATATTAGTTTCTGACTTTTTGAATAGCTTTTAATAGTATTGACATGAATTTCTTCAGTGATTATTGTGGTAAGTAATTTTATCATGAAAAGGTGTTAGGTTTTGTTAAAAGTTTTTTTCTAAGTCAATTGCTGCAAATGATCATGGTTCTTATATCTTTAATTCAGCTAATGTGAAATATATGAGTGAGTCATGTCTGTTGAACCATTCTTGCATCCCATGATCCCAGTATATTATTTTGTCATTGTGCTGGTTACTACTATAGAAAGATTTTTTTCATATCCATCAGCAATAGTGTCTTATAGGTTTCTCATCTTTGGGTGGATGTTTATTGCATTTTGATATCAAGGTGATGGTAGCCTTATCAAACTAATTTACAAGTATTCTTCCTTTTACTCTGCTTGGAAAAGTTAATGAATTTATGTCAATTCTTGCTTGAATGTTTGTCATATTTCATCTATAAAGCCATCTAGTCTTGAACCTTTTTCTTGGGGAGATTTTGGATTATCAATCAATCTTCAAATTGTCTATTTCCTTCCTGAATCTGTGGAAACTATTTATTTGAGATCTTATTTTTTTAAGATAGGCATTTACCACTATAACCTTTCTTTATAGTGCTTTTCCTGCAACCCATAAACTTTAGTCTGTTGAATTTATTTTACCTAAAGATTCTTTCTTTTTAATTATTTTGATTGAAATGATATATGCACATATTTATAATATGCAATATGATATTTTGTTTCACATATATTTTGGGTAGTGATCAACTCAATGTATCAAAATATTCATTTTGTCAAATTTTTGTATCTTTATGGTGAGTAAAATCAAATTATTCAAATTATGTTTTAGATATTGTTCTGTATCACTATGAATTATGTTTACTTTGATGTACCATCTAAACCTACACTCATTCTTCCTATCTACTATACATCATCATGAGTCAACTTCTTTGCAACCCCTCCCTTCCTTCTTTCTCCAATCTCTGATAACTGCTACTCTGCTCTCAACTTCTATGACATTAGCATTTTATCATGCTACATAAATGAGGTCATGTAGTGTTTCATTTTACTGCATCTGACTTTTCTCATGTAACACAAGAGTCCTAAAGTCTCAACACTTTATGGTGCTACATAAATGAGGTCACACGGTGTTTTATTTTAATGCATTTGATTTTTCTCATGTAACACAAAATCCTAAAGTCCATTTGCATTATTCAAAATTACAGAATATAATTCTTTTAATAGCTCAAGATTATTCCATGGCAAAACCATACCATATTTTCTTCAGCTACATTAAGAGAGTTAAGCACAAAAACCCTCTGATCATTTCAATAGCTACTCAAAAAAGTATTTTACGAAACATAATATTAGCTTGTGATAAAAAAAAAAACCTTTGGAAAATTATAAAAGCAATACTCCTAAAGACAGTAAAAGCCATATGTGACAAACCTGCTGCGAGCATCATATTTACAAAAGGAAAATGAATGCTTTTTCTTCAACACCGAGAACAAGACAAGAATATACCCTTCTGAGAGTGAGTATGGGCGCGGGGTCTCAGCTTTGGAATCCGGGGCCATCCATCCTCGGGGGTGACCCGGGGCACTGTGCTCCGAGGCGATGGCGCCCGCGCCGCACCGCAGGCGTCCGGAGCAGGGAAGGGACAGTGGCCGGGCTCGGGGGACCCGGACCCGCAGGGGTTTGCGGGTCGGGCAGGGGCGTCTGAGAGGTAGGGTGGTCCTCCCAGCCCTAACTCAGAGTTAGTGCTGCGTGCTCAGCCGCCTTGTCGCCTGCGTCTAGATGGCTCCCTCAAAGAAGGGCGGCAAGAAGAAGGGGCGTTCTGCCATCAACGAGGTGGTGACCCGAGAGTACACCATCAACATTCACAATCGCACGCATGGAGTAGGTTTCAAGAAGCGTGCCCCACGGGCACTCAAAGAAATCTGGAAATTTGCTATGAAGGAGATGAGAACTCCAGATGTGCTCATTGACACCAGGCTCAACAAAGCTGTCTGGGCCAAAGGAATAAGGAATGTTCCATACCGCATCTGCGTGCGCTTGTCCAGAAAATGCAATGAAGACGAAGATTCGCCAAATAAGCTCTACACTTTGGTAACCTACGTCCCTGTGACCACGTTCAAAAATCTACAGACAGTCACCGTGGATGAGAACTGGACAAACAAACAAACAGAAAAACTGGACAAACAAACAAACAAACAAAAAAGAATATACCCTTCTGCCACTGATGCTATTCAACAACTTGGGGGAAGTTCTTCCCAAAGCAACCAGACTAGAGACAGAAAATATCATGTATCTGAATTGGAAAAAAGGAAGTCAAGCAGTTCTTATTTGGGAATGACATGATCTTATATGTAGAAAAGAGCAAAAACTTAACCAAAAAAAATAGCTAGAATTGATAAATAAACTTGCATGATTCAAAATTAATCCACAAAAACTAATTTTTATGCATTAATGGAAAGTTATCAAAAAAATGAGAATACCCTAACCCTCCACTCCGCCGCCCGGGACGCGCGCGCGGTCCAGACGGGCCTCACCACACAGCGAACCAGGTAAGCTCAGTCCCCGCCCGCCCCCAGAGCTCCAGGCCACCCGGTGGACCCAGACTCCTCCCGCCATCCAGCCAGAGCCGCGCGCAGGGCCTAGGAGGAGGAGAGGGCACCCCCTCTGCGCCCGGCCCCGCCCTCGGGTGGTCCGGGTTTAAATAGCGCCCCGCCAACGCCCCATCCCCCCTTCCCCTCCACTCCGCTGCCCGGGACACGCGCGCAGTACAGCCAGGCCTCACCGCGCCGGGACCCAGGTAAGCTCGGTCCCTGCCTGCCCCCAGAGCCCAAGGCCAAATAATTCAGTTTAGTGAAAAACACACAGAAATTAAAAGATCTTAAGAGTTAAAACGACAATGCCAAAGTCTAAGTGCAAATCCATGAGAAACAACACTCAAGTAAACAAATCTCCCACTGAAGGAATTACTCCCATGTTAGACTCCAACCAGAACAAACCCATGGAAAATGGCCAAGAAAGCCTGACCCAGGACAACGACCTTCAAAATATGATCATTACCATGTTCAATACTATGAAAGAGGAAATCAGGGAGGAATTAAATAATCGAATCAATCGCTTTGAGGAGGAACACAACAGACACATGGAGGAGTTGAGAAAAACAGTGCAAGAATCAAAAACTGGAATAGAGCAGTTAAAGCAGACTCAAGCAGAGTTTAAAACTGAGCTACAAGACAAGTTATCTTCAACCCAGAACTCCACAGAGAGTCTTATCAGCAGAACTAACAAAGCAGAAAACAGAATTTCAGATCTTGAAGATAAAGTGGGAGTATTAACCAGCTCAGTGGAAGAGGTTGTTAAAGCCAAAAAGATGCTTGAGAGAAATATCCAGGAGATATGGGACACCCTGAAGAAGCCTAACATGTGTATTCATGGAATACCAGAGCAAGAATCTCAAAATACCACCCCTGAGGAAATTTTTCAAATGATCATCAAGGAAAACTTTCCTCATCTAAAAAAAGACAGGCCCATCCATATACAAGAGGCATTCTGCACCCCAAACAGATACAACCAAAACAGAAGCTCGCCACGGCAAATAATAGTCAAAACACACCACATTCAAGATAAAGAACTGGTGCTGAGAGCTTCAAGGGAGAAAAAACAAGTCACTTTTAAAGGTAAACCTATTAAAATAACAAATGACTTCTCAATGGAAACAGTAAAAGCAAAAAGAGCTTGGAGAGACATATTTCAAGTATTGAATGAGCAAAAATGTCAACCTAGGCTGATTTACCCTGCAAAACTATCAGTCATGTTCGAGGGAGAAAGAAAAATCTTCCAGCACAAAGACAACTTGAAGGGATACATGTCCACCAAACCAGGCCTTCAAAAAATGATACTCAAGCTTGAAGAAAAAAACAGGCATATCCAGGAGAGCAGAAGGCAAGTATAACACCATTAAAAGCGAAGCAATATACTCATAAAAACTACTAAACATAATGAATGTCTGGAATCAAAAATAGTTTCACCATTATAACACTAAATGTTCATGGAATTAACTCACCGATCAAGAGACACAGATTACAAACTTGGATTAAAAATCACAATCCATCAATCTGCTGCCTGCAGGAAACTCATCTCACAACAAAAGATAGGCACGCTCTAAAAATAAAAGGCTGGTCAACAATTCTACAAGGTAATGGAAGCAGAAAACAGGCAGGAGTAGCCATTATGATATCAGACAAAGTGGACGTCAAACGAAAGAAAATTATAAGAGACACGGATGGATACTACATTTTAGTCACAGGTACAATTCACCAGGAAGACTTCACAATACTGAACATATATGCACCAATACGGGCCCCTCCACATTCATTAAGAAAACCCTACAGTGCCTAAAGCAAGAAATCAACCCCCAAACGATAATTCTTGGGGACTTCAACACCGCCCTCTCAACATGGGATAGATAGATCAACAGGTCAAAAGCTTAATAGAGACACTTTGGAACTTAATCAAACCCTAAAAGAAATGGACCCTACAGATCTCTATCGAACTTTTCACCCATGCACCAAAGAATACACATTTTTCTCAACAGCACTCGGGACTTTCTCCAAAATAGATCACATACTGGGCCACAAAATGAATCTACACATGTACAAAAAAGTTGAAATTCTAACCTGTCCTCTGTCAGACCACCATGGCCTAAAGCTGGACATCCACAATACAACAAACAAGAGAAAATACACTAACTCCTGGAAACTTACAATATGATGCTGAATGAGAACTGGATTCAGGAAGAAATTAAAAAGGAAATTCAAGATTTCCTGAAAGTGAATGATAACGAAAATACAACTTACCAAAATCTCTGGGACACAATGAAAGCTGTTCTAAGAGGTAAGTTCATAGCTCTTAATGCCTACATCAAAAAAATGGAAACAGAAGAAATAAACAACTTAACAATGCAGCTTAAAGCTTTAGAGAAACTAGAGAAATCTGATCCCAAAAGTAGTAGAAGAGAGGAGATTAGCAAAATAAGGGGAGAAATATCCAACATCGAGATTAGGAAAATGATACAGAAAATCAACCAGTCAAAAAGCTGGTTCTTTGAAAAAATCAATAAGATTGATACACCCCTAGCTAAATTAACCAAAAACAGGAGAGAGAAAACCCAAATTAACAAAATCAGAAGTGAACATGGAGTTATCACTACTGATACCCAAGAAATCCAGAGAATTATAACATCATATTTCAAAAACTTATACTCTGTGAAGTTTGACAACACAAAAGAGATGGATGAATTTCTAAGTAAACACAACTTACCTAAATTGAATCAGGAAGTTGTGAATTATTTAAATAGTCCTATAACATATAAGGAAATTGAGGAAGTAATCTCGAATCTTCCTACCAAAAAATGTCCTGTACCAGATGGATTCAGTACAGAGTTCTACCAGACATTTAAGGAGTTAATAACACCAATACTCCTTAAACTGTTCCATCAAATAGGAAAGGAAGGAACACTACCAAATTCCTTCTATGAAGCTAATATTGTCTTAATCCCAAAACCTAATAAAGATTCACTTAAAAAAAAGAACTATAGGCCGATCTCTCTGATGAACACAGACGCAAAGATTCTCAACAAAGTCTTAGCAAATCGGATTCAAAAACATATTGAAAAGATCATTCACGGGGACCAAGTAGGCTTCATCCCCGGCACACAAGGTTGGTTCAACATACGCAACTCAATAAATGTAATTCATCATGTAAACCAGTCCAAAGTCCAAGACCACATGATTACTCTCGATAGATGCAGAAAAAGCTTTTGTACAAGATCCAACAGCCTTTTATGATCAAAACGCTGGAGATAGTAGGAATGGAAGGAACCTTTATCAATATAATAAAAGCTGTATACAACAAGCCCACAGCAAGGATTATGCTCAATGGGGAACAATTGGAAGCATTCCCACTTCGATCAGGAACTAGACAAGGCTGTCCACTCTCACCACTTCTATTCAATATTGTACTTGAAGTCTTAGCTGAAGCCATAAGACAAGAAAGGGACATAAGAGGGATTCAAATCAGCAAGGAAGAAGTCAAGCTATCCTTATTTGCAGATGACATGATCGTATACCTGAGTGATCCCAAAAACTCCACCGGGAAGCTTCTGGAACTAATTGAGAAGTTCAGCAGGGTGGCAGGATACAAAATAAATGTGCAAAAATCAGAGGCCTTCCTATATGCCCAAAATGAAAGAAGTGAAAAAGCCTTGAGAGAAACAATCCCATTTACTGTAGCCCCTAACAAAATGAAATACCTTGGTATAAACCTAACCAAGGAGGTAAAAGACTTTTACAATGAAAACTTTAAAACCCTGAAGAAAGAAATTGAAGAAGACACCAGAAGGTGGAAAGACCTCCCTTGTTCCTGGATTGGCAGAATCAACATTATAAAAATGACCATCCTACCAAAGGCAATATACAGATTCAATGCTATACCAATCAAAATCCCAAAGCAATTCTTCAAAGAAGTTGACCAAACCATCTCAAAGTTCATATGGAGGCACAAAAGACCCAGGATAGCAAAGACAATCCTGAGTAACAAAAACACTGCTGGAGGTATTACCATACCAAACCTTAGTCTATATTACAAATCCATAGTTATAAAGACAGCCTGGTACTGGCTCCAAAATAGACACACAGATCAATGGATAAGGATTGAAGACCCAGATATAAGCTCACAAAATTACAGCCATTTGGTCTTTGACAAAGGGGCCCAAAGAATCCAATGGAAAAAGAACAGCATCTTCAACAAATGGTGCTGGCAAAACTGGATCTCCACATGCAGAAGATTAAAGCTGGACCCGTACTTGTCACCATGTACAAGACTTAATTCCAAATGGATCAAGGACCTTGATATCAGGCCAGAGACTATAAAAACCATAGTTGAAAGGATAGGGAACTCCCTTGAGCTGATTGGGCTAGGCCAACAGTTCCTAAACAGACATCCAATGGCACAGTCACTGCTAACAACTCTCAACAGTTGGGATCTTGTGAAATTAAAGAGCTTCTGTTCAGATAAAGAGATTTTAACTGGAGCACAAAGGCAACCCACAGAATGGGAGAAAATCTTCACTAACCACATATCTGATAGAGCTCTACTGTCCAGAGTGCACAAAGAACTTAGAAAACTAAACACCAAGGAAACCAATGGCCCAATTAAAAATGGGCCCTGGAACTTCAAAGAAACTTTACCAGGGATGAAATTAAAATGTCCAACAAATATCTTAAAAAATGCTCCACTTCCTTAGCCATCAGGGAAATGCAAATCAAAACTTCCCTGAGATATCATCTCACCCCGGTCAGGATGGCAAAAATCCACAATACAAACAACAAATGCTGGAGAGGAGAGGGGAACTCTCCTACAATGCTGGTGGGAATGCAGGCTCATACAGCCACTCTGGAGAGCTGTCTGGAGATTCTTAAAGAAATTAAAGATTGAAATGCCATATGACCCTGCTATCCCACTTTTGGGAATAACCCCCCATACAGCAGAAGTTCACCTCGATAGCACAAGCACGACCATGTTCATAAGCAGCACTATTTACAATAGCAAAGTCATGGAATCACCCCAAATGTCCAACAGTTGACGAGTGGATAAGGAAACAGTGGTACATCTATACAATGGAGTACTACTCAGCCATCAAAAATGATGAATTACTGGAATTTGCCGGGAAATGGATGTCATTAGAAACAATTATATTAAGTGAAGTATCCCAGATCCAGAAAATTAAGCGCCGTATGTACTCCCTAATAGGTGGCTCCTAGTACCAAACCCACCCAGCCCACCTAGAGACAGTAATTGCAAGGATTATGAACAGGAGGGATGGGGTAGGAGGGCCACACCAGAAACAAGGAGAGAGGGGACCATGTTACAGCAGAGAAAATAGGCCTCCACCAAGGATCCAAATAAGTAATGAGACATATGATTAAGTTCACAGACTTTTGTTCCTGATCATTTACTACTGAGGGGGTATGATCTCACCAGAAGAGGAGGGCATATAGTGTGGCAGATAAAAAGTAACCATTGTGCAAATTGGTGATAGACCCCTCCCTCACTGTGGTTTCCCACTTTTATTACATCTACCTTTGAATGTGCTTTTATCACAAGACTCTAGTTTAACAGCTTTTTGTCTCTGACCAGGGGTAACATACAATGCCTACCAGGATGAAGTGAAGGGCATTGCAGGAGCAGCAAAACTGAAAAAGAAAACCAACAAACCACAATCCAGAACTTCAGAGACTCTATATCAACCACCTAGAACTAGGCTAGCTTAATCTCTCCCCATCCTGAAGCTCAGGGAAATTTGCGGAAGAGGGGGCGATAAGAGTGTAAGAGCAAAAAGATGGGAGGAGCAATGATATGTAAGTTACTCCATACAAGTTAGGGCTGAAGCAATCATAATTGGACTTTACATGCCCTGTGCATTGTCCAACACACTATTGACCCCACAAAGTCTAGCATCTGCTAAAGGCACCAAGATCTTTGGAGGCAAGGGATTGGCAGCCGCAGCAGTGTTCCTATACCTAAGGGGAACACGGGAAAGAGTTCAGGGAAAGGCCACTGGGTCCCTGTACGTCATCGGAGAGGAGGGCCCAGAGGAAAATCAGGCATGCACAAGAAAGGACTCTCTGGGAATTGGGGGGTGGGAGTTACTGGGGGATGGGAAGGGAGGGGGTGGGAAGGAGGAACAGGGGGTATGGGGGGAGGAGGAGGGAGGGAGGGAACTGGTGTACCTATTAAGTTTGTATGAGCTGAAATAATAATAAAACATGTATTAATATAAAAAAATGAGAATAATCCCACTTACCGTAGCTGTCAAAAAATAGAATAATTTAAGCTAAATAGGTGAAAGTTTGCTACATGAAAACTGCTATATTCTGACAAAGAAATTAGAGGATACGAATATAAAGAAAAACCTCTTATGTTCATGAATTGGAAGACATAATGTTGTTAAAACAGCCACACTACACAACACAAATCATAAAAACAATGTAGTATCCATCAAATTTTCAAACCAGAGTGCTTAGTATGTAGCTCAGTGAGCAAGTGCTTGCCCAGCCTTCACAAGGCCTTGGCTTTGTACCACCACTAAAAAAATGAAACTGAAATGAAATAAAATAAAATTCCAATACCATTCTTTACAGGCAAGAATTCATAATATTGATTTTTTATGGAGTCACAAAAGGCTTGAACAAAAAAGAAGGCTTGAATTTTGAACATAAAGAATGAAACTAGAAGCTTAGAATTTGATTCAAAATATCCTGGAAAGTTAGAGTGATCAAAATGACATAATACTGGTCAAAAATATATAGACATATAGACAAATGAAATAGAGCCAGGTATTCAGAAGTCCACACACACATGTCCAAATCATTTTTGACAAAGAGCAACTGGGAAAACATAGTATCTGCATAGAAATAGGATGAAACCATATCATTGTTTTTTGCCAATCTCAAATATTGTTCAAAATGTAATATAAGATTAAAAAGTATAAAACTATTAGAAGAAACCATAGGGAAAATATATATGAATATTAGCCAAGGAAGAGATTTCTTTCTATGTAATCACAAATGCATAACAGAACTGAAAATTGGTAAATGGGATCACATCAAATAAGAATTTTGAACAATCAATGGATTGTCATCTCTTTTCTCCTCACTAAGCTGCTTAAACAGAGCCATCCTTTCCCAGGACCCAGCACTAACCAAGTCATTGAGGACAGTTTTCCTTCTCCCTAGACCATCCAAGAGCCACCCATCTTCCTCAGAACCCAGTACCACCAGGTCATAGCCAATCTTCTCTCCTCCCTAGACTGCACATAACCCTGCCTGCCAGTCAACAGGACCCCATGCTGATGTGCTTGTGGATTTCTAGAGAATCCCAACCCTTGCAACTGGACCCTGGCAAAAGGATGGTTCTTCTCAGCTCTGACCCTTCAAGACACCATTACATTCCAACCTTTGGACTCTCTTCAGCTACACATGAGGCCTCAATAAGAGAACGTTCCCTCCAACTCCACCCTGTAGGATTCTTCTAAACTACCCAACCCACCAACCCACCCAAAGACTCTTCGACTGTTCATACAGCCCTTGTGAGAAACCTGTTCCTTTCAAATATGCCCCTTGGGAGTTCACTTTAAACTGTCCAGCCTTCTGTCTCACTTCAGCACTCTGGCAAAAAAACTAAAATCTAATAGCAAAAGATATAGTTTAACTCCAGATGCCTAGATCCCATCTCAAAAACAAAAGCAAAAAAAAAAAAGACAATATGTTCCCCCACCATGAGATCAATCACCAGTCCCACAGTAACTGTTCCCCAGGAAAGCAACTTAGCTGAAATTCAAGACACTGAATTGAAAATAGTAATTATAAACATGTTCAAAAAGAATATGAATAAACATCTAAATGAAATTAAAGAGGACAGAAAGGAATTCCTAAGTGAATTCCAAGAAAATATAAGTCACTGAATGAGCTAAGCAGCGCAATTCCAAATATAAGAATTGAATTCAATAAAGAAATGCTAAAGAAAAGCCAAATTGAAATGAAACAGGAAATGAAAAACTCAATATGTCTAATTAAAAAAAAAAAAAAACTCTAAGGGGGGAGAGTTAAGATTCTGCCTCCCAAGCAGAAGGACCTGAGTTCAGGTCACTAATTCTGCATTAAAATGCTGGGCAGAAATGGTGACAGCCTGCACTTCCAACTCAAGAAAGTAGAGTCTGGAAAATTCCAGAGAGAAGCAAAAAGAACATAGAAGAAATCCAGGATGATTCCCAAAGTCACACTTGGACCTCCACAGACACACATAGTGCCCTCTGATACATGTATGTACACACACACACACACACACACACACACACACACACACACTGATTAATTTAATTTAATTTAATTTAGAAAAAGACTGTGGAAGCCTCATTAACAGAGTAGATCATGTACAAGACAGAATAATAGAGCTTGAAGACAAAATAGAAAAATTGGATGTCAATGGATTAAATAATAAATGCAAAGAAACTGATAAATGGAATATACAGTATTTGAGAATACCATGAAAAGGAAAAATCTATAAATTATGTGACTAGATGGAAAAAAATTCCACATCAAAGGTATAGAACACATCTTCAATAAAATCATAGAAAAATTACAAAATATAGGAAAAGAGATATCCATTTATAAATACCAAATAAATAAAACCAAGATGAAACATTCTGTGATATAGATAAAATGTTAAATATGAAGAACAAAGAAAGGGCAATAATAACTGCAGGAGAAAAGGCCCAAGTCACATATAAAGAACAGACTATCAGAATAACAGTTGGTTTTTCAGTGAAAAGTTTAAAAGCCAAAGGATCTTGAGGAATATGCTTCAAATTCTGAAAAAAAAAATAGATACCTACCTAGAAAAACTATCCATCATAACTGAGAGAAAAAGAAAAGAGCTCCATGAAAAGACACAATAAGGGAATCTATGACAACCAGACCAACCCTATAAAAAGAAAACTATTGGAAAGAAAACTTCAGAAAGAGAAAAAGGATAAGACATCCAAGAGACTATTGGGGTGGGGGGAAATGATGTTAGGATAGTAGTTGTGCAAAATGTAACCAAGGGAAAAAATAATATCAAAATAAAAGCAATCAACACACATCTTTCAATAATAACTCAAAACATTAATGGCCTCAATACCTCCAATCAAAATACAAAGGACCCCTGAGATACAATGAATGCAATTCTAAGAAGGAAATATGGAACCTCAAGTGCTTCCACTCAAAATGAGAAGGAATTCAAATAAATTACTTAATAATGTAATCAAGAGCTTGTGAAAAGAGCAAACCAAACCCAAAAGCTGTAAGCTGGGAAAAAATAATAAAGACAAGAACAGAAAGTAATGAAATATAACAAAAATGCAAGCAATCAGTGGTGTCAAAGAGTAGATTCTTTGAAATGATAAACAAGATTGACAAATCCTTAGCCAGATTAACTAAAAGTATGAGAGAGAAGACACCAATTAATAAAATTAGAAATAACTAAAGTGACATCACAACAGATGCCAAAGAAATTCAGAAATTCATAAGAGCATAATTTAAAAACCATTAAACTGGAAAAGCTAAAACAAATGGATGCATTCAGAAGCACGTCTCGTCTACCAAAGATAAATCAATGTAAGACCAGTAATTTAAATATGCTTGCTAATAAGCGAGTGACTGAAGCATTAAAAAAAAAATTCCCTTTCCCTACCCGCCGGGGACGCACATAGTCCAACCAGGACTCACTGCGACCTAGGTTAGCTCCCCACCCCCAACGCCTCCATTCCCCCAACTCAACCCCAAACCCCAAGCCAAATAATTCAGTAAAAAACGCACAGAAATTGAAAGAAGGTCTTAAGAGTTAAAACGACAATGCCTAAGTCAAAGTGCAAATCCATGAGAAAAAACACCCAAGAAAACAAATCTCCCACTGAAGGAATTAATCCCATAATAATAGATTCCAACCAGAACAAACCCATGGAAAACAGCCAAGAAAGCCTGACCCAGGATAATGACTTTCAAAATATGATCATTACCATGTTCAATACTATGAAAAAGGAAATCCAGGAGGAATTAAATAACTGCATCAATCGCTTTGAAGAGGAACACAACAGACACTTGGAGGAGTTGAGAAAAAACAGTACAAGAAACAAAAACAGACATAGAGCAGTTAAAACAGACTCAAGCAGAGTTTAAACTGAACTAAAAGATGAGTTATCTTCAACCCAGAATTCCATAGAGAGTCTTATCAGCAGAACTAATGAAGCAGAAAATAGAATTTCAGACCTTGATGACAAACTGGGAGTATTAACCAGCTCAATGGAAGAGGTTGCTAAAGCCAAAAAGATACTCGAGAGAAATACTCAAGAGTTATGGGACACCCTGAAGAAGCGGAACATGCATATTCATGGAATATCAGAAAAAGAATCCCAAAATACCACACCTGAGGAAATTTTTCAAACTATCAACAAGGAAAAATTTCCTCATCTAAAAAAGAGAGGTCCATCCATATATGAGAAGCATTCAGCACCCCAAACAGATATGACCAAAATAGAAACTCACCATAGCAAATAATAGTTAAAACACTCCACACTCAAGATAAAGAAATGGTGCTGAGAACTTCAAGGAAAAAAAACAAGTCACTTTTAAAGGTAAACCTATTAAAATAACAAATTACTTCTCAATAGTAACAGTAAAAGCAAGAAGAGCTTGGAGAGACATACTTCAAGTATTGAATGAGCAAAAATGTCAACCCAGGCTGATATACTCCGCAAAACTATCCGTTATGATCCAGGGAGAAAGAAAAATTTTCCAGCACAAAGACAACTTGAAGGGATACATGTCCACCAAACCAGGCCTTCAAAAAATGCTAGAAATGATACTCAAGCTTCAAAAAAAAAAAAAAAAAAAAAAAAAACAGGCATATCCAGATGAACAGAAGGGAAGTACAATATTACCAAAACCTAAAAGTGAAACAATACACTTACAAAAGCCACTACACAAAATAAATGTTTGGAATTAAAAAGTTTCTCCATTATAACATTAAATGTTAATGGAATTAACTCACCCATGAAGAGACACAGATTACAAACTTGGATTAAAAACCACAACCCATCAATCTGCTGCCTGAAGAAAACCCATCTCACCACAAACGATAGGCACATCCTAAAAATAAAAGGCTGGTCAACAATTCTGCAAGCTAATGGAATCAGGAAACAGGCAGGGGTAGCCATTATGCTATCGGACAAAGTAGACTTCAAACCAAAAAAAAAAAAAAATCATAAGAGACACAGATGGAGCTGCCCAAGGTGAGTGAGAGAGAGAGCCCAGCCCTGCCCTACCACACCGGAGACACACGCATCCCGGCGGAGCAGCCAGGCGGACTCCGGCTTGGCCTGCACCATGGCCCGAACGACCCCAGTCCCCCTACGCGCCGCGCGCACCGCCCCACCCCGCCCCCGCCAGCTGCCCAAAGTTGCAGGTGAAGAATTCTGCCATCAACATCAGACCCTCTGCCTCTCTGGCCCACCGGGGACCTACGCACGTGGTCCACGGAAGACACACTGCTACTCAGAATTCAATAGAGCCCAAAGGAAACTCAAGCAAAATTCTAAGGAACAAAGGGAACACAGGCCATACATCTGGACTCCACTACAATCATTATAGCGAGTTTCTTCTCATCCAGCCCAAAGATAAGTAAACTTTTTCTTTTCACCTTACTGATCCTTTAAAGTATCAATGCTGAAGATCAACTTTCTCATACAGCCATCCCACAACATACAACTCCAGGGAGTACACCACTCACCCCCACATTTCACCAAGATACTAAATCGTAAAAGTGCACTACCAAACTAATATTCACCCCCTGGTAACATAACCTGACTTAACTGACATACTAATGGCCTAGTAGCCTCATCTAGGATATAACGTTAACAATACACAAACATACCCAAGCCAAGGCAAGCACTAGTAATAACTGGCAAGTGTAACAATACCAACTAGGTGGATTCAATGAAAAACACACAGAAACTAAAAAACAAAACAACAATGTACAAGTCAAAGTGCAGATCCACGAGAAACAAAACCCAAGAAGACCAGCGCTGGAGAGGTGCTTAAGGGGTTAAGCCTCCACCTTGCAGGCGGAAGGTCCTGAGTTCGGATCTCAGATCCCACCTATAGACACCAGAGGGAAGCAGGGGTGGTCTGCGCTTCTAGTCCTGGTAGGGCGGAGCCTGTGAATCCCGGGGCAGAAGGAGGTGGAGAAGTCCATGGTGGTTCGTGAATTCGTCCATGGTTCTACACATACACAGACACACACGCGCACACATACACACGCACATGCGCACAGTTGAGTAAATAATCATAAAAAAAAAAAAACCCAAGAAGACCAATCTCCTGCCGAAAGAATCAATCCCATAATGAGGGATTCTGACCAGAACAAATCCACAGAAAATAGCCATGAAAGCCAGACCCAACATAACGACTTTCAGAGTATGATCATTACCATGATTAATACTATGAAAGAGGAGATCCGAGAAGAGTTAAACAACTCTATCAACCACTTCGAACAGGAACACAACAGGCACTTGGAGGAGTTGAGAAAAACAGTTCAAGAAACAAAAATAGGTATAGAGCAATTAAAACAGTCTCAGGCAGAGTTAAAATTGAACAAGTTATCTTCAACCCAAAACTCAACAGAGAGTCTTATCAGCAGAACAAATGAGGCAGAAAATAGAATTTCAGATCTTGAAGACAAAGTGGGAGAATTAACCAGCTCAATGGAAGAGATTGTTAAAGCCAAAAAGATACTGGAGAGGAACATTCAAGAGATATGGGACACCCTGAAGAAGCCTAACATGCGCATTCATGGAATACCAGAACAAGAATCCCAAAACACCACACCGGAGGAAATATTTCAATTCATCATAAATGAAAACGTCCCACAACTAAAAATGAGAGGCCTATCCAAATACAAGAGGAATTTCGCACTCCAAACAGATATGACCAAAATAGAAAATCGCCACGGCAAATAATAGTCAAAACACTCCACATTCAAGACAAAGAAAAGGTGCTGAGAGCTTCAAGAGAAAAAAAGCAACTCACTTTTAAAGGTAAACTTATTAGAATAACAAATGACTACTCAATGGAAACAGTAAAAGCAAGAAGAGCTTGGAGAGACATACTTCAAGTATTAAATGAGCAAAAATGCCAACCCAGATTAATATACCCGGCAAAACTATCTGTCATGATTGAGGGAGAAAGAAAAGTTTTCCAGCACAAAGACAACTTGAAGGGATACATGTCTACCAAACCAGGCCTTCAAAAAATCCTAGAAAAGATACTCAAGCTTGAAGAAAAGAACAAGCGTATCCAGGAGGACAGAAGGGAAGTATAATACCAGCAAAATATAAATATCAAACAACATGCTTACAAAGTCTACTAAACATAAAAAATGTCCAGAATTAAAAATAATTTCTCCATTATAACATTAAATGTTAATGGTATTAACAATTAGCAATTATGCTTTCAGACAAAGTGGACTTCAAACCAAAGAAAATCATAAGAGACACAGATGGATACTACATTTTACTCACAGGTACAATTCACCAGGAAGACTTCACAATACTAAACATTTATGCACCCAATACGGGCCCCTCCAGATTCATTAAGAAAACCCTACAGTGCCTAAAGCAAGAAATCAACCCCCAAACGATAATTCTTGGGGACTTCAACACCGCCCTCTCAACATGGGATAGATCAACAGGTCAAAAGCTTAACAGAGACACTTTGGAACTTAATCAAACCCTGAAAGAAATGGACCTTACAGATCTCTATCGAACTTTTCACCCACGCACCAAAGAATACACATTTTTCTCAGCAGCACACGGAACTTTCTCCAAAATAGATCACATATTGGGCCACAAAACGAATCTACACATATACAAAAAGTTGAAATTCTAACCTGTGCCCTATCAGACCACCACGGCCTAAAGCTGGACATCCACAACACATCAAACAAGAGAAAATACACTAACTCCTGGAAACTTAACACTATGATGCTGAATGAGAACTGGCTTCAGGAAGAAATTAAAATGGAAATTCAAGATTTCCTGAAAGTGAACGATAATGAAAATACAACTTACCAAAATCTCTGGGACACAATGAAAGCTGTTCTAAGAGGTAAGTTCATAGCTCTTAATGCCTACATCAAAAAAATGGAAACATCAGAAATAAATAACTTAACGATGCAGCTTAAGGATTTAGAGAAACTTGAGCAATCTGATCCCAAAAGTAGTAGAAGAGAGGAGATTAGCAAAATAAGGGGAGAAATATCTGAAATCGAGACTAAGAAAACGATAGAAAAAATGAACGAGTCAAAAAGTTGGTTCTTTGAAAAAATCAATAAGATTGATACACCCCTAGCAAAATTAACCAAAAACAAGAGAGAGAAAACCCAAATTAACAAAATTAGAAATGAACATGGAGTTATCACTACTGATACCCAAGAAATCCAGAGAATTATAACATCATATTTCAAAAACTTATACTCTGTGAAGTTTGACAACACACAAGAGATGGATGAATTTCTGAATAAACACAACTTACCTAAATTGAATCAGGAAGTTGTGAATTACTTAAATAGCCCTATAACACATAAGGAAATTGAAGAAGTAATCTCAAATCTTCCCACCAAAAAATGCCCTGGACCAGATGGATTCAGCACAGAGTTCTACCAGACATTTAAG
The DNA here is from genome assembly GCA_023101885.1 of Typhlomys cinereus. NCBI lineage: Eukaryota > Metazoa > Chordata > Mammalia > Rodentia > Platacanthomyidae > Typhlomys > Typhlomys cinereus. Next base: position 1,519,618 of record JALPQD010000225.1, on the reverse strand, counting down.
GAGTTAATAACACCAATATTCCTTAAATTGTTCCATCAAATAGCAAAGGAAGGAACACTACCAAATTCCTTCTATGAAGCTAATATCATCTTAATCCCAAAACGTAATAAACATTCACTTAAAAAAGAAAACTATAGGCTGATCTCTCTGATGAACACAGATGCAAAGATTCTCAACAAAGTCTTAGCAAATCGGATTCAAAAACATATCAAAAAGATCATTCACAGGGACCAAGTAGGCTTCATCCCCGGCACACAAGGTTGGTTCAACATACAAAAATCAATAAATGTAATTCATCATGTAAACCAGTCCAAAGACCAAGACCACATGATACTCTCGATAGATGCAGAAAAAGCCTTTGACGAGATCCGACAGCCTTTTATGATCAAAACACTAAAGACAGTAGGAATGGAAGGAACCTTTATCAATATAATAAAAGTTGTATACAACAAGCCCATAGCAAGGATTATGCTCAATGGGGAACAATTGGAAGCATTCCCACTTCGATCAGGAACTAGACAAGGCTGTCCACTCTCACCACTTCTATTCAATATTGTACTTGAAGTCTTAGCTGAAGCCATAAGACAAGAAAGGGACATAAAAGGGATTCAGATCGGCAAGGAAGAAGTCAAGCTATCCCTACTTGCAGATGACATGATCTGATACCTGAGGGATCCCAAAAACTCCACCAGGAAGCTCCTGGAACTAATTGAGAAGTTCAGCAGGGTGTCAGGATACAAAATAAATGTGCAAAAATCAGTGGTCTTCCTATATGCCCAGAATGAAAGAAGTGAAAAAGCCTTGAGAGAAACAATCCCATTTACTGTAGCCCCTAAAAAAATGAAATACCTTGGTATAAACCTAACCAAGGAGGTAAAAGACCTTTACAATGAAAACTTTAAAACCCTGAAGAAAGAAATTGAAGAAGACACCAGAAGGTGGAAAGACCTCCCATGTTCCTGGATTGGCAGAATCAACATTATAAAAATGACCATCCTACCAAAGGCAATATACAGATTCAATGCTATACCAATCAAAATCCCAAAGCAATTCTTCAAAGAAGTTGACCAAATAATCTCAAAATTCATATGGAGGCACAAAAGACCCAGGATAGCAAAGACAATCCTGAGTAACAAAAACACTGCTGGAGGTATTACCATACCAAACCTTAGTCCATATTACAAATCCATAGTTATAAAAACAGCCTGGTACTGGCTCCAAAATAGACACACAGATCAATAGATAAGGGTTGAAGACCCAGATATAAGCCCACAAAAATACAGCCATTTGATCTTTGACAAAGGGGCCCAAGGAATCCAATGGAAAAAGAACAGCATCTTCAACAAATGGTGCTGGCAAAACTGGATCTCCACATGCAGAAGATTAAAGCTGGACCCGTACTTGTCACCATGTACAAGATTTAATTCCAAATGGATCAAGGACCTTGATATCAGGCCAGAGACTATAAAAACCATAGTTGAAAGGATAGAGAACTCCCTTGAGCTGATTGGGCTAGGCCAACATTTGCTAAACAGACATCCAATGGCACAGTCACTGCTAACAACTCTCAACATTTGGGATCTTGTGAAATTAAAGAGCTTCTGTTCAGATAAAGAGATTTTAACTGGAGCACAAAGGCAACCCACAGAATGGGAGAAAATCTTCACTAACCACATATCTGATAGAGCTCTACTGTCCAGAGTGCACAAAGAACTTAGAAAACTAAACACCAAGGAAACCAATGGCCCAATTAAAAAATGGGCCCTGGAACTTAAAGAAATTTTACCAAAGATGAAATTAAAATGTCTAACAAATATCTTAAAAAATGCTCCACTTCTTTAGCCATCAGGGAATGCAAATCAAAACCTCCGTTGAGATATCATCTCACCCGGTCAGGATGGCAAAAATCCACAATACAAACACCAACAAATGCTGGAGAGGATGTGGAGAGAAGGGAACTCTCCTACATTGCTGGTGGGAGTGCAGGCTCATACAGCCACTCTGGCGAGCCGTCTGGAGATTCTTAAAGAAATTAAAGATTGAAATGCCATATGACCCTGCTATTCCACTTTTGGGAATAACTCCCCATGCAGCAGAGGTTCGCCTTGATAGCACAAGCACGACCATGTTCATAGCAGCACTGTTTACAATAGCAAAGTCATGGAATCAACCTAAATGTCCGACAGTTGACGAGTGGATAAGGAAACTGTGGTACATCTATACGATGGAGTACTACTCAGCCATCAAAAATGATGAATTACTGGAATGTGCTGGGAAATGGATGTCATTAGAAACAATTATATTAAGTGAAGTATCCCAAACCCAGAAAGTTAAGTGCCGTATGTACTCCCTAATAGGTGGCTCCTAGTACCAAACTCACCCAGCCCACATTGAAACACTCAAAGGTAAACCTATGTAATACAGTAATTGCAAGGATTGTGAACAGGAGGGATGGGGTTGAGGGCCACACCTGACACAAGGAGAGAGGGAACCATGTTACAGTAGAGAAAATTGGCCTCAAAGGAATGCAAGTAAATAATGTGACACCTGGTTAAGTTCACAGACGTTCATTCCTGATCCTGTACAACTGAGGGGGTATGATCTCACCAGAAGGGGAGGGCATATAGTCTGGCAGATGAAAGGTGATCATTTTGCAAATGGGTGACTGACCCCTCCCTCACCGAGGTTTCCTGCTTTCATTACATCTACCCTTGAATGTGCTATTATAACAAGACTCCAGTTTAACAGTTTTTTGTCTCTGACCAGGGGGTAACATACAGTGCCCATCAGGATGGAGTGAAGGACATTGCAGGAGCAGCAAAACTGCAATAGAAAATCAACAAACCACAATCCAGAACTTCAGAGACTCTACATCAACCACATAGAACTAAGCCAGCCTAATCTCCTCCCATCCTGAAGCTCAGGGACATTTGCGGAAGAGGGGGCGGAAAGATTGTAAGAGCAAAAGGATGGGAGGAGCAATGATCTGAAGATTCTCCACACTAGTTAGGGCTGAAGCAATCATAATAGGACTTTGCATGCCCTGCGCAATGTCCAACACACTATTGACTTTACAAAGTCTAGCATCGGCTAAAGGCACCAAGATCCTTGGAGGCAAGGGATTGACAGCCACAGTAGTGTTCCTATGCTTAAGGGGAACACGAGAAAGGGTTCAGGGAAATGCCACTGGGTCCTTGTACATCATCGGAGAGGAGGACCAAGAGGAGAGTTAGGCATACACAATAAAGGACTCCCTGGGAATTGGGGGGGAAGCACTGGGAGACGGGGAGGGAGGGAAGGGGAGCAGGGGTTCAGGGGGAGGAGGAGGGGGGAGGGAACTGGTCTACCTATTAAGTTTGTATGAGCGGAAATGATAATAAAAAAATGTTTAAAAATTTAAAACAAAGACACAGATGGATACTACATTTTATTAGTCACAGGTACAATTCACCAGGAAGACTTCACAATACTGAATATATATGTAACCAATACAGGCCCCCCCCCCATTCATTAAGCAAACCCTACAATGTCTAAAGCAAGAAATCAATCCCAAAACAATAATTTTTGGTGATTTCAACACTGCCCTCTCAACATGGGATAGATCAACAGGTAAAAAACTGAACAGAGACACATTTGAACTTAATCAAACCCTTAAAGAAATGGACCCTACAGATCTCTATTGAACTTTTCATCCACAGACCAAAGAATACACATTTTTCTCAGCAGCACATGGAACTTTCTGCAAAATAGACCACATATTGGGCCACAAAACGAATCTCCACATATACAGGAAAGTTGAAATTCTAGCCTATACTTTAGCGCACTATCACGGCCTAAAGCTTGACATCCACAACAAGCAACAGAAAATACACTAACTCCTGGAAACTTAACAATATGATGCTGAATGAGAATTGGACTCAGGAAGAAATTAAAAAGGAAATTCAAGGTTTCCTGAAAGTGAATGGTAATGAAAATACAACTTACCAAAATCTCTGGGACACGATGAAAGCTGCCCTAAGAGATAAGTTCAGAGCTCTTAACGATTATATCAAAAAAATGGAAACATCAGAAATAATAACGTAACGCAACTTAAAGCTTTAGAGACACTAGAGCAATCCAATCCCAAAAACAGTAGAAGGAAGGAGATTAGCAAAATAAGGGGAGAAATATCTGACATCGAGATTAGGAAAACGATACAGAAAATCAACCAATCAAAAAGCTGGTTCTTTGAAAAAATCAATAAGATTGATACACCCCTAGCTAAATTAACCAAAAGCAAGAGAGAGAAAGCCCAAATTAACAAAATTAGAAATGAACATGGAGTTATCACTACTGATACCCAAGAAATCCAGAGAATTATAACATCATATTTCAAAAATTTATACTCTGTGAAATTTGACAACACAAAAGAAATGGATGAATTCCTAAGTAAACACAACTTACCTAAATTGAATCAAAAAGTTGTGAAATATTTAAATAGTCCTATAACATATGAGGAAATCTAGGAAGTAATCTTGAATATTCCCACCAAAAAATGTCCTGGACCAAATGGATTCAGCAAAGAGTTCTACCAGACATTTAAGGAGCTAATAACACCAACACTCCTTAAACTGTTCCATAAAATAGCAAAGGAAGGAACACTACCAAATTCCTTCTACGAAGCTAATATCGTCTTAATCCCAAAACCTAATAAAGATACACTTAAAAAAGAAAACTACAAGCCAATCTCTCTGATGAACACAGATGCAAAGATTCTCCACAAAGTCTTAGAAAATCGGATTCAAAAACATATCAAAAAGATTATCCATGGGGATCAAGTAGGCTTCATCCCCGGCACACAAGGTTGGTTCAACATACACAAATCAATTAATATAATTCACCATATAAACCAGTCCAAAGACCAAGACCACATGATACTCTCGATAGATGCAGAAAAAGCTTTTGACAAGATCCAACAGACCTTTATGATCAAAACCCTAGAGAAGGTTGGAACGGAAGGAACCTTTATCAATATAATAAAAGCTGTATACAAAAAGCCAACAGCAAGGATTATACTCAATGGGGAAAAACTTGAAGCATTCCCACTTCGATCAGGAACTAGACAAGGCTGTCCACTCTCACCACTTCTATTCAATATTGTACTTGAAGTCTTAGCTGAAGCCATAAGACAAGAAAGGGGACATAAAATGGGTTCAGATCAGCAAGGAAGATGTCAAGTTATCTCTATTTGCAGATGACATGATCTTATACCTGAGGGATCCCAAAAACTCCACCAGGAAGCTCCTAGAACTAATACAGAAGTTCAGCAGGGTGTCAGGATACAAAATAAATGTACAAAAATCAGTGGTCTTAAAAAAAAAAAAAAATCAGTGGTCTTCCTATATGCCCAGAATGAAAGAAGTGAAAAAGCTCTGAGAGAAAAAATCCCATGTACCATAGCCCCTAAAAAATGAAATAACTTGGTATAAACCTAACCAAGGAAGTAAGAGACCTTTATAATGAAAACTTCAAAACCCTAAAGAAAGAAATTGAAGAAGACACAAGAAGGTGAAAAGACCTCCCATGTTCCTGGATTGGCAGAATCAATATCATAAAAATGACCATCCTACCAAAGGCAATACACAGATTCAATGCTATACCAATTAAAATCCCAAAGCAAATCTTTAAAGAAGTGGACCAAATAATCTCAACATTCATATAGAGGCACAAAAGACCCAGGATAGCAAAAACAGTCCTGAGTAACAAAAACATGGCTGGAGGTATCACCATACCAAACCTTAGTCTATATTACAAATCCACAGTTGTAAAAGCAGCCTGGTATTGGCTCCAAAATAGGCACACAGATCAATGGATAAGGGTTGAAGACCCAGATATAAGCCCACACAACTACAGCCCTTTGATCTTTGACAAAGAGGCCCAAAAAATCCAAAAGAACAGTATCTTCAACAAATGGTGCTGGCAAAACTGGATCTCCACATGCAGAAGATTAAAACTGGACCTGTACTTGTCACCATGTACAAGAATTAATTCAAAATCGATCAAGGACTTTGATATGAGGCCAGAGACTATAAAAACCATAGTTGAAAGAGTAGGGAACTCTCTTGAGCTGATTTGGCTAGGCCAACAGTTCCTAAACAGACATCCAATAACATAGTAAACCAACCAACACTCAACAGATGGGATCTTGTGAAATTAAAGAGCTTCTGTTCAGATAAAGAGATTTTAACTGGAGCACAAAGGCAACCCACAGAATGGGAGAAAATCTTCACAAACCACATAATCTGATAGAGCTCTATTATCCAGTGTGCACAAAGAACTTAGAAAACTAAAAACCAAGGAAACGAGTGGGCCAATTAAAAAATGGGCCCTGGAACTTAAAAGAAACTTTACCAGGGACGAAATTAAAATGTCTAACAAATATCTTAAAAAATGCTCCACATCCTTAGCCATCAGGGAAATGCAAATCAAAACTTCCCTGAGATATCATCTCATCCCAGTCAGGATGGCAAAAATCCACAATACAAACAACACAAATGCTGGAGAGGATGCGGCGAGAGGGGAACTCTCCTACATTGCTGGTGGGAATGCAGGCTCATACAGCCACTCTGGCGAGCCATCTGGAGATTCTTAAAGAAATTAAAGATTGAAGTGCCATATGACCCTGCTATTCCACTTTTGGGAATAACCCCCCATACCGCAAAAATTCACCTCGATAGCACAAGCACGACCATGTTCATAGCAGTATTGTTTACAATAATAGCAAAGTCATGGAATCACCCCAAATGTCCAACAGTTGACAAGTGGATAAGGAAAATGTGGTACATTTATACAATGGAATACTACTCAGCCATCAAAAATGATGAATTAATGCAATTTGCCGGGAAATGGATGGAATTAGAAACAATTATATTGAGTGAAGTATCCCAGATATGGAAAATTAAGCACCGTATGTACTCCCTGCTAGGTGGATCCTAGTACCAAACCCACTTAGAGACACTCAAAAACAAATCTCTGTAATACCTACAGTAATTGTAAAGATTATAGACAGGAGGGATGGGGAAGGAGGGCCATACCAGAAACAAGGAGAGAGGAGACCATGTTACAGCAGAGAAAATAGGCCACCATCAAGGACTGCAAGTAAGTAATGAGACATCTTGTCAAGTTCACAGACTTTCCTTCCTGATCACTTAAACTGAGGGGGTACCATCTCACCACAAAGAGAGGGCATATAGGCCGCCTGGTAAAAAGCAACCATTTTGCAAATGGGCGATTGACCCCTCACTCACTGCAGTCTCCTACTTTTATTCCATCTACCTTTGAATGTGCTCGTATAACAAGACTCTATTTTAACAGTTTTTTATCTCTGGCCAGGGGGTGACATCCAATACCCATCAGGATGGAGCCAAGGGCATTGCAGGAGCAACAAAACCAAAAAAAAAAAAAAAAAAAAATCAACAAACCATAATTCAGAACATCAGAGACTCTGTATCAACCACCTGGAACTGGGCCAGCCTAATCTCTCCTCATCCTGAAGCTCAGGGAAATTTGCAGAAGAGGGGGCGGTAAGATTGTAAGAGCACAAAGATGGGAGGAGTCATGATATGCAAGATAATCCACACAAGTTAGGGCCAAAGCAATCACCTGCGCTTTGCATGACCTGCGCTGTGTCCAACACATTATTGAACTCACAAAGTCTAGCATGGACTAAAGGCACTAGGATCCTTGGAGGCTAGGGACTGACAGTCATAGTAGTGTTCCTAAGCTTAAGGGGAACACAAGAAAGGGTTCTGGGAAATGCCCCTGGGTCCTTGCACCTCATTGGAGAGGAGGACCCAGAGGAGAGTTTGGCATGCACATTAAAGGATGACCCGGGGATGGGGGGGAGGCACTGGGGGATGGAGAGGGAGAGGAGAGGGGAGGGGGGAGCAGGGGAGGGGGGGGTGAAGGGAAGGAAGGGACCAGTGTACCTGTTAATTTTGTATGAGCGGAAATCATAATAATAATAAAAGATTAAAAAAAAACTCCCCACTGAAAATAAAAAAAAAGCAGATCCAGATGGATTCAGAGCAGAATTCCACCAGACCTTTAGAGAACAGAAGTTATACTTCACAAATCACTTTTGCTACAGGCTTTGCCCCCTGCCACCCTAAGAAAGTTGTCACGTAGTAATTTGAACCATTCTGTATTGGAAGAAGAGTCAAGAGATTTAAAAAGTGAAAAGCTCTTAAGTGTCAGAAAATTATTGAAAATAGAAGATTCATTCACATTCTTCCTCCAAGATGCAAAAAAAAATAAACAGCTACAGAGGAGGAGGGGACCCTTCCTCCTGGCCCCGCAGTCGATAAGAGAATCTCTGAGGAGTTGAGCCAACAGCAAATCATGCGGAGAGTTCCAGAGCTGGGGCTTCCATGAGTGTCATGTATGTTGGGGTGGCTTTGTGATGATATAGCTTCTTTTGGGTCATCCCTCCATTTATAAGCAATCCCCCACCCAGATAACCAAAACCTTATCTAGGGTGAATATATATTCATGTGGTGTCTCCTCCAGAAAAAAATGTCACACAACAAATTCCAAACTCTTTCTGTAAATCAGGATTACACAAATAACAAAACCAAACAAAAACACAAAAAATGCAACAAAAAACACATGATCATTTCAATAGACACAGCAAAGGCTTTAGACAAAATCTATTATCACTTCATGATAAAATTCCTAGAGAGAATAAGAAACACTGAAAGAAACACCCCTCAACAGAAGAAGAGCTCTATGTCACAAATCCATACCAACCGCATCCTAAATGGAAATAAACTCAAAGTAATCCTCTTAAAATCAGGACCACACAGATGGTCAACTTTCTTCTCTCAAATTCAAGATAGTGCTCCAAGTCTGAACTATAGAAGGAGTACCACAAAAGGAAATAAAATATATACAAATTAAAAAAGAAGTCAAAGTATTTCTTTTCACTAGTAATATGCTACTCTTCATAAGAGACCCTTAGGACTGCAGAAAACTCCTAGAACTAATAAACACTTTCAAACAAAGTAACAGGATACAAAACCAACATAAAAAAAATCAATAGATTTTCTAAACGCCTTTGACGCACTGAGAAAGAAAGCCAGGAGACAATATCCTCCAAAATATTAAGATAACTTGGAGTTATTGTAAACAAAAAGGTGAAGGACATCTATGTTGAAAACTTTAAAGCTCCAAGGGGGAGAAAAATCAAGGAAGATACAAGAAGGAAGACTTCCAATGTTTGTGGATAGGGAGAAATGACATTTTGAAAATGACCATCCTTCCAAAAGCAGTTCACAAGTCAATGCAATCCCAATCAAAACTTCCATGTCATTCCTCGCAGAAACAGAAAAAAAATTCACAGAAAAGCACAAAAGATTTGAGCAAAAAGAATGATGTTGGAGGCATTGCCACACCAATTTCACATTATGCTATAGAGCTACTGTAACAAAGACAGCATGGTACTGGCACAAAATAAACATTGAAGACCAACAAAATAGAATAAAAGACCCAAATTCAAGTCCATGAAATTAGAGTTATATTAATTGTTTTTCAAAGTCACTAAAATACACACTAGAGGAAAAAACACCTTCACCAAGTGGTGTTGAGAAAACTGGATGTCCAAATGCAGGGGAATGAAGCTGGCTAGACCTTTATCTCCCACCTTGCACAAAAATCAATTCTAAATAGATAAAAAACAAAAATCTGAAACTCAGAACTGCTAGAAGAGAAGGCGGGAAGTACATACAGATATAGTAAGATTAACTAGGATTCCAGACACTCAGGAAATAAGACCAATGACTGATAGGACTTTTTAAACTAAAAACCATCTGCACAGCAAAGGAAATTGTGACTCAAGTAGAAGAAAATCTTTGCTAGCTATACATCTAATAGAGGATTAGTATCTAAAATATACAAAGAAATTGAAAAGTAATACATCAAGAAAAGTAACCCAATCCAAAAAACTATAGATCTGAACAGACAGCTCTTAAAAGAAAAATGGGAGTGACTAATAAAAAAAATTTTTTAAAGTGTGACATCACTAGCCAGCAGGGAGATGCAAATTAAAAGTATTTTGAGATTTCTTCCCCCTTCATCAGAATAGCTATTACCAAAGCATCAAATAATGATAATGAATGCTGGTGAGGATATGGAGAAGGGGAAACCCTTATTCCATGTTGATGGAAGTATACTGGGGTGACCACTATGAAATAAGTGTAGATTTTCCTCAGAAAGCTAGAAATAGAACTATCATGCAACCCATCTCTCCTATTTCTGACATATTCCCAAGAATTTTATTTCCATCTGTAGAGAGTACTGTTCATTCATTTTTATTATGGTTCTATTTACAAGAGAAAACAGAATCAGCCTGGGTGTCCATCCACTCATCAGTGAATAATGAAAATGTGGTCCACATACACTAGAGTTTTATTCAGCCATGAAGAAAAGTGGAATTTTATAGCTTTTCTAACTCTAAAGAAAATGAGCAGAGAGGAGAATGGAAGCCGTAGATGTAGCTTTAAATTAGGGTGCCTGTTTTACTATAGGATGGTAACTGTCCTTAACTTTGTTTCCTGTAGAGTGAAATGAATTCATTTACTTGCTTTTATATCTGAAAAAAAAAACACAAAAAAGTGAATTTCAGATAAACAGATAAAACTAGAAAAAAAAAATGCACTGAGCAAGGTAACCCAAGTGTGGAAAAACAAGTGCCGTATGTTCTCCCTCATGTGGGGGTCCTAGCACTGAATCTCTAATTCTGTACTTTCAACTTGGAGTTTCCCAGGAAACTACGCAGGAGGAAGATGCCTTAATCCTTAATGGAGGAGCTAGGAGGATGTAAGCAATATGAAAGTAGAAAAAAAGGTAATGGGGGTAGGAAGGTTCAAGCAAGGAAGAAATGAGAGCCCAGGAAAGACAAAGAAGTGGGGGAGGATTCGGCAAAATTAAGTGATATTAAAAAAAAAAAAAGCCGTATTTACGATGAAAACAGACTTAGAAGGGACATACCCTGCCTAGCTGCAAAAAGATGTTCCTAGACAATGAGAATTATTAAACAAAAGTCCAAGTGCCAAGAGTAAGCTATCAGTCACTAATTACGGAGAGGGGGGGCCAGAGGTCCCCAAACAATACAGGTTCTTGCCACTCTTCCTGATTGTCCACTGCAGATAGATGATAAGCTAGATTGCTCACTGTCAACGAAGATGCTACATGCCTTAGTTTCATGATATAGAAAAACCAAATTGGAAAGGAACTGGAAGGTTCCTCCAGGCCAAGGAGCTTTCATACATCCCAAAGGCACTATGCAGACTGCTCTTACCCAGCTGTGACTCCTACAAACTCTAAGGCTAATCTTCCAGTAAAGATGTACCCACCTTTTCCAATATATCCTGTTGATATATGGAAAACCAGCCTCTCTTTGGTTGGATTTGAGACCCACTTCACAGGAGGGGGAGTCCATAACAGATACTGTAAACCTAGTCAGTAACCTGTGGCCAGGGAGATTATAGTCTTTCCTGAGGAACTGAATACTGTTGTTTAGCTAAATTGACATCACATCGAGCTACCTGCTAAATGTCTGTTTTTACTAACGATCAATGTTCTTCTTGGACACAGTCAGAGAAACATCTCTTTTCAGTGAATGAGAGACTCACGGCTGATCAAGGTGCTGAGAATGAATGACAGATGAATGTTCTACCTCAGGAAGACATGTGTACCACTACCAGCTTCATGGAAGGAGAGAGTGGAAAGAATGCAAAAACCAAAAGAAACAGAGAAGAACTGCTACGTGTCATTTTTCTGGGCAAGACAAGCACTGCCCTCGCAAACCCACAGCAACTTCAATGTCCTCACCGGGTCTTCACCAGAATAGGCCCATCAGGAGCCAAGCAACGATGGAGAAGGGACTCAAAGGGCTTGTGGCAGTTAGTTACAGCTGTAAGCTTGAAACTGTAACTACCTAATTAAGGAAACCCTTGGGAGGCTGTCTAATTATATAATTGATGTGGGAAGACTCAGCCCATAACAGATGACATTCCCTTGGTAGGTGAATAAGAGAGAGATGGCTGAAACTTGGCAGCTAAAAATACACGTTAGTATTTCCCATCTTATCGTAGATAAGATGTAGCCAGTTCCCTTGGCTCCTGGTGCTTGTCACTGTACTTCCAAATAGGCTGTAAACTGAAATTATAAATGAAAAAAAAACTTCCTTTCTCTAAATTGTTTGTATCAAGTATTTATGACAGCACTGGAGATAGGCATTAACCTTCACTGATAACTACTGGCTGCTACTGATTGGCTCACAGAGAAGGGAATTATGGCTTCCAGTGCATATTAACTAGGGACTGCAGCACACTCCCATGGATATTTATCCCACAAATACATCCAATGCAGTTTAAAAGAATGAGAGGGAGATAAGACAGGTGGGGAGAGAGTGATCAGAAGGCATTTATATATATATATTTATATATATATGTATACATATATGTATATATGTGTGTGCACACATATTTCATGCACATATATGTGCATGAAACTGTCAAAGACCAAAACTAATGAACAAAAATGAAAATTCTCAAATTATGCACTTGAGTTAATAGTCATAACATACAAGGAACTCAACTGTTTGTGAAGATCTGAATAGATGCTTCTCAAAAAAAAATGATATAGAAGCTGTGGTAGTTCAGCAGGAGAATACTTGCAAATCTCCAGTGTTACCAGGAAAAAAAGAATGCTAAAAGATAATTGAAGAAACACCTAATGCCATTAACATCAAGGAAATGAAAATCAAAACCCCAGTCAAGCTGGCTGCTAGCAAAAAAACAGAAAAGTAGAAAATATTAGTGAATAAGGAGGACTCAGAAACACCATTGGGGGAAACACAAATTAGCACAACCCAAATGGAAAGCAGCCTGGATAGTTCCTCAAAGAACTAAAACTAGATTTACCAGAGTCCAGCAATCCTATCGTTCAGTGTGTTCTCAGAGAAAACAAAATCAGTATGTCAACTTTGAATCACTTTTTACAGCAGCCAGTATGGAATCAATCTAAATGCCTATCAACGATGATCAAACTAGTAAAGAAAATGTCCCATATATACACAAGGAAGTGTTTTGAAATTCTTTTTATTTATATATTTTTTTTACTTTCTCCCTCTCTCTCTCTCTTTCTCTCTCACTTTCTGTGTGTGTGTGTGTGTGTGTGTGTGTGTGTGTGTGTGCTGAGCCATTTCCACAGTCCAATAAAATCATCTTAATAATATAATGTAGAGTTATTTCCTAAAAAGTGACATAGGAAACTAGAATTTTTAAAGAAAATTTCAACCTGGCCACTTTACTTTTTATAAAAACCAAATAAACCCAATTTGTATGGAAAACCATGTACCCACTGTGTTCTGTGGTGACTGTGTGATTAACACATGAGAGTTACAAAGGATACTACTACATTTTGTTCTGTGTTGGCTGCCCCAGGTTGATCTTCTGTATTGTCCTTTCTATGATGGATTGACACCATATAAAAAACATATGCAGGATAAGCCTTCCAGGGTTCTACCAATTGGGGAGTGGTTTGTTTGACTGCAAAAGGAAGTAGGTCTTATAAGAGGACAAAGTGGTGGTGATAATCTTCCTGGTGGTGACCTGCCACCAGAATTTAAAATTAATTAATTAAATTAATTTAGTTTTAAATTAATTAAATTAATTTAATTTAAAATTCATTAATCCAGTGAGGCTGAAAAGAAAACAACTGCATAAAATCTTTGAAATGTATCAGGAAATGTTTCATATAATGAACATGAAATTGGTAAATTGGTTCAAAGAAACCATTAGAAAAGATACTACTAAAGTGAAAAGAAAACTTAGACTTGAAATGGTAATCCAACTTTTTGATGAGCAGTGACAGTACAAACTGCCCATGAGTCCTCTGTAGAGTTGGTTCTTCTTGCAAGCAGACTTGACTGCTGCATAATCTCCTCTTATTGTCTCTCCTCATCCTTTCTTATAGGAACCAGACCAAAAACCATAGCCAGATTGAGGAGATATCTCAGGGGTTAAGCCTCTATCTCACAAGCAGTTGGATCTGAGTTCAGATCCCAGATCCAAAATAAAAACCGCTGGACAGAAATGGCAGTGGCCTGCACTCCTGACCCTGGAGGAAAGCAAAAAGACTGTAGAACAATCCAGATGATTACCAAAATCACCCTTGATCCTCCATAGGCAAACTCAGTGCCCTTTGAAATACATGGACTCATTTGAATTTGCCGGAAAATGGATGTCATTAGAAACAATTATATTAAGTGAAGTATCCCAGACCCAGAAAATTAAGCGCCGTATGTACTCCCTAATAGGTGGCTCCTAATACCAAACCCACCCAGCCCATCTTGAGACACTCATAGGTAAATCTATGTATTACCTACAGTAATTGCAAGGATTATGAACAGGAGGGATGGGGTTGGAGGGCCACACCAGAAACAAGTAGAGAAGTGACCATGTTACAGTAGAGAAAATAGGCCTCCATCAAGGACTGCAAGAAAGTAATGTGCCGCCTAGTGAAGTTCACAGACATTCGTTCCTGATCATTTACAACTAAGGGGGTATGAACTCACCAGAAGGGGAGTGCATGTAGTCCGGCAGATTAAATGACCCCTCCCATTGCCAAATGCCATATGACCCTGCGATTCCACTTTTGGGTATAAGTATTACATCTACCCTTGAATGTGCTCTTATAATAAGACTCCAGTTTAACAGCTTTCTGTCTCTGGCCAGGGGGTAACATACAATGCCCATCACGATGGAGTGAAGTTCATCTCATCCTGAAGCTCAGGGACATTTGCGGAAGAGGGGGCGGTAAGAGTGTAAGAGCAAAAGGATGGGAGGAGCAATGATTTGCAAGATACTCCCATCAAGTTAGGGCCGAAGCAATCATAATTGGACATTGTATGCCCGGCGCAATGTCCAACACACTATTGACCTCACAAAGTCTAGCATCTGCTAAAGGCACCAAGATCCTTGGAGGCAAGGGATTGACAGCCACAGTAGTGTTCCTATGCTTAAGGGGAACACAGGAAGGGGTTCAGGGAAATGCCACTGGGTCCTTGTACGTCATCGGAGAGGAGAGCCCAGAGGAGAGTCAGGCATGCACAAGAAAGGACTCTGGGAATCGGGGCGGGAGGCAAGGGGGGATGGGGAGGGAGGGGTGAGGTGAGGGGGAGCAGGGGGTTGGGGGGGGGAGGAGGAGAGAGGGAGGGAACTGGTGTACCTATTAAGTTTGTATGAGCTGAAATAATAATAAAAAATGTATTATATAAAAAAAAAAAGAAATACATGGACTCGTACACAAAAACATTATAGCCATGAAGGAATAGACCTGGTCTTCATAGAGTTTGTACTACTTATCTCTCAAGAAACCCGTGGTACTCCTGATGTGAGAGACAACAGGACAGTATTAATAGAGTCAGAACTATCTTGAGGATACCTGAGGACTGTGCCCTGAGACCCAGAGGCCCCTCATGAAATCAGTTGAGGAGAGTAACATGGACAAGGCTGACACTCTGCAGCAAGATGGAAATGTTAGCTCAGATGAAGAATCAACATGTTATGCTTCCTGACTAGCTGCACAGCTTTTCAAAATGCAAAAAGGAAACTCAAAATCAAAACTGTGCGTAGAAGCAATCAAAAGAGAATACATATTTATGCCTCAATTTTCCTACAATGGAATATAATGGCAACCTAAAATCACAATAAGTCACTTTTTCAAGGAAACTCATGGATCATTTTCTATTCAAATGAGAGTTACAAGGGTGAAGAAAATTAGAATAGTAAAGTGTGAAAGAAGGTATGCTCAACTCACAATGTATACATGTACAAAAGCTTAAAAATATTGTTTTTTTAAAAAAAGTGTTTGAATTCAGGCTGAAGATCCTAGAGGCAACCCTACCTGAGCTAAGGCCTCTGGGGTAGGGAGGGTCCTGTCTGGGTAGGGCTGGAGCTCCCAACTCCTCCCCAGCTCTTGCCTTCAGAAGCCTTGTTTTCCAAGGTCACTTTATTTTCCTCCAGACCCCTGAAGGTGGGGAATTGTCCCAGCCACTGAGATTCCACAGCTTGTGCTATGGCCATGGTCACCTGGGGCTCTTTCTTGGGGCCTTTCAGTTCCTAAGGCCACCTCCCCAACTGGGGGTTCCAAGCCTGCTCCTATCACTGTAGCCTCTAACTGCAGAGTTGCCTATCAGGCCCCCATGTGAGAACAGGTGTACTCTGAGTCAATAGATAAAACTACTTCCAGTAGATATAAAGTTATTAAATTGAAATTCCAGTCCCAGAAGTGGGCTACCGCCGTACAATATGTTGGCTGAGGAGCCCTCTAAGACTCACAAAACAACATCACTATTGTATTGATTTGATTGCCCACCAGAATTAGATATTAAAAACCTGTTGATGAAGGCATCAATATGTTTTATAATCTAGTGATATCAAATTGGACTTGAGCTGAATGCTTCCTCCCTGATAGCACACTGGGAGAGAACTGTCATCCACAGTCTTACTCAGCTACATGCTCTGCTGGTGCAATAGTGGCATGACTGTTATCAATATAACCAACTCTTCTGATTGGATTGGAGGCTTGCTTCACATAAGGAATTCATGCCCAGAACAAGAAACCTGGTAAAAAGCATACAGCTGGTGAGTCATAGGCATTAACAAAATCATGAAAAGACAGAAAAGCATTGAGAATAATTATAAGGGAAGGTGAATATGACCAAAGCATAGTATATGCACATATAATGTCATAGTATGAATCCCATGCATCCTGGTTAGTTTCTCGTCGTAGTGATAAAATGATCTAATTAAAGCAATGTAAAGGGGAAAGGATTTATTATGATTCAGAATACAAGGAATGGTGGCAGTTACCTTGGCATGACAACTGAACGTCTTTGGACACTGTTAAGAATTGATGCTATGGCGAGCTCAGAACAAATTTGTAAGGAATTGTCTAATTAATATGGGATGATTCAGCCTGTGGTAGGTGGGATGAGATGGAAAGTGCTGGGTCAGTATTTTGGCAAGCAAGAAAGTATACCTCTCCTCAGCTTTTTGTATGGTTTTGGTGTGGCCAGTTCCTTCTGCTCCTGATGTTGGTGTAACCTATCCTGCCATGCTGAATGAAACGGAGATGCCTAAGCAAGAATAAACTCCTTGTTCCCCTGTGTTGTATAGGCCCTGTGTTTATGCAGCAACTGGAAGACAAAACTAACTCAGGGATCATCCCAACACTATAAAGCAATGGAAAGGATGTATGTCAGTGAACCTTTCTTGGACTGCAATTTGAAAGTATTGACTAAATTTGCTAAAGTTTGATGATCAGACTATTCATGCTAAGAACTCAGTTTTTAGAAAGAGGTTAAGTACTTGTACAGATGTAGAGACATATGTGCAGTATCATCTCGGACAAGACTGTTTTCAATGAACAAAAATTGGAATCAAGCTTCAGTCACCATTATAAACTGGTGAGAATGAGACATGCCCATTCAGTAATGTTCTCCTCAGCTGGCAAAAGGACTATAGCTTCTGTTGTCTTAGAAAATGATGCCCATGATCCATGTTGAATGGAAGCCCTGATCACACAGATAGTGCCCAAAAGACTCTTGCTCCTTCCAAAACAGAAGATAAGGCAGAATTCTAAAGCTGAGAAGGTCACACTGAAAAACAAAGAAAGAAATCCATGAGTGGGCACCTTACTCCTGCCCAACAGCTCTATAGGCACTATCAATATCCTTGGAAGAATGCCTGCCCCCAGAACAAACAAAATTGACCTCAATACTGTTCACTTCCCCTGATGACTGAGAAGGCCATTAAGTAAACAGTATGCTGTACTCACAGTAATGTCAGTAAACATCATATCAAGCCCACTGTGAAGCAGTTCTAGGAATGGATAAGGCTGAGGTCAGACCCTGGTAGAGACAAGATATATTCTACTTGCTTCTAAACACGATGCTTTGAATGTTTCCAACAATATTGGAACCCTCTAAGCTGAATTCAGCTGGCTGAAGACACATCTTTTTCACTAAAATAATAATAATAATAATAATGATATTAGCATATAACTATCAACTCTTATTTCCTCCACAGAAGGTATCCAATTTGTATCATCAATCCTTTTAAAGCCTATACTTTATACTTTTCTCATGCTGTGACAAAATACCTGAAGAAGACATTCAAGGGAGGGAACATTTATTTGGCTCATAGTTTTAAAGCACACACATAGTCTATCATGGCAGGAAAGCATGGTGAAGAGCAAGGTATGATGGAGAGCAAGACACAGTGGAGAAGACACGGTGGAGAGCGAGGCATGGTGGAGAGCGAGGCATGGTGGAGAGCAAGGCATGGTGGAGAGCGAGGCATGGCGGAGTGCAAGGCATGGTGGGTAACGAGGCATGATGAAGAGCAAGGCATGATGGAGAGCAAGGCATGGTGGAGAGCAAGGCATGGCGAAGTGGAAGCATGGCGGAATGGAAGTCATGGTGGGGAACAAGGTATGATGGAGTACAAGACAAGGCGGAATACAAGGCATGTTGCAGTAGAAGGCATAATGGAGAACAAAACACCATGGAATAGGGGCTGATGACACTTTCTCAACCATCAGGAAACAGTCTGGAACCAGGACTGAGCTATCTCCAGTATGACCTGCTCCCCCAGCAAACCACTTCTTCCAACGAGACCCCCCACTAAAGGAGAGAGGCCAGCCTGAGCACATAGTCAGTTTCAGATCAGTCAGGATTATAGAGTGAGATCCTGTCCCAAAATCCCTCTCTATAGATAGATAGATGGATGGATAGATAGATGACTGATAGATGATAGGTATATAATAAAGGTAAGTAGATAGATGATAGAGACATTTATATAACTTATGTAAATTTCTCATGCTTTACATAAAATTTGCTAATGTTTGTATAAGAAGGCTTCTGGTTTTTTATTTTAAGTTATAATGAGTATATTAATAATTTGTTATTTCTATAATTTGATAGTTGTACCTACTGGGTGTACTTTTTATTACTGCATCTCCTAAACATCTAGAGAACCACCACCTGGAAAAGAAAGGAGAGAATTACAAACTTGCATGTATTTGGACGTGAACATATTGCAAAATCAAGCAAGGAATCATACTCCTCAAAATCAAACTCATTCTCACTGTAGAATAAAGTTCATGCTTTTTCAACAAGCAGGTCTTTCTTCAGCAGAAAGACTGGACTGGTACATGCGACCCCAAAATGCTGAACGTTGCCTGGTAGGGTGGCCACAGCATCATTGGGAAGGGGAGAACCTATCTAGAACCCTTGCAGGTCTTTGCTGGAACAAGGCATGGAGCAAGGTCTGAAATCCCCTACTGCCACCTACTCTCCTCTTTTCAATTCTAGACATTGAGTTTGAAATTGTTTTCTCTTTATTAGCTGCCCTGTTCTAGAATTTGTTTTCCTCTTCTTTCACAAGCATTATTCTGTATCAAGGTAGTAGACCCCAAGATACACACGTGCAGAGAGGAACAGAGAGAAAGAGAAAGAGAGAGAGAGATGTGTTTATATTCTCAACGAAATGTTCCATGGCCATAGAACTCTAGCATTTGATTTTACTTCACAGAATCAGAAAACAAAATATTATGTTTGGCAACTCTTTGCTTTAAAAATCTGTTGAACCAGTTCTTGGGAATTCCTACCTACCCGCTGAGCTTAAAAACATTGCATAGTGTGCGATTAATATCTTGTTTCTGTTGACTTATGTCTTCATGAAGGTGATTCATCTAACAGATCTTGCTCTCTGAGGGGATCATGCTAGAGTAGAGAAAATAAGTCACCATCAAGTACTGCAAGTAAGTAGCGAGACATCTGGTTAAGCTCACTCTCACTTTCCTTTCTGGTCACTTGCAACAGAAGGGGTTTGATCTCACCAATCAGGGAGGGTATAGAGTATGGCAGATAGATGGTAACCATCTTGCAAATGGAAGATTGACCCTCCCCCACTCACTGCAGTCTCCTACTCCTATTCCATCTATCTTTGAATCTCCTCTTATAGTAAGATTCCATTTAAACAGCCTTTTATCTTTGATTAGGAGGTGACCTCCAATACCAATCAGGATGGAGCCAAGGGTGGTGCAGGAACGTCAAAATTGAAAGCCACAACAAACCATTATTCACAACACCAGAGACCCTACATTAATCACCTGGAACCAGACTAGCCAAATCTCTCCCCATCCTAAAGCTCAGGGAAACTTGTGGAAGAGGGGGTAGCAATATTGTAAGAGCCTAAAGATGGGGAGGACCAATGATATGCAAGATACTCCACACAAGTTAGGGCCGCAGTAGCCATAATCAGACTTTTCATGATGTGCACAATGACTGGCATGTCAACGACCCCCCCAAGATCTAATATGGATCACAGGTACTAGGATCTTTAGAGGCAAGGGATTAACAGTCATAGTAGTGTTTCCATACTAAAGGGGAGCTTAAGAAAGGACTCTAGGCAATGCCACCTCACTAGATTGGAGGATTCAGAGAGAAGTTTGGCATACATACAAAAGGATGCTGCAGGGAATGGGAGGAGGTAAGGGAGAGGCACTGAGAAATGGCGAGAGAGGGGGTGAAAGGAAAGGGAAAAGGGGGAAGGATGCAAGGGGGACTGGGGAGGGGTGGAGGGAGGGAGGGGACCGGGGTACCTATTAAGCTTGTATGATTGGGGAAAAATAAATAAAAATTTAAAAAAACAAAGATCTTGCTGTCTGGATCCATAGTTGCTTGAAGGGAGTTTCTTCACAAGTTGAGAAAATAAAACAAAAACTCTTGCAGAAGCTAAAAAGTTTGAAAAACTGTCTAGACTTAGGCTGGCCTTTCATCTGAAACCACATGGTACAAACCACCACGTAAGTTCATTTGCATAATTGGCTAAAGAGCTGCTGTCTGGCAAGCCACTCTTCTAACTGGTTCTTTCAGTGCTGCACTGGGCAGCACTAGCAGCTGGGCCCTGAAACGTCCCCCTCTCCTGGCTCTCGTCCATGTGTGCATGCATAAGATCCCAGCTGGTGGGTATGGCGTGACTCTAGTTGGAAGGCTGCATTTGGCAAGCAGATGTGAGCAAGCGTTTTCCACAGGATGAAATTGCATCTCCCAGCCTCATGCTTCTTGATTAACTGACGAGGCTAAACTTCTTTGTCTTTGAGCAAAAGCTTTCTTTTCTAATCGTGTCTACGGCAGAAGGAGCTGTCACGGTCTAGGCAATCAGGCTGACCACAGGCTTTCTTTAAAATAAACTGTGGCAGCTGCCCTGGGCTCTACAAAAAGAAACTCTGACACAGGGATTAAATGAATATTGTTGAGAGCTGCTCTGCCACAGTTGATATAAAGAGAATAAATACATAGTTGAGAAAATTATAGGCACTTAGACTTGCATTATTTAATTAGCCTAGCTCATCTGAATGTGCTAATCATTTTATCTTTAGCACACACTGTTATCATCTCTTTCTCTTAATGGTTATTGTACACTTGCTATAATTTGAATGTGATTGGTCCCTCCAAATTTCATGTTGAAAAACTACTGGGTTGTGCCATGGATTGAATCCAGGAACTTGTACATGCTAAGCACATGCTTTGCTACTGAACTATCCACCCAGTCTCATGTTGACATTCTGAATCATTTCAGCAGTATTAAGTAAGAACTGGGTTCATGGGCAGCATGTTGGTTGTAAGGTTGAAACCTTCACGAAGGAACTAATGCAGGGCGGTGGAAACCGGCAATTGCCATTAAGGCCTATATTACAAAGAAGTCTGACACCTCCCTGGCTCTCATGGTTTACATCCCCCAGCATGTGGGGTACTCTCCCAGCATGTGGTGTGCTCCCCCAGCATGCAGCCATTCTTCTAGTTTTTCTCCCACAACTCAAAACAATATGGCCTTGATCAGGTGTGGCTTCCAGAGTCTCCATTTAAAATATTCCCTTTCCTTTAAAGTAGCAATTGAGACACTATTTGTCTCCAGACAAATATTTGTCTGTCCCTTAGTTTTCTAAGCATACAAGTTACATGCTACATGCTGAAATTCCTCTTCTTATAGTCAGATAATGTATACTGGCACAAACAAGCGTGCACACACACACACACACACACACACACACACACACACACACCAAATTGTTAATATACTTCACATATGGTCTATGCTAATGAAAAAATTGGTATACTTCTTTCTTTTGTAAACAGCTGTTTTTATCACTAGTCCTTGTCAGGATTTTCTCTTTTGTGAGGGTGCTAGATTTAGGTGCAGATTCATTTTTCTGCATGTGCATTTACAATTGTTACAGCACATTCACTGAAAAACTCTCCTTTCCAGTTCTGTGCCTACCTGATCTCTGCCAGCCCATATGTCTTCCTTTCATGAACAGTATACTGTTAGTTTGTGCCCCATAAACCTCTTCCCATATCAGCATTCACTGTGTTCACAGTGTCCTCTCCACATCCTATTAATACAAAATATTCACTCTTTTTTAATTTTATACAGTCTATTAGAATTCTGAAAAAAATCTTTGGAAAAAAGTCTGTTTGCTCTTTAATAAAGTATATTTTGTTGTATTTTGTTTTTTATTGTCCTTATATAGTAAGAGAGATAATGTGTTGGTTTGTTGGTTTATTTGGTTCATTGGTTGTTGGATTGTGTTTGTTTGTTTGTTTGTTTTGAGGGATTTGTTTATTTTTCTGTCTGTCTGTTGGTTTTGAAGGCAGGATCTTGTTTTGCACCCTAGGCTGACCTCAAACTCATTATCCTACTGCCTTGGCCTCTGGAATTCTGGGATTCTAGGCATGCAACACCATGCCCAGATTCATTGCATTTTAAATGATTTATTAGGTTTTTTTTTGCATGTCTTGGAAATTGACCATTTGCTATGATGCTCCAAATCCTTCCTTGTCATTGTTCTACAGTCAAATCTTTAATTTTGTGAAAATATTTTATTTTTTAGAAAAAAGTTACTGACACCTGATGAGCAAGTACGAGTCAAGTTCTCTATTTGTCAATGCAGGGAACATGAAGAACCTGGACTTCATATATTTTCATTAGGAATTTTTGCTTTGGTATCTCAATATTCTTTTTACACATAACTTGTGATTATTTCTTCAGATTCAGCCTTCTAAAGTTTGTTCCTTAATAATTTCATGTATGACTATATAATGTATTCTAATTATTCTCTTCTCTAACCTCTCATATCTCCCTCCCATCTATCAACCCCATTCTTCTCCAGTTCCCCTCCAAGATTCATGATTTTTGGTTTCATTTTGTGACCAATTTAGTTTAACTACAGCCATTTTTGTGATTGGACTGGATGGTATCACCAGTGGTTATACAACTAAAAGCAATGCCTCTGCCTATCCCTGAATCTATCAATAGCAAATAGTTCAGCAGTGAGTGTTGAGCCCCTGAGGCCTCTCCATTGATGTCTAGCTGCTGATGGGTCCATCTTTGTGCCAGCCTAATACAGGCATAATTAGTTGCTGTGAGTTCATGATTGCAATGGCTATTTTACACATAAGATGGCATTTTACAGCCCTTCCCCCTATCCCCCAGCTTCCATTCTTTCTGCCCTACTTCCTGCAATGATCACTGAGCCTTAGAGGGGATGGTGAACGTATCTTACTTAGGAATGAGCCCTCATCTATTGCTTATTATGAGCATTTCAACCAGCCATGAGTCAATATTCCTTTCAAATTTTTATTTCTACTTCTCTTCACATTACCTAATACCCACTTTTAGCTAACACATCTGAAACTACTTGAGTAAGTGTTTGGGTCTTGTAAGAACTGTATGCCCAGAAAGAATTAAACCAAATGGAAAGAAGCTGATCAAGGTGGTTCGTGTATCTGCCACACCGGCACTGACACAAGATCTGTGGTTCAAGTGCAGCCTGCGTGAGAACCTGGATCAGAAAACAAACAAAGAATAAATGTGTCAACAAGTAAATGTGCATCCCGTTAAGAAGTGTTATCAGATAAAAATTTATTTTCAAAAATTCACAGCAGCAAGACTCATACAACCAAAAATAAACAACGCAAATACCCCTCAAACAACAGAAAGGAAAACGCAAGGGGACATAGACCCTCCTAGCATGACTGGGTCCTCTAGAGGGAGACACTGATGCTGGCACAGCCTAGATAGCCTCAGAAACCTGCAGCTGCACCAGATGCAAAGAGCACATATGAGGCATAAGAAAAGCTACAGAAGCAGAAAATGTGGAAAGATGCTATGTTTTGAAATGTGAGTTGTCAGAAAAAAAAAAAAAGAAATGTGAGTTGTCCCCCACAGTCTCATGTTTTTGAATCATTAGTTATTTGGGAAGGTCATGGCACCTTTAAGAGGTGGAGCCTGCCAAAGGAAGGCAGTGGTAGGGGGTGGGCCTTGACTTGGGTTAAATCCATCCAGCTTCAGTTAGTTAATCGGTTCTGAAAGTTGGCAGTTTTGCAGATCTCATCTTCCATGATGGAGGTGACTTAGCCTCTAGCTACTGCCATCCAGTCATGCTGTTTCTGCCATAATAGACTGTATCTCCCCTGTGGAACTGTAAGCTGAATAAATCTCCCTTTTCTCCCCTTAAATTGTTTGAGCCTCAATAGTGTCTCACAGCAAGAGATAAGAGTAACTGCTACTGTGCAGTGGTGGAGCCTGAACTCTGGAGAAGCGGTGCAGTGGAGCCCACACCTGGCCACACACTGTGACCCATGTTGTCAGGGGCCCGCTTGCATGGCCCTCGGGAGATGCCACAGCAGTTGAGCAAGGCTTCTGCCCATGGGGAAGGCCACGTGTCCATGTTCATTGGCACCATAATGAACCCTGGCAGCAAGTCCCAGGTTGGGTTAAAAACCAAGCTCCAGGGAAGCAGTGGGTCTCTTGGGGATGCTAGTGTTTCTACATTTTGGGAATAAATATAATTGTCAGCCATCCAGAAAAAAAAAAAAAAAAAAAAAAAAGAGTAACTGCTACTGAAGATAACAGAGAGCAACAGCTTGATGAGCTAAATAAATAAATAAATAAAAACCTAAATGGCACTGACCTGTGTGTTTTCAGTGGTGAAGTTCATATTGTGGTTCTGCTTTAATTTTTAAAGTAAGTAAATTGGAGCCTCTTTCTGGCCTGGTTCAGTTAGGAGCTGGTTGCTGGTGCTATATCAGTTAGAGACAAGTTGTGCAACCTCAGCAGGCAGGGGAAGGGAACTAAGTCAGCAGAATTCACTTCTTTGCCTCTATCACAAAGTATCATGATTCTGCTTGCTTAATGACAAATTAAATTTGCTGAGAGCCTATGACATGCACCTTACGGCTACCGGTTCTTTAGCTTTTCAACAACAAGTTGCTCAAAGATTCCAGCCCTATGAAACTTGTCTTCTGCAGAGGGAGGGAAATAATGTATTTCAGAGGAAAGGAGATTTCATGCATTTACGTAGTAGGAAGTAGAGAGAAAGAAACAAGAAGCATTGAGAGTGCAGCAGGGTGCCATTTCTAACAGAGTCCAAGCCAGGTAGGTGGAGGATTTTCCTCAGGATTCCTGTTCTGCATGTTACCTCCTAGAGGGGCTGCTTCCCAGATCCTGTATTTCAAAGTCCACCTTTTTGGCAATGGCTGCACTTAACAAACTCCTGACACCTTTGACCTTCTTTGTGTTGAAACAGCTGTAGTATACCTTGCCTTAAACTATGAGGAAATTCCTCCTTCTCTCTGCTTCAGGATTCCTAGGAGCTAGCCCAAGATGCCTTCCACACCACCTGGAATATATGTATTCTTAACATGGTTCCCTGAGGAATTAACCTCGGGAGGCCCTCCCCCCTTGGACCACTGGTGACAGGATTGCTGAGCAGAATTTTATTTTGCTCCTGACATGTCACACTTTGAGGTCTATGTCATGAGACTTCTCACGCAGTCCACTGGGTCCAACCCCAGCCCCCTGTGGCAATCTTCAGCTCAGATCTGGCACTTGCGCTGCTATCCTTCCTCTTTTGTCTTCTTCATCATCTTGCACCTTGCACCGCACACAAGGTGTTTCCAAGTAAACCAACTTCACACAAGCTTGTCTCAAGTTCCACTTTAAGAAAACTGTAGGCCACTTTTGTATACTTTCAAACTACTCTGGTATTCATTTATATTAAAAGAAAACCCTGCATCATGGTACCTGCTTAGAATCTGCAAGTTGTCACTCACCTGGCTTTGACTGATAGTCAATCAATCTTTTTTCCCACTCATACAAACTTAATAGGTACCCCAGTCCCCTCCCTCCCTCCACCCCTTCCCAGTCTCCCTTGCTCCCTCCCCCCTTTTCCCCTTCCTTTCATCCCCTCCCTCCCTTTTTCCCAGTCCAGTGCCCCCTCCCCCCCAATCCCTGGGGCATCCTTTAGTGTGAATGTCAAACTTCCTTCTGTGCCCTCCACTATAATGAGGTAAAAGGACTCAGTAGCATTGCCTAGAGCCCTTTCTTGTGCTCCCCTTTAGTGTGAGAGCACTATTATGATGTTAATCCCTTGCCTCTAAGGATCCTAATGCCTGTGATCCATGCTAGACTTTGGGGGGGGTCATTGATATATTGGTCATTGCACAGATCATGTAAAATCCTATTATGGTTACTGCAGTCCTAAACCAAATGTTTTTTTTCTAATTGCTGTGATAATATGCTTGGAAGAAGCCACTCAAGTGAAGGAGTTTGGCTCATGCTTTAAAAGCTACAGCACAATTTGGGGAAGAGGCCTTGACTGTGTCCTTCTTGACTTTGTGCTGTGTGTGGAGGATCTTGCAAGATTCTGTCATCTCCTGGATGGAAGGTTTCCCAGACATCCATGTTAGACAATCTCTTCAGTTGTGTTTCTTTAGTAATGGTTGCAGTTCATCATGGCAGGAAGGCATGGTGGAGTGCAAGGCAACAGAGATATTGGGCCTGTTTCATTGACTCAACCATGAAGAAGCAGACTGTCTGGAACCAAGACTGGATGTCTTGAATAAGACCTGTTTCCCCAACAACCTACTTCCTCTAGCAAGGCCCCAGCCTGGGTTACATAGTTGAGTTCTAGATCAACAAGGGTTATAGAGTGAGATCCTGTCTCAAAAAAAAAATCTGTCTCTTGGATGGATTTAGTTGAGATAAGAGTTATGGGTTGTTCACTGGTAGACATTTGCCTAGCATGTTTAAGGTCCCAAATTTCATCCCCAACACTTGGGGAATGGAATCCTGGAAGAAAAGTAACCAATGGCATTTGGAAAGTGGAATGGGAAGAAGAAAGTCTGGATCTGTGAAGATTAAGAACAAGTTGAGAAATGTTCACAGTAATGATGTTCACTGTATGATCTGGCAGTGATGTGCAGGAGTAGAGCTAGAAATGAGTGGCAGCTGTACCCCATTATGAGACCCTTAGGGAGGATGGAAGCCATGGAAGAAACGGCACATAGGACTCAGAAGATCAAGAAGCCAGGAAGTAAGAATGAGATCTGAAAATGTCAAGGGGGAAAGAAAGTAACAGATTAAGAAGGAGCAAGGGGGTAAAATTTTAAATCTCTATCCTGTTCCTTTATTACATTCTGAAAGGAGACAACATAGAAAACATGGATACCAACCACTCAACCAGGTTCGGAAATTCTCTGTGAGTTTCAAAAATATTAAATATGTAATGAAGTTCAGTCCTGCTTAATTCATAGGACTAATCATCTCATTTTAAAGTCAAAATGGCATTAAAATCTAAACCAAAGTTGTATTGGTTCCATATAAATATTAATATAGGTCCATATAGGGTCAGAAAAATGAGGTCAGAGACTGAAGGGAAACTAGGATTGACAAATAAAGAGTTTTATTAGTTACTAAAAATAAGATCAAGGGCTAGAGAAATGGCTGAGGTAAAGATTCCCTCACAAGCAGAAGGCCCTGAGTTTGGATCTCACGTTCCACATAAAAATACCAGGTGGAAACAATAGTGGCCCACACTTCCCAGCCCTGGTGGGAAGAGCCTGGAAATCCCAGAGAAAAGCAAAAAGAAGGTAGACTCAATCCAGGACGATTCCCAAAATCACTGTTGGTCCTCCACAGGGACACACATTGCCCTCTGATACATACACATGATAGATAGATGATAGATAGATAGATGTTAGAGAGATAGATAGATAGATAGATAGATAGATAGATAGATAGATAGATAGATAGATAGATAATGTTTTTAAAAAAATAACCAGAACCAAGACCCTAAATTTATGAGAAATCCACCACATGGAGATTCCGTTGTTTCAAAACCCAAATTCCTTTAGGAGCTAAAAGCAAAAGAAACAACGTGTTTCTTGCCCTTTAACAGTTTTGACTGTTGTGTCAACAGTTTTTTGTG
Organism: Typhlomys cinereus; assembly: GCA_023101885.1. Taxonomy (NCBI): domain Eukaryota; kingdom Metazoa; phylum Chordata; class Mammalia; order Rodentia; family Platacanthomyidae; genus Typhlomys; species Typhlomys cinereus. The sequence goes on along the minus strand of JALPQD010000225.1, from coordinate 1,491,235 downwards.
TGAAGTTGGTTTACCTGGAGTCAACACACAAAAGTTGGTATAGCTGTTGTTTGAGTGGACCAAGCTACATTTCAACCTCACTGTAGAATTAGTTAGCATTACCCAGGTGGAACTGGTTTTGATGTAAAATTGAAGGGTTCTTGGACAGCAATTGAAGCTTATTGCCAAGAGGCAGATTTGGAGTTTCTGCAAAAGAAGGTGAAACTTGAAGCTGCAGAGGTGAACCCAGAGTGTTGTTGGAGATGCCAGAGCCATGAGACGCATGCTGAGGATGACTGTGAGTGGAGATTCAGCCTGGTCCAGAGAAATGCTGCTTCTACAACTTTGAGCTGCAAAGAGGAACTGGAATTTCCCAGAATCTTTGACCCACTGGGATGACAAGATGGACGTTGAACTACAAGATACAGTATTTGACTGACTGAACTTTAGTCTTAATTTGATGCTTTCTTGCTCTGATTTAATGTTTAGTCTGTGTGGAAGTGTTGAACTTGATTTATTTGACAGGACCTTATGGTTAAGAGATTTTGGACATTTTTAAGAAAAGACTTTCAGTTCTAATATTTTAATAACTGATATTTTAAAATTAGATTATGAGACCTTTTAACTTTGGACTTTTAGAATCAATAAAGTTAAATATATTTATATCATAAGATAGATTTAACACCTGTGGGGACAATGTGGGGACAAGGATTGAAGTTACAGTTTAAAGTAATATGTTCTTGTGTCAGGTTGACAAGCAGTAAAGTGACACAGGTGTCAACTTGATGACTGAGGGTTTGAGTTCTGGGCATATTTGTAGATAATTAGTAGTTAAGCCTCTGCAAGAGATTGTCTAGTTGGTGGGGAAGGCCCAGCCCATGATGGGTAGGACTAGTTCCTGGACAGGTGAATAAGATGGAGGGAGTTAGCTGAGAGTTGGCATCCTTCTGTATATGTGGCCAGACATGTTGGTCTGGCAACTAAGGATTGTCCCTTTCTCAGCCATTGTGTGGGTGTCCTGCAGCCAGTTCCCTCAGCCCTGGTATTGGTGTGAGCCTTCCTGCCATGTTGGACAAGGAACTATAACCAGAGTATTGTAAACCAAAATAAAAACCTCTTGTTCCCACTAAGTTGTTTTGTTATGAATTTATCAACAACAATGCAAAGTAACTGCCACAATCCTATTTAATTCATGGGAACTAATTATCTCATTTTAAAGTCTAAATAACTTTAAAGTCTAAACCAAAGTTCTATTGGTTCTATATAAATATTAATATAGGTCCATGGCTGTAAGACCAGAAAAATGAGGTCAGAGACTAAAAGGTAATGAGAATTGATAAATAAGAGTTTTAATAGTTATTGAAAATAAAATACAGAACTAGGATCTTAAATTAATAAGAAATGATTAATTCACTATAGTCAGAAACTAAATCATGTTTCATCCCTAATAGCTAAAGCAGTTGCTAAAAATCTGAGCAGATTAACTATCTTTTAAGCCAACTTAAAATTAGTTTGTACTCCTAATATTGCAAATATGAGTAAAAATAGATGTAGTTAATTAATTTTAGTAAGCTTTGTTGTTCTTAGTAACTTAAATGTTGTTTTCTGTCTGTAAGTGGACAACTAATTACTCACCTTCTTTTTCATTATTAAAATCATCAAATAATCAAAGCCAAGATAAATGTAAAAGACAGGGTCAGAAATCAGGTCTAGAAATTATCAAGTAGACTTTTCCTTGTTTGTTTGCCTTTACTTTCATCTAATTATAATGGATGCATGTTATAATTTCAGCACAATAGTAGTTATTTCTTTGGACAATATCCAAAAGAATAGCAAGTCTCAAAAATGGCAAATCAGCACAGACACCAATTTAAAAGCAGTTAAATGCCATTGTGTCTACTATCCCAATGATTGGCAAGAAACAGTCAATCACAAACCCTCACTGATATAGGTTCTGAGTACCATGTAGATGTGAAAACACTGTGTGGCTCTGCTTACTTTGCCAAAATCACTCAGGTGCCTATGGTTTAAATGGCTGAACCTGATTAAGTCCCTTCCTTGTGCCTCTTGAAATTGCAGACTGACAGCTATGCCCTGTACATGTCCCAAAACAAGAGCACATCTTGAAATATTGCCTGTCTCACATTCCCAACATCCCAGCAACCAAGGGAAGGCAGCTGAGACCAGTGCAGACATTTGATCTATCCACAAGTGGACTGTTGCAATCCACCATGTACATGTTGGAGAATTTGCCCAATGTTATAACAGAATAAATAAAACTATTATCGATATATTGAACATAATATGGAAAATTGCACCAAAACATCCACAGATGGGTAGATCATGATGTAAAAAAATAAGAGTTGTTTGGGTATTAAAATGACTGTGGATTATTTCTTTTCTTTTTTTTCCTTTGAGATGGAGTCTCATGTAGCCCAGGCTGGGCTCCCATTTGCTGTGCACCTGAATATATACTTGAATGTCTGACCTCCCAATTCAGTCTCCCAAGTGCTGGGATTACAAGCATATACCACCATGCTTAGGTTGTACAGCTCTAGAGCTCCAACCCAGGGTCTTATGCATACTAGTCTTATGCATATTCTGTCAAGTAACCCACATAATCCAGCCTATCTTTGCTTATTTTGTTTTTGAAACAGTTGCGTAGTCAGACAAGGTTGAAACTCACTATGTATTTTTGAGTTTCAGGGATTATTTCTTTGTGTTACCTGACTTTTAAAAAAATAATATACAGACTTGTGATCTCAGCTACATCAAAGGGTGAGTCAGGAAGATTAAAAGTTCAAGGTCTCCCTGGGCAAATTAGTGAGACAGTGTCTCAAAACTGAAAAATAAAAGAATGACTGAGAACACAATTCACAGGTAGAACATTTGCCCAATATATGTGAGGCCCAACATTCAAAGCCAGTATAGCAGCAACAAAAGAAAAGCAATAGAAACTAGCTTCTACACATAAGAAGAAAGTAAATACACATTTTAAAGGGAAAGCTAATTAAATTGAATCACAAAGGTTTATATTTTGTATTTTATTTAACTTTAAATATTTAGTATGTATCAACTATTTATAATGAATTCTGTTTATCTATTATCCTTTTTATTTGAATTTCCTACATTTACATAATTTTTTAGTCATTTTCATCCCACTTTCCCTCACTTCTACTCTCATTGAACTCTTTCCAACAAGTTCCCCTCCTATTTTCATGTATGTCATGGTTTGAAATGTGTCCCCCACAGTCTCATGTGTTTAGCAAGGTCATGGCACCTTGAGAGGTGGAGCCTCGCTGGAGGAAGGCAGTCACAAGGGGTGGGCCTTGAGGTGGATTAGTCCCACCCTACCTCCAGGAGAAGTCTGCCTTTGCAGCAAGCAGTCTGCAGCTCTCAGCTTCCAAGATGTCTGCAGTGACTTAGCCTCCTCCAGCTTTGGCCAGCCAGCCATGCCACCTCTGCTTTGAGAGACTGTCCCTTCCCTCTGGAACGGTAAGCTGAACAAATCTCCCTTTCTCCCTTAAGTTGATTGACTTTGAGTGCTCTCTCACAGCACAGTGTTATTTTGTATTCCCGTTTGTTTAGTGTGCACGTGTGTGAGAGAGAGAGAAAGAAAGAGAAAACTACCAAGTTAAAGTAGAGTTGCTTGCATGAGCATGGATGGAGCTGAGCATCTAGTGACTATATCACTGAATAAAGTGACTCTCTAGTAACCATTAACTTCCCATAGCTTGTCAGGGAAGAATGGTCCTTATGGGTCTTTCTCCAAGATGGGAGATTGACACCATCTTGTGAGGTTTTGTGCAGGAAACCATTGATGCAGTGAGTTCATGTCTGCTACCATGTCATGCCCAGAAGACAATATTTCACAGCATTCCTCTCCATGCTCCAACTCTTACATTCTTTCTATTCCCTCTTTTACAATGTTCACTGAGCCTTGGAAAGAGTGATATTATAGATGTTCCATTTAGGGCTCAACACTCAATAATCGCCACTCTTAACACTTTGATAAGTTATTAAGTCTCTGCCCTGACTGTCACCACAGCAAATAGAAGATTCTCTGACCCAGACTGAGAAGAGCACTAATCTACGTCTATCAAAGTAAGTATTTTTGAAAGAAGGCATTTTGACAACATATACATGTAGCAAAGCAACAGTAGTAGGTTTCCTCCCAGGACCTCCCATCATAAGTTTTTTGACCAGGAATGACATACTTCCTGTGGAGTGCCTTAAGTCCAGTCAGAAAATGGTTGATGACAATCATCTCACTGCTGCAATATTGAGTGGTAGGCTAGTGGTGTAACTCACAGAGTTCACAGCTAGTTAGAATCACTGATAATTTTTCTTCCTGTTGTGTTACTTTTTCTTTTACTGCTATTACATAAATGCACTTGGACTCAAGCTATTTAAGGGGAAAAGAGAGCCTTTATTTGGCTTACAGTTCCAGTGGGATCATAGTCCATTTACAGAAGGAATTGCATAACAAAAGACATGGCTAAAGACAGAAACAAACATCATGAGACAGAGAGCAAGAGAGCAAGAAGTGAGCCAGTTAACCAAACCTCAAGGCCGGCCCCCTGTGATCTGCCTTCCTTCAGCAAGACTTTACCTCTTAAAGATGCCACAACCTTCGTAAACATTAACACCAGGTAAGAATTCATATACATGAACCTTTTAGGAAAAACTTACTGTCAACCCATAATACTTCCTGACAGCCTGAATATGCACCTTCTGTCACTATGAAGGCAGGGAGGAAGCTTCCAGCTTAGTTCCGCTTGGATTTCTTTATGTCTTATCTCTAATCAAAGTATACAGTGTCTTTGGCAATAGAGTTTTACCCTTCAGTCTGATGGGCAACCAAAAACAATGGTAATTGTCTGTGTTATTTTCTGAACGTCTGGGTCCTCCTGACCAACAATTAATAGGAAGGTATCCCACCCCCTGCATTGTGATTTTCACTGAGTGACTTAACAGAGCAGTATCAACCACTTATGCTGTATACCTATTATAAATTTTTTAATTATACTTTTTAATTGGCTTGAAAAATACTAGGCTTCTATATGCTTTTTCATACAACCTCACTTTTGATTAACCTTTCCCCACACCCTTTTTTCCTCACCCACCAATTCCTAATTCCCCTTAAACATTTCCACCCACAATATCTCTCCTTGCTTTTACAATACTTCTATGCTATCTCCTTTTTTTAAGATCTCTCCTCATCACCAGTGGCTCCTTTCTATTCTCCTGAAATCTATAGGCATTCCCATTTAATCACACAAATGTAAAAATTCCAAGCTAAGATCCGCACATGCAAGATCATGTAGTATTTACCTTTCTGGGTCTGAGTTACCCTGCTGGATATAATTTTCCAGTTCCATCCATTTTTATTTTTATTTTTCATTATAGCTGAATATAATTCCATTGTACAATGAACACATTAACTGGTTCCATTTCCCAGCTATTGTGAAGAGAATAAGCAATGGACATGGCTGTGCAAATATGTGTGTAGGATACAGACTCTGTTGAGCGTATATGTCCATGAGTGATTTAACTGAGCCAGATAATTCTATTTTTAGCTTTTTGAGAAACCTCTACTGATTCTCAGTTTATGCCATCATAAGACATCATAGGATGTCTCTTTCAACAAGTCCACACCAGCATTTGTTGTCATTTGTTTTCTTGATAATATCCATTCTGACTAGGGTGAGAAATAATCTGAGTACTTCAATTTGCATTCCCATTATGACTAAGGAGAGTTCAGCACTTTGTTATTACATATGTTAGTGTGATGGTGTGTGTGTATGTAAGTGTTCATCAAGTGGGTGCAAATATGTGTGTGTGTGTGTGTGCACATGTGTACATGCCTGAATTTGATATCAAAAATCTTTCTTGATAGTTTGTCTTCCTATTCTTTTGCAGACAAGGTTTCTATTCAAATCTAGAACTCACAAATAGGGCTTGTCTTATCTGCCAGCTGGCTCTGGGTATCCCCAGTCTCTATCTTCCAAGATTTGAATTGTACAAATGCCATGCAAGGTGTTTACATGGGTTCTAGGAATCTGAACAAGCTTTTCTGGCAAGGATTTTAATCATTGAACCATCTCCCCAGCCCAAGATGTTGGTTGTAAGCAGCCCACATGTTGTATCTCTTGTCTTCATAGGCTGCCAGGCAGAATGTTGACCCATGTATACTCTCAGTCACAATCAACTATGGGATATGGACTGACTGGTCAGCAATGAACGATCAGGGACAGCATCTACTCTATGTGGTCTTCTTGCCTGTTAGCAGGTAGCAGTTTCCCTCAGAAGTACCACAAAGAATAAGCACATACAAAGCTACTTTTTGTCAAGGGCACTATAGATACTTATGCTAAGATCACCAATTAGCCCAAGTTCAAGAGGCAACGAACAGGATTCTATGGATTGGCAAGGGACTTTTAATGTTACATTACAGAGTTGTTAAATGCAGAGGTAAAAATGTTTTAACTGTAAATCTTCATTCTATGGGAGACAGTCCCCTCCAGTGTCACCTGTTTATCTGGCATATCTGTGAAGACCACATTCTTTGTTTTTGTGGTTTTGTTTTTGTTTTGGAGATACAGGATCTCTCAATGTAGTCAAGGCTGACCTTAACGTCGCTGCCCAGTAGACACCCCCCCCAAAGCCAGAGTCACATGGCTGTGCTACTATGAACAACTGAGATCTACTTTCTTACTGAAATTTCATCTTACCACAGTCTTATTTTGCAAGATGTTATACATTAAATGGCAATTTAGGGAAAAAATAGGACAAGGGAACATGAATAATATGCTATTTGTGTACTGCATTGTCTTTCAACCTCACAGTAGGTGGAGCAAACTTCCTTGAATCTCAACTTCCAAAAAGGCTATGTGTCTTGCTTTGGGCAATGGAATAAGTCTCTGGGAAAGGACTAAAACTTGTGAGCTTGTCTGTTTCTGAACTAAGGTCATTGTTATGATAAAAACTGACCACTAACTGCTTACAACCAGTAAATCTTATTGATGAAGGATAGGAAACTGAAGGAGAAGAAATATCAACTAAAACACCTTGGAACTTCCCAACCTTGGCTGCCTTAGATCTGCATAGTTGTTAACTATGTTAACTATGTTAACAACTACCTTGCAGCATGAATTAGAAACAGTCTCACCAACCTACTCACACATGAGCCATTAACAATTCTCTTGTCATACAGTCATAAGTATAACATCTCTCTCATCCTATGGTCATATGCAAGTAACTGCATCTGTAGGTTCATTGGCTTGGTAAAGTGAATTAAGTGGCATATGAAGGTAAGGAAGAAAATGGAGATTCTGAAGGCAAAAATGTGTCAGAAAAGAGATGAATTTAATCTTTTTGGAAACAATTTAGCCCACGAATTTTCTAGAAGGAAGTCAAGCATCTTTGCTTCATTGAGCATTACAAGCTTTGATCTAAGAGCAACTTTTCTATTTATTATACCTATGATCGTGGATATTTCTTGACTGGTAATAGCTCTTGTGGTGACAGCTCATTAGAGAAAAGTTGATATTTTTTGTTAGCTTTAACATGGCTGTATTTCATATTTCCCATATGTGAAATGGAGATTAACATGGTAAAATGGCTCAAAGAGTTTTGTTTTGTGTTTGGGGTATTTTATTCAAAAAGTAATGGAAAAATAATTGAAAACATTCAAGAAACATAAAGCTATATCTAAACACTAAGTAATAATTATAAGAGCAAAATGAGCATTGTGTTTCCAAGAATCTGGAACTACCTTATAGCCTTATTATTTGCAAGAGTAGCTAATAAGAATCTTCATTTAGGGGCTGGAGAGGTGGCTCAGGGGTTAAGCCTCTGCCTTGCAGGCGGAAGGTCGTGAGTTCGGATCCTAGACTCCACGTATAGATGCCAGCAGAAGCGGGGGTGGCCTGAGTTTCCGGTCCTGGTAGGGCAGCGCCTGTGAATCCCTGGACAGAGTAAACAAGGAGGAGGTGGAAGCGTCCATGGTGGTTCCCGAATCGACCGTGGTTCTACACACACACACATATACACATACATACACGCATAATTTAATAAATAAAAAAAATTTAAAAAAAAGAATCTTCATTTAAAGTTCCAAAGTTATACTGATTGGCTCCTTACCAGATTAAAATAGTAAATCTGAATTAACTGTATGAAGTAGAAGGTTATTCACTGGAACCAACTCAATTTATTCCTGAGAAATGTTTGACCAGTTCTTCAGAAATCACATAATCAGGGCTGGAGAGGTGGCTCAGGGGTTAAGCTTCTGCCTTGCAGGCAGAAGGTCCTGAGTTCAGATCCTAGAGACCCCACATATAGACCAGGGGCGGCCTGAGTTTCTGGTCCTGGTAGGGCGGAGCCTGTGAATCCCAAAGCAGAGTAAAGGAGGAGGTGGAGGTGGTCCATTGTGATTCCCAAATTCGCCTGTGGTTCTACACACACACACACACACACAACACACATACATACACACAAGCACACACACACACAATTGAATAAATAAAAAAATTTTAAAAAAAGAAATCACATAATCACTGAAGAAAGATATGACACTTCCAACTAGAGAGGAAAGTAAACTTTCTCTCAGTTAGACAAGCTTCACAGGCAGACAAGCTAGAGCCTTTTGGGCCATGGTTGGAAAGGAACTCATATCATATTTTTATGAGTACTATGCTGAAAGATCAATTGCGGGCCATCTTACACACACTGGAAATAATACTGTTACCTCTTGAACACCTGCTATGTACCAGGAGTATGTGACTGAGTGTGTGTGTGTAAATTTTTATCCTCAACACTGATTCATATAGTGTGTCACTGGTTCCATTAAAATCTTGCAAATGAATAGGATGATTATAGAATAAGAATAATTAACTCTCTTACTGATAGAGAGATCACAAATGAAGAACTTAATGATACATATTAAGGGTTTGGAAAACATAGACAAACTAATCCAAAAAGCAGAATATGGGAAGAAATAGCCAAAATCTAGGAAGAAATCAATAAATTTGAACTGAAAAAACAATGCAAAAAAATCAATGAAACAAAGAGCTGGTTCTTTGAAAAGATTAACAAGATCAACAAATCCTTAGTTAAATTAATCAAAAGAAAGAGAAAGAACATACAAATTAATGAAGTTAAAAATAAAAAGGATGATATTACAACAGACACCAGGGTATTCAGCTAATAATAAGGGCATACTTTAAAGTTGTATGCTCCATTAAACTGGACAACCAAAAAGAAGTGGATGACTTTCAAAACACAAATTACTTTTCAAAGTTAAATCAAATGAAATAAATCAGTTAAACAGATTATAAAAAACAATAAATTAAAACATTAATTATAAATCTTCCAACTAAAAAAAAGCCCAGGATTGTATTGATTCAGCACCTTCAAAGAAGAACTAACAAATTTATTTCAAAATGCAAAAGAAAGTAACACTACCAAACTTTCTATGAAGCAAGTATTTCTCTGATCCCTGAACTAAATAGACACATCAAAAAAGAGAATTATAGGCCAGTCTCACTAATGAATACAGCAGAAAAATTCCTTAGTAAAATATTTGCAAGCTTAATCCAAAAATATAGCAAAAAGATCATTTGCCATAATCAAGTTGAGTTCATTTCAGAATTACATAAATTAATAAATGTAATTCATCACATAAACACTCAAAAACAAAAATTATATTGTTCTCTCAATAAATTCAGAAAAGGTTTTTGACAAAATTCAACATCCTTTCATGATAAAAAGCCCTGGAGAAAACAGGAATGGAGGGAACATATCTCAACAAAATAAAGACTATGTTGATAAATCTAAGACAAACATCATTCTAAATGAAAATAAACTTGAAGCATCTCCACATAGATCAGAAAAAAGACAAGGCTGTCTATTCTAACCACTCCTGTTCAATATTGTGCTTGAAGTCTAAGCTAGATAAATAAGGCAAGAAAAACGGATAAAAGGGATACAAATAGGAAAGGAAGAAATTAAGATATTCCTATTTGAAGACAATATGATTCTGTAACTGAGAGACCCTCCTAAGACTCAACCAAGAAACTGCTTGAGCTAATAAACATTTCCATTAATGTATCAGGTGACAATATCAATGTACAAAAATCATTAGGCTTCCTATATACCAGAAACAAACAAATAAAGAAATGAGGTGAACAATCCCATTCATCTTAGTCTCAAAAGAATACCTTGGAATTAGTGAAAGACCTGTACAGTGACAACTTCAGAACACTGAAGAAAGAAATTAAAGAGGATACTAGAAGGTGGAAAGGCCACCCATGCTCATGGACTGGTATAAGTAATATAAAAATCACCATCCTACCAAAGGCAATTTATACATTCAGTGCAGCCCAATAAAATCCCAAATCAATTCTTCACGGAAATTGAAAAACAATCTCAAATTTCATATGGAAACACAAAGACCCCAGATAATCAAAACAATCTTGAGAAATAGAAACATAGCTATCACCATACCTCATTTCAAGTTTTACTACAGAGCTGTAATAATTAAGAACAGCATAGTAATGACACAAAAACAGATACATGAGTCACTGAATTAGAATTGAGGACACCTATAGTCATCTAATTTTTGACAAAAATGCCAAACATACATATTGAAGAAAAGACAGTATTTTCAACAAATAGTGCTGGGGAAATGAATACCTACATGTAGAAGAATGAAAGTTGACTTTCACCTTTAGCTTTATGCAAAAATTAATTTCAAATGGGCAAAAGACTTAAATGTTATACCTAAAACTCTGAAATGTATAGAAGAAAGAATAGCAAGTACATTCAAGTTGATAGACCTAGGTAAAGCTTTCTGAACAGTACCCCATTTGCACAGGAAAAAAGACCAACATCAACAAGTAGAACATCATGAAAACATATGGATCATAGGTATCCCAGAAATCCCACACTAAAAGAACAGCCACCATTATTATCAATAAGATAATAGAGGAGGGGCTGGAGAGGTGGCTCAGGGGTTAAGCCTCTGCCTTGCAGGCGGAAGGTCCTGAGTTCCGATCCTAGACCCCACGTATAGACGCCAGGAGGAAGCGGGGGCGGCCTGCGCTTCTGGTCCTGGTAGGGCGGAGCCTGTGAATCCCAGGGCAGAAGGAAGTGGAGGCGTCCATGGTGGTTCGCGATTCGTCCGTGGTTCTACATACACACATATGCACATGTGCACGCACATACATACGCACACACAATTGAATAAATAATAATAAAAAAATTTTTAAAAATTTAAAAAAAGATAATAGAGGAAAATTTCCCTGACCTAAAAAAAGAGATACCCATCTTGATTCAAGAGGCATACAGAATATCAAGTACTCAGAACAAAAAAAAAAAAAAAAAATAGCATCCCATGACATATGATAGGCTGCATACCAAATACATACATTTAAAAAAAAAAAGATCTTAAGAGCTACAAGACAGAGGGAACAAGTCACATATAGAGGCAAACCTATCAAAATAACTTACTTCTCAATAAAAAGGGTAAAAACCAAAAGGGCTTGGATAGATACAAGTTCTGAAAAAACACAAATACCAGCCCAGATTATTATATCCAGCAAATTTGTCAGTCATAATAGAAGGAACATAACTGGAAAAAATTCATGTGGAAGAACAAAAGACTATGATTTACCAAAACAATTCTGCACAAGAAGAAGACTGCTGGAAGTATCATCATACCAGTTTTCAAACTATACTTCAGAACTATAGTAATAAAAAGTTGGAACAGGCACAAAAACAGATATATCAACCAATGGATTAGAACAGAGAACCCAGATATAAACTCCCACACATAGAGCCGCTTGATTTTTGACAAAGGTGCCAAACATGCACTCCGGGTAAAAGACAGCATCTTCACCAAGTGGTATTGGGAAAATGGACTGTTGCCTCTCTCCTTCCGCAAAAAATCGAGTCCAAATGGATCAGAAACCTCGATATTAAAACCCAAATTCTGAAACTTTTACAAGAAAGAGTAGGGAGTACACTTGAATTGACAAGCTTAGGTAAAGATTTCCTAAACAGAACAGCAAATGCCCAGCAACTAAGACCAATAATCAACAAATGGGACTTTGGGAAATTAAAAAGCTTCTGTTCTGCAAAAGAAAATGTTAATTGTGCAAAAACACAACACATGGAATAGGAGAAAATATTTGCTAGCTATGAATCTGACAAAGAATTAACCTCCAGAATAACAAAGAGCTCAAAAAAACTAAACATTAAGACAACAAACATTCCAATTAAAAAAATGGGCCCTGGAACTAAACAGGGACTTCACTCAAAAAGATATTGAAATGTCAAACAAATATCTGAAAAGATGCTGAACTTCCCGGATTGCAAATTATAACTATCCTGTGATATCATCTTACCCCAGTAAGAATGGCTAATATCAAGAACACAAACAACAAAGAATGACTGCAAGGTTGTGGAGAAAAAGCAGTTATTTACTGCTGTGGGAGTGCAAACTGGCACAGCCTCTTTGGAGATCATTGTGGAAATTCCTCAGAAAGTTAAAAATGAAACTGCTACATGATCCAGCTATACCACTCCTAGGAATATTCCCAAAAGTCTCTACATTTTATTAAAAAGACACTTGTTCATCTATGTTAATTGCAGCTCTATTCATGATAGCAAGAAAATTGAATCAACCAACATGCCCATCAACAGAAGAATGAATAATGAAAATGTGGTACATTACACAATGTAATATTACTCAGCTGTCAGAAATAATGAGATTATGGAATGTGCTGGTATATGAATGGAACTGGAAATTCCATTCATATGAGTGAGGTATCTCAGACACAGAAAGTTAAACACTACATATTCTTTCTTATATGTGTATGCTAGTACTGATATCCTTGTCAATGTATTTGGATTGGAATTGCTGTAAGAGCCAGAAAAATCAAAAGGGACAAATGAGTGGGAAGGCAGGAAGGAATGGTTAAGGTGAAACCTTTTAAAGGGGAGAATTAGGATACCATGCAAGTAGGTAAGGGAGAGAATAATTGGGAAAAATACATATCAGGGAATGAGGGGATGGGAGACAAGAGGGACAGAGGGACTAAAAAAAACCCTAAGATTGTGAGAAGTAACCCCAAAGGACACTCCTATGTTAGTAATGTGTCAAAAAATGTCTTTTAAAGACAGGAACAAGAATAGGCAGTCCCTATGCAGAAGAGCGAGGAAAACAGAGTGAGAAAAAAGGGGGGGAGCCCTGAACTGATCCACTTAGAACTCAGTGACAAAATTATTCTAGAAGCAACAGGAATGTTATTCCTGATAAAATGTTGACCAGAGAAGTTTTAAAGAAACCCAAACATTTTAGGCTTTTGCCATTGCTCTCCAAAAAAATGTCAGTAAGACCCTATTACTGAAGATGCAACACATAAGGATCACAGAATGTGGGCAAAATATATCAACTGGAACTGGTCTGAGAACTTTCTCCTTACTGGATAACTTACAAAATACCAATACTGTAGAAGCTACTGGGGAAGAGAAATAATCACAGGTCTCAACTCATGAGATCTGTAAGTCACAATAAAAATCATATGGCAACATGTGTACACCATTGTAATAGTGGCATGAGTACAAAGGACACAACTAACAGCTTTCTAATTGAACTCAAGACCTGCTTGTCAGAATGGAACATATTCCTATTACTGTTAATTAACAAAGACCTGAAAAAGGGATGGCAATAGTTCAATAGGGAAAACCATCCAATGAACCTCTAAGTAGGAAGATAATATACCAAACTGCTCTGTGAATAGTTGCTGTTATACTCATAAATTTGAAGAACACTTAACACTCAGCCTAGAAGTCTTCTTCTACAATACAGATAGAAGATCTCAACACCCTAAGAGATGCAGCCTAGGACAAAAAGAGGAACAGTGAAGTAGACAACAATTGCCATAATGTAGAGTACTGCTGACCCAGCAAGCCTCACCCAGAACCAGGCCAACCTAATTCTCCCTATCCTAATGCTTTGATAACCTCACAGAAGAGAAAGTGGTGAGATTTTAAGAACGTAAAGATGCAAAAGTTCACTGCTGGAAAAGATATTCCTTTTAAGGCAGGACTGCTGCATCTAGGAACTCACGACATTGAGACTTGCATAATGACTGACATACCGACATGCCCCCATAGTCTACTGAGGAGCTCAAGAGAGATAAGACTATACAGTGGAAACCTTGGGAAATTTACCTATCGGTGTGGTGGCCTTAATATGCCACAAGAGGCCCAAAAGAGTAGTCAAGCCAGAGGGAAGCCTGGGATCCACAGAAACAGACAGGCAGGAGGGTGGGAGGGAGTGGAATAGATTGATCAAAAGAAGGAGGGGAATGAGAGGGAGGGAAGATGGAGGGAAGCAGGGATAAAAACTCAAAATGCCTATAAAACTATAAAAATAGGTAAAAACAGGAAGAAACAAATGACCCAATTATAAAATGGACTTTGGAACTAAAAACAGACTTTTCAGAAAAAAAATTCAAGTTTGTAATCATCTTACTGATAAATTCATGCAAAATGCTTAAGAGGAAATAAGAGATTTTATTCTGGCTTACAATTGTCCAATTACATGCCTTAGTCCAGCTTGGCAGTAGAGCTCATACTGACATCAAGGGCTGTGGACACTGACTTCACCATATTCACAGGACTGCCAAAAGAGAGATAAACTTCAATCATCAGCATGTCTGTCCAAGTATGCCAAAGAATGCCAAATCTCTACATCGGTTCCCTCCATTTTATCCCTCATTATCTAGACAATGTTCTGCATGCTTCTTTAGTGTTTACCTTAACTAATTCTTCACAGATATGACCAGAGCTCAGTTTTCAATTGTCAAGTTGATATCTATAGCTAACTACCTCAAATGACAAATAAATATCTTAAAAAGTGTTCAGCTTATCTAGCTGATACCTAGATCCCAAGTGAAAACATCAGGCAGAAATGGCGATGGCCTAAACATTCTGCCTTGGAAGGCAGAGGTGGGGAAACTGTAGAGCAAAACAATAAGGTCAAACAATTCACCCTGGATCTCCACAGGCACACACAGTACTCTCTTCTACACACACCTACACCTACACACACACACCCATACCTATACCCATACAAACACATAAAAAATAAATTACTCTGATATATCATCTTATCCCAATCAGAATGATTAAGATCTCTTCTTAATGACAAAAACAGTAATAAATGCTGGCAAGAATATAGGGGAAAGGGAAGAACTTATTCATTGGTGGTTGCAGTGCAAACTGGTAAAGCCACTTTTATAACCAGTATGAAGTTTCCTTAAAAAACTAAAAATTAAACTATCATATGACCACAACCAGCACTGACCTTAGCTTCCCAGGAAAAACACTCTAGCTCAAATCATCTGTGGGAATATCAGTGGAAGCTATAGGAATTGATCCAGATAGGGTTGGAGGGAGTGAGGATATTGAAATCCAATCTGAATTTATTCATAGCAAGCACCAGCATTTATCCAAAAATCAGGGAACAGCACAAGATTTCTTTTTTTAGAATTAGTTAAGCACACACTGTAAGAACAGGTTATACATTGTGAAACAAGAAAAATAGAAGTATCATATAATGAATTTATGGAGCACACATATTGTTTCCAAGTACAGTTAATTATAAACTGTGGTCAGGATCTGCAATCCTGTAGCAGTCTTGTTATTCTTTTGTATTCTACAAGTAATGTGCCTCAGTGGTCTTAAGACAATCAAGGGAGGAAAATACCTTGGCCCAAAACTGGTCTGAGTCAGGCCATGTGACAGTTTGAGACCATTCCTGAGCAAGAATAAGCAGATGTTGTTAATCATCTCACAGGTTAATCATCTCTTACACCTTCCACTGCCCATTTCAGATGGTATCATATCCATTTCAGACAGCCTTGGCATCCTCTACATGATCTGGCTATATCACTTCTGGAAATATTCCCAAAAGACTCTACATCTTATTACAGAAACATTTGTATATCCATGTTCATTGTAGATCTATTCACAATCACAAGGAAATGGATTCAGTCTAGACATCCATCAGTGGAAGTGTGGGTAATGAAATGCATATATACACAGTGAAATGCCCACCAGCTATCAAGAAAGATCAAATTATTAAGTTTGCTGATAAAGGGATAAAACCAAAAAACGTTAAGTGAGGTGTCCCAGAGACAAACATCACTTGTTTTTCATATGCAGAAAATTTTAGATGTGAGTACTTAAGAATTCCAGTAAAAGCCAAAAACTTGAAAGGGCCCATTAAACAGGAGACTGAGGCAGGAATGAATAAGGAGAAGAACTTAGTTTAACAGATACAAAAGACTACAGCCAGTGAGCAAAAAAAAGGAGAATAATGGGGGAAAGTTTTAAAGGGAAGGGAAGAGAGAGAGAGAGATAGGGTGTAGGAAGGGCTAGGAGAGTAATAAATAGCACAGAGAGAATGAGATAGGGTATAATTCAAAAATCCTGTGATGCTTTTACCAGAATACATTAAGCACAATTCCATTACCAGTTATGTGATACCTTAGAAGATATTGATCAGAATTGTCTCAAAGTTCCCCCAAACAGTATAGGTTTTTTGCCATTGTTCTTGGCTGCCCTCCAGAAGCTTATAGGGAGACCCTGTTGCTGAATACACTACACACAGGACATGGAAAAAAAGCTGGAACTGGTCTGGAAACTTCCACCTTGCAGAACAGCTTTCATAGTACTAGAAAGTACTATGTAAGCTGCTGGAAGGAGGAAGCAATCTACAGTCTCATCCACCTGTGAAGAAAGCTGCAAACTGTGCAATGCAATGCAAACTACAATACTTGGCAAGAAGTGACCATCAATGCAATAGTGGCATAAATATTAAGGGGTAACCAACTGATTTCTGATTGAATTTGAGGCCTGGTTTTCACCAGGGAATCCATTTCTGATACTGTAAACTAGGCAAAGAACTTATGGAAGGGAAGGATATAAGCTTTAGGGGGATTATAAACTATCAAGGTTCAGCTTTAAGGACTTTATTCTAAACTGTTTTCTAAAAACACTCAGGACTCAAACTAGAAGCTTTCTTTTGCAATTGAAAGTATAACAACAAATGGAAAAATAACAATTGGCCAAAGTGTAAAAAAATAAATGATTTCAGACTACTTGGCCTTTAACAGGACATTAAAAACACCACTCCCACTCCAACACTCAGGGAACATTACACAAGAGGGGGTGTAAATAATGTAAAATCCTAAAGCGGGGAGAGGTACAGACAGTATCTTCTAGGCAATGGAGGGCTATTGCATCCATGAACTCATGGAATTTGTACATATCTACACAAGACCTGCACAAGATTTGTCCTGTCAACATTTCACCATGGAAGGTGATAGATCTCAAGAGGCCCAGAATCTCCCTCTGAGACTATTGAGTGTTAAGACTACATGATGGGGGAAGTTGCTACTCTCAGTGGTATATCCACTGATACCTGATTAATACTTCAGCAAAAAAATGCTCAGGTGCATGTATTAAAGATAATTCAGATGAAATTAAGTGGGACATACACATAAAAAGACATGAAATTAGGAAGGTAGGGTAGAAGAAGGGTTTTAAAGAGAAAAAGAGAGGGAAAGGATTGGGGATTAAAATATGACAATATCATAAAGTCATTATATTCATGTATGAACTCTAAAAGTATAAAATAAAATTTAAAATACAATTAAAATTTAAAATAAAAGATAAAATACAATGATTCATTCAGAAATAATGACTCATTATTGTAATCCTATCACTTGGAAAGTTGAGACAGGAGGGCTTCCATGTGTTCAAGACCATTATTAGGCAATATAGCAACTTTTAGTCTAGTCTAGAATATATAGTAAGTATGTGGATAGTTAGATATATAGATGAAACAAGTAGGCATTCTGCGACTCGTCCCTCTTAAGGACTCATAATCATTCCTTGAATATTGCTACAGTTTGGATGGGAACTGTGCCCCAGAGGCCTCATGTTTAATATATTCAGCATTATTTGGGGAGACTATGAACCTTTAGGAAGTAGAACCTAACCTGAGGAAGTAGATCATGGATGAGGAGGGCAGTAGGACTTGAAATTGTAATTCAGCCATACTTCTCACCACAGTTTATCTACTTTCTGATACAAATGTGAGTGAGTAGCCTTACAGTCCCGCAACCACAACCAAGAACAGTCCCTATCACTATGCCTTCCCTGCCATGACTGAGAACTGGTTCCTCCCTTAAGTTGCTTCTTGGCAGGTATTTTAATCACAGCAATGAGAAAAGTGTCTGGGACAGAAATCTGTTACAGGAATGAGGTATTTCTGTCACTACATACATTGTTTTTAGACCTTCAAAAAACTAGTTTATGTGTGCGCTACATAAGTGTCTAGTGTGGTCTAGAAAAGTCTTGAAATGCTGTAAGACCTTAAAGGGATATTCTAGTGAGATTTTGAAAGACCAAATACTGATGGAAATATGAAAAACTGTTTATGAAGTATCATAGAGGATCAGGTACTCTATTACAACCTAGGCAAAGGTCCTTCATTAAGTTCTGTAAAAGAATTTGTGTATTCAACTCATCTCTTGAAACGAGTGTGATTATATCCAAAGGTAATGGACTGATTTGTTTAGTAGAGGAAATTTCAGGCAATGTAGTGTTCAGGCTGTGACATGGTCAGTAGTCACTGATTTTTTTTTCCAGGTTAACAGTGAGAGAGTTGAAAGTAGAGTATAAAAAATACAATATGGTATCTAACAAAAAAAAAGCATGAAAATGGTTAAAGCTGAGGACAATTTGGCTGTGGACAAAATGTCCTTAATTCCTTTAGAAGAGTAGTATCACTAAAGAGAAGCCATAGACTTTGCACTGGGAAAATACTTTGAAGCCAAGATTCCATCCATTAAGAGTTCCAGAGTGCAACAATGAAAACTCATTTAAAAAAAAAAAAAAACTTTCATTTGAAAAGCAAGTACCTCAGTAGAATCACCTAGAAATTCTTCCTGTGTTTCAATCTCAAAAGCACACAGAGACCACTGAGGTTGTGGTGCAGCTGGAGGGAGGACTCTAGACTAGACCTTGAGAAGGAAGCAGCATTTGCATCATCCACATTCTACCCTATAACCTACTAGGCAAGACATGTCTACTGGAGCAATAGGGCATGACTGGAAATAAACAAGTATCCTCTGATTGACTTTGAGGCTTGATCCACGGGAGGAAAATTATACCTGATACTATATATGGTCAAAATCCATGCCTAAGGTCATAAGTCCTAGTAGAGAATGTACTATTGTTGTTTTGATACATTTTGTCACATTGTCTTCTAAACATTTATGTTTATTTCCATGGATTAATATTATTCTGAACCTTGGTTAGAAAAGTTTCTTTCGTAGACACTAATAACTGAGAATAAGTGACTGCTGAGTGCTCAGTTATAAATGTGACAGTTATATCAACCCATTCCCCCATAGCCAAGTTCAGGGGATGTTGTAGAAGAGGGGACAGAAAGAATATAAGAATTGGAAGATGGGAAGGATAGATGTGAAAAGCTGTTTTTTGGACACATTATCATTGTACTCATAAGCTTACAGAAGTTGTGGTTACCTATACAAAGTTAAGCCAGTCAACATTACAGCATTGATGAGAGTAGAGCTAATGAAGCCCCAACCCCAAGGCTGAGGAGCTATTGAAAGCTGATGTCTGCTGGGGCGACAGGGTCATTGTTGCCCCAGGAAACAGGAGTGTGTCTGCTGGTTATCCATGCTTCAGTGAATGTCCCCACATATAGGTATATGCAATCAGCAGTAATGGATCTCAGTGATATATGTGATATATATACATTAAATAGATAGAGAGAGAGAGAGAGAGAGAGAGAGAGAGAGAGAGAGAGAGAGAGGGATAGGCAGGCATAGCATGAAAATAGAAGGACATGTGTTTGTGGGGTCAGAGATAGGAGGGAGGATATGATCAAGATGCATGAAATTGGAAAATCATAAATAAAATACTATTTAGCAAAAATAGTAAACAAAGAAAAAGAAATTGCTGAAGTCACAGAACTCAGAGAACTGTGAGAAGCCACCCAAGCGCCAGACCCTTTTATCCTAAAGTACTATACAAGGGACTTGGAAGATGCTGCTGAGCTGGATGAAGCCTCTGGGTTTCTTCTCTTGAAACTCTAATCAGCATGCAGCTTGGTCACGGGCTTTTCTGAGGATTACCTTCTGTTCTGTGCATCATCACTGTCTCTCTGAACAGCAATATGAACTGAGCTTAGTTATTAAGATTTCTAATCCCTTCTCTATCTGAATGCATTTGTAATCAAACTTCTTTCCCTTACTTCAGAACAAAAGACAATTTTAAAGAAAATCTTCTTAAGGAAAGAAAAGCTGCAATGACCTAATACAGCATAAGCATTGAATCCTTTTCATCTCAAGGATACAGTGCAACCAGGCATTTGCAGATTCAGGTCATGAGGCATAGTTTTCAGCTATTCTGTATATAGAGGATCTCACATTGACAGTATTAGTATAATCTCTAAATAGGCATAAGGAAAAAAGAACTCAGCTTGGGGTAACCTAGAGAGATCACCTACCCAACTCCTTTTTCTAGAAAAGGCCAGAAGGGAATGATCTTCCCTCATCTCTTCAGAAGGAATCTCACAAGCTTCTTTTGCAGGTTGGATCCAGCAGAGTGCTTGTTTGGGGGATATTTGTTAAAGCTAGAGAGACCACTTGGGTTTTTGCTTATTTCTTTATTCTTTCATTTCTCCGTATGTGTGTGTATGTGTGTGTGTGTGTGTGTGTGTGTGTGTGTGTGTGTGTATACCAGAGGGAACTTGAGGTATGTGTGCCTATGGAAGCTCAAGGATGACATAGGAAATCACTATGGATTGCTCTTCTGCCTTATTGTTTTGCTCTAGAGTTTCCCTAAAGAGGTACTTTTTACTTTGGAAACCCATACAGCTATAGTCCATCCTTGATGAGTCCCAAAGACAACAGTACAAAAACAATTATGAACTAATACAGATATAAAATAATAAGAACTTAGAAATATTAGCCATTGTCTGGATGTAGCAACCAAACTTTCAGAGATTTCATTAATATGGAAAAAAGTCTTTGTGAAGAGGATTATACTCGGTGATTAATCAACCTTTCTGGAGTTCCAGTAATATCTTTGAATATATATTATTACTGTTATTGCTATTGTTGTTTATGAGACCAGGTCTCATTCTGCAACCCAAGATGACCTGAAATTCTCAGAGCACCTGACTGGCCTCAAATGCAGGACGGTCCTCCTTTGTCAGGCTCCAGGATGCTGAGCTTCAAGTCAGGCATCACGTTACTCAGCTTATTGGACAGGGAGTACTAATTCCATTTCACACACGAGAAAACAGGCTAAGTGACTGAAAGTCCAAAGCCCCTCCTGTACCTTAGAATGCCACCTTGACAGCAAGGAGACCTTGTGGCCAGCTCCTCGCCATCGGTCCATCTTCAGCAGAGCGTGGCCAGAGTTGAACTAAATACCACAAAGACACAGGAAATTCTCACTGGCCATGTACTGACGTCAGGCCAGGTGAAACAACAACATTCATTTGAAGAGTAAAATACCTGAGCACTAATCCATTCCATCTGAATGCATTTCTAGGCAACCTTCTGTCTTGTTTTAGACCAAGAGACAACTGAAAAATAGTTGAAGAAAAATAAATATTTTGTATAAATAAGTATTTCAATCCTGTTAATCTCCTACTGAATGCTTGCAAAACATTACTAGCCAATAGTAAGAGGTGAAGAAAGTCTTACTTATCATTTATAATTTAACTTTTCAAAATGAGGATGCACGCGCATAGTTCATACTGTGTTTGCCTGTGCTTTATGCATACATATTTACATGATAAACATAAAATGTCTATTGTATTTTTCATACGAAACAACAGCTATACTTTCATCTATAAATCAGTGGATCTTTTCCTTAAAGTATTATGGTGATATATACATTTTTTCATTATTATTAAAGATACATGTATTAGACCTGGACAAAATCATCTATTTACTCTCATGTATTTTATCTCATGCTGGGAATTGGCTAACAAGCCTTATAAAAGTATAAGTTAAGCCATCAGCACCTGCAACAAAAAAAGTCTCCTTTTCAAGCAAAGGAGGAGTTTGATGAACTGCTGTTATTCCTACATCCAACCTGCTCCACCTCTCCACAAGACGCTCTCTGGAGACGTGGCTTGCTCACAAGGTGAAGGGTCTGCCTCTCAGGGTCTAAGGGTACTTTTGAGTCTCTCCTCTACCATCAATTCATCGAACTCCAGGTTCCTGAACCAGGCTTTGCTGTATGCCGTAACTCCAACACTTGGGAAGTTAAGGGCGGCTGGTCAAGGCCATATAACAACACTCTGTCTCAAAATACCAAAATGAAGGGCTGGGGAGATGGCTTGGGAAAGCAAAAGGACTCGAGTTAAGAACCCCAGATTCCATGTAAAAATGCCAGGTGGAAATGTGGGGTCTGTAGTGAAGACCTGTAATTCTAGCCATGGAAGGTAGAACTTGGAAAATCCCAGAGCAAAATAAGGAGGTAGAGCAGTCCAGGATGATTTCCAATGTCACCCTTGGGCCTCCATAGGCATGCGTGTGCATGCGTGCACACACACACACATACACATGCATCACACACACACAAAAAAAATCACCAAAATGTAAAAGAGTTGAGGCTTCAAATTTCTTATCTGTAAATGGGGACAATGATGTCACTATAGTATATAGCTATTGTGAGCACTTAATGGCATTGTCCTGGGGGACAGACTCAGGACTCTACTGTCACTCAGCAGCCTGGATAGTTCCCTTCTTAGGAAACTCTTATTCAGAAAAAGCTGGAATTAGTGACTTTAATGCATAAAGAATTTCATGAGTAGCCAGTATAAGACAGAGTTGGTCTTTATAAAGACTTTAAAAAAATTTTTTATTATTTTTATTCAATTGTGTGTGTGTGCATGTGTGTGTGTGTGTGTGTTGTGTGTGTGTGTAGAACCACGGGCGAATTCGAGAACCACCATGGACGCCTCCACCTCCTCATTTACTCTGCCCTGGGATTCACAGGCTCCGCCCTACCAGAGAAGCGCAGGCCGCCCCCGTTTCCGCCCGACGTCTATACGTGGGGTCTAGGATCCGAACTCAGGACTTTCCACCTGCAAGGCAGAGGCTTAACCCCTGAGCCACCTCTCCAGCCCCATAAAGACATTTTAATACAGGTTAGAGCATGAAGGTTTAAAGAGAAGTGTTCAGAAAGATACGCACCAGATGACAGATGTGGGCTTTGCTGGGAGAGCTGTATTTTACTATTTTTTTTCTTTTGCTTCTTTTTAATAAGAGTTCTCAGCTTAAAAGTTCAGATTTACCACAGACAGTGCGCTCCCAACAACTGAACCCTTCTGTGAATAAGCTGTTGGGTGCCAATCATCCAACCATGGCATCCTCCCTGAGCTCATTTGGGAACTGCAGAGTAGGACATTGCCATGTGTCAGCTACTGTCTTTGCCCATCACGGCACTACTAGATTATTTTACTGTCTCTACAATAGTTATACATAGAATTTTGTGGATTTGAAGCTGTTAGCTTTACAGGGTTGCTACGAAACTTACATAAGGTCACCAGGTTTTATTGAGAGGGACCTCACGGGATTGCAATGGAGAAAGTAAATGTTTAGATCATGAAGAACAAGGAGATGATTTAGGTATTAAAATGATTGCCACACAAAAATGATGACTCAGTTTCAGATCCCAAGAGCCCACGTAAAGTAACTAGTTGCCATAGTGGTCTGACAATAATTCCAGTCTGGAAGCTGGCTAGCAGCACTAGCACCAGCAATAAGCTCTGGGTTTCAGCCCACCTAGAGACATCCAAAGATAAATCTCTGTAATACCTACAGTAATTGCAAGGATTATGAACAGGAGGAATGGGGTAGGAGGGCCATACCAGACACAAGGAAAGAGGGGACCATGTTACAGCAGAGAAAATAGGTCTCCATCAAGGACTGCAAGTAAGTAATGAGACACCTGGTTAAGTTCACAGACTTTTGTTCCTGATCATTTACTACTGAAGGGGTATGATCTCACCAGAAGAGGAGGGCATATAGTCTGGCAGATAAAAAGTAACCATTTTGCAAATGGGTGATTGACCCCTCCCTCACTGTGGTTTCCTACTTTTATTACATCTACCTTTAAATGTGCTCTTATAACAAGACTCTAGTTTAACAACTTTTTGTCTCTGGCCAGGGGGTGACATACAATGCCCATCAGGATGGAGTGAAGGGCATTGTAGGAGCAGCAAAACTGCAAAAGAAAATCAACAAACCACAATCCAGAACTTCAGAGACTCTATATCAACCACCTAGAACTAGGCCAGCCTAATCTCTCCCCATCCTGAAGCTCAGGGAAATTTGCGGAAGAGGGGGCGGTAAGATTGTAAGAGCACAAGGATGGGAGGAGTAAGGATATGCAAGATACTCCACACAAGTTAGGGCCGAAGCAATCATAATTGGACTTTGCATGCCCATGCAATGTCCAACAAACTATTGACCCCACAAAGTCTAGCATTTGCTAAAGGCACCAAGATCCTTGGAGGCAAGGGATTGACAGCCACAGTAGTGTTCCTATGCTTAAGGGGAACACAGGAAAGGGTTCAGGGAAATGCCACTGGGTCCTTGTACGTCATCAGAGAGGAGGGCCCAGAGGACAGTCTGGTTTGCACATTAAAGGATTCTCCGGGGATTGGGGGGGAGGTACTGGGGGACAGGGAGAAAGGGGTGAGGGGAGGGGGAGCAGGGGGGTCGGGGGGAGGAGGAGGGAGTGAACCGGTGTACCTACTAAGTTTGTATGAGTGGAAATAATAATAAAAAATGTTAAAAAAAAAAAAAAAAAAGCTCTGAGTTTGACAGTCTCTACCTCAAAGGAACAAAGTAGAAGAGCAGTTGGGAAAGAGTCTCACTATCAGTCTTGGCCTCCACATACACATGTAAACATATGCATGGAACACACATGCCACACACATGCATGAAAATGGAAAAATGGGGGAAGTCTCATGGGGATTCAGGAAGGTAGGATGCCATCACTATAAAGTTAACAGTTTTGTTTGAAATTCTCACTATGTATGGAAAAAAACAAAAACATGAGGCTCTACCCATGGTTGTATACAGTCATACATACATCCTTAAAAAAAAAAGGTCCATATATGAAAGGAAGACTATCTACATTAGCAGCTTTCACCACAATGTTAATTGTGCTGGAATTCTTGCCTCTCAGCTAGTAATGGGCTTCAGTCACACTCAGGGTTAAGTGAGGGACTCCTTTCTCTCCCCAAGTTTGCATAATTTTTCCTGTCTCCTTATCCTGCCTCCAGATGGCATTAAAAAAATTAATGTGGTGCTAGAGAGGTAAACCCCAGCTACTACTTTATTATTATTATTATATTATTATCATTGTACTGAAATCCAGCCAATTCTTTACTGCCAAGTGGCTACCCCACTAACACAGGTGACTAAGCGCGGCAGGAAATGTGCTTCCTCCCAATCCTTGCACTCTCCTTCCCCTCACAGCCACTGTAGCAAAGCCAAGGAGAGCTACCATCCCCAGTACTACAAATAGGGTAAAAGCACAAGGCCTCTGCCACAAACATGAGGAGGAATTAAAACCCATTAGTTCTTGCTTTTGATTTTGAGGGTGTAGACAGACCTTTAGTTAGACCTAACCTGTAGTGAGGGAAGCTACAAGAGGGACCACAGGAAGGACAAGCGGCTGAAGGCTTTCCCACAATAAGGGAAGAAGTTGCTACTGAAATCTAATAGGAAACAATAGGGTGCTGCTAAACACTGGACAGTGCACAGGGTAGAGCGGTCCCCAACAAAGAACACCCCTACACTAAACTGTGATAACATAGATAAAGGGTTTCTGGCCATTGATATGTGTATATTTTTAAACATTCATAACATTTAGAAAGCCAATATTCAATTAAAATGACTTGTCCTACATGCCCGCAATACAAAGTGTTGCATTAGTACCACCAAACCCAAAGGAGTTGGTAAGTCCAATACGCCGTTTTTCAGTTTTCCATTCCTGAGCCTCTAGTGGAACATAATTGAGATCAAATTCTGGCTCCGTACGGTCCAGGTTTAAAGTTGGTGGCAGTTTTTGATGGTAACAAGCCAGCGCAGTAAAAGCGGCCTCTACTGCCCCTGCAGCCCCCAGCAGATGTCCAGTGGCTCCTTTTGTGGAGGAAATGGCAAGGGCATATGCATGATCTCTGAAGAGGGTCTTGATGGCTTTGTTCTCAGCAGCATCACCCAGGGGTGTGGAGGTGGCGTGGGCGTTGATATAGGAGATCTCTTCAGGTTCTACGCCGGCGTCTTTCACAGCAGCAGCCATGCATCTGATAAAAAAAAAACCCATTAGGACTAATTTTAATAGGAGATTCTATACCTGAGTGGTTATGTGGAAGAAATAAAATTACCCAATATACTGGGTAAGTCTAATCTGGATTGTCATATGACTCTGAATGCCATCTGCATGGGAATGAGTCACACCCAGCTCCTTGGACAGGCCCATAACTATAAGTTAAACCACTATCCTAAGAACTGTACAATCTCAAATGTATTTCTGTTGGCATTTTTCCCTAGCAAAGATTAGAATATTTTTTCTTCTAAGAGTATTCTATGAATGAGCTGCAAAAGGAAATTTAAAATATGGAGAAAGATCTAAATCTGTTTAAAGTTTTTTCTAACATTTAAGTGTAAATTTGGTACATTTCCCAATCATCTCTTATGTAAAACTTCAGATAACCTTTCAAAATTGTTTAGGCTGCAAGAATGCTAGTAAGGCAATACACAGCCAGAAAAAAAAAAATAATTAAAAGTAAAAAATTCTCTGAGCTGGATATGGAGGCACATATCTGTAATTCTAGCTCTTGGTAGGCTAAGGCAGAAAGGTTTAAGTTTGAGGCTAGACTAGATTACACAGCGAATTACAAGTCAACCTGGTCTAAACAGGATCCTATACAACTCTTCCCATCCCAACCCAAAATTCTCTATGAGAATCTTGACCACCTGGCTATCCACATCTCCACTAGGCTGCATGGTTTTATTTAATAGAAAACACCCTATAATTTAAAATATTACTTACTTCTTACTTCTGCATCTCAGCAGTTAGTATGACTGATATGACAAACACTGACAAGTACACATACAACAGGAAGATACACTTTAGGTATCAGTGTATATGGCCCTGGTTAGATGTCTGACTTTGTGAACGCTCATTGGAACACATCCATGCCACCCCCAGTCATTCATTTATGTACTATTATCTATGGTAATTTTCACACTAGTAGAACAAGGTTCAGGTCACAACAGAGATCTTATGGTTCAAAGCCAAAAATACTTGTCCTTCATCAGTTTGTTTGACTCCCAGCTAATTAAACTGGATAAAATATAGTATCTAAGACAGCTGAGCTATTACTAACACAGTAAACAATATCACCGTGGATACTGTTTATATCCACCGTGTCTAGTGCTCATTTCCACAGCACATACACTAAAATTGGAACAATAGAGAGATGATTAGCATGGCCCATGCACCCAACACAAAATCTTTCAATCCATGGCACAAAGAGTTTGTTAGAAATAAAGTCTCAAGTGCCTCCTAGATCCACAATCAGAACCAACATTTTAGTAAGATCCCTGGGGGACTCAGGGTTGAAAAGCACTAATATGAAAAGAACATAATCCAACTGATCATATGTCTTTTCAAGTCAGAAGTGGCAGAAGAGACTGAGGGTGGAAGTACACTTAAGGTTAGGCATAAATGGAGGCATGGGAGTTGGCAAAGATTCATGACTTTATTAGCCTTCGCTAAAACCCAGTTTTGTAAGGAAGTCCAAATTTTCCAAATATTCAAGCAAATAATTCAAAATTTTAGTGTAAAATGGAATAAGACACTATATATTATGACCACTAGTTCAATTTTCTTGAATTTGAGACTCTAATAATGTATCTTATATGAAAAAAAAAATTTCAGACAAAACAACCAGTCTTTACCTTAAAGCACCTTCTCCGTCTGGATCAGGGGCGGTTATGTGACCAGCATCACCTGACAGCCCATAGCCCAACACTTCTGCATAGATCCGGGCTCCTCTCTGAACAGCATGCTCATGTTCTTCCAGCACCAGCACAGCTGCGCCCTCTCCCATGACAAAACCCTCTCTCTCTGGATGAAACGGTCGACATGCCAGCTTAGGATCTGGGTGTGTGCTCAGGGCACGGGCTCTGGAAAACCCAGCAAGCGACAAGGGACTGATACAAGAATCTGTGCCTCCAGCCACCATCACATCAGCATCACCATGGGCTACAAATCTGAAAGAGTCTCCCACGGCATGCGCTCCAGTAGTGCAGGCTGTGGACACGGCATGATTGGGGCCCTTGAGTTTATATCGAATGCTGACCTGGCCAGCAGCCATATTGATCAGAATCTTAGGGACAAAGAATGGGCTGACCTTATTATAACCTTTGGTATGAAACATTAAAGCAGTTTCAGAAACGACTTCAAGAGGAACCATGCCCATGCCAATGGCAACGCCAGTAGCCACTTGATCGGCTCTGGACTGAGGATGCCAGCCGGCATCTGTCAGGGCTAACTCTGCTGCCCCAATAGCCATAATGGTGGGAGAAGACATGGCCTTAGTGTCTGATCTGGACACAAAGTTTTGTTCATTGAAGTGACCTTCACCAGAACCTCTTGGCACATAAGCTGCGACACTGCAAGGAATGCTCTTGTACTCGTCACCAACCAAGGACACAATTCCACACTCTCCTCGGAGAAGCCGATCCCAGACCAGTTGAGTCCCAACCCCTAGAGGGGTCACTAGACCAATGCCTGTGATGACCACGCGCCTGTGCAATCTGGATGTTCGCACAGTTCCAAAAAACCTTCGTTTATTTATTAACCGCTGGCACGATGCTGAATGAGTGCTTGTGGCTTTTAGGATATTTTGTAAGAAGCTTGACAACATGTTGAGATTCTGATGAGCAGAAACACCTTCCTGGAACAGACCACAACACAGACAGAAGTACCACATGTAAATAGCTGGAGAGTCCAACAACGGTCATGTCCTTTAGGGTGCTCGATGGTCAGAGGAATGAAACATGTTTAGCACGCTTCATCATCAGTCCCTGCTAGGATTTAACTGTAGGCCTTCAGTACTCAGAGAAGAACACACTGCAGTAAGAGAACCAGCCGCGGCCGCCCCTAGGGGAAGAGGCTGCGCACCGCGCGGTTACAGGCGGGCTGCGGACGGTGGTTCTGGGCCAGGGCACAGAAAGAACGACTCAGACCTATTTTGTAGGGTAGGACAAGTGGGGCCCCTCTGCCTGGGCGGCGGCTCCGCGCGACCCTCGCGCCCGCTCGGGAATCCGGGCATCGGTCGGCAGCCTTCCCTTCGACCCCGCGTCCAGACCAAGCCTCCCTCCCACCCAGAAGCCGCGCACAGACCCAGGACAAAGACCACTGGGCAGTACCTGGCCTGCGCCGCAGCTCCCACAGGCCACCGCGCGCCAGCGTGCGCCTGCGCATACCGCCGCCAGCACTTCCGGCGCGCTGCTCCGCCTCCACCCGGCGACGGAGCCGCAGACGGGGGCGGCTCGCGCCAGCAGACGGGATCTTGCCAGCACAAGGGACCTGTAATTTGGGACGCAGTGGCGCGGCCCACCTAATCCCGTGTCAATTGAAAAGGAAACCACAGGAGATGGAAAGCCGTAGCCTGCACGTCGTGCGCCTCTGGCAGAGGTAGAAGTCACCAGAATGTTAAACGAATGTTACCTCATTTGGAAAATATCCAAATGCCACTGAAAGCAGTTTCTACGGGTGAAATTCATTTCGCAATGTGCAGTTGAGACTGTGTTGAGGGGTGTTTCTAAGTCTTGCTTATTTTAATCAATAATACCCAGTTGCATCCATTTTCCCACAGATGACATCATTTCATTCTTCTTTATGGCCTAATAAAACTACACACACACAGTATATGCATACCACATTTTCAGGGTTTTTTATAAATGTTTTTAATTAGCATCTGTTCATATGAATACATTGTACTGTGAATATAATTCCCCATGCTCCTCTCCCCTTTTTCATTTCTACTCCCATTACTCCTTGGTTCCTCTATACTGTATCTATTTTCACATAATAAATATTTAGGACCTGTAAGTGAAAGAAAACATGTTTTGCTGAGTCTGACTTAATTTATTTAATACGGTAAGCTCCAATTGCATAAATTTTCTTTTAAAGGATACAACTTCCTTTAAACTCAGTGCGCGCCCACACACACAAACACACTTTATAAATATATAACATTTTCTTTATCCATTCCTCTGTTGACCGACATTGAGTTGGGCTCTATAACTTAGTAGCAAGATATCTTTATAGATAGAACAAATACACTGTCTAGGACCACATTGGGCCACATGAGTGAAAAGGGTATTCAAGGGACCCCAAATATTACTTGGGTCTTCCTTTTACGGAGTCGAGAGTAGTCGTTTGGATACTATGAAGACAGATTCAGTGGTTCTCTATTTGGATTGATGAACTTGGATTACATAGGTCTTGGCATGTCCCTTCCTGTAATGCATCGTTTTAATCATAAACACACCTGATTATATATAGTCTAAGATGACAGAGGATGCTCCCTAAAAGTTCACTTAGAGGACATAGTTTCCCTTATTGTGTATGCGCCCAAAACCAGTTCAGGCTGGGTTGGCTCCAGACCTGTATTCAGATAAAACTGCAGTAATAATTTAATACGATCTCTCAGATGGTCATTAAGGGAGAGGGGAAACTTATCCCAATGTTCAGAGAGGGGTGTATAATGTAGATTGATGTAGGTAGGGCTCCTATATTGTTAGGTGCACTGTTTGGAAAGGAACATGTGCACAGGTGCAGGTAAGTGTCCTAGGTTACCACTAGTCAACTAGGAAAGGGATATATTTATGAACCCAAGACAAGCGGTATCCAGGGTTGGAAATTATTCTCCATGCTTGCCTCATTATTCCTCATCCAATTATAGAAAAGAAGTTAGGTCCTGGATTTAACTTCTTGGATTTAAATGAGTTTGGTAATCTACTTTATCTCAAATAGTCTAGGGAAGTTCAGTTTTACCTTGTATCCCAAGGCTACACAGTCAGATGTTAGTATGAGACACATGCAGTGAAAATAACATTACTTTAAGAAAAATTGGATGTTAAACAATAAAGTTTGATGAGTGACAAATACCTAAAGTTGCTTTTCTTTTTTCATTGTTACACAATAAGTTTAAATAATGTGAAAATTTCTACTGGTTCTTTAAAGTGAAATTATATAACACAACTTTAATATACTACTTTATTTTATTTTAAATTACTTGGATAAATGATAAAGGCATCTAAATTTTGTAGAAAAGTAAAAAGACTATAATTTTTATTTCTCTCTCATCACTTTTGCTTCCATCTGTAAAAGGCGAGGAGAGTCTTTATAAAGCCCTAATAGCTGCATATAAGGCAGCACATTATGTACAATTTTATGGTGTATTCTTGCACAAACTTAAGCTACTACTTTTCATAGTCTTCTTTTAAAATGTTTATCTTAAATGTGGCTACTATGAAATCTGAATAGTGTGACATGGCAGCAATAAAGCATGAGCATAAACCAGAGGCCTCTCTTTTCACACAAAGGCCTAGAGTGTCAGTCTGATATGTTTAGACCATATGCCAGCATCACGGATCTGATTTGGAGTAAAACAATCTTTCATCGAATCTCAGTTCTCCTGTGAACAACATGGTCAGTTCATTCCACTCACCAGACTCTTCTCTTGCTGATTTTGCCTTGAACAAAGCCACTTTTATACCTTTCAGTTGCCAACATGGCTACGAACTCCCTTCCACTTTATAATATAGATGGTGGGAACTGGGAGAATGTTTTTTGTGGAGAGATTAATATCAGATGTGTGCTTTACAATCAAGATCACAGTTGCAGCAGCAACAGGATAGGATGTGACCATGAGGCCCTGGAAGAAGGCAAGGATGAATAAGAAGAAATCTAACACTGGAAAGAAAACTTCATGAGGACACAGTGCACGATGGAGTGTTTAGTGCTTTTTCCCAGCTAGGAAGTCTGTCTTTTTCTGGTTAAGACTTCAGTCCAGATTGTCGCACCTCCATGGAACTCCATGTATTCTTCCTTCTTCTAAGCTAGTTCTCCAACTTTACTGTGCATTAAATGCCAGAAAGGGGGCTGGAAAGGTGGCTCGGGGGTTAAGCCTCTGCCTTGCAGGCGGAAGGTCCTGAGTTCGGATCCTAGACCCCACGTATAGACACCAGACGGAAAAGGAGGAAGGAGGGACCTGCGTTTCTGGTCTTGGTAGGGCAGAGCCTGTGAATCCCGGGGCAGAGTAAACAAGGAGGTGGTGGAGGTCTTCCATGGTGGTTCTGGAATTCGCCCGTGGTACACACACACACACACACACACACACACACACACACACATGTGCACACGTGCACACATGCACAATTGAATACATAAAAAATAAAATAAAATGCCAGAAGGACTTCTTACTACATAAATGCTACATTTGCTTAAGTAGGACTTAATAAAGGCTCATATTATGATTCTAGCACTTAGGAAGCTGAGGCCCGAGAATTGCCATAAGAACGAAGCCAACCCATGATATAAAGTGAATTTCAGCCCTCGACTGACTGTCTCAAAGAAAAGAATTGGTTTTAAAGTTTTGTTTTATGTCAAGATATGGCTGCAGGGGTCACTGCAAACTCACCATGACTTCCAAGAAAGCAGGGACCATGCCTTCACCACCCATGGTATGGCAGGTCATAATCATTCCTAAGGATTTGGTGAATAAATGAATTGTGGAATGAATGGGTGAACCCACATTCTGGTGTATTTACATTGGTAATGTAGCCTGTACTTTTCTGCACATTTCCAAACAAGTTATATTTGTTTTCTTTTCATAATAGCCCTTATTTCAGGCTATCTGAATACAAGTTGTTATTGTTATATTTGTCTTCAACAAAGTCTTGTATGTTTTGCATACAGCAGGCACTGAATATTGTTAATAATACTGTTAATATAATTTCATATAATCACACAATAATGAATTGCCACACTGTTCCCCTCTCCTTGCTGATGGTCTTGATGTCAGAATTTTTTATGTCAAAACTGATACTTGAGAAAAACCAGTGTTTTTTATTGCATTTAAGAATAGGGGCATCCAGGGGGTGACATACAGTGCCCAGCAGAATGGAGTGAAGGGAATTACAGGAGCAGAAAAACTGCAAAAGAAAATCAACAAACCACAATCCAGAACTTCAGAGACTCTATATCAATCACATAGAACTAGGACAGCCTAATCTCTCCCCATCCTGGAGCTCAGGGACATTTGCGGAAGAGGGGGCGGTAAGATTGTAAGAGCAAAAGGATGGGAGGAGCAACGATTTGCAAGATTCTCAACAATAGTTGGGGCCAAAGCAATCATAATGGAACTTTGCATGCCCTGCGCAATGTCCAGCGCACTGTTGCCCTCATAAAGTCTAGCATCTGTTAAGGGCACCGAGACCCCTGGAGGCAAGGGATTGACAGCCATAGTAGTAGTCTTATGATTAAGGGGAACAAGAGAAAGGGCTTATGGAAATGCCACTGGGTCCTTATATGTCATCGGAGAGGAGGACCCAGTGGAGAGTTAGGCGCACACAATAAAGGACTCTCTGGGAATTGGGGGGGAGACACTGGGGGAAGGGGGGGGGGAGGGAGGGAACTGGTAAAAAATTTTAAAATGTATAATTAAATTTTTAATAAAAAAAAAAAAAAAAAAAAAAAAAGAATAGGGGCATCATGTCTCTGGAATCCTGAACCAAAAAAAAATCTTACTTTTAATGACTTTTAATAACAAATCAAATGAAATCTCAAGGCTCATTTAACACTAAATCATACTATTTGAAGCCATGGTGGATATAAGGAAATTAAAGGTATCTTCACATATATAACTTTTTGAAAGAAAACCAAACAATCAAAGTGTCTTCCTCTTGACAAGTGAAAGCAGCAGATAAAAAAGAATCAAAGTCCCTTTCACAATGAATCTCCTTTGTGACTTCATAAGTGGTGGAGTCGAACAGATTGCCTTTGAGTAGAAACTTAAGAACCTACCCTTTTTTTCATAAGCCCTAAAAAATTCACTGTATGCTTTGTTACAGTTGACTTCTGGTCCTAAGAGGAACCAGGAGCCTTAGGGTCCCTTTATTATTTCTGTGACAGAAAATGAGTCATGATTAGTCACTAAAATTTTGGGTTAAAAGTGGCTAGTAACACTCTCTGTTGAACATTTTTCCTTTGTTTGAGCCAAACTGGTCTCAGACTCATTAAGTAACCAAGGTTGGCCTTGACTTCCAAGTCCCAAATCCTCAGATTACAAGAACTGTCAACATGCTCCATGTCAGTTAGATACAGATGTCAACTTGACAATTACTCTGAGAAAATTTGAAGGACACTATCTAATTGATATGGGAAGACTCTGCCCATGGTGGGTGGGACCATTTTCTCAGCAGGTAGATAAAGGTGGAGAACTGGGCTGATTTTGGCAGACTAGCAAATTATTACATTATCATTATATATTATAGCCAGTTCCCTTAGCCCCTGATGTTGATATGAATTCTCCCACTATCATAACAGACTATGACCAGAAAATATAAGTCAGTAAGTCTTTTATTCCACTAAGTTTTTGAGGTCATGTATTTATATTAGCAACACAAATGAAACTAAGATACCCAAGTTGAGCACATCACTCTTTTTTTTCCTCCCATATCTTATTTTTCCCCCAATCATACAAGCTCAATAGGGACCCCAGTTCTCTTCCTCCTTCCATCCCTCCCCAGTCCCCCTTTGTACTCTACCCCCTTTCCTTTTCCCCTTTCTTTCACCCCTCCCTCCCCTTCTCTCAGTGCCTCCCCTTTTCCCTCTCCCATCCCCTGAAGCATCCTTTTGCAGCACACCATTCTTAAACTTAGCCCACAAGGCTTTTTATTTACTAAAAACCTATGTATATTTGGCAAATGAATTAAGTGAATGGCATGCCATAGTTCAGGGTCTTCCTCAGAAATACCAGAAGAAAATTTCAAATGTTATAAGCAACAGAAAATAAAATGCTAAGGATAAAGAGATTACTTGGACAAATGCCTTAGAAAACATAAGATCAGGAAAAATACTTGTCAGACACACCTAATGGTGCAGATCTGTAACTCTAGCTGTTAAAGGACATTGAGGCAGAAGGATGAAAAGTCTAAGGTCTGGGCTACCCACTCCAATTCCAAGCCTGGACAATTCCGTGAGACCCTATCTCAACATTTTTTTAAAAAAATAAAAATTTTGAAGATTGGGGATATAGCTCAGTGAAGACTGCTTGTCTAGCATGTCCAAGGTCTGTTAATGCAATCTATTGTGTGAAGAAACACAAACACATACACACACTTGTCGAGGCTTGGAAATTTCTACCAAAAAAAAAAGTAAAGCAGACTATTAAATGTGTAGTGTGATGGAGACTGGATTAGGGTGCATGAATTCATTTTCTAAGGGAACTAATGATCCAGAATCCACATAAGCACGGGTCAACAGTATTCTATGAGTGTAAATTTTGTTCTCTTGACCACCTCCATTCTATTACCATGCATCTTATGCATGTCACCAGAGTAAACTGAGTCCACAGTCCATTAATATGTTGCAATATGCTATTGTTTTTACAGGGGAATCATACCTTGTGAGTTTGTACTTCTGATATTCGTCCATCTAATTCGGAAAAGAATCGACATATCTGAAACCCAGCCGAATTCACAACCACTCTTTACTGGAATGTCTGTTTTAAAGTTGTATGTGGCTCAAGTCTGCAATCTCAGCATTAGGAGACTGAGGCAAGAGGACTGTAGTGAGTTCAAGGTTAGTCAGGGCTATAGAACGAGATTCTGATGAGACCATGACATACAAAAAAAGAAAAACAAAAATTTCTTCCTAATGTCTTCAACGTTGTCATCGCAAAGAAAAGGCTGTAAAATTGTTCACACGTGGACAAGGAAGTTTAGGGGTTGGTGCCCCGCATGGCCAGGTCAGTTGGGCTCGTTCCGCAGAGAAGGAGGGGGCTGCGATCCTAGCTACAGCTCTTTCCGGCGGCCAGCGCGCCGGCGACCACTGCCAGTGCGCCCTCCCTGCACTGACCTCACCGACTCCGCCCTCGTTCTCCAGATCGCTCCCGCCCTCCGCACCAGGCTCCGCCGCGGTCTTCGGGCCCAGCCTCCGGTTCCCGCAGCTTCCTCTCCGCTCCCCCACTCACGTCGCCGAGACCCCGCCCCTGTCCTCCGCAAGTCCGTCCCTCTGTTCCAGGACCCGCCCCCGTCGCCAAGGCCCCGCCCCCATCCTCCCTCCGCACCAGGCCCCGCCTCTCGTCGCCGAGGCCCCGCCCCTGGATGTTCCTTCGCTCCAAGCCCCGCCCCTACCCTCCAGACCCCGGTCCCTCCATGCCAGTCCCTGCCCCCGTCTCCAAGGCCCCGCCCCTGTCCTTCAGACCTTCCTCCCTCTCGCGCCAGGCCCCGCCTCCCATCTCTGATATCCCGCCCCATTACCCAGACCCGGCCCCTGCCCTCCAGGCCCCGCCTCCCTCCGCGCCAGGCCCCGCCTCCCGCCCCCCGGCCTCTCTCTGCGCTCCCGGCCCCGCCCCTGCCGTCTCTACCTTTGCCGCCGCGCCGCGGCGCGTGCTCAGTGCCGAGCGCCGTGCGCGGGCCGTGTCGCGGGCTGTGGGCGCGGCATGGCGTCGGGGGCGCCGGGCGGTGCGTCTGGCTCCGCTTCCCCGGCAGTGGCCGAGCTCTGTCAGAACACGCCCGAGACCTTTCTGGAGGCCTCCAAGCTGCTGCTCACTTACGCCGACAACATCCTGAGGTGCGAGCCCGAGTGCGGCCGCGGGCGGGTCTCGGAACCGACGCCCGCCGCCCGCCCGAGGAAGTGGCTGCGGCCCGGGCCGGGCGGCGGCGGGCCAAGGGCGGGCGAGCGCGGCCCTGCAGCGTTGCACGGCCTCCCCCGTTGCGGCGGGCGCTGCAGCGCAGTCACGAGTGTCTGTTGCCTCCACGTGGCGCTGAGGCTCGGGCGGCGGCGGAGGAAACCCCCGCAGACGCCGCGCTCCCCGGGGCTTGGGCCCCGCGCTGGCATCGACGGGCCGGGGACGCCCCGCGCTGGCAGCGACGGGCCGGGGACGCCCCGCGCTGGCAGCGACGGGCCGGGGCGCGTGCGGGCGCTTCCTGGCGGCGTCGCTGCCCGGGTCCTCGCAGGACGCCCGGGCCGCGCGTCTGAGTGACGGGGACCCCGACGACGTCTGCTGGCGTCGGCTCCAGCCGCGATCCTCTCGGGTTAGGGCGTCGCTTGTAGCAGTTTGTTGGGGATCGGCTCCAGCTGCGATCCTCTCCAGTTAGGGCGTCGCTTGTAGCAGTTTGTTGGGGGTCCAGCTTGTAGCGATTTGTTGGGGTCGCTCCGTTGCCCGCGCTGACCTGCGCTGTCCTGCCGCCCAAGCGGGCTTCGAAGTGCGGGCATCACAGGCGTGAGTCACCGTTGCAAAAACTGGTCGCTTCAGTGGCCTTAATACTTTGTAAAGGAAATCGGAATAGCACCTGAGCCCTTTATTATGCGGCCCCGCGGTTGCGTGGGTCTCCGCCGTGACGCCCCAGCTCACCCTCCCGCCGGGGGTCTCGGGCGCTGGACGTCACAGGCGGCGAAGGACGGAGTGGTCGCGCGTCCTGCAGAGCCGCGAGCCGAGACCTCCCTGAGCTCCGAGCAGTTCAGAAACGCGGGGTGCGGCAGCTAAGGGCAGAGCATCCCAAGGAAGGAGGGGGCAGGCCTGGCTTGGAGCAGCGAGATGGCGTGAGATGACGGTTGATAACACTTATCACGAAGGTGGCTCGTGTGTAGCCTTTACTAGGGCTAAGGGGTTTTGAATTTTTGTCTTAAAAGGGAACATTAAGAGTTTGGAACTCTGGGCTCGGGGTTAAGACTCTGTCTTGCAAGCATGAAGGTCCTGAATTCTGATCCCAGATCCCACATAAAAACACCAGGCAGAACCGGCAGCCCCCACTTCTGTCCCTGGTGAGCGGAGCCTGGGAAATACCAGTGCAAAGCAAGGAGGAGACAAGCAATCCAGGATGATTTCCGAAGTCATTGTTGGTCCTCCACAAGGACATACAGTGATTGCCCTCATGCACACACACATGTACACATATAAAATAAATAAAATGTTTTTAAAAGTTTGGAACTCCAATAATTCAGGTTGCTGTAAAAACTTACTCTTTTTAGTAAGTCTAAAATACATCTCTGTACTCAAATTCTTAGAATTCAAATTCAGTCTTGGTGGAGGATAACGTTTTGACCATGTTCAAATCCAGAGTCTTCCAAACTTAATGGGAAAAGTTCCAAATTCCTTTTTGATCCCTGGCCACACATTATAGTTACACTTGTTTAACTTGTTTGAGTACAGAAAAAGCAAGGTTTCTGTTTCCATTGCTGTTTTTGGAACACCCACTTGCAGCTGAGGTAAGGCACTTTTGAAGTCATAGTGTCTCAACATCTGTTCCTGACTTCAGAATTTCAGAACATAGTGTGTTGTGCTATAGAATTAGTGCTGAAAGAGATTTTTCAATAGCAGATTTTTTAAAGTGATATTTGTTGTACATGCGTAATCTCAATTGAAAATAATATTTAAGCTTTAAATTTCT
This sequence comes from Typhlomys cinereus, assembly GCA_023101885.1. Lineage (NCBI taxonomy): Eukaryota > Metazoa > Chordata > Mammalia > Rodentia > Platacanthomyidae > Typhlomys > Typhlomys cinereus. Next base: position 1,452,413 of record JALPQD010000225.1, on the reverse strand, counting down.
GCTTTCATGTTTATCTTTCACTTTAATAATGATAAATATAATTAAGTCAATGAAATATGTGATAAATTTGCATGCAGAGATGCTACTGCTGGATAAAGATGAGCTGTCTTCAATAATACTGACTTTCTTAAAAAATCTGTACTAATTTCACTAGCATTACTTATGGACTTTTTAATTAGTCTTTTTTTTTTTTATTCTTTAGTCATGAGTCATGTAGCCAGGCTAGCCTCAGTCTTGTATAACCAAGGATGGCCTTGAACTTCTGATCCTCCTTCCTCCACCTCTCAAATGCTGGGATGACAGTCATGTGCCACACACTTGGTTTTATGTAGTACTAGGATTTAAAACCAGGGCTTCCATGAGAGTTAGGCAAAAATTCTACCAACTGCGCTATGTCCCCATCCTCTTATTCATTCTTTATGCTGTATATTTGATCTTTCACTAATTTGCCAGGTATACATGGTTATTGATTATAGACTGAGCAGGGTGTGATTGAAAAGGGCCAAGTATAGAAAGTCATTTTTCTCCTCAAAGAACATAAATAAGCAAAGCAGTTATAGCTTTAAAAACTAAGAACAATTCCAAGATAGTGTTTATGTCTCTGTATTTACATTCATGTCAAATATGAGGGAATAGCCTGGAGGTCCACCTGAGATAGTGGAGAATAGAATTTTGATAGTGTAGGTGCAGTTGGTGGAGAAGCAGAGAACATTTAACCAACTTGATGGCAGAAGGGAGGAAGCATTTGTGGTTTTTGAAGGAAAAGGGAAGCACAGTGAAGTTCATGTAGAATAATATAAGACACAGACACTGATTCTAATTTTGAAGCCACTGTATAAATGTAATTGCAAATGCAGATGGGATGAAGACATACTTACAGGCAGACATTGATAGTTCTCAGTGATAATACAAAGAGAAATGAGACACAAAATAATATACAACCAATATAATTTTGATGGTAGGTTGCTACTACATGGACAACTTGAGTGTGAATAGTTGAAGATTGAGAAGTTCATTGGCAGCTTGTATAGTGGAGTAGACCTTGTAGTCAGACCAGTAAGTTTCAATTCTAGTTAGTAATGTTATAAATATGATCATATGCATTTTATATGCAGTTTCTGGGTTTCAGTTTCCTTACTTGTAAAAGGGAAGAAAAACTCTGCATTTTGAAATCGTTGCAAAATACAGAAGTAAAGGACCTCACACATATATAGACTATCTATGTTAATTATAATTATGATTCATGTTAAAATGTGTTAAAAGTTTGATGGTAGTGGGTTTTGAGACCAGGTTGGCCTGGAATTTTCTCCTTACCTCCATCCTCATCCCATTCTCTCTCTTTCTTCTTCTCCCCCCCCCAACTCTTTCTTGACAGGGTCTAAAGAAACTCACGCTGGCCTGAAATTCCACTTCCCAAGTACTGAGGATTATAGATGTGCACTAGTTAGATAAGTGCACAAATTTTTCTTCTAAATTCAATGAATGATACAGTGTTAGAATGAGCAATGGTCTCTACATCATTCTTAAAGCATATATGTTTTTGAGATCCCCAGATATCACAGTAAATGCCAGGTGGGTGTGTTGATTTACTTGAAATTTTAGCCTCTGAAAGCAAGAGACTCAGAGGCCCCAGAGCAAGCTGGCTAACCAGACTAATCCTTTTGGTGAACTCTGCATTTGATTAGATGCCCTATCTGGAAAAAAAAAGGTAGTGGAGTGATTGAGGATGATTCCCATTTTTGACCTTGTGTTCCACATTCCTACATGCACACCTACACACACATGAAAATGGAAAACTCTGGAAAACAAAATCTTTTCAGAATGGCAGTTGAGTAAGGTACATGGAATTTTGCTTCCCTCTCAAGAGTCCATCCATTTCTTATTTTCTAAAGCTACTCACCCAGAACAATGTTCTGGGCAAAGTTATAAAGTATTTGCTGTCAAGTGAAATACATATTATAAGTTTTAGAAATAGTCAATAACGTGGGAGTAACCCCATAAAAACATGATAACAAAATCAGGAAGTTCTGTGAGAATTATGTGAATTGGAGAATCAAACAAACTCGAGGTGGACTCAAGGTAGATCTAGGTCCATGAGACCAAAAAAAAAAAAGATTCAGAGAACTAAATATAAACATGACTGTCATTTTACTGGACCTTGTTCATGTATGAATAAAAATGACAAATGATATCATGTAGTGCTCTAGAAGTTATAAGGAGAAAAGATTAAAATTGAGTTTTTGGAAAAGTAGCATATCACCTTGATGGTAATGACATATTTATAACCTTGGAGGCATACATTGTATATGTTATCTATAGTTAGTATTGGTAAATATAGGATTATTTTATAGTTTAACTTTTTTGTTAAGTGATATATTTAAAATAATATGCCTTTTCACAATGTGGCATGGAAAGCAGAGCCTGCCGAACATTCTTCACTACAGAGAGAAGCTCCCTTCAGCCAAAGCCCAAATATTACCATTGCCAAGGTTGAGAAACACTGATGTAATACATAGAATAAGAGTGGAAGATAAAATTTTATCAGCTATATATGATTTTCAAATCACTTTTGTAAAGATTTTTTAGCTTAATTCTTTGCAAACCTGCAGAATTTTATAAAAATTCAGTCCAGTTTTCATGATTTTATAAAATTGATCTAAAAATGAACAGATTCTGAAATTCTTATGAAACAAACTTTATAGATCAGCACCAATTTCTGAGGTTTAAACAGTCATACTCAGTCTTATCTGTGAGTACTCTTTAAAAATTTGGGTAATTTTTGAAACATGGGAATGGTTTTAAAAAGATTGATTTTTAGAATTTTTGCCAATTTGGCAGTAAGAGGTTGTTTGGAAACTTACACAATTGACAACTAGGGTAATGGACCAGTGGGTAAGAGAGCAATGAATGCTCCACAGGCTTGCGAACCCAGATTTGAATGCCCAGAACCCACATAAAAATCTGGTCATATCTGTGTATGCCTGTAAACCTCAGGATTGGAGGTAGTAACATGTATTCCAAGAGCTCGCTAGCCAACCAATCTTGTCAAAACCATTAACTTCCAGCTCAATGAGAGATCCTGTCTTAAGGTAATAAAGTGGAAATAATAGAGGAAGACACCTGACATCCTGCTTTGACTTACACGTGTGTTGCATAGGGACCTACTTGTACCACACACATACAGCACAACACTTCATACACACACATACATACAAAAAAACTCATACTCGCACAATTAAAATATTTTATTTTTATTCAGGCATAGTAACACAGACTCATGTCCCGGTGCTCAGGAGACTAAAGCAAGAAGATCGCAAGTTTAAAACCAGTAGCATATAGCAAAACAACAAAAATTGGATTTTGTTTTATTTTCATTTCATACTATCTAGAGAATTCAGAATATCTAGAAAAGGATGGTAAGTCATTAGCTAGCATTTACTCATCCCACCCCCATTCCATATCCCAAGCAGATGGCCTTAGTATTCATTCTGTGGACCCATAACAGGCACAGTCCTTCTTAACTTCCTGATTGTGGAAGACAGTTCCATCTTAAGGCAATTAATATCAGATATGAGACTTATTATCATCCTAATATATGTTCCAACAGTGTTTTTCAGAGTGTAATGCCATGTTTATCTTTCATTTCTTTTTTGATGTAAAAACATTTACATTTATTCAAAGGGGATGCATGTGTAGGATTCAGAACACAACTTGCTATAATCAGTTCTCTCTTTCTATCATGTTGTTTCTGGGGATTAAACTCACAACAAGCTTGACAGCAAGACCATTTTCCCCCTGAGATATCTTCCTGATCCCTCCGTTCTGATTTTTAAAAAGCTTATTAATCAAGATGATTAAAAATCTCACAGCAAAACTTTCTGCTTATTCTGCTCAGACACTATTCAAGTCAAATTTTATTTTAACTTTATTTCACACATGCACACACGTACGTGTGTGTGTGTGTGTGTGTGTGTGTGAGAGAGAGAGAGAGAGAGGATACTGTGTGTCCCTATGGAAGACCAAGGGTGTCATCCTGGATTGCTTCTACCTCCTTTTTGCTCTGTTCTGGGATTTCGGATCCTAAGGATCTTCTGCTTGTGAAGCAGAGTCAACCTCTAAACCATCTCTCTAGCCTCAAAGTCTAATTTTGGTAAAAGGAAATGTATGTTTTCCTTGTATTTTATTACCATGCTTCTTGGACCAAAAATATATCTTGAACTAATGCAGAACTTATAGTACAAACAGTCATTAGTGTAGGAAAGAAAAGAAGTCAGGTGATTAAACTTTGCTAGTCTCATGTTGGAAGTAAAGCTTTCAGCTTTGGCTGATTCTTTTTATAAATGCTTCTTAGTCATTAGGTATGCAACAGACACCATCTTGATGATGGGAATTACCAACATATAGATAACATCTCTATCTTCTGTCTGGAGCGCTTGTAGCTTATTTTCATTTAGAAAGTAAAAAAACTGAAAGGTGTCTTGCTGAAACAGCACAGAATTAAAATGTTAAACTTTGGATAGTGGAAAGTTCAGTGTATACTAAGGGAAAAGTCACAACTTTGGATGACTTTTCTGGATGACTTACTCTTTAAAGGTGAAGTCAAAATTACTGTGTGAGAATATAAGCAATATAAATGTGGAAAGGTGTCATAGTTAAGCACAGGTGTCAACTTGACTGTTGAGGGTTTGAGCTCTGGGCATAGTTGTAGAGAGGCGATGATTGAGTTAAGCCCAGAAAAAACCTGAAAGACATTGTCTAGCTGATGGGGAAGACCCTGCCCATGGTGGGTGGGATTAGCCCCTGGATAAACCAGAGAGCTGGTTGAGAGAGTGGGGATCCTTCTGTTCACTTGGCCAGACATGCTGGTCTGACAAGTAAGGATTGTCCATCTCTCAGCTGTTATATGGTGATGGTGTGGCCAGTTCTCTCGGCCCTGGTGTTGGTGCATGCTCTCTCGTCAAACTGGACTAAGAACTGTAACCAGAAATCGTAAGAGAATAAACCCCTTGTTCCCTTAAGCTGTGTGATGGTCATTTATCAGCAACCATGCAGGCAGACTGCTACAAAAGGTAAAAAAAAAAAAAAAAAACCTGTAAGATTTAAGTACTACATATTATATCCAACTTCTTGTGTGCTTGTTTCTTTTTCAGAAACCCTAATGATGAAAAATACAGATCTATCCGTATTGGAAACACAGCTTTTTCCACTAGGCTCTTGCCTGTCCGAGGAGCTGTCGAATGTTTATTTGAAATGGGCTTTGAAGAAGTAAGTATGTGTGAGGGTTGTCTCTCTCTTTTTCATGTGAAAAGCAGCCATAGTGTTGATGAATAATTAAAAGATATATTTTACTTAATTTATCATTTTGGAAATGTGTAGAACTAATTTTTTTTTTTTTTTGCCTGTTAGACATGTTAGAGGAATAATAAATGTACTTGAAAGTCAGGTTTAAAATATAACAAGTCTTCATAAGGGAATTCCTGCAAGTCTCAGTGCTTTAAAATAGGGAGGGTCAAATTTCCCAGGATCAGATATGGTCCATTTCAGTCTCGAGCAAGCACCTGGTTTGTGAGTATTTGGTGAATACCAGTAGGTCTCATTAGGTCCAGGAGGAGTGAAAGGATTGAAGTGAACAGAAGAGCCAACTTAATCTTTCTCCCAGGAAGCCTTTCTTCTGTGCAAGGAAGGAAACTTGAATATTTTACAGTTTTATTTCACAAGAAGAGGTCAGCATTTCTGTCTTCTCAAATCTTATGGCCGAGTTTGCTTTTATAGCACAGCAATAGTAATTGCCAAAATTGTGACTTTTAACCTGGCATAATGACAGCATATACAGTAGTCCCAGCTGCTTGAAAAACTGAGACAGGAAGATTATGAGTTCAGATTAACTTGGGCTATAAATTTTCTTTAACAGGTATATTCTGTTTCTGATTTGTGAAGTATTAAAAAAGTTGAACAAGATTACGGAGACTCAAATGTCAGTGCAGTCTGAATTTGTAAACATTGTTAGAAATGGGATGCACTCTTCTTCCAGTCTTTTTCACTCAAATTACAGACTCTAAGAAGCTAATAAATTAAGGGAATATCCCATTTCAGCCAGAGTTTATATTCTTATAGGTTAGATCGTAGACGTGACAGCAAAGACAAGTGCCAGAGAAGAAATCAGAGCAAGATAATATAATAAAAAGCAGTTAAAATGCCAGGCAGCATCTTAACTGAAAGCCTCTGAAGAAACAGATGAGGATGTGAGTGACAGAAAAAACTCAAGTATCTGAAACTCCTTTCAAGTAGAGGATTGGCATGTGGAAAGGACTGCTACCTGGAGTTCCTCACACAGAAAATCGCTATAGGGGTAGAAAGACTAAACCAACCATGTAGAGTTTTGAGGACTCTGAGATAGTAAGCTGTGATGGCTAATTTTGGTTAGATGAGGAACACTTAGAAGATTAGTAAACATGCCTAGGGGGGTATAGATCTGAGGGCATTTCCAGCAACAGATCGTGAGGGTTATGACTAAAAGAATAGCTCACTCCCTTGAAGGCTTCAGAATTTGAGCTACTCTTAGAAGGAAGTTAATCACTGAAAGGTAGAACCTGGATGGAAGAAATGTCAGTAGGGGAGTCTTTGGAGATACAGCCTGACCTGGCCCTTGGCTGTTACTGCTTTGCTCTCTTGTCTGCCGTGGTGACCAGCTCCTTCCACATGGTCCCAGAACTGTGATGTTCTACCTGACCTGGGCCTAGGAACATGTTGCCAAGTAATTTGACTGGATCCTCTGAAACAGAGCCTAAGTAAATCCTTTCTCCTTTAAATTGTTTGTATGAGATATTTTGTCACAGAGACAAACAAAGTGTTTAATACGGAGGCTGCTTGGAGTTTCAAGCAGAGAAGAGTATTTTCATAGATTATTATTGTAAAGGTATTATTTTAGATATTTTGAAGATAGGCAAGAGGTGATACAGGGAGACCGGTTAGCTTATTATGTTAATCTAAGTAAGATATGGCAATGGTTCTATGAATTTCTCAAGGGCAATGTTTATATTTTTATTCCCAATGCTCCTAACTCCTGGAGTATTGCTATGACATCACAGACGTTAGTAAACATTAATTGAACTAAGTGATGATGACAATGAAGATGAGTACATGAATCCAGGATTTATTTTAGTGGAATCAACATATATTATTGATTAATTAGATACAGTGTACAAGAGAATGGTTTTGGTCTGAGAAACTTAGGTAGACTAGGCATAATATTAATCTAAATAGAGATAAATTAGAAGAGAGCAGGCCTTAAGGGAGAAATTAAATGCCTAATTTTTGAACAATTATGACTACTTCACTGTCAGTACTGCTTAAATAAGGCATATTAACTAGTTGGATAAGTCTGCAATCAAGAGAGAGCAAGCTGGGGTTCTAAGTCATGGAGTCATCTGGTTACAGTTCACACTCACACATCTGAATGCTGAATTTGAAACTATGCAGGGAGAACACCAAGAGCATCATTGAGTTTGCTCAGGGAAAGCATACTTGAAATTAAAATTGCACAGGAAAACTAAAGAAATTGAAATATGAAGACCATTATAACAGAATCAAAGGAATCACTTTGTCTTTCACTCAGCAAATATTTGAATGCTAAGTAGGGTAACATCTGACCTAGTTTGCCCTGTACTGGGTTTTGGCACTAGAAGTCCCATGTCTTCAATCTCAGGCATACTGCATCCAATGCCAGACAGCAAGCTACTTTGACTCTTGTAGTAGTACTTGTTGCAAATGGAGCCACACACTCAGAAATTATTAACATATTTTGGTAAGATTAAATTATACTTAGTTCTGGCTGTGTTCAGACTTCATACCTCAGAACTTATCTGAAGTAAACATTTTATTGGTGTGGCTAAGTCATGAGAAGAACTATAAAGCTAAAGCTACTCTGCTACCAGAAAGAACTGTTATACCTCTGAGGTGAATGCTACATTTAAGATCTGTTCTGAAGGTACAACTGTATATTAAAATCTTGGACACTTACAGGCTCATCAGACTCTGAGCTGTAGAGAGTGAGATTGACAAAGACTGGGATACAAATGACTATGTGGCCCTACTAAAAGTTTAGCTTAGTTAGATGGCCCTCAGGAGCCATACTTCCTCTGCACTTGTACTCTGCCGTCTTCCTCGTTCCAGTAAGAATGAGGCATGGGAAGGAAGTCTGTGAGAGTAGATTGGGTTCTTTTGTTATCTGAAAGCTGTCAGCAGAATTTAGTTGTCAAGGTCCAGATTTGTTAAAAATCCTGCCATTAAAATTTTCTAGATAAAATGTTTTGACAAACAGGTTTGTGAAATCTTAGAATTCCTTATTCTTAAAATGTTCTTAGAATCCAGTAACAGATCATAATTTTCCTTCTATGAATGTGGTGCTCTGAATTGAACTTTTTTGGCACAATTATTTTGGCTATAACTATAGGTTATAGGTCGTGAAAAGGTGGAGTGGAGGCAAGGTATAAGCAGTGCCCTGTGCTTTTGAGGCCCTCTCTATGGTGTGGACTGACATGCAGATACATGCCCATGAGTGCTGTTTGTCCTGCTTCAACTCAGAGACACACTGAGTTCTCTTTGTAAAAGAGTACATTTTTGGTACCATTACTTCTCTAAAACGCTTGTCTTCTGCCTTTCATAGTGCTAACATTCAGCAATCAGATATATTGTGGAGATCAGATTAAAGATTTGAACATCCTCTCTCTCTTAGCTCTTGACACAGGGTTTCATGGTATCTCAGAGTGTCTTGACAGTCACTATATAGTCTACTATTGACCTTAAACTTATGGTTCTCTTCCTTTGGCTTCCTAAGTATTGATATTACAGATATAATTTTATTTTTTAACTGACACATATTATTTGTGCGTTTTATGAGATACCATATGATGTCTTGATTGTTGGGAGTATGATCAAATCAGTATAATAGGCCGTGTCCATTCCATGCCATGAAAACACCAAAATATATTCCTAATTGTCACACTGTACCCAATGGCCAGCCTCTCCTCGTATTTTTTCCCCATCCCATTTCTGGTGACCACTTTCTACACCTCGCTATAAAATCATAGACATACAGTCATCATAGTTGTATGCTTATCTATTCATAAAGATGGAGTGAGTCAGTTATCAGAGAACAGTTTTGATCATGCAATTTGCATCCCTGTTCTAGAAACTGTTCTATATAACCAGGTAGGTTATTTAATTACTCTGAGCCTTCATATTTTCATGTTGCAGTCTTTCAGAAGGTTCTGAAAATTACTTGAGAAGCATGTGCACACGACCTAGAACTCATAAATACCATGAGTATTGGTAATCATTTTTCATAATCGATGTGGATAATACATGAGGCTTGCTAGTGTCTTCTAGCTTTTGCAAAAGGATTCATAAGAAATGAATTTCTTGTTAGTTGTGGCTTAATTCCTGTAACCTACTATTACCAGGGAAATAATTATTATCAGTTGCAGAATTTATTTTAAATGCTGATGATCTACAGGCTGGCTATGGCAGGTGGTAATGACCTTTAGTCACTATTTCCCACTATTGCTTATCAGTGTATTGAAACACCATTGGAATTTACTATTTACTTTAGGAGTTTTGTTGTAATATTTATATTAAAGCATTCTGTACTGTGAATATTCATTAAATGAATCTAAAAAATATGCAATTTCATTTTATTTTATTTGAAGGACCTTTCTTCTCCTGTTAATAATCTCTTATTTGAGACTGAAGATGTAGCTTGGTAGAGTGCTGTCCTATCATGTGCAGGCAGGACTTCTAGCACCACATAAACACATACACAAAATCCATAGTTCTGATTGTCTATAAGTGTATATATTTTGGTGAACTCCAAATATACTTCTAATCATATAACTGTTTATATTAAAGACTTGGGTGAGAAATTGTCATACAATTTTTCTTTAAAAAAAAAAGCTTGTCTTAGTTTTAATTGACAATTATATACATTTATGCAAATATTATAAAGATAAGATCAAGGTGATTGATATATACATTACTCACGCTTATTTCTTTGTGTCAGGAACATTGAAAAATCCTATTAACTATTTGAAATTTTCAATTACTGTTCACCATAATTATATTATTCTGTTATATGACTTCTTATCAGTTTTATGTGACCTTTCCCAGATCTTTTTGTTTTGTTTTATTTTTAAATAATCTCTACTGGGTCTTAAACCTAGTAACTTATACATGGTAATCAACCACTCTACTGCCATCCTGACCTACATCCCCTACATCCCTAGCCTTTCTTTTTCTTTCCTTTTATTTTACATTCTGTTTCAAGGCAGTCTCACTATGTTGCCCAAACCAACTTTGAACCTTGGCTTTTCCTGCCTCAGTCACCTTAGTAACTGGGATTACAGGCTTGTGTTACCAGGCTCAGGTCTTTCATATGGCAGTATCTCTGCTATTATTATTTTGTGTGGAATATAATAGAAAATGGTAGTGTTACATACTACTGTAGAGAACATAGGAATATGTATTTTGCCAGCCTTGGTCTACTCTAAAAATGGATTTTTTTAAAGGTCCCTTGGGGGGTGGTTGTAGCTCAATTGGTAACATGCCTGCCCTGAATGCACAAAGTGCTGGATTTGTGCTCCAGCACCACATAAGACATGCTTACTGGCACATGCCTGTAATCCCAGCACTCGGTAAGTAGAAAACGATCAGAAGTTCAAATAATGTAGCAGTTTTGAGGCCAGCCTAGGATACCCAAGATCACATCTTAAGTAAGTGTCCTTTGAAATATACTATGCCTCATATACTAGAGGGAGACAGATTTTCTTAAAAAACAGTAAGATGTATGTTAAAATTTAATACATTCTGTAGGGTCGACTTCATTAGTGTATAAGAATGATTGTCAGTTTAAAGCAGATGTTTAGATTTTTCCAAATTTTATAAATTCCAGGGAGAAACACATCTTATCTTTCCTAAAAAAGCTTCAGTGAAACAGCTGCAAAAAATCCGTGACCTGATTGCCCTAGAGAGAAGTAACAGACTGGACGGATCAAATAAGAGAGTGGAGTCATCTCAGCAGCCTGCTCCCAGGAACCAGCTTCCTGCAACACAGTCTTCAGAACCTAACAGATTAATCCACCATTCAGGGAACCATCCAGGGCAGCTACCAAACGCACCCTCTGCACCTTCTGCTCCAAAGGTAATGTTGCAATCAAACATTCCTTAACATTCTGTGAAGTGTTGAAACAACAAAAGTTTTAGAGTATGTTTTGTTCCTGAATTTAACTCTCATATATTCTTCTTTAGGATTCTGACATCTTTAGCATTTAAAATTTGTTTAGCACTTAAAAAAATTGTCAAGAGTGTAGCAGATATGGGAAAAATTAATTTTTTTTATTCTTCCTCCCTTCTTCTTCCTTCTTTCCTTTTGAGATGGTATCTTGCTTTGTAGCACAGACTGACCTTCAAATTGTGATCCTCCCACCTCAACCTGTTAAGAGCCTAGATTACAGCTGCACATCACCATACCCAACTGTTATTTTTACATTGCAAAGCTTGTGGCATAATGTTCTTGAATCAATTTCAATTTTAATCTTATCATTATAAATGCACCTTGATACTTAAGTCAGCTACACAAATGAATATATCTTTAAAACAATTGGACACACATAAGCTTGTTTTCTCTATATTTATACTTACTAAGTTTATCTGTTGCCAGTCACCATGGAGATTATTAATCCAAACAGCCCAACCATTGTCAATAAATATCTTAACTTTATGACAGATTTGCTTCTTTAGGTGTAAGGTAAATGATCATCTGTTAATAGTAATACTAGCAAGTCAGTGCAATTTTGTTACTTATATGCACAGAAGTGTACTTATGAAAAACTGAAATCAGATTTTTGATGTTTTAGTAGGTGTTCTTGGTAAATTTAAGAATTCTATTCACTAGCTACTGTGTGACTTTTTCTGGGAAGACTTGAACAAATGTCTGTTCACCCCAATTGCGGCCCAAAGAATCCAAGTCCACCTTGATGAATTAATGATTTTGTTGGGTGTCTTTACAGAATACCTCACCTGCAGATGGACTTGGGTATAGGAGGGAATGAGTAGCTGGAATCTCAAGTAAGAGTTTGATGACCTTTCCCACACTGTATTAGTCAGGTTCTGTAGAGTTATAGAACTAACAGAATGAATATATAAATAGGGAATGTATTGAGTTGATTTACGAGATATGGCCAAAGTAGTCCAACGATGGGTGCCAGTAGCTGCTCAGTGCAGTAGTCCAGTGGGTAATTGCTGAAGACTGGAGGATTTCTAGAGAGTGTTTAATCACATTGAAGACTTGGAGGGTTAGAGGGCTAGAAGGTTGAAGAAGCTAAGAAACTGGGCAGCCGGAAAAGTAATTCCTAGCATAGCTACAGAGAGTGTCTCCTCTTCTATTTCTTCTCCTTCCTCAACTTTTATTTTGTGTCTCCCTTTATGTGTCTACTACTGGGAGGTTCCAATGGGATTTGTCGAGGTTCCCATGGGATCTAGGGCTAGTCTTGTATTATCCAGATGGTCTCTTCAGATGGTCTCAGCTGATCTTAATTAATATTAAGTGTGTCGAGTTTGACACTCAGGATTAACTATCACATACCCCCTAGGTTTAATTTTATGAAGGTCTCATGTACCACTAATCACAGTTTCTATGGTTTCCAGATGGCAGTGACCATGTTATGCCTGAGGACAGTGTTTCTACCACAGTAGGAAATACCCATTTTGAAAAAATTTTTTGGGGGCTGGGAAGATGCCTCAGTGTTTAAAGTCTTTACGTCACAAGCCAAAGGATCTGAATTTGGATCCCCAGATCCTACTCTAAAAATGCCAGGCATATATGGCAGGTGGATATGATGGTGGCCTATAATTTCAGCCTTGGAAAGCAAAGGATGATTCCTAATGTCATCATTGGGCCCCACAGGCATATATGCTCAGGTGCCCTCTTATACACATGCCCAAACACACATGTACACACACAAAAAGGAAAGAAAAAGGAAAAAATTACATTTGATTGAAGTTAAATATTCTCAATTTTCGCTGGCATGAAATTTTTGTGGTATTTCCATAGAAATTCATACTCACTCTTTGATTAATACCAGACCCTTTAATTTCTTCTCTCCTTGATAGTCAGATAATTATGAATCATTCCTTTGTCTAGTATTGGAAGGCCCCACGCTACTAAAATAAAATGGTAAGTGCTAGGCAGGAGAAAAGTAAAATGAATTACTGTCCTTTCCTGTAATATACCTGAGAGAGAGAAAGATTGAAAGGTAGGAGGTCAGAAGACCCAATTTCAGAATTCAGCTCTCTCCTACTGTATGTGCCCAAGGGATCAAATCAGGTCACTAAGGTCCATCTTTAGCTGTGAGCCATCCCATTGGCCCATCTTGTAATTCTTTTTTTTTAATTTTTTTTTTTTAGTATTTATTATTTATTCAATTGTGCATGTATGTGTGTGTATACGTCTGTATGTACGTGTATGTGTGTGTGTGTGTGTGTGTGTAGAACCACGGACGTATTCTGGAACCACCATGGACGCCTCCACCTCCTCCTTGTTTACTCTGCCCCGGGATTCACAGGCTCTGCCCTACCAGGACCGGAAACGCAAGCCGCCCCCTACTTCCGCCTGGCATCTATACGTGGGGTCTAGGATCTGAACTCAGGACCTTCTGCCTGCAAGGCAGAGGCTTAAACCCTGAGCCACCTCTCCAGCCCCACCCTTCTTTAAGTTGCTCTTTGTAGGGTATTTTATCACAACAACAAGAAAAATAACTAAGACACCAGGCTTGCAAAAATATTTTTTAAAACGTTTTACAAAATACCTTTTTCCTGAACTAAGTATTTTATCAGTTGTCATAGTTAAGCACAGGTGTCAACTTGACTCTTGAGGGTTTGGGCTCTGGGCACAGTTGTAGAGATGGTTGAGTTAAGCCCAGAGCAAACCTGAAGGAGATTGTCTAGCTGCTGGGGAAGACCCAGGCCATGGTGGGTGGGATTAGGCCCTGGATAAATCACAGAAAGCTGGTTGAGAGAGTTGGCATCCTTCTGTATACTTGGCCAGACATGCTGGTCTGTCAAGTAAGGATTGTCCATCTCTCAGCCATTAGGCAGTTGATGGTGTGGCCAGTTCCCTCGGCCCTGGTGTTGGTGCGTGCTTTCTCGTCAAGCTGGACTATGAACTGTAACCGGACTGTCGTAAGAAAGTAAACTCCTTGTTCCCTTAAGCTGTGTGATGGTCATTTATCAGCAACCATGCAGGTGGACTGCAACATCAGTATTCTCATTTGGGAATTCCATTGTCATTTTCCGAATCTTGTTAGGTCTTAACCTTGCAGTTAGGACTAACATGGAATCTTCAAAGTTCTTGTCAGTTACTGCAGTGACTAACATCTTAAAAACAAAATGTCACCAACAGAAATTATAGAAATATATGCTATTAGTGGACTACTATTTACAGGCTGCTAGTTCTCTATTTCTTCTTTTTAATGGACAACTTTTGATAATTGTTTATTTTTAAATTGTATTAACCATGAACTTATATTCATTACCAACAAATTCTAGAGATATATGCTATTAAGGGACTACTATTTATTGGCTCCTAGTTCTTTTTTTCTTGTTTTTAATGGACAACTCTTGATAATCCTTTATTTTTAAATTGTATTAACCATGAATTTATTTATTTATTTATTTTCATTCTCCATTTCCCACCCCAGCCCTGCATCCTTTCTCACCCTTTCTGTTCTCCCCTTCTTCTTATTTTCCTCCCTTTCCCACATCTCCCCACATGTGCAACTGGGTTACCTGAAAGATGCCTTCACTAGTTGGTGCTTAGGCACCTGTCAGAGCATAAATGGCTCATCAGTGGGTTAACTCTAGAATATAGAAGCTCCCCCTCTCTTTTGTGTAGCACCAGTCCCATATAATCTCTCAGGGCAGCACCATGTCTAATGGGATGTTCTCTGTTCCATTGCTAAGTGCTGTTAGGCAGCTATTATAGAGATCTGATGGAAGTAGACACTGTTGCATTGACTTCTTGGGTATCACAGTCCCTGACATTACCTCTCCCTATCTTCTGGCTCATACATTCTTATCACTCCCTCTTCTGCAGGGTTTTCTGAGCCTTGAGATGGGAGGTGGTTAGATGTCCTGAGTGGGACTGAGTATCCATAGATGATTTTACTTTGTATTATGGCCACTTGTGTTTTTCTGCATTACACAACTTCCATTATAAACCCAAGTGGTTATTTGATTGTATTGTTCCCTCTTCCACCCCTGAGTCTAGTGGTGGGAATGGGGTGACTTAGATATTCTGTTCATGGCCAAGCAATCCACAGTCACTTATTTTCTGCATTTTGTCCAGTTGTGATTTTCTGTGATAACTACCTTCCGTTACAGCAGGAAGCTTCTATATTGAGTGCAACAAGAAAAATAACTAATATGGGTATAATAATAGTTGTTTAAAGGGCAGTTTGATATGGTGTCTTTATAGCTAACCCTTCATAGTTTGTACTCCCCCTAGGGCCTATGCTCTCCCTTTCATAGGTTCTTTTTGTACTTTACAGAATCAGTGATGTCCTGCTGAAAAGTGGGCCTTAAATCTAATTAGAAAATTGTTAGTTGCCCCCTTAGAGGTCATAACACTATACACTCTTGCCTGGGTAGCGTTATTACAGATTGCAGTTTTACAGATTGACAAGCGTGTTGATTGCTTTTCTCCCCCAAAAGCTTCCATAATACTTTCTGGTACTAGGAAAGCTGTTTAGTAAGGAGTAAGATTCCAGATCAGTTCCAGCAAATGTAACATCCATATCTTATGATCCACATGCATTGCATTTTCAGTAATAGTGTCTTACTGTCATTTATGCAGTAGGAGCAACCAAGGGAAATGTCAAAAGAAATTATTTGGGAGCTTTTGAGGTCTCTCTAACCAACAATTTGTCAGTAGTATCATGTGTCTATTACTTGTTTAATTGCCTCTGAAGCATCCCAAGGTATTTTTTAAATTTTGCTCTATCTTCCTTTCTCTGTTCTCCTCTGTACAAAAATGTACATTCTTGTTCCTTTTCTTTAAAGCTAAAAGGTTTTTTGACATATTAAATAGGAAATTACCTGGCTATATCCAACGTTTTTAATATTTTCTGTAACTCCCTCAGTCCCTCCCAAATTCTATTCCCTCATCCCCCCCCAAGCATTAATAATGGGAGGAAATAACTTGCACTTTTTATAATGTATTTTATTGTTACAGTCTACTGTGTGTGTAGGATTTTGTTCTACTTTATTGTTCCATTGAAAGAACATTCCACATCTTATTTATCCGTTCATCAGTTGAAGACATTTGGCTCATTTCCCAGATCTGCCTGTTATCACTGATGCTGCTGTGAGCGTTCTCATATATGTATGTTTTGCTGGCATATTTTCATTTGTCTTGCATGGATCCCCAGGAGTGGATACCCTTGATTCTATGCCAAGTTGTTTGCCAGCAGTGATGCCCCCTTGTGCATTCATACCAGTAAGTGTAAAGGTTCCAATTCTCAGTATCCTCACCTGCAGTTATTTTCTTATAGCATCCATTTTAGTGACTAAGTTGCATCTCATTTTGGTCTTAATTTGCATTTCCCTAATGACCCAACTAATTGTTTTAATTTATGTGTTATGTATGTTTAATGCTTATGTTACTAATGGGAATAGTTTCCTGGCAACCCTTCATTCCTTCCAGAAAACAAGTATGAAACAGCAAAGACAATTTCCCAGTGATATGGCACCTCAGAATATTAGAGATACTGTTTCTAGTTTTGTTGATTCATCTAGATTGAAAACATGATCCTAAAATATGAATTGCTTAAAATATGACTTTAGCAATTTTACTGAGCTACTGTAAATGTATATATGATTTTATATGCATATAAAATTCAAGTCCTTTTTTTTAACCAATAGATTACAATGTAAGATATTGCCTCTTGCATATAGCTTTGTATTTCTGAAGAATTTTAATTTGTGATTATTTCATTGAAATTTTAAAAACAGACAGTATTATAAAATGATAAAAATAAAATGAGCTATATTATAAGCTAACTTTTTTCAAATAAATGAACACTAAGATAATTTCTTAACAAGAGAAAAAAATCTCTTTGACTTCAAGATTTAAATGTTCAGTTTCATGTTTGATAGTCTTCCACTGTTTAAGGTAAATCCCTATATGTGGGTATCTTCAGAAGGGCTTACTTAAATCATAGTGCAATCTTACGTTAGTACATTTCATCATACTATATATGATGATACCCTTGGTCATAGTATATATAATGATTTTGAGCATGCCAAAGGTCTTACAGTCAGGAAGCACCAAGGCAGCAGGATGATAAGTTCCAATGTTGCCAGCTAGACTTTGCCTCAAAAAAAAAAAAAAAAAAAACCAAATATATATATATATATATATATAAAGATCAGTATTATGTAGAGACAAAATGGTAGGCTTAGACTGGTAAACTTAAACATAAATTGTATGTGGGTAAAATTTCAACTTTCCCTATTAAAAACATATACATATATAAAACATTATAAGGTCTAGAATGCTGTACATCTTAACCACAACTTGCTTTAAGTGGTAGAATTCTGGATGATTTCATACTATTTATAGCATTTAGTATTCCATGAAATTTTTTTGCAGCAACATATTACTTATAAAATAGAAAACGTAGATTTTAAAAAAAAAAATTTAGGGGCTGGAGAGGTGGCTCAGGGGTTAAGCCTCTGCCTTGTAGGTGGAAGGTCCTGAGTTCGGATCCTAGACCCCGCGTATAGACGCAGGGCGGAAGCGGGGCGGCCCGCGCTTCTGGTCCTGGTAGGGCGGAGCCTGTGAATTCCCCGGGCAGAGTAAACAAGGAAGAGGTGGAGGCGTCCATGGTGGTTCCCGAATTTGTCCGTGGTTCTACACACACATATATACATACTCACACATACATACACGCGCACACCACACGCACAATTGAATAAATAATAAAAAAATTTAAAAATTTTTTTTATTATTCAGTTGTGCCATGTGTGCGCGTGTGTGTAGAACCCGTGTGTGTGTTGTGTGTGTGTGTGTGTGTGTGTGTGTGTGTGTGTGTGTGTAGAACCACTGACGAATTCGGGAACCACCATGGACTGCCTCCACTTCCACCTCCTCCTTGGTTACTCTGCCCTGGGATTCACAGGCTCCACCCTACCAGCACCAGAAACGCAGGCTGCCCCGCTTCCACCTGGCATCTATACTTGGGGTCTAGGATCCGAACTGAACACCTTCCGCCTGCAAGGCAGAGGCTTAACCCTTAAGCCACCTCTCCAGCCCAAAAAGTGGATTTTTTAAAAGAAATGTTTATTGAATTCCAAGACGATTTAAACTGTCACTTAAAATTTATTATTGAATACAACTTTCATGTTTGAAAGCAAACTGTAAATCCTAAAGCCACAAAGCAAAGGATTGCATAAATGTAGGGAAGGCTAGTGGGCTTCATAGTCTTGACCCTTTACCAGAGGACTGAACTTGCTGTTCTATATTCCACATCATATGATTGGACAGAATTCTGAGCTTATCTCTTCTTTCTTATAATGAGCCTTCAATATATTGCACATTAGAAACAAAAATCGTTGGAAGTGTGATGACTAAAGAAAAAGCTTTTTATGATCTAAAACAGATTTTGCATTTTAAGCTTCATTTATGCTCCAAATAACTTTTCCTCTGTCAGGCAATTAACTGCTGCCTTATGTGGCATTAGAAATGGTTACCCAGCTGCTGCCAGTGCCTTGCAATCAGCAGCCTTCTATTTTTATGACTCAAGTTGTCTCCCTTTCCCTTCCTCCTTTCCCTTCCCCCACCCTGTGCCAATGAATATGTAAAGAAATAAGGCAAGAAAATAAATTTTATTGTTCAAAATCCTTTGAATACCAGTAAAAGTACAATGAATGAGTTAATTTCCAGCTAGAAAAGGAATAAATTGAAAATAAAAATACTCTAAATGAGTTCTTATCCTCCCAGTAAACAAGAATCCACATTTAAGAAAAAGATGCCACTTTTAAGTGCTTTGTTTTTGTAAGAATTTTTTCAAATAAAAATAAAGACTTTTCTATTTTTATATCAGGTTTGCTAAGGAGCATGTTTTCCAATTCCATACATTTATTTTTTTTAATTTTTTTATTTATTTTATTCAATTGTGTGTGTGTGCGTGCGTGTGTAGAACCACAGGTGAATTCGGGAACCCCCATGGCTCCCGACGTCTATACGTGGGGTCTAGGATCCAAACTCAGGACCTTCCGCCTATAAGGCAGAGGCTTAATCCCTGAGCCACCTCTCCAGCCCCTCCATACATTTCTTATCACCAAATTTTTGTCAGATTTCTGAGCTGTGGCGCTCATCCCTCCTGCTAACTGAGATCCCTCCCTGACACTGCAGCCCAAGGGCACAGCACCTCTTCTGTTCTTTGGAGGCGCTCTTGCTTTTTCCTGTATTTTTGTACTGTTCCATTGGCATCACACATGCATTTGTAAACAATGCTAGAGTGTGGAGGAGGGAGGACCTACATTATCACCAGCAGACTGCAGTTAAAAGAACCTTTCCTGTAGCTACTTTAAAAGCAGGCAAGCATACAGCTTATGCTGGATCCTGCATGTCCTGAGTTTCTTCCTGCTGCTTCTCATCCTCATCACTCTTATCTCCAGTGGTCATACACTTGTTAATGTAATTCTATATTTGTTTTTGTTTATAAACTTGATTCATAAATGCTTGTGGCAGTATAGGGTTGTAAAACAATACAAAGATGAACTCATTTCTAAAAATATATTGACAATCTGTCATTTACTTTTAAATATACACATAAATACATAATTGATCATTTTGGGGCTAACTTAAATTTCAGGAGTTTTTATGTTTTGTTTTGTTGTATTTTGATTGTTGTTTTTACATTAAATTGTGGCTGTTGAGGTGTCCATACTAAAATGTAGCTATGTTGGCCTGTCCATGAGTAGTAATTTCAGTGCCCATAGTTCTTTGTAATCTTTTAAACCCAGGGTCAGGTATTAGTTTATTTTAAAATCCTAACATGCAGTCCATGAACCCACTTTGAAAGGCACATTTGTAGCATAACAATAATAGATATAAGCAGGGGGCAAGTTCTTTCTCTGCCTGGTGTCATTCTCTCTTCTTAGTGTAATTTCTCCAGTGTGTGAGTGAGCTGCTATTAATCCAAGTATTAGCCAATATGATAACTTCATTGTTTTGCTTTTTGGACAAAAAGAAATGGATATTCTAGCAGTCAGTCAAGACTTGTGCTTATTTCCCAAGTTCTCTTCATTACCATTCACTTTTCTGCCAGCACTACAATACTTGGAGTTCTGCAGTAGTCCTTTATTCCAATAAAGGATATTTTAATGGCTTTTTTGGAGGAATATGGCAGTATATGAAGACATTGAAATTAAGTGCTCTAAAAATCATTGTGGCCCATTTGGAAAATAGTGATATTGAGAGAGTTGTGGATTGTTTGGGCCCAGTTTGTGATGAAGGGAATAAGGGCTTTGGTAAAGTTGAATATAAAGACAATGGACTGGTTTGCTTGATAGAGTAGAGCTATGTTAGTGGCCATAAATCTTTGAATATGGAAAAGGAAGACAGCAGACTAAACTACCATTGTTAGAGAAATGAACAACAGTGAAGGAAAAACCTAATGATTTGTACGGGGATGGTGGAAGACATAAATACAACCATATGGTGATGTGTGATTCCTTTAGGGGCTGAAAGCCAAGCTGAAGCCATTTTTTTGCCCTTTGGAAATCAGAAAGCAAAAGTTGTAGCAGTGATTTGAGTGGACCAAGCTACGTTTCAACTTCACTTGGAGTTGTCAGTATTACCTAGGTTTTGGTGCATCATTAAGGGATTCATGGAGAGCAGCAGAAATTTGTCACAAAGTGGCAGGTTTGGAGTTCCCTCAAAGGAAGATGAAGCTTTTAGCTGCAGAAGCGATCCTAGAGTGTTGTTGGAGGCATCAGATCCATGAGTTGTATGCTGAGGACAACTGCGAGTAGAAATTCAACCTGGTCTAGAGAAACAGGCACCTGTGGCAGATCAAGTGGTCCTTGGATGAACCACTGATATGGCCATTTCCCTTCACCAGTCTAACCCTTGCCCCTAAGGATATTACTGCTTGAAATTATTTCTCCTGAGATCCTCTCTAGTCTATGTAGGAATGTTGATATATCAGCTGTTGTGTGGGCCTGGTAAAGTCGTCTCATTGCAGCGAGTTCCTGGCTGCAGCAGCCCTGTGTGGAGTGAAGAGTTTATAGACTTGTTGTATATGGTCTTTATTATGTTAATATAAGTCCTTCTGTTCTAGTGTTACCAGGGCTTTGATCATAAAGGGCTGTTGGATCTTGTCAGAAGCTTTTTCTGCATCTATTGAGAGTATCATGTAGTTTTGATCCTTGGATTTGTTTATATGATGGATTACATTTATTGATTTATATATGTTGAACCAATCTTGTATGCCTGGAATAAATTCTATTTGATATATTTCTGAATCTGGTTTGCTAAAATTTTTTTGAGAATCTTTGCATCTATGTTCATCAATAAGATTAGCCTATAATATTCCTTTTTTATTATATCTTTATTTGGTTCGGAGATTAGTGTAATGTTATCTTCATAGAACAACTTTGGAAGTGTTCTTTCCTTTGCTATTTTATGGAATATTTTAAGGAATAGTAGTATTAGTTCTTTAAATTTCTGGTAGAATTGTGTTCTAAATCCATCTGGTTCTGGGCTTTTTTTGGTGGGCTTCATCATTGGTTACAGGACTATTTAGATAATTCAATTTATCCTGATTCAGTTTTGGTAAGTTGTACATACTTAGAAATTCATCCATTTCTTTCTGATTATCAAACTTTAAGGGGTATAAGTTTTGGAAATATGACCTTATAATTCTCAGAGTTGTAATAACTCAGTTTTTATCTCTAATTTTATTAATTTGGATTTTCTCGCTTTTGGTTTTGGTTAAGGGTTTATTGGCTAAGAGTTTATCAATCTTGTGAAATTTTCAAAGAACTAGCTCTTTTGTTGATTCTGTTGTATGATTTTCCTTATCTCAATTTTGGATATTTCGCCCCTGATTTTATTAATCTCTACTTGTTTACTGCTTTGGGGCTTGGGTTGTTCTTGTTTCTCTAAAGCTTTAAGTTGCATTGTTAAGTTATTTACTTGTGATGTTTCCATTTTTTTTGATGGAACCATTGAGTGGTATATACTTGCCTCTTAGGATGGCCTTCATTGTGTCCTAGAGATTTTATGTTGTGTTTTCATTATCATTCTCTTCTACGAATATTTGAATTTCCATTTTTACTTCTGTCTGAAACTTTTCCTCATGTAATATCATGGTGTTTAATTTCTGAGAATTTCTGTATTTTCTGTCATTTGTTTTGTTAGGGATGTCTAGCTTTTATTCCAAGATAGCCTGATAAAATACAGGATGTACTCTCAACTTTCCTGTATATGTGGAGGATTGCTTTGTGACCCAATATGTGGTCTATTTTTTGAGAAAGTTCATGGACTGCTGAATGTGTATTCCTTGACATTAGGATGAAAGATTTGGTAGAGGTCGGTCAGGTCCATTTGGGTTATAGTTTGATTCAGCTCTTGTGTGTCTCTCTGTTCAGTTTTTAGCTTGTTGACCTATCCAATGATGAGAGTGGGGTGTTGAAGTCCCCTATTACCATTTTTGGGTTGATTTGTTGTTTTAGACGTCTATCTTTCTTGGTGAGATGTGTTTCCTGAAAGCAGAACATAGTTAGGTTGGTTTTTTTTAATCCAAATTTGTAGCTTGTGTCTCTTGATTGGAGCTTTAAGTCCATTGACGTTTAGGTTGTAAGTGAGAAATGTTTGTTAATTCCTGACATATTCTGTGTTTTGTGGTTTTTTATATTTCTTTGCTTAGATGTTGCATTGGTATTTTTTTTCCCCTCCTGTCCTCTTAGATATGTTAGTCCTTTTCTTAGATCTTGATTATCTTTTCTAACATCTTCTGTAAGCCGGGTTGGTGGTCAAGAAGGCCTTCAGCTTGTCCTTATGATGGAAAACTTTTCTTTTACCTTCAATCATGACTGATAGTTTTGATGTGTATATTACCCTGGGTTGGCATTTGTGCTCATTCATGACTTGAAGTACATCTTTCAAGCTCTTCTGGCTTTTACTGTTTCTATTGAAAAGTCAACTGTTATTTTAATAGTTTTATCTTTGAATGTGACTTCTTTTTTCTCTCTTAAAGGTCTCAACTCTTTCTCTTTGTCATGCATCTATAGTGTTTTTACTATTATCTGCCAAGGGGAGTTTATGTTTTGATCATATCTGATTGGTGTACTATATGCCTCATGTACTTGGATACAGTTCTCTTAGCTTAGATGTGGAAAATTTTCATTAATGATAGTGTGGCTATCCAGTGTGGCTTTTTGGGTTATGTACTGGAATTCTATGAATACTCAGGTTGGTTTCTTCAGGCGTCCCATAGCTCTTTAATGTTTTTTCTCAAGTGCTTTTTTAATTTCTTCAACCTCTTTGATTAAACAGAGTTGTTATGCCGTCTTGTCTTCTAGCTCTGATATTCTATTTTCTTCTTTCTTTGTTTTGTTGGTAAGGCTCTCAGATGAGTTTTGGATTGTAATTAGCTTGTTTTTAATTTCAAGTTTAAGCACCACATGAGATTTTTTTCAACTGCTCTATGCCTAGTTTTATTTCTTCAACTGCCTTTTTTCATCTCATCCAGGTGCCTGTAGCATTCCTATTCATATTGGCTTATGTGGTTATTTAACTTTTCTCAGATTTCCCCTTTCACTTCTTTGATTATATTAATAATCGAGCTTCGAAAATCATTATTTCAATCCTTGGGTTCTTGGCTGATAGCCAAGAAGGTATTCTAGTTGGAATCCATCTTTATGGGGTTGACTTTTTTTGCAGGAGATTTTTTTTTTTGTCTTGATTTGTGTTGTATCTTGTGGATTTACGGTGTGTTTGGTCTCTAGTATCATTTTTTTTTAATTTTTTTATTATTATTATTTATTCAACTGTGTGCATATGCGTGTGTATGTGCGTGCACACGTGAGTGTGTGTGTGTGTGTGTGTGTGTGTCTGAGTACGTGTAGAACCATGGACGAATTCGCGAAAAACCATGGATGCCTCCACCTCCTTCTGCCCCGGGATTCACAGGCTCCGCCCTACCAGGACCAGAAGCGCAGGCCGCCCCCGCTTCCGCCTGGCGTCTATACATGGGATCTGGGATCCGAACTCAGGACCTTCCGCCTGCAAGGCGGAGGCTTAACCCCTGAACCACCTCTCCAGCCCCTCTAGTATCATTTTTACATGTGTGTTTTTGACATGTGTGTTATTGAGTCAGCAGGAATTACCACATTTGGAGAGTTGTTGGAACACTTTGCCTGAGTGTTAAAGGTGTCAGTCTGGGGTTTCTTGGTGCTGTTACATGGATAGGGTTATCATAATGCCTGAAAAGTGTGTAAGCCTGCTCTAGTTAAAGAGTAATAGATTTTTGGGCTAGTTTTGACTAAGAGGTTTAAAATTGAGGATAAAGATTTGTTATGTGAGGTTTGGCTTAAGTATCAAAGCAGCTTTAGATTATAAAATAAGGTGTGGTTAGTGCCCAGTGTCAGAGATAAGTGTGATATGGTGGCTTTTAGTTCCTTAGAGATGTGAGGATGAATGGTTAAGACTTTATGAGGGGTGGATGTTAAGGGGCTTTGGGTGTGCTATATAGAAATCTTAAACTGCAGTGACTATCAATTGAGATTAAAAGGAAAGAGTGTTATTTATGTTGGGGTTATGAATGTGAAGATTTTTGGTCCTTGGTTGTATGGTGTTGGTCCACAGGTGCTTGGCTTGTATTTTCTGTGCACTCTGTTACATTCTTGGAAGTTTTTTTAATGATTAGCAGGATGTTGAAAAGTTGGGAGGTTACCAGCATGTGGTATTTGGGGCATAGACAAGGGATGAGAGCTGGAGTCCATGCTCTGCTTGTGCATGGCTAGGAACATAGCCCACCTTGCGCTAGAGAGGTCATTATAAGATTAATTTAACATCTCTATGGCAACATGGTGAAGGTTACAGTTCAAAAGTGATAATGTTCTATGAAGTTGATAAGGGATGGAGTATAATAGTTAGGTACAGGTATCAACTTGACGGTTGAGGTTTTGAGTTCTAGGTACATTTATAGATGAGTTAAATAGTTGAGTTAAGCCAGAGTGAACTTGCAGAGGATTGTCTAGTTGCTAGGAAAGGCCCAAACCATGGCAGATAGAATTAGACCCTGGACAGGTAAATAAAATACAAAGAATTGGTTGAGGAAATTGGCATCTTCGTGTATACTTGGCCTGACATGTTAGTCTGGCAAGTAAGGATCAACCCTCTCTCAGCTGTTATGTGGATATTATGTGACCAGTTTCTTCAGCCCTGGTATTGGTGTAAGTTCTGTAACCAACATGGACAAACAACTGTAACCAGGAATCATAGAGGAAATAACCCTTGTTCCCTTAAGCAATTTTATCATGATTTTATCATTAACAATTCAGGTGAACTACAGCAGATGCTAAAGCAGGAGAATCCCAAGTTTTAGGCCAGTCTAAGCTACATAGCAAGACCCTATCTCAAAACAGTAACAATGAAAAGTTAAAGTTTAATCAGTTGTGTTTTTGTTCAAATTTTTTTTAAACCAAATTCTTCTCCTAGGTATCCTATTTAATTGTTTAGACTGCTGTCTATTTTGGTTGTATATGTGGGAGGTTTTTTTGTCATAATTGAGAGCAAAACAAAATTTTATTTTTTGCTAAGTTACCTAATAGGATTTGAGGTGATTACTCCTATGTTGTTATCTTAGTGTATTAGTCAGGGTTCTCTAGAGTCACGGAATCCACAGAATGAATATATAAAAAGAATTTATTGAACTGGTTTACAAAATATGATTGAGGTAGTCCAACGATGGCTGCCAGTAGCTGCTCAATCCAGTAGTCCAATAGGTGATGACTTAAGACTGGAGGATTCCTAAAGAGTCTTTAGTCATGCTGAAGACTTGGAGGGTTGGAGGGCTGAAGGGTGGAAGAAACCAGGCAGTAGAAGTGAAGAGTGTTTTCTAGCACAACTTCAGAGAGTCTTTCTTTTCCCAGTCTTCTCTTCTGTGATTCCTTTTATTTGATCTACTACTGGGAGGTTCCAATCAGGTTTATGAGATTCCGATCCATAGGGCTGGTCTTTGTATTGTAAATGTATTGATCCAGATAATCTCTTCAGGTGGTCTCAGCTGATCTTAGTTAAGGCTAGATGTGGTCAAGTTGACACCCACGATTAACTATCACACTTAGTTTCATAAATTTAGTACTGTAATTTAGGGGAATCCTACTAGAAATTCCAGGTGGTAGTTGGTCATGGCAAGAGAGAGGGAATTGGCCACACCACATCCAAAGTCAAGAGCTTAGAGAGGCTTCCTTGCTGCCGGTGTGTCAAGGCCAATTTCTCTCTTTGTCTTATCCACCTGCCCAGGAAATGGTACCACCTATTGTGAACTTGGGTTTTCCTCTATCAGTCCAAATTTACAGTATTTCAATTTACAGTAGTTTGACTCAAGATTTTCCCACTTTATAGTACTGTGAAAACAATGTAGTTAAGTATACATTCAGTTGAAAACATCACTGGGATTAAATTTGTTTATCTTTTCCTGGCTTATGATACTGAACATCCAGTCTCAGGATTATGAGTAAACAACTGATGGTCTGCAGAATATCTTGACTTCAAATATCTTTAAATTGTGATAGGATTTTCAGGGCATAAGCCCATCTGGAAGAATGTCTGTGCAGCATGTGGACTTGGAAGGTAGGCATCTCGGTCTTTGCTGTGTTTGCTGCCATTGCTGTGGGGTTTGATTCTTTGGGGGATATTAATTCTAAAATATCTCCTTGCAGCAATCATCATTTTGTAGACCCTTCTTGCAACATGCTTCTGCTACTTTGCTTGTTGCGTCTGCTTTCAGCAGCTGTGGTGAGGACAGGACATGCTGCCTGTGGGATATTCCAGCAGTACCTCCTCTGTACTTTGTGACTCCCCTTTCTTTTGGAACTCTAGGCATGTAGTATTGCTAGCTACTGGCAGTCATCTTCGGTGGTAGAATGCCAAGGAAAGAAAAGCAACTTTTCTTCCTGAAGAGCCCAGCCAACCTTTCCTGTACCCTAAAGTTCCTTCCTGATTCATGAACCTCTTGCCCTCACTCCTTAGGATTATTTCGGAAATGCTTTTTCACTTTCTGTCACCACTCTGGCAAAAGTATATTTGCCTTGGTCCTGTCCTCATTTAGGCATATTTTGATATTCTTGAACTTGTGAAAATTTGTAGTAAAAAAGTGCCAGTTGCATTTCTTGGAGCATTGGCTTAATCAAAGTTTATGGCCAAAAAATTCAGCATATACCTGTTTATGTCTTCAATAATATTTACAGAGGAAAAAGCAGAGGTCTTAGGCTAGCTCAAATGTGACTATCTCCTATACATATTAGTATAAGTATGCACATAACTATGTTTTGTTGAGTATTTTTCCCTTTATGAAATCATAAAACCACAGGGTTCTTATTATGTTTTTGTAACATATCACAAAAAGTTAGTTTCAGTATTTTTTTTTTCTTTTAGGTTTTTGCCGATTCAACCATCCTAAAAATTCTTCAGTCCAACCTTCAGCACGTGCAGGTCTATGAAAATCCTGTCCTCCAGGAGAAAGCATTGACTTGTATTCCAGTCAATGAACTGAAAAGGAAATCTCAAGAAAAGCTCTCCAGAGCTAGAAAGTTAGATAAAGGTAATGCCCTTCCACGATGACTCACTGCTAACCCTGCATTAGTGCTCAGTAGGCAAATATTGCAGTAGGCCTTTTCTTGCGTGCACTGTACATGTCTAAGTCACATGTAGTATGGTTTTTTTAATACATGTAAATTGATGGGTTTATCTTTGCTTTTTAAAGTCTTACAGTGATAGCAACATTATAAAAATTTATTTTCTTAATCATGTTTAAGAGTATAGTTTATTGTTGTTCTGTATATCTATGATCTTACATTACACTTTTGACCATCTGCCCTTTGTGTCATATAAGATGGAAGCAGTCACTTTTTAGGAGCCTACCCTCCCTCCAGCTGCCAGCAATCATCATTTTACTGTCTTTATTATTTTCTCAGGATTGTAATTATTAACTCTTTGTTATTTTATTTTTACTTTAAATTTTTATGTAGTTAGATTTTTATCCCTTATTTCCTAATACTATATTTTGCTAGACATTGTTTAATTTGGGAGAAAGTGATTGCCCTGTTTTGCAATAAACATTCTAAACTAACCTGTCTTGAAGAGCACTATTTCAGTCCTTCACATGAGTGTGTAGGCACTTTTTAAATGGTTTCACTTTTTTCTGTCTCAGCATTGCTGTCATCTGCTTCACTTACCTACATGTTGTAATTCCTCAAGACATTCATTTTTTAGATCAAGTAAGAATAGGAAAAGTAAAGAATCTTTTGCCTTAATTTATTCCTTTTCTAATGCTCTTCATCTTGATGTAAGCCAGGATTTTGAACTGTGTCATTTTTTTTCCCTTAAAGAACTTTCAGTATTTCTTCCAGGGCACGTTTACTAGAGGTGAAGCTTCTCTGTTTTTATTTGCTCAAGGACATATTTATTTGTCCCTGCTTTTAAGGATAAATATTGCTGGAATATAAGATTCTAGATTGGGAGGGAAGGGTCTCTGTTCCTTTCTTGTTTGTCCTGTTTCTGAGAAAGAGTGTGCTGTATTTCCTACCTTTATTCCTCATTCAAGATCTTCTTTAGACCTTTGCCAGTCAATATGAATTAGGAAAATTGTTCTGGCTTCAAGCAGAAGTGAGGTCTGTGTGCCCTTACATACTGAAGCATCTCTAAATGTGCTGAAGTGTCAAAAGGTATGGTTGGACCACTTGACCTGGGATACAGGCAGAAAACATTTTTGAAAAAAAAAAAAAAACTGTTACTCTGAGAAAGTGAATTATGTGCTAATCTGCTAAATTTATCTTGAAGATATGGATGCAGAATGCTGAGCTAAATGTGTGTCTAAGCAACTTTTGGCAGCATCTCTACAATCTGCAAGGGCAGCATTTCAGCCTCTTTCTGCTTCATCTTCACACTGCCTCCCCTGTGTGTAAAACCTCCTTGAGTAAGAATACGTGTGTATATATGTGTGTGTATGCAGGACATGGGTATCTTGGAGAAGCCCATTCATCACTGTGCCATAATTATGTCTGTGATGGCATTAAATTACAGATTAATTTGGACAAGATTAATTTTAAAAGCTGAGTTTTCCCATCAAAAAATACTCTTATTTTTTATTACATTTTTTTGTCTAATTATACAAGCTCAATAGGTACTCCCCTTTTTCCCCCTCCCTTCTCCCCTGTTGTCCCCCCATTCTATTCCCCCTCCTTCCCACTCTCCCTGCCTCCCCCCTTTCCTTCCCTCCTCCTTTCTTGCTGTTTTCTACTTTCTCCCTCTCATCCTCCAGAACATCTGTTTATGTGGGTGCTGAGTTTCCCTCTGAGTTATCTATACTAGTGAGGGTTCAGGACTCAGTAGCATAGCTTGGGGCCCGTTCTTCGGCTGCCCACTAGTATGGGAACTCTATTATATGTATTTAACCCCTTACCTCTAAGGATCCTACTGCCTGAAGCCTCCCTTGTGATCCATGCTAGACTTTGGGGGGTCGTTGACATGTCAGCCATTGTGCAGGTCGTGGCTACTAGTCTTCCCCATCTTTAGGCCCTTACAGTCTTGCCACTCCTTTCCACAAGGTTCCCTAAGCTTTAGGATGGGGAGAGATTTGGCTGGCCTGATTCCAGGTGAATATTGTAGGATCTTTGGAAAGAACACTCTTATTTTTGAACTGTAAATTTTTTTTATTTTTTTTATTATTTATTCAATTGTGCGCGTATGCATGTGTGGGCGCGTGTGTATATATGTGTGTGTATGCATATATGTATGTGCAGAACCACGGATGAATTCGGGAACCACCATGGACTGTAAATTTTTGAACTGTAGGTTTGTTTTTCCTGACTACTATATGTGAAAACCTTTATCATCTTATGTTTTCTCATATTTCTGTTCCCAATTTGAGCATAAAATATGTGCCTAGATTTTGGGAATTTTATCAGCTTTAAGCTTAATTTGTTTTTCTGCTAACTTTCCCAGGCGCTAACATAAGTGATGAAGACTTTCTTCTCCTGGAGCTTTTACACTGGTTTAAGGAGGAATTTTTTAAATGGGTGAATAGTATTTTATGCAATAAATGTGGTGGAGAGACCAGATCTAGAGATGAATCATTGTCACCCAATGAAGATGAGCTGAAATGGGGTGCAAAAAATGTGGAAGATCATTATTGTGATGCCTGCCAGCTCAGCAACCGTTTCCCAAGGTGAGCGCCTGCAGCCTCAGTCAGGAGATCTCTATTGGAATACTGACTGGCCAGGGAAGTCTTAATTTAAGTGAACTTTTTAATCTCACTTGATTTAGATAATTTTTCTAGGACAGAAGTTTGCAAAATAGGCTAGCAGACTAAATCCAGCCATATCTGTGTTTAGCGAATAGTTTTGTCACACCAGCTTATTGAGTCACAAGCTTTGACAGTTTTCAGTCTACACCAGTGCTGTTGAAATTACCTGCAAAGTATGGAATATTTATAGTCTCCCCTACCCTATTTCTGATCCTCTGGCCTCTGCCTCCCAAGCGCTAAGATTATAGGTTTGTGCTACTATATCTGATTTCTGCAGAAGTAGGGATCGCCTCAAGGCCAGTACACTTCCTGTGACTTCCTTCCTCCAGCAAGACTCCACCTCTTAAAGATGCCATGACCTTCTCAAACATCAAAAGATTTAAGCACATGAGCCTTTGGAGGGCAACTCAAATTTAAAACTATGACAAATATCCAACAGTTATCTGAAACCAGTGGGAGTTTTTTATTTGTTTCAGCATACATTTGCGCCTCCCCTTTTACAGGGCCATACATAATTAAAGCTCTCACAATTTTTTTTTTTCTAGGTAGTACCTCATGCTTGCTCTAGTCCAATGTTTTCTGACTGATCTGCACCCTTAATCTATTATTCCACTTGAATTGGCCCCATCCATGTAGAGAGAGGATGCAAACATGGCATGCCTAATATAAATCTAGATCTTCTTTGGGTTAAAAACTTGTAAATTCATTTATTTTTAGCTTAAAGCAAAGCATCTGTGTAACAAACTTGTCACTGTAGAGGCAATTCACTTGTGTCACCACTTCCTTTTCCTGTTGTGCTTGTGACTGTCATACCTGCTTATGTTTCTACCCAGCAAGGGCATTGCTTCACAAGGTCAATTCAGTGTGGAAAATTCAGTGCACTCCATTCTTTTAATTCTGTAATTGGAGTTTTAGAAGAAAGCTACGACACCTTGCAAAAAACACCTTACAAATTAACAAGCACCTTTAAATGCATGGAAGCATAAATTTTAATCAAAATCATCATTTGAAAGAAAAATGGGATTAAGCTAAACTAAAATCTTTGAGTAGTTTGTTATGGTTGATTACCTTTTAAATGCAATTAACTAATTGTACTACTTAGAGACTATCCATGTCTTAACCACATTTCTTTAAGAATCTGCCTGTCCAAATCTTTAACTTAAATGACAATTTCATATATGTATACAATGTTTCCATCCCCTATTCTCCTACACTGCTTCACTAACCCTTCCCTCACTCTTAAAGTACCCTTTTTTTATAACCCACAGAGTCCCATTAGTGCTACTCAGATGCACATGAGCGTGGGGTCGTCCACTGGTATATATGTAGCTTACCCACAGAAAAGTGACTCTCTTTCCCCCCACAGCCATTAGCTGCCAATAGGACTGCCTGACCTAATCTTACTGCACTAAATTTCCTCTTTAGCCATCTCCCATAAACAAAGTCCAAACAAAGTTAGGCCTCTGAGCCTAACGATTGTGATACTGCTGATGGGTATGTTTGCCTTCTTTGCAGGTGTAGAACACATATTTAAGTTATACTAAAGCTGACTACAGATAGTGAGATTGTGTTAGTCTGTCTTACCAGGACTGTAAACACTTTAAAGACATGTCACTGTTGAATCACTTCGTATAAATACATTATCATAGTGTCACTTGTAGCCTCTTTAATCAATATTTGAAAATGAGAAATTAACATGCTAGTAATATAAATTTTTAAAAAACTTGATTCTGAGCATGAATCATAGCTGTCCTTTTTGTTTTTTAAATCAGATATAACAACCCTGAGAAACTTTTGGAAACAAGATGTGGACGCTGTGGCGAGTGGGCCAATTGTTTTACACTATGCTGCCGTGCATTAGGGTTTGAAGCTCGCTATGTGTGGGATTACACAGGTACCGTGTGGTGGAAGAGAAGAGGGCTCTGGCTCCGTATCCTTGGAGTTCAGGTCTATGGTCTAAGTCCTTGATTTTTCTCTTTTTTTGTATTTACTTCTGGAAAGTCACAGCTTCTCAGGTGTTTTGAAGGATCCACAGACATTTTTAATGTGGCTAGCCCTCTTCTGATACTTTTACTCTTTTCCTTTCATCTTTACCATGGTATGCAGAGCACTGCTGTTGCTGTCTAGACAGGGGCATGTATAACAGTATACATAGAAATCTTCATTTTTAGAGGGATTACATAACCAATTTAGTAAATTTACATTGTTTACAAATAAGAAAACCAATAATTTTATTTTCATTTGTAAATAACTCACATGTACATGTTTGAAAGTTACTTTGCTTGATCTAGAGTTTACTTGTGTTTCCTTTTTTTTACAGAGAGATGAGGCTTTCAGCTATTAGTTAACCTTTTCTCAGAACCAAATATAGAATATTAAGCAAGAGGTGGTGACACATGCCTATAATCCCAGCTCTCAAGGGTCTGAGGCAGGAGACCAGCCTGGGCTTCATAGCAAGGCTCTATCTCAAAAGCCAAGCATGGACTGTGAACAGATAGATATTCTGCTCTACCTCCTGCTAGTCTACATTTTAGCATCCAAAGATAAAATACAATTGCAGAAGTAACACTCATTTTTTCAAAGCCCCATAGTTTTTTTAATTCTTTGAAGATACAAATAAAATTAATTTGACTGTTTTTCATCCCTTAATACTCACCTATCGCCCTCCAATTCTACTCCACCGGTTTTTCTTTCCAGCCAGTATCCCTCTCATTCCCATGTTCTGTGCATGTGGTCCATTGGGCTTCATCCAGGATGTCTGTATTGACAAGTGTCCAGGCACTCATTGGGGCATGAACACCCAACCGGTGGATCAATTATAAAGAATTATAAAGAACCCCCCTGTTAGGGCCAGCACCAGTTCCTTATCATCTCAGGGTATGGTCAAATCTCCTGGGATCCGCCCTATTCCATGGTGAAAAACTGATAGGTCAGCAGAAGTAGATCCTGTGGAGTTGTGCTCTTGGGCATAGTAACCCTGATGTGGACAGAGGCTTCTGTCTATCACCAGATAGTTTTGATGCTGTGGTTCAGTAGTTTATCTCTTTTAGAGTTATATCACACATTATTTTTAATTAAGACTAAAGCTGACTAAATTTCAAAGAATCTCAAAGAGAGAAATTAACAGTTATTCTACAATGGTGTATGCCACAAAATTTAAACTTATAAATTGGACTGTTATAAATGCTTTATTATGCAATATTTAGTTTGTAAGCAGTTATTTTAAGTAGTTCTGGTTGTATACTTAATTCCTATTTCTTTCTCTTCTTCCACATGAGCAGACCATGTTTGGACAGAAGTATATTCTCCCTCTCAGCAGCGGTGGCTACACTGTGATGCATGTGAAGACGTCTGTGACAAACCTCTTCTTTATGAAATAGGATGGGGCAAGAAGCTTTCCTACATTATAGCATTTTCTAAAGATGAGGTATAGTTCTAATCTGTGGGTGCTCCATAGATGGTTTATATCCACTTACTTTTTTTTCTTTATTTATTTGTCTTTATTACTATTATTTATTTATATTATTTATTTATATTTTTCTCTCACATTGTATTTTTTCCCTAATCATACAAGCTCAATAGGTACCCCCCCATTCTCTCCCCCATCATTCCCCATTGCACTCTCCCTCCTTCCCCCTTCTCTCCTTCCTTTTTACACCCTCCCTTCCATCCTTGGGAGTGAACCTCCCTCTGAGTCCTCCACTCTAGTGAGGGTTCAGGACTCAGTGGCATAGCCTAGGGCCCCTTGTTGGGCTCTCCGTTAGCATGGAACTTTAAATGACTATTTAAACCCTTGCCTCTAAGGATCCTACTTCCTAAAGCCTTCTCCCTGTTATCCGTGCTAGATTTTGGGAGGTCGTTGACATGTCAGCTATTGTACAGGTCAGGCTGCTGCAGTCCTAACCTGTGTGGAATATCTTTCATATTGTTGGTCCTCCCCATTTTAGTCCATTTACCTTTTGATGGACTTTTGGGTAATTCCAGTTTTCAGTTGTTGTTTTTAAGATATGGAATGCTTCACAAATTTGCATATCATCTTTATGCAAGGGTCATGCTAATCTTTTCTGTACCATTCCAATTTTAGTATATGTGCAACTGAAATAAGCATCAGTTTTCAATATTTTAAATCAAGTCACTTTGAACATTCAGACATATTCTTCCTTTTTTCTTTGCTTAATGCATAAGAGAAGAATGGCCTGGTCATTTGGCAAGTGACTGCTCAACTGTTTTTCAAAGGGATGCACCATTTGTCACAGAAGTATGTACAAGTCCCTAGTTTGTCTTCATCCTCACCAACATTTAGTATGGCTTAACTTTTCAGGTTTAGGTCTAATGGGAGCACAAGCATCCTACATTGTGTTTTCAGTTCATGCCTCCCTAATGACAAAGCATGTTGAAGCAAGTTGTATATATATGCTCATTTCTTCAGTTTATTCCCTTTGCCTGTTTTCCTGTTGTATATAATGTTTTCTTACTTTTGATTTTGATCTTACCTCAAAATATGTTAAGTAAGTTATTGTCAGATTTGTTAACAGAATTTTCCTTTTATGTTCTAAATGACTTGAAGAGAAGACAAAAATCCAGCTTCCCAGTTTGTTCACGTTTAGATTCTGCTTTCCATGTTGTATGCAAGGAAGTTTTGCCTATCTCATTACAATGATTTTCTTCTGTTCTTACTTAGAAATTTTATATTTACAGTTTTGTATTCTATGTGAAACTGATCATTTGTAGTTAATTTTTGTTGATACTCATTTTCAACTCAAGGATAATAGATCATTCTAGTGTAGTTTGCCGAGATTGTCCTTTTTCTTTTATGTATGAAACCCTTTTCAGAAGTCAGTTATATACCTAACTATACTGTAGTAAAGGTTGTAGTTGTTTGTTCTGTTTTGTCTTCTTAACTTTGTAGATCAACTATAGAAAGTTAGTATTCTGAAAACTTTATCCATTTAGTTATAACACTGCTTTTTGGCAGTGTAAACATTCAAAAAATTAAAAAGCATGTTCTCTTCAATATCCTCCTTTGTTTTTTGTTTTACTGTGACAAGATTTTACTATGTAGCCAAGTTAGATTTAAAAGTTCCATGCATGTTGGCTTTATTTTATAAATAAAATAGTTTTAATATAAGCTTGTTAAAGATTTATCTTCTTTATTTGTTCCAGGTTGTTGATGTCACTTGGCGATATTCTTGTAAACATGATGAAGTGATCTCCAGGAGAACTAAGGTTAAAGAAGAATTACTACGAGAAACTATTAATGGACTTAATAAGCAGGTGTGTGCCACCTGCTTATTGTTATTTTAAGTAGGACATCTGAACTTTTATACACAATAGAGACAATTTTTAATATATTGATTTTGTTTGTTTGCATGCTTGCTTTTTTGTTTTGAGACAGGGTCTCGTGTAACCTGATCTAGGATTATAGATTTGTACTACCATACTCAGGGGTACATAGTACTGGGAATCAAATTCAGGGCCTCATGCATTCTATACAAGCACTATACTAACTGTGCTACATCCCCAGACCCCATCGGAATTACTGAAGAAATAACATTGTTTTCCTAATAAGCATAGTTTAAATTCAGGGCAGGTGAGATGGCTCAACATGTAAAGACATTCAGGACCAGGGGGGTGGCTCAGTGGGTAAAGGTACTTGTTTGCACAAGCCTTACGACCTGAATTTGATCCCTAGAACCTGTGGAACCTACTGCACAAAGTTGTCCTCTGATTTGCACACACATACACTGTGGCACACACACATACCCATATAACAGTAAATTTAAAAAACTAATAATATACTTATTCATTGAAAAATTTGAAACTTATTTAAATATTATGGGACATTTTTAGATTATATGTCACATCCCTTCTCAAAGTTCACTAAAATAATATTTCAACTTGTATGTAGTTGTGGAATGGGCACATAGCTTGGTGAGTACTAATCATACTGGAAGCAATGGAAAAGAGCAATGGAGAATGACAGCTTCTGATCTCCATAATGTGTACACCTGGACCAGTGCACATTCATAACACAACACTTATCAAAAATGAAAGGGGTGCTTGTGGAGTTGCCAGACTTGGCACATGCTGTCATCCCAGCTCTGAAAAGGCTCAGGCAGGACAATTGACATTTCAGGGCCAACCTGGCTATATAGTGAGGCTGTCTCCATAAACCAAAAAATGTGCTCTCTTATTTACCAAAGTAACCATACCTTAGATATTATGACACACTCATATTTATGAAATAATGTACAGAAAATTGTTACTATGACTACTGAGGAGAAGAGGAGCATAAGGAGTCTGAAGTGGAAAGGTCATTTTATACCCTTTGGTACTGTTAACAATTTTACTTCTGTACATGTATAGTTTTTTCATGTTTAAAAAAATAATTTTCTGGGTCTCTCTTGTAGTTTAGTGATTAAAGGTACATGTACACCATGTACAGACATGGTGACCTGAGTTTAAACTCTGGAGCCAACATGGTATATGGAGAGGACAAACTTATAAAAGATATCTTCTGACTTCCACACATGCATAGTGGCGTTCACATACCTATTCTCTCTCTTTCTTTCTCTCTCTCTTTCTCTCTCTCTCTCTTTCTCTCTCTTTCTCTCTCTCCTTCCCTCCCTCCTTTTCTCTCCCTTGCTTTTGCTCTCACTCTCTCCTCTGCCCCCCCCTGCAAAAAAAAAAAAAAAAAAAAACGAAACAATTAAACAGTTCTGGCTGATAGCTAGATTACTTTAATCCAGTTAGTGATTTAAGATGCATGGTGAGGTTGCCTTCCTCTTTGAATTTTGGAGACCCAGCCTGGAAACCTGAAGCTCTTGTTGGAGTAAGTCTTCATTTTAGTTTCTCCCCTGCCTCTGATTCTGCTAGAAATCCTGCTTTGCTTTTTTTCGCACTTCACTCACCATTTTGTCTCTGGTTTTCTCATACCTCTTAATTGTCTTAAACTTCTTCTCATACCACTTAATAATTGGCAACTTCTTAGGAGAGAAAAGGGTGCAGTATGTTCCCTTCCCACAGTTTATTTCTTCTTTGGGATCTTGACTTATCAGATTGTCTCCTTCATAGGTTTATGTTGCATTCTTCCAAATGTGTATGTGTCCTAGCTTTTCTTAGCAAAAGTTGGCATAATACTCCATTGTAAACAGAAACAGAAGGTGCTAATTTTTTTGAAATTTGAAATCTATAAGAATTCAGGTCGTGAAGAATTAGAAATAGGTGCTAAATGATATCTTAAAATAAAATGTATAAAATTAAAATTTCCAGTTTTTTTTTTAAAATTTTTTCTAAATAATATATGTATAGAAATAAAATTGCTTCTTTCAAGATACCTGAAAATGCACGTTTTTATTTGTCTTATTAGAAGTGAAGTTCAATATTTCCCTAATCTTAACTCTTTTTCGAATCATTAATTACAGAGACAATTGTCTATGTCAGAAAACAGAAGAAAAGAACTTCTTCAGAGGATAATTGTGGAACTTGTTGAGTTTATATCTCCCAAAACTCCTAAACCCGGAGAACTGGGTGGAAGAGTATCTGGGTCAGTGGCTTGGAGAGTGGCCCGAGGTGAAATTGGTCTGGAGGTATTTATTCTAGTAGAGTAATCTTACTTTCCTGCTTCCTGTACCATGCTCTTAGCACACAGAAGTCCATGCTGATTCAAGACGAGGAGTACAATATCTGTAGAAAGATTTCAGTCTCTTTTTTTCTTTCACCTTTAAATATGAAACTAGAAATTTCCCAATAATATGCTGCTTTAATATTTCAAGTAGGTTTTCCAAATCCACATTATTTAATGTGTAAAGATTCTGATGTTTCTATACTGGTAGGACAACACCTATAATCCTAGGGACTGGGAAGGAGGATGAGGCAAGGAACTGTAAGTTCAACCTGCTTTCATAGTGAGACCCTCTCTCAAACTCAACTGAGAGTACCGCTTATTGGGAGAGCATTTGCACAGCAAGTGTTCAGGCCCTCAGTTCATTCCTTAGTACTGGGTGGAAGGAGTATTTATTTTACCTCCAAAAGTTATAACAAACAGTGAACTTAATTTCTGCAGGTAAGCTTGACAAGTTGGGACCAAGTAAAAGTCAGTGCACAAGGTTCTACAATGAGTATTAAGATCTAGTACATTAGACTGACTTTTTACCCTAGGAGAAAGTTACCCCAGTGTAAGATAGAATTCTGAATCACTCAATATAAATATCTTCAAAGAAAGGAAAAAATGAAGGAAAGGAGAGGAAAGGAGGAAAGAAGGAAAAAAGGAAAACTTATTGACATCAAAAAATTCTAAACAGTTATAGTTTCCTATTTCCTTTTTCTAAATTTGCCATTTTTAACTTCTTTCTCTTATGTCTAAAAGAAACACGTTATCCCCATCAACTTTTATGTTTGCTTTTTAATTCATCCCATCATCTGTAGCAGGCTGCTAGAAGTATTGGTTCAGCCATAGAATTACAAAAGCTCAACAAATAAATCACTGCTGACATAGTGCAAGTTGTAAGTGTGAATCTAGATGAAGCAGTTAAAAAGAGCTAATTTAACTGAACAGCTGTGTTCAATTGAAAGACATAGATATTATTAAAACCTTCATTTCTTTTTATAAATTGGTATACTTCCTCTTAAGTGGCATGTAAGTTGATTAAATTTCAGAAATACAAATTGGGTCGTGTGTCCAAATTTTCCCCCTTTGATAAATTTCAAGAATTGTTCAATTATTCGAGGCCATGTTGGTACCATGGATTTAAAAAGAAACCATTTCACTCCTTAGAAAGTAAGTAAAATGAGTAAATAGAAAAAAAAATGTTTTAATCCCATCAAATGCTGCTGCATTACAATTTCAGTCCATTGTGGCAGAAGTTGTCACAGCAGCAAGAATTAAGGGAACTTGCCATAGCATGTCCACAGCAAGAGCAGACACCTAATGCATGCTTACTCTACCTAGTTCATTTCTCCTTCTTACATGGTTCTAGACCTACCTAAGGAATGGTCCTGTCCTCAATAGACTGGGGCTTCACACATCAGTTAATGTGTGAAGCAATCCTTCACAGGCTTGTCCAGAAGCCAATCTTACTTAGAGACTACCTCTCAGGTGTACCAGGTGACACCTGCTTTATAGGTGTCAATCTATAATAAACACAACTCCTCCTCTTGTTGACCTGATACCAAAACATCACCATTTAGTTACAATCATCTTCCCTTGTATCCAAGGTCTCTTGCTATCTTACAATGTAAATGAATTCAGTCAAACTTCATAACTCTCAGTAGTCATCAATAGTTGCAAAACTCCAAAGTTGGGCTAATAAGGAGTTTGCTCACAAACCTGAAGAGCTGAATCTCCAAAAGCTCACATGATTGAAGGAGAGAACTAACTTCTGAAAGTTCACCTTTATTCATATACCATATGCTATTCTCTCTCTCCCTCTCTCTCTGTCTGTCTCTCACACACACACATACACACACATACACACACACACACACAGAATAAAATTTAAAAATTGAAGTCCAAAGTCTGTAAAATCAAACACAATTACATAATCCAAAACATAAAATAACAGAGTAAACATTCCTGTTTCAAAATGCAAAAGTCAAGGAACAATGAACAAGAAACAACTAAATAAGGAACAATTAAAACAACACTGAAATCTAATAGGGCAAATACCACATCCTGCAGTCAGTGTCCATCATCTAGAGCTGTAATGTAGCCAGAGGACTCCAAAACTCCAGGCAGTTCCACCCTTCCGTCTCTGGGTGAGCCTTAGCTCATATAGTTTTTCTCTGAATTAGTTCCAATCCATGCCTTTAGCCTTCTTCAGTACATATCTTATGGTCTTGGCATCTCCATTATCCTAGGTGGGATTTCCACTGAAATTTTAACCTTCATGTTCCTTTCAAAGGAACTGCCATGTGATGCCAAGCCCCATCCACATATCTCCATAACCACCTCAGTCTTCATCTTTCCCTACAAAACCAGTACCACCTGGACAATATTACCAAGATGCCAATTCAAAATATAGCATGGCTCCCTATTCCACAGCTGTATTGACTTTCTGTGCTGCATCTGGGGAAACACTTCATAGGCATCCATTTTCAAGGAATAGGGTTTCCCTTTAGCTTAGGCTTTCTGTTTGTAAATGAATTTGGATCGTCATAAAATAGGACCCTCTGCTAAGTGGAGTTTGGGTCTCACGATGTCTTTCCTGTTATATCCACTATTAGGATATTTCTTAGCACCAGGCTGAATGATATCCTGAGGCATAATTTCTTCTTCCTCATAACTAATTATTTTCAAATTGACTTAAGTTCTCAAGATACAAACAGAATAAAACCAGATTCTGGGTTCAAATATCACACAAATGACTTCTAGCCCAGT
This sequence comes from Typhlomys cinereus, assembly GCA_023101885.1. Taxonomy (NCBI): domain Eukaryota; kingdom Metazoa; phylum Chordata; class Mammalia; order Rodentia; family Platacanthomyidae; genus Typhlomys; species Typhlomys cinereus. Next base: position 1,411,442 of record JALPQD010000225.1, on the reverse strand, counting down.
TCTGGAATAAGTCCTTATTTCTTTCTTGAAAGTTAGGTCCCCACAACCTTCATTTCTCTTATTACTTTCTTCCAAGCTTCAACTAGAACATTAATCTCTGCTTAAAACATTGAATAGCTTTTCTAACCTAAAGTTCTAAACTTCCACATTCTTCCCACAAAACTGTTCTAAAGGCTTGAAACCCACAGAGTGAGGTTCATCACAGCAACAACCTCACTCACACAGTACCAATTTCTGTTTTAGTTTCATTATACATTGCTGACCAAAATGCCTGACCCAAACAACTTTAGAGAGAAAGGGTTTAATTGGCTCACGATTTCAGGTTGTCCTTTTCGTAGGAAGTTACAGCATTGGAACTTGAAACAGCTGGTCACATCATATTCACAGCAAGAACAGAGAGCAATGAATCAATGTGTACATGATTGCTTGTGCTCAGTCCTCCTCTTTCTTACAATTATGGACCCTTTACCTAGGGAATGATCCTTCCAACAATAGACTGTCAACTAATGAAATCAAGACATTCCCTCATGGGCATTCCCAGAGGCCAGCATTAATCCAGGGAATACCTCTCGGATATTTCTGGAGATCTACTTTCTAGGTGTCAGGTTGACAATTTAATACTAATCATAATAGACAAGAATACATATTGCCTGGAATTTCAATGTAATTTTTACATATGGAAAACAACCTCTCAGATATTCTTTTAGCTTAATGTATCAGGAAAATATATTATTGTGTAATGGCTTGAAGTTTGAGACCAAAAGGGCAATAAAACTTAAGGTTGTAAGATGCCCAGGAGAAAGAATTGTATGTAAACACTCAGTAGCAGAAGCAGGAGTCATATGTCATTTCTGGATGGGGGGGAGGGCCAATGGGGAGTCCTTAAAGGAAAAGTCATATTGTGAGAGCATAGAAAAAAAGAGAAACTTAGTGAGATCTGTATGAAAAACATGACCATCTTACATAGTGAACCTCTATAATGAGTTTGAAGTCATTGAAGTGACATCCCAGTTAGACATGGTAGTAGAGACTTGTCAGCCCAGTACTTACCATGAGGAGGCAGAAATATCACAAGTTCAGATCTCTAAAAAGTGAATAATAAATAGAAAGAAAGAAAAGCTAAAGAGACATATCTTACATGTGGTTTTTAGATTACTGTCACCTATGTGGAGCACCAGGAAAGATAAGAGGTGGTGGAAATGAGAGAAAAGTAATAAATTTAAAGTAGATCATGAAAATTAAGTGTGAGCTCATTCTTCATATCTTTTCTAGCAATGTGTGGTGCTGTATCAGCATCATATTCTTTGTATAGACTATATTTTAATATTCTCTGCCACGATATGCTTTCCAGTTGAGCATGTATATTACTGCTTTCCATAGTATTTTCTTTTTATTTTTCATGTTTCATAACACTGAAAACCTGATTCTTTGTTTTTAAGAGAAAAGAAACTGTGTTCATTCCCTCTGAAAATGAGAAGATTTCTAAAGAGCTTCACCTCTGTTACAATATTGTGAAAGATCTTTATGTCCGAGTTTCAAATAACAATCAAACCATTTCTGGATGGGAGAATGGTCTGTGGAAAGTGGAATCCATATTCAGAAAAGTGGAAACAGACTGGAACATGGTAATTTAATGCATGAAAGGGCTTAAAACTTGTGTCATTGCTTAAACAAATATGGTTGGCTTCAATTTTTAGTTTTGTGTGATGTGAATGCTGATAGAAAATTATTTTGATAGTTTAACTTGAAAAACAAAATCCTATGTCCAACATTTAATCAAAAGTAAACCAGAGAGCTTTATTTATATCACAGAAATATCCATCCAAAAGACTGCATTTAATTCTCCATGGAAAAAAGTAAGTAACTGATAATTTACATGATTGTCTTTTGAGTGTCTTTTGAGTGACTGTGTAAGCATATTGCCAACGAATTCCTTCACACACATGTGTTACCAGTCTATTAAATGCTGGCAACTAGAGAGTATAATGAATTTAGTCCAATGTCTAGCAAGCAAAACATCTCACAAAGCTTTGTGTGAGTGATTAAGCAATCTTGGTTATTCCTTCTCTGTGCCCTAAGAATGGAAATAAGAACATGGAAACTGGACTGAAGTTGTCCACTTGAAACAGAATTGCACAATGTTATCTTTAATCCTTTACACATTCCTATGTCTTAGAAACACTGAACACATTCTCAACAGACCACAATCAATCGAACTATATTATACTTTTTATTTTATTTTTTAGAGTGTCATACACAAATACTGGGAATTTGTGATATTTTCATACCTTAATCCCCAATCCTACCCCATCTCTTTTTCCTATTACAACTCTTTTCTCTCTTCAATACTGATCTTCCTCCTACTTTCAAGTCTTTTTGCATGTGTGGCCCACTGAGTTTCATCTGGGTTGCCTTGCTTGAGCACTTGCTGGAGAGTGAATAATAAATCAGTGGGTATACCACTGAGAAGTGCATTGTCCTTCCTCCTACATCCAGCATTAACCTTCAGTAGACTCTCAGGAAGACATGGAGCATCTTGAGATCTCTCCCCTTCCATAGTGAAAGGTTGACAGGTTAAGTCCCATGTAGGTCTTGTGAAAGTACACATAGCTGTAATGAGTTCATGGATACAAAAGCCTTGCCACATCTGGAAGAACCAACAGGGAACTCTTGAATTAACTTGCTGAAGGATTTGCGTGGATCATTGTAAACCTGTAAGCTACGTTGTACAGAGCTGAAAGTGAGACACAGATTGAACAATGCTATGTTCATGAGCATTTAGCATGCAGGAATTAATCAGAATGCAAAGAAACAGAAACAACACCTGCTTTTTTTCTTGAATTCAATCATAAAACTTTGTCTTAAACTCATCTCATACTTAGCCATTAGAATGTCCATCACATCTAATGATAAAAATGGAGATTCTTTCATGTTGAACCAAGACTAAGTTATAGGATCATTAAAGTTTTAAATTTACAAATATTTTTACTTAACTTGAAGAAGTAGATCACCATAAAGTAAGAAAACTTAAAAGCTCAAAATGTGCATACCTATAAAATGGTTATATATTTGACAAGAGAATAAACAACTTCTGGAAGATGATCCTTAGCCTCACAGTTCTAAGCAGAAATCAGGATGGACTAGTTTTACTTATTCGGGACAGAGAGTAGTCTGTACTTGCTGAACTGACAAAACTGGTATTTCTTCTTAGCCCGCAGTGTTAATAGGGAAAGTAATGGCTGGGAAAATAATGATGAGTGTCGGAAATGCAGTGTGCTAAAGGGGCATGGCAGCTGTGGCATTCACATTCATTTGTTGAATGTCCATTGTGCCAGGCATTGTTCTTGGCAAAGGGAATGGAAAGGTGAAGATAACAGCTCCTGCCCTCACCCTCTAGCAGGGAAAGAAACCAACATATAAACAGCCATCGTAACCACCATGCTGAGCTATAATAAGGATATCAGCGCATTGCTATGGAAACACTGAGGTAATTAGCTCCGGCTGTGGGTGTTGGGCCAGCAACACAGAGCAGGCAGCATTGGAGTTGGACATTGAAAGATGTTTAGTTGCAGGCAGGGAAACAGCAGGCAAGTGTGCATGTTTCAAGATCTCTAAATAGAACAGAAAAGGCGTGTAGTGAGAGAAGTAGTTAAATGATGTCTTCATGTAGGAAAAAAAAAATGTAGAAGACATATCTTTGATACACTGTAGAGCACCATATTTTTTCAGTGAATCCATTCCTTACTCTAGTATTTAGTATCAAATCAATAAAGGTACTAGAATGTTGGCAAGAGAGAAAGGCAGAGTAGCAGTTGACATTAAACTTTGTGTCTCTCATTTAAATCAGCATCCTTAATTGTTTGCCAGCTTTGTTGATTAGTAAGCCTGTTCCTGGCACCCCTTTACTCGGTGATACTCCACGTAACAGACAGTAGAAAGCTTGTTTCACAGTTTGAGAATACTTTCTTCCCAGGGTCACACAGGCATACATCTTGCTACTTTCCAAATAACATTGTTCAGCAATGACTGAATTGAAAAAATATAAAAATCAAACCAAGAATGTTAATATGCTTTTTCGGAGGTAAGTGATAATATCTTAAAAAGCAATGTGACTGACCACCTAACTGGTCTCTGCTTATCTGCTTTGGTCCCTTCAACCATGTGCTCTGTTCTGTGGCTACAGAACTGTTTTCAGAACATCAGCTGCTGCTGAGTTGAAGGAGTCTGCCCTTGCTTTTTCTCTGGCCTTCTCCTGCTTTGTGCTGTCTCTTTTAGTGGGCATTGCAACTGCACTGCCCTTCTGTCCTCTCAGAGCCTCCTCTATTCTCCTTTTGACTAATTTGTTCTTGTCCTCAGAACTGGTCCTCCAATTCTGGCAAACTGGATCGACTTCACTTTTTGTAGATTCATTGCACATGTGTATTGACTTCACATTTATTCAGCAGTTATGTGTAAAAGACTTTTCTCTGTTAGAACATTAACATCCTCAAGACCTCCCTTATCATCTCTCATTTCCTACAGTTCTTCCATGTCTCCATGTCTAATCTGTAGTCAATGTTCAGTGAAGATTGTTGAATATAAAAAGAAGGGTTAAGGGGCTGGAGAGGTGGCTCAGGGATTAAGCCTCTGCCTTGCAGGCGGAAGGTCCTGAGTTTGGATCCTAGACTCCACGTATAACCGCCGGTGGAAGCGTGGGCAGCCTGTGTTTCCAGTTCTGGTAGGGCGGAGCCTGTGAATCCCAGGGCAGAATAAACAAGGAGAAGGTGAAGGCCTCCATGGTGGTTCCTGAATTCGTCCGTGGTTCTATACACACACACATACATACACATGCACACACATACATACACACGCACAATTGAATAAATTTAAAAAAAAAAGGGTTAAATATAGGAGGTAAATTCTTCATTATGGAAGCACACTTTTTCAGTGTGATCAGATGATGCACATTCTTTAAGTACCCTACTCTCAGTCTGTGTCACCAGCTTAGTTTTGTCTTTGAGCAGTTTTGTTTCTTTCTCACAGAGCTGTTTAATGTCAAGAATTGTTTTGGTTTCTCAACTAGCATGTATATTATCAAATATTTCGGAATGGAATGAACTTAAAAGGAAAGTCTTAGCATAAAAACGATATACAATGGCCAACTATTTAGATTCATGGCATAGATTCTAGAAGAATATGAATCTGTGTAGGACACTGAAGAAGGAAGGATAAAAGGAAAATCACCTGTCATCCAGTCAGAAATCCTTGCAGAAAAAAATTAGATATGAGTAGGCTTGTGTAAGAGGACAAAGAGGGTGAGCTTTTCATATGAGGACAGGATGGAGAAGGGAAGGTGTTGAGAACATGAGAAACAGCATGAACCAAAGCACTGAGGTGAGAAACATCTGGTATGTTCAGGGTACAGTGAGCAGTAGGGGCTGTAAAGAATAGGAATGAAATGGGAGAAGTATACAACTGTCAGATTCTGCAACTCCAATCCCTTTGCAGTCAAGTAGTGAGAAGTTAGGGGAGGGCATGGTCACACTGGTGCTCCAAAGAGGTAACTCCAGAAGCTAAAGGTGTAGAGTAAGTCAAAAATAGTACAGGAGAACTTAAAATATGGGGCAACTGAAAATGGATTCATGTTTAATTTCAATGATAAAATGAAATAATCAAAATTAACATATATCAGTGTGCCAGCATTGAATTAAAGTCCCTTGAAGTACAGCTGCTCTGTTGGGTGTCGGCAGGAATGAGTGACCGCAGGGTTCCTGCAGAGTGGTGAGCTCAGTTAGAGAATCTGAGCAGCTAAAGCACAAGACTTGGTGCTGGAGAAGTGCTTCAAGCAGTGCACTATTAGGACTTCTAGGACGTCACGGCAGTCTGACTTGTAGTAACCAGAGTTTTTAGGCAGTGATCAGCATTCTACAAAAAAAATATTTTGTCAAGAGATTGGCATGCAGATTATTCTCAGTCCTAAATACAGATTCTGTTTGTACACATTATGAATAATGCACCTTGGACATTCTAACTTCATTCTCACCTGGAGTTATAAATGCCTGTGTGAGTGTGCAGATGCCATAGGACTGGTTGAGTTACTGGAACAGTGCTCCCTGAGTTCTGATTTTATTAGCACTTCTGCTAAGACGTGGGTAGCAGTCATTGCTTCCTTGGATGCACAATTGCATATAACTCTGCACAATTTACACGAATGTAAAAAGCCAGTAGGCAAAAACTGGTCTGTGACATAGCTACCTAAGAGCAACCAACAGTTTTATAAATGCTCTTTTCCCCCATCTAGACAGGTAAATGTTAGTGAACTTAAAGTATTTTTTCCTGCTAAATAGAGTTCTGTTGGTATTTATTAGATGTAGATGTGACCATAATCAGAATCTTTTATAAATTGTTATTTTAATGCATTTCAAATTACTGAACTGAGTGTAAATATTCTTGTTACATTCCTGCCATATCTAAAAATACTACGTCATCATTTAATTAAAATACAGAATATATTGTGTGAAAAGATAATATGAATGTTTAATATAAATAAGATCTATTTTGTTTATATATACTGTTGCTTTAGTATTAACAACCTGTTATTTGCTCACTGTATGTTTGAATGTTTAAGCGTTTGCAAATTTAAGTTATAAACTCTGTTTTGTCCTTTAGCATTCTAGGGTCTTAAAAAATAAACACTGCTTTTAGGACTAAGAGTTCATTTTTTAACTAAGCATTTCTTTGTTCAGCACCCTTCTGTTAAAATAAAAGCTACAATTTTGACTTGGACCTATACAAAATAATTTAGGCAATTTTTAGAGTAAGCTAGAAGTTTGAAATTAGCCTGACTTCACACTGTTGTATTTTTTAGCTGTACTTTGGGGGAATATGTGTGACTAATGAGCTCTGGAAATGCACTGGATATATTACTACATAAGTTATGTCTGTTTCTGTCTTCATTGGCTTTCTGCCAAGTCTCAGTTCCCTCTAGTTGCCTTTCTTTAATAGTGCCTTTGTTTGACCCATTTTTTTCCTGGAACAGCTACTCTGTTAAATGGGTATATAAATTGTGACTAATCCTTAGGTAGATGCATAGTAGTTTAAGGGGTGAAATAAATGACTCCTAGGGAACATAGTCCTTTTCCAAGTCCTAAGTTCTGCTCACAAGCAGCTAGAAAAGGAGTATATAGTAGGAATATATGAGCATCAGAGGTTGTTGTAGTGAGGCTGTGTCAGGAGCCTGTGTGAAGCATGTGGACAGCTCCATGCATCGAAGTTTACCAATAGCAAGCAGCAGTTGACTATTCCCATTCTGAGAAGTTTTTATCTTTTAATGTTGCATATGAGTATAGTAAATTTCACATTTTAAGCCCCAGTCGCATCCTCTGTATTTTTGGAAAGTGGTTTTTTAATTGTTCTCTTATCTCTGGTATAGTGATTCTAAAGATCTTTCAAAGTAATGAGCATATTTAACCCAAAAGAAAATAGTGACTAGAAAATTTGTAATGATTGATGATTTTGCCTGATAAATAAGGCTAAAATAAGACTAGTAGTTACAGTAAGATATTTCCATAGCAGTCATGTTTTATTCCGTCCTTTTAAACCATGGTTAAAAGTGTGCTTTAAACTCTGTCCAATTAAAGTAGGAAAGAGTACCGTGGTTGAGAGTAGGGAACACACTGGAAAGGCTGGGCTGTGTGTCGCCTATGAAACCCTGAGCAGTGGCTGAGAGGAAGCTGTGCCTCACTGTAAGAAAGCATATACTGAAATCCTGGCTTTAAGAGGAGTGCCAAGGAACAGCTACACTTAAAAGGATCCTATGTTTTCAACACTGTTCCTCTGAAAGCTCATTTTAAAATAGTAAACTTTTACCAATCAAAATTTAACCAATCAAAATTTACCAAAGTCAGAATGGTATTTGGTCCTAAAATAAGGAGCTGCCTTTAGGAAACACCTGTGTTCTAATGACTTCCAGGCCAAAAGATGCTATAGAAAAAATTGCTAATAGAGAAAAAAATATTAGCAATAACAAGCTTTTTAGTGAGGAAAATTTGTTTTTTTATATATAAATATCCTGGATAACACTTTCCAGTTTTCTATACTGTTTGATTACTTCTCAATATTCCTCCCCCTTCACCCACTTTCTAGGTGTATTTGACCCGAAAGGAAGGATCATCTTTTGCTTATATTTCCTGGAAGTTTGAATGTGGCTCAGTTGGCCTAAAAGTAGATAGCATTTCCATAAGAACAAGTAGCCAAACCTTTCAGACCGGAATAGTAAGGTGGAAGCTGCGATCCGATCCAGTGCAAGTAGACCTGATGGACGGTAAGTGACTGAGCACAGCTTCACTGGGAAATACTCACTTACCATGGACTGTGTGTATTTGCATGGCCCGTCACTCTGACATTTTATTCCAAAGAGTTACTCATACTTTTGTGGCAAAATATCTTAAGAAGTATGTAGCCTCGTTTTGTATCAGAAAGGCTGATGTTCTTTGTGACAAAAAATGCAGGAAGAAAAATCCTTCTTTGTTTCCAATGATGCATTCCCTCCATAAAGAATAATATCCATGCGTTTTGGGGTTGATCTTAACCTGTGGATCAGCCTGTAAGGAGCATATTCCAAACCTTTCTCTTCATGCTTTGCAAAATTCCAAAATCAAAGTGTAAACTTTTTTCCTTCCAACAGATAAAACTCTTCATTCTTACCATGATTTTTCTGGTGCCACAGAAGTTATTTTGGAAGCAGAATTAAGCAGAGGAGATGGAGATGTTGCTTGGCAACATACCCAGCTGTTTAGACAAAGCTTAAATGACCACGAAGAAAACAGTTTGGAGATAATTATAAAATTCATTGACCTCTGAGGACACAAGCCATAAAGAAAGCTGCCATAACCAAGGACTTGCTGTGACCTCAGGTAGTGTGTTGGTCATTTGTGAGTCTTGCCACCCTGACCAACATGTTTCTTTTGCTGACATCATGCAACCTTCATTAAAATATATCTTTGTACTGCTACCATAAGAAATCTTGAATTAAAACCCCTTTCTACCTGGAACTATAATTTTGCATAAAGTCTTATTGAACTCATAATGAGATTCTAATCTAAATACTGTTAGTGTAGTTTTAAAACAAAATTATGGTATTCATGATTAAATATTACTCATTATTGTGATAAAATCTTGGGCTAATAGTCATTTAACATTTTCTGATCAGTCATTAATTTCTTTAAGTGGTTGAATTAGTTTCTTAACATTCTTAACTTTGGATGAATGTGAAAGTAGAGTATTTCTTAAGTTACAAAATGCATGAAGATTTTTATGATTGTAAATATGTAGACAGTTAAATAAAATAAATTATTTTGCCTTATATCTTTTTGGTGGTTACTTTTGCTGAATATAGATCTTTATTATGTATGCTAAACATCGAAAACTGCCTAAATATACTGGAGTGAAGAAAACAAGTAACTTAGATAGTTGAAATTTAAAGGTGCATTGTAAATTCGTAATTTAGGGAAACTTGGAAACCTTTACCTTTGAGTTGTAAACTACCTCATCAAATAAAATGTTCTTGCTTCAGAATTTCATAACTATATATAGTATTTCTCAGTTCTATCAAGAGTTTAATAACCAGTTGCTAAGCATGTATGCACAGAACATTGTGACACACTGTGGACTATTAATGGGCGAGATCAGCCCAACCTCTGAGTTCCTGTGTTATTTTGTCAACTGACTTCTCAGCTCATAAACAGGAAAAGGACCCTGCATAACTCCACAGAACATGGCAAGTGCTAAGTAAGTACTGTGGTTCTATAACAGAAGCCTTAGTACTTAGTTTTTAATTATAGTCAAAATGTTGGTAAATACTTTACTACTGAAAAGTTGTTTCCCTTTTTCTCATATACAATGCATTGCAATACCCTGAGGCAGAACTACTTGAAGCTTCATCTGAAAACAAGTTTTTAAAAATGCTTTTAAAGCAAGTTCATGCCTCTGAATTTGTTGATATGTCTTTCACAGGATCACTCTGAACTAGTCACAGCAACTTAAATGGCCAGGTATTTAAACATGAAGAGATGTGGCACCTACTTGCCCCTCACTGTTTCAGCATGGTTGGGATTCCATAGTCAACCTCATGCCTCCATAAGAAAACCTAGAGGTCCATAAAAGCATTTTTATAAGAACCTACTTTTATCTCAGAAAGAATATAATCTAGTTTTTACTATGACTTCAAGCAGAAAAATGAGAAGAAAAAAGTTATTAAATACCAGGAGATTAAACCCAGGGCTTTACACAGTCAAGGGAAGCACTTTTCCACTGAACTCCACAGCAGCTCCCATATTAACATACTCGATAAGAGTCTCAATCCTGAGAGCATCCAATACTTCTTAATAACTTATTAGAAGAAAAGGATGAAAAATAGTAAAGGTAGTATATAAAGTTAGGTAGTAAACTTAGAACAGTGTAATGATACGACAGCCCTCTTAAGAAAGCACTCAGCAGAGTACACATCACACAGTGATCCTGTAAAGTTCATGTGAGCATCCTTCTGTTGCGGCTGCAGAGGGTGAGAGCACAGGACAACTCCATGGGTCCCTGACGCATGCCTCTGATCACGTAGCCGTCCACCCCAGTGCCCACTCTTCAGAATACACTGAATCCCCGGTCACACCCTTTAAAGTGCCACAAACACTGCTTCTGCTGGAAATTATATTCGCAAGATGAGCAAGTCATGTGTCTAATGCTTTGGTTAACTTTATAGGAAGTAAGTGCCTTGATTAAATAAGTACAGCTAGAATAGAGACTTCATGTTCACCACAGAAAACTCAAGCCCATAGAAGCTAGACAGTCTGTCCAAAGAAAAATTAATAGTGATGTAGACAGATTTACATGCATCCTTGTCTTCTACCAAGTGTAAGATTATTACTCAGATATATGTGTGCTGTCATGTTTTAGAAATATTTTAAAAACTTCCGTGGAGAAAGCACAAATGCTATTTGAACCAGCAACTTCTCTAATTATAAACTGCTCTAAATGTTTTTGCTGTGTAATGTGCAATAAGTACTTTTTTGTTTACTGGCATGAGCAGATCTCAAACTAACAGTGTAATCCAGGAATACCTTTCTTAATGCTCTTGACAGAAACAAATAGGCCGGTAGAAATCCCATTCGATTCCTCTAGGTTGGTCAGATTGCTTTATTTCTATAAACCATATAGTTAATAATGGACACTTTTGAGTTTCAATGACTCAGCATCTCATTTATAGTAGTGACACTGGATGGTAGGTAGTGTTTCACCCCACTGTGCAGATGATCAGAGTAGTCGAAATGGGAGTTCACTACTACTATCAATGCAGACTCTCTTCCCTTAACCCTTAGCCCCTCCCTGCCCATGTGCATGTGCCTGCGTATCTCTGTAGCCCTGACTGACTTCAAGCTTACAAAAATAGTCTCAGCCTCCTCAATGCTGGGATCCTGTGCATGAGCCATCATTCCTGGTCTCTTAGTTTTATAAAGACTCTCTGAGAGCCATAGAATTTAATAAGTTTACTTACTGTGATGTCTGATGATTGCAGTGACCAGTTTTTAAATGCTTAAATTATTAAAGCCATAGTTGCTAAGAATTCAAGCAAGACAATCTTAAAAATATATAAAAAAAATTTTTTTAAATGTTACCTTCACCTCCCCACACACACTTTATACCATTTCCTGAAGCAACTGTCACATGTTTTTGATGTGTCCTTCTGGAGTGTTCCTGTGTGCTTATACAAATCTGTTTTCACATATCTGGTTTGTTCTGTACAAATGGATGAGGCACCCTTTTACTGCTCATTGTCTTAGCACTGTTTTGGAACTTGCTGTCACCAGTCATGAGTGAGCCACACTTTAGCAGCACAATAGTTCATAATGTACACATTTCCTTTATTTATACATGATTCTCTTTTTTATTACTGGAGGGAGCATCCTTATACACATTTCTCATAAACTATATGCAAAGATAATGTGTATTTTAAATGGCTGTGTCTGCATACCCAGCATGGTTAGCAACATGGTGTTAAAGGACAAAAGTTAACTTGCAGTGGCAGCATCCAGCCCCAGTATTCTCTATCATCTGGCTTTATGTCATTGAATTTCCCTTCCTCACAGAATTAGAGCTGGTTCCTATGTGCAATAGGATGGTGAAAGTGAGCCCGCAGTCTTTCTCGAAATAGTCGTTAAAGGCCTCAGCTATCTTGAATTGGTGAGGAAGGAAAAGCCAGTCTCCATGCTACTAAGATGATTAAACAGGCCTGGGGAGAAGAGGCTAGAAGACCTCTCTCCACACACCAGCACCAACACCCCCACATTCCGGGGAAGTGACTTCCTATCAAGAGCAGCTTCCTGCGAAGAAGCTCCCTGCTCAGAACTGCCCAGCCCATGACCAGTGCTCCTAATGCACAGAGGCAGCAAGAGAATCAGTGACCCTAAAAGCCATGTGATGAGTGATTTTTTTTTTTCTGTAGCATTAAATTACTAAAATGGCAATGGTATTTTTACCATCCTGAAGGGCAAAAGATACCTAGTTTCATTTTACATTTAATTGTTTTTCTGTATGTCATTTGTATATAATAACATTTTAAACTTTTACTTACTATTATCTTGTATATGATATGGGGGGCACACATGGGTTGCTGCATGGAATTAGTTCTCTCCTTCCACCTTTACATGGGTTCTGGGAATCTCACTCAGGTTGCCAGGCTTATGTAGCAAACATTTTTTACCCACTGAACTGTCTCAACAGCCTGTGTGATGGCCTTTTAAGATGCCGTTTTTCTTAGCTACTTTTGTTTCTTGTTTAAGTTCCCATTTATTCTATAATAACATTGCACGGTAGGTTTTTTTTTATATTTTATTTATTTATTTGTTTGTTTGTGTGTCAGAGGGCACTGTGTGTCCTTGTGAAGGACCAAAGGGGACTTCAGAAATCATTTCGGATTGCTTCTACTTCCTTCTGGCTTCCATCGGTGATTTCCCAGGCTCTGCCCACCAGGACCCAAAGTGTGGACCACCAATGTTTCTGCCTGGCATTTTTATGTGGGACCTGGGATTCAAACTCAGGACCTTCTGTTTGTGAGACAGACTCTTAACCCTGAGCCATCTCTCCAGCCCACATAGTAGTTTATTAATAATGCATTAGCATCTGATATAACATAAAATGTTACTTTATATGCACCCATTCTGTTTTGTGAGTGCATCTTTCAGATAATCGATAGTTCTTGGTTCTTTCATGTTGCTGATGTTTCTTTAACCATTTATTATACTCATTGTCAAGGACCAAGCTGATACATCAGCAGTTGGTCTGTTTTTCCTTAGTGTGTAACATACTTCCTTAGGCACTCTCCCAAGGGCAGAGACCACTCTGTGATATGCTCCTGTTCATTTATCTCATGGATCTTCCTTTGTTCCCTTTGATATTTTATATAGGACATATATCTGTGTCAATTTGTATTCATGTTGTTGATAAATACACAGCCAAGCAATTTAGGGAAGCAATGGGATTTTATTCTTGCAATTCTGACTATGTTCCTAACCCTTGGCAGAAGAATTCATACCAACACCAGGAATCCAGGGGACTGGACACATTTCCACAGGAATTGCTGAGAGGGACAAACCCCCTCAACTTGCCAGACTGCCTGCATGCCAACATGCTGAATGTGCACAAAATCCTGAGCCAGCTCTCTCCATCTTCTCTACCCCAGGGATCTGTCCGCCTGCTGTGGGCTGGGTCTCACCTCATAAATCAATCTCCCAAAGACTTGCTCAGGTCTTAGGTTAACTACTAATTCTTCGCAAACATGCCTAAAGGTTTAGCCCTCAGTTTTCAAGTTGATAACTAAACTATATCTAACTGGCATGTCACACAATTTCAAAGTGAGATGGTCTCAAGGTGAGCATGCAGCAGTCTTGTCATCCATCCATGCTATTTCCCTTCCCACTACTCACCCATCCTATTCCTATGAGTAAGCATACTTGCTAGTTTGGGTTTCTTCCATTTTTTTTTCCTTTTTTGAAAACATAAAGCAAGAATCACATCTCCCTTTTGCACGGCTCTAGATATAGCACCATAGTATTAACGGTGCACCAGACCTCATGCATCTCACTGGTAACCCAGTGAGGAAACCCAGGCCTACTGTGAACTCTGGTCCTCCTGTTTCAATTTTTTGAATTCTGTGGTTACAGCCATGGGTCATCACTCCTAGCTGAACTTTTTTTCATGTTTTGGAGTCCTCTCCTTCCTACAGCTGTATACAGCAGTTCATACAGTAAAATTTTAAAAGTAACATAACGTGTATTCTAGTTATGTTGAAGTATGGGATGCAGTGATGGCACTGTGTCCGTCTTCCTCTATAGGTGCAGCTGGCAGAGCCTGGCATGTGTGTAGCTGAGCCTCCTACAGGACAGGACCCTGCTGAAAGCAGTTGCTTCATGACAACCCAGCTCCAGTCTCCTGCCAATTACTGCTCACTGTGGCACTTGCACCTCTATTCTTAAGGAAATCGTCTTCTGTTTACATTAGATAAACAGCGTGAAAAAATCAAAAATTGACCAATGTGGTCCACATCTTATTTTTTCATTAACTAACTGATTTTTGGATACACTCATAAAAGTTATGTGCCTGGCCATGTCATTTAATACAATTACTTCATACTACAAGTTGCTTGGACGCAGATCACCTCATGTGACATCCGAATGGTTTGTAGAGAGGTAGCTGTCCTTGTCAGTGCTCAGAACCCATAAGTAAGCTCTAGGAACCGCAATTCCTGCATTTATATAACACGCCTTTCCTCAGCCTCTTTCAATTTCCTACGAAACAAATACATCAGTTCTTGTAGCTGTCTTCAGATTTTTCCAATGAGTGATTTTCAGAATGTTTTGTAAATATCATTACTCTGCAAAGCTGACCAACTCTAGAGAACTCACAGTTGGACAAAATCATCATAAGTGAGGTAGCCCAGCAATGGCTCAGCAGGTGAGGTGCTGCCATTCATACACTGGTTCACCTGAGCTTCATTTCTGGAAACTCAGAGAACTTCTGAAAGTTCTCCGGCTATACCTTCTCTCTTCTTCCCTCTTCTCTCTCCATCTTCCCTCTGACAAATAATAAATAACAAAGAAGTAAGCCTGTCTACAATCCCAGCAGTCAGGAAGCTGAGCATTCAAGCTAGTCAGCTGTATAGGGAGAGCCTGCCAATCAGTAAGAAGACATTAGCATTTGTTCCAGACATCCCTGCTCCTATTGGCTAATATCCTCATTTTTTTCTAATTAAATGCTGTACAACGACTAACAATATACCTAGATACAGTGAGGTAGCACCACTGTTTCATTTCTTTGAACAAAGAAAAACAGTGCTGCAGTCTCCCATGGACCTCCTTTCAGACCCATTCTCCCTTCCCCAGAGGCGTTTAGAAATGACTTATTCCCCGATGTTGTGCTCGGCACATGTTAACTACTGGCATTGCTGGGTTTTGTGGCCCTCAGTCTGAGTGGTATGAAACATCACACTCAGCACTGAGAGCTACTCTTCCAATCACATGATCCTCACTGATGAGCACTGAGCTGTCATTCCTCACTGCTGCATAGATCCCATCATTTAACCCCGCCCCCTTGCCCAACTGGCAGCTGCATGGTAGGAGGGAAGAAGCCAAGCAACTGATAGCAATAAAGACACTGTGCCAAAGGCCTGCTGCCCTAGGAACGCAGCCCTGGGTAGAATGCCACATGGCTTCAACTTGCTATTGCTTACAATTTGGAGAAAATTTAGGCTTTGAGGGAAATAAATGCTTGAAAGCAAAAGCATTTTCTCATGCTGAATTCATGGGTGTCTGGAATGTTAAGACATCTCTTGTAGATGTGACAGACTTTCAAAAGCTGAGAGGGTCTTTGATCTTCACTTAATAAACTCAGCCATCAAAGTTCTTACATGCCTTGTAAAGTGAAATTTGAAACCTTAAATGTTGAAGGGATGAGGCAAGAGAGCTGTGTAAATTGAATACTGAGGTAGTTGAATTCCAAACTTTAAGACTGAGGAACTAAAGACCTTAGTTGATTTTTGCCTGAATGTAGATCACCTTGTGGGACGAGGAGTTTAGTGCTGACATGCCTCACCTGGCCTCTGTCACCAAGGGCAAGTGTGGCATTTCCCCCAATAAAACATTTTCCTAAGAATGTCAGGTGACAGCAGAGTTGCTGTTATGAATGTAATACCTCCTCCTCCTCTTGAGATAGGACTTTCTATGTACCCCTGGTTGTCCTAGAACTCACAATCCTACCTCGGCCTTCCAAGCACTGGAATTATAGGGTCCACCACATCTGACTCTAAGTGCCATTTTCCTGATGGATGTGGGTTCGAGCGTCTGAGCCCCCTGGTGGAACAGCACCTTTCACTCCCTTCCCCCCCCCCATGCTCCTCAGAAGCCACAAACCCCTGCATTCTGGGGGGCCTGGCCATACATATTTTTGGTGAAGAGAAGCAGCATATATTTCATTTCTCAGACTCTTGTTCACATCATAAATCAGAGTTTGGGTTTTTTTAAACTTTCATTTTGGTCTGTGAGTACAAGTTAATTATTTTTCTCAACTCAAATGCAGAAATGCAGAATTGTGCTTAAATTTCATTTTCTGATAAAAGTATAATTTTGATTTTGTTTATTGCAAAATGAATTGCATTCAGATTAAATTATATTCTGTCTGTAAAATAATCTTCCTGTGAACTGTTGGTGAATATTCCACTATAGAAATGCATAAATAGAATCAAAAAAAGAAATAACAAAATATGTATTTGATATTTCTGCAACTTGTGTGCCACAGTCTTGCATATACACAGGATCATCAAGCAATTCCCAAGGCTAGGGACCATGGTAGGGGCACTGGAATTTCAGGATTCTGGACCACCAGAAGATTTTAGGTCAGACCTTGGGCCCAAGCTAATGCATTTGGTTTATCAGTAAGTCTGACCCTCAGCTCACCCTGTGCCCTAATACTTTCATTTTTAGTTAGCCTTTTCTGATTGGTGGCCAGTAATTTGCCTCATCCTCATTTTTAATATTTGCCAATAACGTTTTTGCTGTAATTACCCTTTGTTCCATATGGCTCAAAGAGAATTATCTGAAATAGCTGCGCTTTTGGTTTTGAATGAGTGAGTTTATTAAGTATTCAGCAAAAGTAATAGGATAAATAGCAGGTAGAAGCTGCAGACAGACAGCAAAAATTCATCAGATCAGGAGCTCACAACATTCAGCAGAGATCAGCTGAGGAAGCCAGCTGGTATTTCAGACAGAGGAGGGCATTCTCTCCACAGATGAGCTTCTAACTAGCCATTGGCATGTTTGCATCATTGGCTAAACAGCAGTAGCATCCCTTGGAATGGCCTCCATTCTAGATGTTATGAGCAGCAGAAGGAATTTAATCCCCCTTAGCTGCTTGCTGTTTTCCCTCACCCCCTGACAAAGTCAGGAGGCCATCTTGATCCAGGACAAGCTTTTGGAGGACACTTGACATAAATACGGTTAGGTCGAAAATAGGAGAGAAAGTGGAGATAACCCTACATCTCAGTAACTTCCAACAGTACATGACAGTTTACATGACATTCTACTCTTGTTTCGTTATGTTCTGGCCATTTTTTTTTGTTTGCGTGTGTATGTGTGTGTTCACATATATATTCATGGATATGTGTACATGTTTGGAGTCCCAAAATTTACTCCCGGGTATTTTTGCTCAATCTCCTCTTTATCGGATTAGGATTAGGGTCTGTCAATTGAAGCTAGAGCCTGACCTGGAGATCTTCTATCTCTGCTTCCTGTGTGCTGGGGTTATAGGAGGCAGAAAGCGTACACACACACACACACACACACACACACACACACGCACGCACGCACGCACACACACACACACACCTCTTTAAAAAGTGTGAATGGCCATGAGTTTTTCCTTTATCTGATAATTGCATGCTTACCAAATATGTGGATACATTAAGCTTGAAAGCAAACCAGTCTCTTGATGGATTTCTAGTGGTTTGATTAGTTTACTGTTTCATTTGGGCCACTTTTCTAAGAAAAATGAGTACATGGCAAGAAAAAGTATTTTTTAAAAATACTAGAACATGTCCTGAATAATGAAGCTAACAGCTTCCCATACTTAGTAAAATTTAGGGATATCACCATCATACTTGGGTACTCTAGACCTCCTGCTCTCCTGTCATGCCCAGACACCTCCCACATGCTAAGTGCTCTTGGGGAACTGAGAGAATCTCAGCATTGAAGAAGCAGCTAACTTGCATGCTGACATTGCTAAGGTGGGAAAAGACATTGGAGGTTTGGAGCTTTTATACTTGACTGGCTTAAAGGTAAGTGAAAACAGCTGAGTTTTGTAATTACCACAAGGATGTTCTATATATTTGAATCTCAAATTTATGACCTTGTCTAAACATAAAGAACATCAAACAAACCACTTCCTGAGTTGTTTCTTCCCTGAAACACTTGCTTATTCTATATAACATAAGGGTGGGCAGAATATCATGAAAATCAGACAGGACTTGCAGGACCACAGTGATTTGTGGTGAAATGGAGTCTGAGGGCCTAGGGCAGCAGTGATCCTGTGGCCACAGTCTGGTACCCAGAAGACCACCTCAAGTTCAAAGAGCTACATGGAGCTGAGCATGCTGGTCTTGAGCTGGTGTAAGTGTGGCCAGCACAGTTATTGTGCAAGACAGGATGGACCTCAGTCTCTTAACCAGTTGGTAGTGTGGACAGAGTTTACATGTGGTGAATGTGTGTTGTAGAAAATGAAGTTTCATGGATAAGGGAAGATCTCAAAATATAAGGCACCTCCCTGAGACACTAATGAGAGGTAATGCCAGCCAGGAGAAAGGGAGCTTATCTACTCAACAATTATCTATTCATGGCTCATTCATGACCCAAAGGCTCTCAGGCAATTGTCAGGACATCCCAGATGAAACCCAGTGGGTCACATGCAAAGTGATATGAAAGTAGGAGGAAGACTAGCTGGAAAGGAGAGCTGGGAATGGACAGTAAGGGGTGCAAACATAGATTCACTGTATTTATGTATGAAAGTACCAAAGAATAAAAGGTTTTTAAAAAAGAAAGTGAGGTTTCAAAGACATAGCTCGGCCTCAGCATTCTGCAATAGCCCTTACACCTCACTAAATACTAACTAGCAGAAAGTAAACGTGTATCATTAAGAGATTGCCACTTCCCAAATGTAACCTCATCATTGCATGAAATTTTAGTTGGTACATTAGAAAGAAATCACACATATCTGTTTCTATGGACAGTTGAAGTGTTCCACCAAGCGTTAGATAAGTTGTCATCTTTAATTGACAGTGTTCCACAACAACCCCAGTGGCACCTGCCTCCCAGTGAGTTCAATTTCCCAACTTTCCACTTTCAACCTATAATGTTGATGTCATGAAATGTTCTCAAGTCCTTCTACTGATCCTTCTGTTATGGTTTGATTGTGAGTTGTCCCTTAGCTAATGTTTGGGAAACTCATGACACTTTTAGAAGGTGGAGATTTGCTGAAAGAAGGCAGGTCCCAGGGGCAGACCTTGAGGTTAGGTAACCCTACCCTACTTCTGGTAGCAGTTCCTTCTTGCAGTTGCTTGTTGTTCTGTCTGCCTCCGTGATGTCTGCAGTGATCTGTGCCTCTTACAGCTTCTGCCGCCTACCTTGCCTCTCTTGCCATAATGGATTATATCTTCCCTCTGGAACCATAAGCCAAATAAATCTCCCTTCTCTCCCTTTAAGCTTGTTGCATGAGTGTTATCTCACAGCAAGGGGAAAGAGTAACTGCAACACTTTCGCTTAAAATATTTTGATTTTCTTTTCATTCCTTTCCTATCCCACAGAACAGTATAAAGCCATCATGTTTTCCAATTGGTTTCTGTAGTCTGGCATCTCCAATTCCAATAGATTCTATACAGAAAACTGCATGGCACAAACAGATGTGCACAGCACAAACCCTTCCTTGGTTGTCTAAAGAAAACTACTCACTCCATTCCTAGCACATGGTTTTCCCAAAAGGTCGACACACCTGTTGAACCAGCTCCCTGAGAGGTGTGGCACTTTGGTTTCATTTTAGCTCGTCCTTGGGAACCCTAAGGTGAACTTAACTTCTTTCCAGTGTTTTTTTTTCTTTTTAACTGCTATTGAGCACACAACGGACTTGTGTCCGAGCAACCTCGCTGAAGCTCAATGCATGTCAAGATGCTGACCTCCGCAAGCTCGCCCTGGGTTTTCCTAGTTCCCTGTGTTTGTTCAACCCTGTCTCATTGTTTCATTTTCTAGGTTCTGCCAACTACCAATCATTTGTCTGTTTCTGGGCAAGGGTGCTCATAATAGAATGTAACGTTGGGGTCTGGACTACTGCATAAATGTTTGCAAGGCAGCTGTACACATTGATCATGAGCATTTACGTGGTGCTGAACATTGAACCCAGGGCCCTGTGCATGCTGGGCAGGTGAGTGCTCTGCTACTGAGCTCCAGCTCCAAGTGGAGAGTGTGGTTACTTTTCTCATTGTTGTGACAAAATGTCTGACAATTTAGGGAAGGAAGGATATCTTTTTTATCTAATTTGTGTGTGTGTGTGTACCAGAGGGTACTGTGTGTACCTTTGGAGGCCCACTTCCAGAAGCACTTCCAGAATCCTCCTGAACTGCTTTTTTTTTTTAATATAATACATTTTTATTATTATTTCAGCTCATACAAACTTAATAGGTACACCAGTTCCCTCCCTCCCTCCTCCTCCCCCCCGAACCCCCTGCTCCTCCTCCCCTCACCCCTCCTGCCCCATCCCCCTGTGCCTCCTGCCCCGATTCCCAGAGTCCTTTCTTGTGCATGCCTGACTCAACTCTGGGCCCTCCTCTCCGATAACGTACAAGGACCCAGTGGCATTTCCCTGAACCCCTTCCTGTGTTCCCCTTAAGCATAGGAACACTACTGTGGCTGTCAATCCCTTGCCTCCAAGGATCTTGGTGGCTTTAGCAGATGCTAGACTTTGTGAGGTCAATAGTGTGTTGGACATTGCACCGGGCATGCAATGTCCAATTATGATTGCTTCGGCCCTAACTTGTGTGTAGTATCTTGCAAATCATTGCTCCTCCCATCCTTTTGCTCTTACACTCTTACCGCCCTCTCTTCCGCAAATGTCCCTGAGCTCCTCCTGAACTGCTTTACTTCCTTTTTGCTTCACTCTGGAATTTCCCAGGCTCTGGCTTCCGAAGTCAGAAGTGCAGGCCGCCACCATTTCCACCTGGTACTTTGTTTTGTTTGTTTGTTTGTTTGCTTGTTCCCTTTATGTGGGATCTGGGATCTGAATTTAGGTTCTTTTGCTTGTGTTGCAGAGTTTTAACCCCTGAGCCATCCCTCCAGCTCTAGAAGACTTTCTTTTAACTCATGGTTTGAGGAGACATAGTCTATGTGTCAGGGAAAGCCTAATGCAAGGAAAGTGAGGTGCTTGGGACACTGTAGCCACAGTCAGGAATCAGAGAGAGATGAATGCTGGTGCTCAGTGGACTTTGTTTTTTTTTTTTTCTAACCTTTTAATTCATCCTGGGACCCCAGCTCATGTAAGGGTGCCTCCCACATTCAGGGGAGGAGACCTTCCCTCCTCAGCTGGACCTGTCTGGAGATTCCCTTATAGACATGCACTGAGATCTCTCTCTGAGATAATTCAAAAACCCAATTAAGTAGACAGCGAAGATTAGCCATCACAATCATTTAATATCAAGAAGAAATTGTGACTCAAATGTGGGCATTTGCATTTGGACTGGAAGATTTTTTCCTCATTCTCACTGCCTGATTTAGGATTTTTAAAGTCTGTAATAATTTAACTTTCACCAAACCTAATAGGGACTTTAATATAATCAACTAACCCCGTTAAAATTAGATATATATATAATGTGTGTGTGTGTGTGTGTGTGTGTGTGTGTGTACTCAAATTTCACAAGTTGGGCAAAACCAGTGAATTGTTGGAAACACTTCTAGAGCAACTGTGTGATCTTCCCAGTCACCCAGATGTCTCCTCTGTGTCCTTCACCAGAGCCAGGCAGGCATCAGGGCCCGAATGCAGCTGAGAACACCATCCCACTTTCTGTAAGTGTAATTTCTGCAAGTATTCCTTGGAAAACAAGCAGTTGTTTGTTGAGAACAAGGGAAATGAAGTTCATCTCAATGGTTCTAGCTAATATTAGATACTAGCTTCTGAATAATTGACCAGTATTTTGTGAATTCCTAACTGGAAGCTCTTCCAGCTTTTTTGACTGCATGTTCTGTGTTTTCTGATCTCAGGGTTAGTGTCAAGTTGTCCATATGCCAAGTATGGGGCAGACATGTGGGAAGTCAGCTCATGCTTCAGTGTTACTTGCGACACACATAATTCTTTTAAGCTGTGGCAAAGGATCTCGGCCGAAAAGCTAAGTTTCTCATCCCTCTCACTGTGCTGGGATGACTCTGCTACTGTAAACTGCTACTATGTAAATTGGAACAGTGGAGACTAATTATTCATGTAGATGGCTGCAAACCAATTTGCACTTGTTTTTTAAGAATTTTGCCTCCAGCTGGTGTGCTGATTCTAGAAGATTCTGACGCTTAGGTATAAGACAGTACTTGCAATAGAACCTGTGAAGGCCCAAGAGCAGCCACAGAACAAGTTTTTCAAGCTGAGTGGAGCCAGAAATATATAATTCAATAGATGATGCAAGGACTTCACTTGAGACCTGATGTGGGAATTATCTTTAAAAATAATTGTTTTTAATGCAGTCTAATCTGATGTCAAACTTGCTATATAACCCAGACTGCCCTTAAAGTCTGTCCTCCTGTCTTGGCCTCCCATACACTGGGAATACAGTTGTGTGCCACCATACCTAGCTTATCTTTAACATCGTGTAGGAATTATCTATATATGGTGAGCATTGTCCTTTACAGAACATTTAACACTTCGTTTTAATATTATCAAAGCTGCTATTTTAGTCAGAAAATTTTAAAATATGCATGCATCTACTCTTCATTTGACTCAGTTTGTGTCAAACAACAAAGAGCATTATGTGTGTGTTTTAGTTTTAGTTTCATTATATGTTATTATATCAAAATATTTAACCCTGACAGACTTTCGAGAGAAAGTTTAATTGGCTCACAACTCCACGTTACAGTCCATTGCATGGGGAAGTTACATCAGCTGAAGCTTGAAGCAGCTGATCACATCACATTCACACCAAGGGCAGAGATGAGCGCATCCATGCTCTTTCTTACAGAGTTCTTGTCCGCTGACTAGAAAATGGGTCCATCCACAGTGGATTGGGTCCTCCCACATAAAGTAGGTAATCAAGATAATCCCTCAACAGGCATATCCAGAGGCCAGCCTTAACCTACAGAACCTTCTCAGGTGTGCTGGAATCCTGCCTCATCGGTGAGGAGCCCGATCCCACCAGGTTGATAGTTGACTACTAACCATCATGGTATGTATCTGGGGCACATGGACTAGAAATTTTAAAAACATTGCCTTTTATAATGGGTTTTCTTCAAGAACAAAATACAACCAAGTATAGTAGTGTATGTCTGTAATCTCAACATTAGGAAGTCAGAGGCAAGAAGACTACCATAAATTTGAATCCAGTCAGATCTACATAGTGAATCCTTGCCAAAAGGAAAGAAAGAAGACTGGAGGGATGGCTCAGGGTTTAAACCTCTGCCTTGCAAGCAGAAGACCTGAGTTCAGATCCCAGATCCCACTTACAAAACACTGGGCAGAAATGGCAGCAGCCTGCACTTCAGACACTGGGAAGCAGAATCTGGGAAACCTCAGAGCAAAGCAAAAAGGAGTCAGAGGAATCCAGAATGATTCCCAAAGTCACCTTGGGTCTCTACAGGCATACACAGTGCCTTTCACACACACACAGACACACACACACACACACACACACACTCACCTTGGGTCTCTACAGGCATACACAGTGCCTTTCACACACACACAGACACACACACACACACACACACACACGCCCGCGCGCGCGTGCGCGCGCAAAAAAGAAAAGAAGAAAAAGAATGAGAGAAGCCAGAGCAAGAAAAAAGAGAATTACACCCCACCCCGCTCCGCCGGTCGGGACGCGTACGCGAGATCCAGCCGGGCCTCACCCCGCGCCCTAGGACCCCAGGTCAGCCCACAGGGAGGACCCGGCTCCCACTCCCACCATCCAGCCGGAGCCGCGCGGGGGCCTAGGGACGAGGAGGACCTCCCCCTGCGCCCGGGCCCCGCCCCAGCTGCCCTCGGGTTAAATAGCTCCACGCCAACGCGCCCATCGTCCCTTTTCACCCCACCCCGCTCCGCCGGTCAGGACGTGCAAGCGCGGTCCAGCCAGGCCACACCCAGCGCCCTAGGTAAGTCCCCGTTCGGGCTCCGCCCACCAGTACCCCAGGCCAAATAATTCAGTTTAGTGAAATTGAGAGATCTTAAGAGTTAAAATGACAATGCCAAAGTCAAAGTGCAAATCCTTGAGAAGCAACACTCAAGGAAACAAATTTCCCACTGAAGAAATTAATCCCATGTTAGACTCCAACAAGAACAAACCCGTGGAAAAAGGCCAAGAAAGCCTCACCCAGGATAAGGTCTGCCAAAATATGATCATTACCATGTTCAATACTATGAAAGAGGAAATCCGGGAGGAATTACATAATCGAATCAATCGCTTTGAAGAGGAACACAACAGACATCTGGAGGAGTTGAGAAAAACAGTGCAAGAAACAAAAAGTGGCATAGAGCAGTTAAAACAAACTCAAGCAGAATTTAAAACTGAGCTAAAAGACAAGTTCTCTTCAACCCAGAACGCCACAGAGAGTCTTATCAACAGAACTAATGAAGCAGAAAACAGAATTTCAGACCTTGAAGATAAAGTGGGAGTACTAACCAGCTCAATGGAAGAGGTTGTTAAAGCCAAAAAGATACTTGAAAGAAATATCCAAGAGATATGGGACACCCTGAAGAAACCTAACATGCGTATTCATGGAATACCAGAGCAAGAATCTCAAAATACCACCCCTGAGGAAATTTTTCAAACGATCATCAAGGAAAACTTTCCTCATCTAAAAAAAGAGGCCCATTCATATACAAGAGGCATTCCGCACCCCAAACAGATACGACCAAAATAGAAGCACACCGCGGCAAATAATAGTTAAAACACTCCACATTCAAGATAAAGAACTGGTGCTGAGAGCTTCCAGGGAGAAAAAACAAGTCACTTTTAAAGATAAACCTATTAAAATAACAAATGACTTCTCAGTCGAAACAGTAAAAGCAAGAAGAGCTTGCAGAGACATACTTCAAGTATTGAATGAGCAAAAATGTCAGCCCAGGCTGATTTACCCTGCAAAACTATCAGTCATGATCGAGGGAGAAAGAAAAATTTTCCAGCACAAAGACAACTTTAAGGGATACATGGCCACCAAACCAGGCCTTCAAAAACTGCTAGAAATGATACTCAAGCGTGAAGAAAAAAACAGGCATATCCAGGAGAACAGAAGGCAAATATAACACCATTAAAAGCGAAGCAATATACTTATAAAAGCTACTAAACATAATAAATGTCTGGAATTAACAATAGTTTCTCCATTATAACACTAAATGTTAATGGACTTAATTCACCGATCAAGAGACACAGATTACAAACTTGGATTAAAAATCACAATCCATCAATCTGTTGCCTGCAGGAAACCCATCTCACCACAAAAGATAGGCACGCTCTAAAAATAAAAGGCTGGTCAACAATTCTACAAGCAAATGGAAGCAGAAAACAGGCAGGGGTAGCCATTATGCTATCAGACAAAGTGGATTTCAAACCAAAAAAAATTATAAGAGACACGGATGGATACTACATTTTAGTCACAGGTACAATTCACCAGGAAGATTTCACAATACTGAACATATATGCACCCAATACGGGCCCCTCCACATTCATTAAGAAAACCCTACAGCGTCTAAAGCAAGAAATCAACCCCCAAACTGATAATTCTTGGGGACTTCAACACCGCCCTCTCTACATGGGATAGATCAACAG
Source organism: Typhlomys cinereus (assembly GCA_023101885.1). Classification (NCBI taxonomy): domain Eukaryota; kingdom Metazoa; phylum Chordata; class Mammalia; order Rodentia; family Platacanthomyidae; genus Typhlomys; species Typhlomys cinereus. The sequence continues at coordinate 1,385,368 of JALPQD010000225.1, read as the reverse complement.
GTCAAAAGCTTAACAGAGACACTTTGGAACTTAATCAAACCCTGAAAGAAATGGACCTTACAGATCTCTATCGAACTTTTCACCCACACACCAAAGAATACACATTTTTCTCAGCAGCACACGGAACTTTCTCCAAAATAGATCACATATTGGGCCACAAAATGAATCTACACATATACAAGAAAGTTGAAATTCTAACCTGTGCCCTATCAGACCACCACGGCCTAAAGCAGGACATCCACAACACATCAAACAAGAGAAAATACACTAACTCCTGGAAACTTAACACTATGATGCTGAATGAGAACTGGATTCAGGAAGAAATTAAAAAGGAAATTCAAGATTTCCTGAAAGTGAATGATAACAAAAATACAACTTACCAAAATCTCTGGGACACAATGAAAGCTGTTCTAAGAGGTAAGTTCATAGCTCTTAATGCCCACGTCAAAAAAATGGAAACATCAGAAATAAACAACTTAACAATGCAGCTTAAAGCTTTAGAGAAACTAGAGCAATCTGATCCCAAAAGCAGTAGAAGAGAAGAGATTAGCAAAATAAGGGGAGAAATATCTGAAATCGAGACTAAGAAAACGATAGAAAAAATCAACCAATCATAAAGCTGGTTCTTTGAAAAAATCAACAAGATTGATACACCCCTAGCTAAACTAACTAAAAGCAAGAGAGAGAAAACCCAAATTAACAAAATTAGAAATGAACATGGAGTTATCACTACTGATACCCAAGAAATCCAGAGAATTATAACATCATATTTCAAAAACTTATACTTTGTGAAGTTTGACAACACAAAAGAGATGGATGAATTTCTAAGTAAACACAACTTACCTAAATTGAATCAGGAAGTTGTGAATTATTTAAATAGTCCTATAACATATAAGGAAATTGAGGAAGTAATCTCGAATCTTCACACCAAAAAATGTCCTGGACCAGATGGATTCAGCACAGAGTTCTACCAGACATTTAAGGAGTTAATAACACCAATACTCCTTAAACTGTTCCATCAAATAGCAAAGGAAGGAACACTACCAAATTCCTTCTATGAAGCTAATATCGTTTTAATCCCAAAACCTAATAAAGATTCACTTAAAAAAGAAAACTATATGCCGATCTCCCTGATGAACACAGACGCAAAGATTCTCAACAAAGTCTTAGCAAATCGGATTCAAAAACATATTAAAAAGAACATTCATGGGGACCAAGTAGGCTTCATCCCCGGCACACAAGGTTGGTTCAACATACGCAAATCAATAAATGTAATTCATCATGTAAACCAGTCCAAAGTCCAAGACCACATGATACTCTCGATAGATGCAGAAAAAGCTTTCAACAAGATCCAACAGCCTTTTATGATCAAAACGCTAGAGACAGTGGGAATGGAAGAAACCTTAATCAATATAATAAAAGCTATATACAACAAGCCCACAGCAAGGATTATGCTCAATGGGGAACAATTGGAATCATTCCCACTTTGATCAGGAACTAGACAAGGCTGTCCACTCTCACCACTTCTATTCAATATTGTACTTGAAGTGTTAGCTGAAGCCATAAGACAAGAAAGGGACATAAGAGGGATTCAAATCGGCAAGGAAGAAGTCAAGCTATCCCTATTTGCAGATGACATGATCTTATACCTGAGGGATCCCAAAAACTCCACCAGGAAGCTCCTGGAACTAATTGAGAAGTTCAGCAGGGTGGCAGGATACAAAATAAATGTGCAAAAATCAGAGGCCTTCCTATATGCCCAGAATGAAAGAAGTGAAAAAGCCTTGAGAGAAACCATGCCATTTACTATAACCCCTAAAAAAATGAAATACCTTGGTATAAACCTAACTAAGGAGGTAAAAGACCTTTACAATGAAAACTTTAAAACCCTAAAGAAAGAAATTGCAGAAGACACCAGAAGGTGGAAAGACCTCCCTTGTTCCTGGATTGGCAGAATCAACATTGTAAAAATGACCATCCTACCAAAGGCAATATACAGATTCAATGCTATACCAATCAAAATCCCAAAGCAATTCTTCAAAGAAGTTGACCAAACAATCTCAAAGTTCATATGGAGGCACAAAAGACCCAGGATAGCAAAAACAATCCTGAGTAACAAAAACACAGCTGGAGGTATTACCATACCAAACCTAAGTCTATACTACAAATCCATAGTTATAAAGACAGCCTGGTACTGGCTCCAAAATAGACACACAGATCAATGGATAAGGATTGAAGACCCAGATATAAGCCCACAAAGTTACAACCATTTGGTCTTTGACAAAGGGGCCCAAAGAATCCAATGGAAAAAGAACAGCATCTTCAACAAATGGTGCTGGCAAAACTGGATCTCCACATGCAGAAGATTAAAGCTGGACCCGTACTTGTCACCATGTACAAGACTTAATTCCAAATGGATCAAGGACCTTGATATC